>CM073769.1:84860865-86060865 GCA_037158775.1 Hetaerina titia | reverse complement strand
TATATAGAAGGAGAGACTCGCGTGTTGGACGGGAATGGAAATTCCCTCCCTCCTTCCCCCTCCCCCCCCCCCCGATCCCGCCCCAGGGGGCCGCTTTGGCGATATTTGTCCCGTGGGACGGAGGTGGGAGCGTATTTTTTCCCTTCCTCTCTGAATCTTTATCGCTTAATTCGCTTTGTGATAGTGTCGTCGTCGTCGGACATTTCTCCACGTTCCTTCGCCCAAACCCTCCTTCCGCCTATTCTCTCCCTCTCTTGTTCCTGTACTCTGGCCCTTCATTCCTCCCCCCGTACATTAAATCGACCAGAATAAGGAGAAGACCGTGAGAGAGGGAAGGAGTGAGCAGGGTGACGTTGGAGAGGGTTTGAGGCCAGCTG
The DNA here is from genome assembly GCA_037158775.1 of Hetaerina titia. Taxonomy (NCBI): domain Eukaryota; kingdom Metazoa; phylum Arthropoda; class Insecta; order Odonata; family Calopterygidae; genus Hetaerina; species Hetaerina titia. The sequence continues at coordinate 86,060,488 of CM073769.1, read as the reverse complement.
GGTTGGTTATGCGATGACGCCGGCGCCCATGAAACCAGGCTATTTTTACGGGTCACAACGGACATGAACGAAGTGCGGGAAAGGTTGGAGCGTGACATTTTTCGAGAGCACTGCATTCCGATTGACGCTCATAGTTAATGCATATGAGGAAGCATTTTATTTCCGCATTATCAAAAGGTTTAGGCGCAAGAAGACAATACGTAGTAGTAGTTTAAGGGGAGGTGACCGACAGCTAAGGTCATTTGCGCCATCAGGGATGGATGGGAAAGGAAGGGTGGAGAGAAACTCGGCGTCGGAATTAGCCTATTCTCGTCGAAAGGCGCCAATGAGTCCGCAGTTTAACGTCCCATCCGACGGATGTCGTACTCACTATCAACAAAGCACTTCAAGTAGGGATCGGGATACCGCTGAAAAATATTTGTTGCCTCCAGAATTTGAACCCGGGCCCTCTCGGTGTAAAGCCTGTTAGCCACAGTACCATTCCGATCCCCAAGGCAATAAGTTTCCTTGAAATTACTGTAGTTTAATTATCCGATAATTTTCTTTGTTTACGTAGTTTGTTAGTAAAGAGTAAATTATACAAATTACCGCCTCTGCCTCGAATTCCCTCGAATTTCGGTGCTTCGGAAATTATTGTACGTTTTAATTCCTTAAACTATGGCGGGTGGTAAAATTGTGGTCTTATAAATCTAATAAATTTAGGTAACAGTGTTTCTTTTTACAATTTCGAAGAAAGAATTGAATGGTGTTAGACGACGTATATTTTGCAGTCATTATGATGCGGTCGTAAGGTGCGAATTGAAATAGATATCGAAAAAGAAGACAGCTCTTGAAATATAATAAATCCGCTACTACATTTATGTATGAAAACATTAACGAGCGAATAAATGGACTTCAGAAATGTTAAATTAAGAAGAGCCTGGTGTTATTATTGGCTAAGCACCTAATTAAACTCGTAAAAATTTAGTCTCATGGGTGCAGTAATTCTAGTTCCGTAATTAGTAATTGGATTATGAAAAGGAGATGAGTTGTCGAATTGAAATGTCACGAAACGAATGGATGTCGTATATCTGCGAGTATGTGAGGCAAAGCGCAAGGATTATTTGTGATTGAAGTTGAAGGAAATGTTTTGGCATCATTTGTCATTGTGGTTGGGAGTAATGGACACGGTACGGTTAATGATGAGGCTACAATTTGATATTATTATGAGTTTATTTTACCGGATAAATGTCAAGCTCTCATGTTTTGTTAAAGTTTCAGGGCGTTCTTCTGCCGATTCTTTAATGCTGCGTTGCCCTTACTCAGTATAAACTTGATTCTTCTGTGAAATAGCCCTGGGTTTCCTTCAGGCGCACTCAGAATTCAAAAGAGTAATGCAATCGAAATTGAAAAACGTTATCAATAATGAAATTTCTCATTTTGAATTATTAGTCTTGTTGAATGTAATACTTCAGGCACGGATTTAGCAACATTCACTTGATTTTTATGGCATTCCATGCATAACTAACGATATTTTTTAAATGATGGACTTTCACTTCCATTCTACCGAATTGTTTCCCAGAAGTAAACTGGAAATATGTCACACGATGCGGAACTTCCCGACGAGAGACGCTCTCTTTTGGTTTCGAGACTAATTTCTATGTTTTGCAAAGTTCATGGTGGTGCAAGCGCTGGAAAAAAACTATAACTATAATACGAAGTACGTACGATAAAACTGGTGCAAATCTGGCGGCCATGACGCTGGCTATAGCCTCACCCGTTAGCGACACTTGTTGCCTGAATGAACCGTCTGTGCTTGGCGGATCGTCGAGCTGTGCGTATGGTGTCAGTGATGTTAGTTTCTGTTGTCCTCGTTTTTACTGTTTGTCGAAAATGGAAATTGACAAAATCATGGAGCAACGAATCGACATCACGTTTTTTGGTGAAGTGCGGTAAAATTTATCAAGAAATTACTGAAATGTTGACAGCTGTTTACGGTGATAATGCTCTGAAGAAAACATCCGTTTTCAAGTGACTTAAGCGTTTTAAAGATGACCGACAAGACGCCACGGATGATGCAAGGTCGGGACGACCTTTAACCACCTGTGTTGACGACAACATTGATCGTGTGAGGCCCCTTGTCCTTACCGATCATCGGAAAACTGTCCGAATTATAGCTGATGAACTGAATTTAGGTAAATCAACAGGGCACACTCTTTTAACCAAACATTGGGTGTAAAAAAATGTTTGCAAAAATCGTGCCCAAGCTGCTGACGTTCACCATTGATCGTTTGCCAGTTTCCAGGAACAAATTCAATCGCCATCCTCATTTGCCAGATCTCGCCCCCTGCGACTTTTTCCTGTTTCCAAAATGCAAAAATGTGATGAAGGGACATCACTGGGAAGATGTGGACACAATAAAGCAATAAAAGACGAGAAAACTAAAAAGGCTAACTGCCGAAGACTTCCAAGGGTGGTTTAAACAGTGGAAAAGAAGACAGAATAAGGGCATAGCAACGAATGAAGAGTACTTTGAAGGGGACAAAATCGATGAAGACTAAATTTTACAAAATAAAGTTTTTATGGTACCAGTTCGGGTATTTATTGGACTGACTTCACAGTGCGGCGATGCGAACGACAGGCGCGGGGCGAAATGGCGTAATTCACGAAATGCTTCACATTGGAATCCAAAAACTGTGTTACGTACGTGTAGAACTAACAGGTATTTTGGTTAATCTTTAGAAAGAGAAATTTATTTAGAATGTGGAACGAGTGGACAACTAAGGTCCAGAAAGAAGAGGGCGCTGTATATTTATTCGTACTTAACACGCATTGACAGGTATACGTGGCTGTTTGATGAATTCCGGGTAGTTACGAATCAAAATATCACCTATGGTCCGCTCTCAAAAGAGTTACCTGGAAACACCGGGAATCTGGCAACCCTTCGCATTTGTGCATCGTCTTTGGATAAAGGACGATTGTACTCAATTTTTAAAAGTTTAAAAAATGAAATTGTGCATTTTTTAAAGATTTTTATTCTTAACTTTTCGAGTTTTTACCTAAGCACGATAAAAGCTAACTGTAGAAGATCGTTGTCGAACGCGTTTTCATTTGACTTAATTTGAATTCTTGGTTGAAAACCAGATGAAGATCCCGCACGCATTCAATGAATTAAAATTAAAATCCGAGAGCTCTCGTGTCGAGTGGTCGTTTGAATATACGAGTATATCGGCTGGATCCAGGTCTCACTGGCCCTAGATGAGGTTTAATTTTGAATGAACCTCATGGAGCATCGTGTTTTGAGGAATGTGCAATTGGATTTAAAAATTAAAAAAAATTCGACTATTGTTTTTGTTCCATTTTCCCCTTGCTTATTTTTCTGTTTCCCGTGAATTCCTTGCACAACGCTTATTTTGGATCTCTTTCGCGTACTGTAGCTCCCGTTATACGCTGTAGTAAGAAAATCCATACATTGTGAATGGCTTTCTGGTTTATTTTGTTTTCTATTGACTCATGTGTCGATTTTACGTGACACCGATCCTCGAATTGATCTATGTTTTACGGAATTGTTTTAATAATTTTGCGCTGATACTTTTTCCCTTGGAAAAATAAATCTGGTTTATGGGAACAAATAGGTTCTTTGTGGTGGTGTCTAAAGTTTACATGAGTGAATGTGAACTGCAATGGTCGTAGGCGTGATAGTTTAAAAGTAGATGAACATTAAATGGCATTTACATTATGTTTTGAACATTTCAGTGATGAACCTTCCCTTCCTTCTACGAAAGCTTTTTAACTCATAAAGAGACATCCAATAAAATGTTAATTCAATGTATTTACGCATCTGTTATTAGAGGATTAAACCTAATTGGCATCGCAACCTATTTCGTAAAGTTGAACCTACTGGTACCACATCAAAGTACAAAGACGTTATTTCATATGAGCCGTCATGGACGAAATAACTCGAGGCATCTAAGAAGTTCTAATGTTTGTGGAGTTATTCAAATCTGCTGTAATTTACACCATTTCACCCGATAGATTTTACCCGGCGAAATGGAAGCACGACGCATCAAATGACATCATGAGCTTTTTTTCCTTATCTTATGTACTATCCTACGGATTGTTGCATAATGCCTTAAAATATTTTCTTTTGCAAGAAAACTTGGTTGTACTAATTTTTGTGATACGAGTTTTTTAATACGTATATCACGAGAGAAGTATCCGTAGACTGTGATCCTCTTGTTGGTAGAATCCTTGCTGGGTGGTTTCCTTATGAAGAAGTGCTTTATAAAGAGAGAGACTGCACAGGTTCCAACTCCCGTCGTTTTAATAGGTAAATGGAACTGGTATTAGCAATTGTGGCAGCTCCACCTTAATAGTGACAAATTGACACCTTGAGAAAAAGTAAACGGCATTGCATCTACCTTAATGCGTGACAATTGTGCTTAAAAACGTTTTACTCCTGTCAATTCGGTATGAGAGTGAGTTGTAGTAGAATCAGTTTTTAATTAATAAATGAAATAATCTGATAACATCCTGATGTCGTCTTATGATATTTTTAGTAAAGAATTTGATAGAGAATATAGAATAGTGAACAAGATTTATTGAATTTGGAAAATATTATGAAATATATAATAAGGAAAAAAATATGGTAAGTGTTACATGTAACAAAAAACTAAAGGATACTTTGTGCACTGTAAAGTAAGGCTGCTTTTGCATCGGAGAATACGCAATTGGTTTAAAGAGCATCATCACTCGAGAGAGAACTAAAACGCTTGGGTGCTGAAGCACTCGTATAGTATACAATTTTTTTCTCTGGCATTACCAGTCTACTTCGCTCTGTCGCGTGGATGGCGCTTATGTTGATAACAACGCATTATTCACTTCGAATCATACCTTTACTTTTGCAATCACCTTAGTAAATATTTTTCGATGACATAACCGCGAGGAGACCCCTCCAAGTTCCTTAGTTTAGCTTTGAGGCTGTTTTTTCCAGCTTCAATTGCTCATCATTTCCAACCTTTTTTTTCAAATAAAAGCACGATTAAGTATGTCATCAACGCATTCCGAGCTATTGATTGAGTTATTCATTATTCCGATTTCCATCGTTGGCGTATAGCTTTCGAGGATGAATTAAAAAGAAATCGAGAAAGAGACGGCATGTTTATAGGAAAAATCGAGTGAATGTCAAGATTGGAATCTCGAAAGTGTGTTCACATTTACTGGCAGCATACAGACTCGCTAGGTTCCATATATATGCATTGTGTGATAATAAAAGATAATTTTAGGAAAATAGATAACTTGTGTTTGAAATTGAGCGATGAACTTCTCGATCGATAATTGTCTAATAATTTCTCGAAGTGTAGTATCAATGCAGTTAGTTACAATTAACCTGGAAGTTTAAAAATAAGAATTATATTATAAAACATCAAATTCGTAATGCACTGTTTATTTTCAATTTCCATCCATAATCTCTTGACGCCATCAATTAATACCGTGTATTTCATGAAGTCAGACAGAATTTGAAAGCGATTGCCTTTCGTTTTTAAAGTAACTGCCGAATATTATTCTACGACGCTAACCCCAAGGTAATGGCTATTTGTACGCAAAAGAAAATTCACATACACTTCTAGTCTTCCTAATTACACACTTCCCCCACAAAATAAATACTATCGCACCAGAAGTTGACGCAAGAAGTGTGAAAGGATTAAGAGGGCATTTAGAAATATTTTTTTTGCCTGCATAATTTATTCTTTGGTGTGAAGGGACACAGGAATACGAAGCAATGAGCAGAAAATTATGGAGCGGGAAAAAAGAGAGTCGAAGGAAACAAGGGAATAGAGATCCTTGAGTGCCATACCGTTCAATCCAATTCACAGAATGCGATGGAAAAGAACTAATTATGAAATTCATTCGTAAAAAAATCATTTCCCCTAGTTTCGTCAATGTCCCGAGTTTAGTGTATATTTCGAAATCTGGAATATTGAAACCGTCTGTAGAAATGCTCTGCATCTAAAATCTTTTGAAGAGTTATTTCTATCTTTTAATTGTGTTTCCTTTAGTTCTAATCATCCTAATTTCTGTACAGGCGTGGTAGTTCTTTTCATTCCGTCATAAAATGTTTTGAAAAATCTTGCCGCTCAGCATTACGTTGCTAGGCAGTGGGCATAGCCTTCATCTGCCGGATCCCATTAACCGGAAAAGCACTCCACACCCACAACATCAAAACAATATGTATCACTCTTGTTGAGGATCTTGACTGTTACATCTACATCGACCCCTCCTGTAGTATGTATATGGTGTTTTATTAAGTTTATTCATCTTTGGAAATTGTCCCTAAAGCATGTTTGGTTTGTACTTCTACTTGCCATTCATCTTTACATATTCAGGTAATTTCTTGGTCGTGGAAGAATACATTTTTATTATTCTCGTAACATTCTTGTTTAGAGAGTTATTTGTCTTTAGAAGTATGTAATTTTTTTAGAGATCAAATAATAAAAAGTTTTGTAAAGCAAGGGTTCAGTAGAATATCTGAAGAATATTTGCCAAGTTGACATGAACAAAAACTATCAGTCGGCAGCGGTTCTTGATTTCAATGGAGGAAATCAATTTAATGCGTTAATGTGACTGTAACCTACTCGTAGTGTGGTTACCCGCCGACGGTGGGTGATAGGTAATGGTAGAGCTTACCTCGGACTGTTTCATGGCGCGTCCGTTTAGGGGATCGGTTCTTCTCTCTGCATCATCTGTCGTTTCTCAAGAAGACTTCCATAAACTCTTGCAGTTTGGGTTCAGCTGGTGGAGGGGTGTATCTCAAGACATAATGTAATTTTATCACCTGTGTAAGAACTAGGGATCGTCGGTATCGAACCTAAATTCCCTGCCCTTGGTTAATGCTGGATCTTTACTGTAATACGTTTTAATCATGAATCACCTTACTTTGATACACTAAATTGAGACAAGAGTAAGATTTTTAACGTTTTTTGTTTACATTCGATTTTAAAATAGCAAGGAGTGGTTCTAGTTGAGACGATTAGCATTATCTGAGTCTAACCCTATATTTTGTTTTAGATTTGAAAAGTAGTCCAAAGAAGTACGTATAGCTAGTTTTGTACGCGTGCATTTTGCCATTATACACGTATTTCAAAAGTTATACTTTTTGTGAGCAGTTTCAGAATTTGATAGAGGAAGCTCCCAATCTATCAGCCAAGTCTCTGAAAAGTGGCAGACTATGGTTGACAAGTATGATTGTCTCTACAAACCAATTATATTGTTCATGTTTTTTGAGAATAAATGTCTCATTGTGGTACTAAATTTTGCAGTAGTAGATGGAAATAAAAACTAATTTGGGAACAGGTTCGCCACTTTTACCTTTGGTTGATTGGAAAACTGGAGAAGGGGAAAAAGCCAGAGAATGTCGTCGGGGCTGTAGTCAACGTTGCCGACTCTGACTAAAAATACGTAGTTATGGGAGAATTAAGCATGCTCGTTCGAACTTCAGCGATTCAAAAATTGGTTGCGGTTTCTGTAGTTATATTTGGAGCGTGCTCACTTAAAACGCCATTGAGGAGATCGGTTGAATACCGCTTTATTAAGCGAGATTGCATTTTAGTTGGGATATGAAATTACTCATTTCTCATCGTCTTACTTCATTATTTACGCCATTCGTGCACAGTTCCCTTATCTTCCTTCGTCCCGCTCGTTCCTTTCTCTCAATCCTCTGTGCCAAGTATTACTCACTTAACGTAGTGATTTTAGATTTCCCCATCTGATAGGGCGCACGGGACACCACATTCACTTTTGCTAACGGCCGTATGGCTATCGAATTCAACATCATTCTCCATTTCGATATAGACGACAAATATGAATGTCTCAAATCCTTGTGTCATATGCAAGTGGGGAAAGTGGAGGAGGATCAGACAGATCTTCGGACTGATTTAATTTCTGAGGTTTCAAGTCATGGCACAAACATATTCGTGCTTCCGATACGTACCCCTGAGTTTGTTGTTATACGTGTATATAAGATCAACAAGACTAAATCGAAGAGGTGACGAGAGCATTTACATTACATGCTCCCACAAGCGGAATCATGGTTAGTTTCTTTTATTCCGCTTATTAATATGCTTAAATTCAGCGGGTGGTCTCACCTGTTTTGATTCTTGAGTTGAGTGAAGACTGCTATCGGTGATCAATGGTAGTGGAAGTACGAGAGTTTATACGTACTGTTCCTAAAGAGCTAATATAGTTAGGTGATTTGGTTGTTATATGGCTTTGAGAACTTCGGTGTCTCCTCATCAACTTGTTTCCGGGTGCTGTTATGTCATTATTTAAGTCCGCGGAAGAGCGCGAGACTGTCATTTAAGGGAAATCCGATTCCAGGCGGCAAAGAGGACAGAGGGCAAATTCGGACCTTCATCTTCTAGGAAATACGAGTGACAAGTCAACTGGAGACTGAAGACATTTAAGTTCGAGGAATAAAAACGATGAGCAAAAATCAAAAGACTCAATGAATTACCATTAAGTTCATTAATGGAAGTGAATACATGAAAATATATATTCCTTCAAAGAGGTTTTCTAAACGCACTACTGGTCCTAGCATGCCATTACTGTGTCATAAGCGTTCTGCTTTAATGCGACCTAATCAGATCCCAATTTTCTGACCTACCATTTGGAAAACCTACCCTTTTGGTCTTCAGATTTAATGTTAACTGAAATTAAACTCATTCAGTAAAACCCTCGAGAGATTTTTTGCCAGATTACCTTCAGCGTTATATCTGGTCGTGATCTGTGTCTCCTGTTAACTGGAAATATATGAAACAAGTCGGGGTTTCAGAAGTCAGTAATAATTTATAGTCCCTAGTCAGAAGAAGAAATAGTGGCATATAAATTCATGGGAATAATTTCTATTGTTCTATTAGCAAGGGTTGGTTATTCCTAGGAAAACGAGGAAAAAATAGCACGAGTCAGAGTGATTCTAGCGTCAAATGGCGAGATATACTGCCCTATGCCTATGGTCAAGCAGTGCCCTTGCCGGGTTTTTTTCTGTGGTAGCGAGGTCAAGAGAGCAAGAAAGAAGTGCTTTGGAAAAACCTCACCGAACGCTTATTCTCCTGCGTAATTGCCGACCGTTGATATTTGTCTTGTTTTCAGAGTAAGTGATTGATCGCTGATGCGTACATGTTTCCTCAAAATTGGTGCAGGTGATCAATATTCTCGCAGTTGATGCACGCTGCATTTGTTCCTAGATGCAGGCATACGTTTCAATCTTCGGCTGATGTTTCATGGTGATCATGGATGTTGCCGTTCCAAAATGAAATCCAATCGCTTCGCAACGTGTTTTTGTAGTTTTTCTCCTTTGACAAACACACCAGCGACGTAATCTAAATCAATCATGGCTTTTTCATAATAACTTCTTTCAATTAATAAAAAAGGAATAAAATTCGCGGAACTTGAAAAAAATATAAAGCAAAATGTTGTGGATTTTGTGTAATTATTCACCTTGGTATCTGTAGAAAAGTTGATTTTATAAATTTTGACGGAGTAGATATAAAAAATGCACGCTAGATTTAGATATGAATACATTTAAGGTAAATGTTTTCGTTTAAATATCAATACGCTCGATTCATTCCTTCCGCAATCCAAAACAGAAGATGGCTTGGGTTTAGTAGTATTTTCAAGTTACTTAGAGTGAGGCCAGTTGAGCGTTTTACGGACCTTTCCATTTACACAAAGCTCGCGGGATAATTCTCTACTTTTGAGCACGGGTGCTGTAAAATTCCGGTTGTTCTGAATCCAGGAATCCAAAATAAAAGACATTTGACTTTCAGTGATCTTTGTGCAAAAGGGCCAGTTCGAGTTTCTTTTGTGGCCCGGCAATACAGAAAATACAATTCTCTCGGTACGAGGTTTTTGACTATACAAACAAAGATAACTTTATTGAATAAAGTTTGAACCAATTTCGAAATTGATTGACTCTAATGAAGCCGTGGAAAAATGATATATAAAATGCAATATTTTCAAATCTTTAGACGATTGAGAACGCATAGCGGCTCAAAAACGAAAATTCTCAGTAATCAGCTGATGATTTTACTGCCTTAATCCTCTGTAGGCAGTAAAGCGAGAGATTGACAATGCTATTCCTAACGAGTCGATTCCAAAGTAAGAGATTTGAAACTACGCTCTGTAGTTTTTTTTTCATTTTAAGCTTTTTCTGATTTTAAATAAGAGAAAGGAAGATTTGAAACCTTCTCAAGTTTTTAGTTTCCTTCTGTATGTGGATTGGTGTTAAACAGGTTTGTTCCTAAAATGCAAATATTTTGTTCGTTTAAATGAAATTTGAGAGGCTTTGAGGTTTTTTGGGTTACAAATTCAATGAGTGTAACTGATGAGATGTGGCATAGCGTTCATCAGTAACTTTTAATGTTGTGTAATGTACTTAAAAAAAACCTGCGTATTTCGTGTATCATTATGACTATTGTGATTGTAATTATATTTTTATCGAAATTATGTTCTCGATGGATGCACATTCGAGTTTCTGTATCATCTATATTTAATTAGAAAAACTCGAAGAATAGCCTTTTCCTGGAGCAGCTGGGTATAACTGCTTCTTACTTATAAATGAAAGGATAATATGCGCAGAGTCTGAACAATTGAATGGCTCCATATTAGTCATTTAAACCTCTCGAAAAACTATCGTATGCCTTAAACCTAAAAATATTTTAAAACGGTAAAATTCCGCATTAATATTTCAGAAATGTCCCTTTTAGTATTTCCTAAATATAAATTTCGGTTCGAGTTTTGCCAAGGATCGTCGTTCCTGTTATTTTCACTTTTAACAAATGACTTCGTCAGCTGTGCGAACTCTCAATATGCTACAGTGGATCTGGATGGAAATTGAGCAGAGAATTGAAATCGTCTGTGTCACCAAAAGGATCACATTTTTTGGAGTCTATATTGATTTTTGTGTTTAAAACTGGGATTGTCGTAGGACTGATTTTCGATACGATTTCAAAAGCTTCATCGCCCACTTCCGCAGAACAAGATTAAATTCGGTTATTGCACGGTGAACTGAACTTATTTTATTTCGTTCAATCCTGACGAAGTGGCAATGTTAACACGGAGGCGTGTTTTTCGGCCACCGCCGCATTAAATCGAAAGGGAACATGCGTATTGATTGATCATTTTGTTTGTTTTTTTTTAATGGTAAACGTAAACGGCGTAAGCCCACGATGAAACTTCTTGTACAGTTTATGCTGCGAGGATGATGAAAAATCGCACTCGAACCCGCGTCATTAATTGAAGGAAATTCTCATACTAGGGAAAAGGATGGCTTCTAAATAACTTATTATCTGATAAATAGAATAATCCTAGTCGACTTGACTGTGCCTGTGCCGTTTTGCCATGCTTCACATTCCGTTAAAATTTTATGCTCAACATTTGATGAGGGAAAAATTCTGAGAATTACATTTGCCTCGTAATAACTGAGATAATTTATTTCATAAGGAATTTTACGAGACGTGTCCTTAAAGTAAGTACCGTTTGCTTATATTTAAATATTGGCGCTTCAGAACACAGTTTTGCTCCTGCAGCGCCATCTACTGATTCATTGAGAAGCTATAGCAGCATTTGTTTTGTTTCAGAAGTCGTTTGCTTTTCCGTGCATGCAAACAACAATGTCCGCGACAATCGTTGATCCCGCCAGCTGTGAAGTTCGTTCTGTCGTACGATTCTTGTATGCAAAAGGATTGTCGGCTGCTGAAATTCATCGGGAATTATGCCTAGTTTATAAACGTACAGTTATGAGTGAAGGAAAGGTTAGACAATGGTGCTGTGATTTTAAAAATGGACGAACAAATGTCCATGACGAAGAGCGAAGTGGTAGGCCCAGTGTTCTGACCGATGAAATTGTTTCGCAAGTGGAACAAAAACTGCGATGTGATCGTCGATTGACAATTAATGGCCTGGCTGAACAATTTCCTCAACTTGGACGCACTGCTGTCTACGATATTGTTACGGAAAACCTCGGATACCACACATTGCGTGCAAGGTGGGTACCGAAAATGCTCACCGACCACCACAAAGAGGAAAGAATGTCCAGTGGACGAGAGTTTTTGGGTCGTTGGGAACTCTTTAAACCACCCACCGTACAGTCCTGACCTTACACCCAGCGACTACTTCCTCTTCTTGCAATTGAAACAGTGGTTCGGTGGACAACGTTTCGAAACCGAAGAGGAACTCAAGAATGGCGTTGTCGATTGGTTCAACCCTCAGGCGGCGAGTTTCTATGCAGAGGGGTTGAAGAAGCTGGTGCAGCGGTACGAAAAATGCTTAGAAGTGAACGGCGATTATGTAGATAAGTGAAGTAGGTTTGTAGCTAACTAAAAGTGCCAATAAAATGTGTTTCACATGAGTATATATTTTCCTGTGACCAAACGGGTCTTACTTTATGAACACGTCTCGTATTATTTAAAAAAAACCGGGGAATTGGACAACCCAACAAATTCCCCCAATCTATTTCACTCAAACTGAACATTTTTTTCTCCAGAGCTCGCGGGAAGACGTCTGGTAGGCTCATTTACTTACTCATCCCCCCCCTTCCATTTAGATAGAAAGTCACGGGTTCAAATCCCACCTCGGGGGAAGGAGGAGCGGATGTCATGTCCTCCCTCACATCAGGGAGGCGTGAGAAATGGTGACCTTACGGCGTCGATATAATGCCCAGATAATAAAAGCAAATATTCTCGCGGATGTCTTAGGAAAGTGGAAAATATTTTAGTGGGGGCGGAGGGGGGGGGAGGGGCGTGGCGAAAAAGAGGATTAAAAATTTTCATGGGGTTGAAAAATGTGAAGAAGAGGGTGTGTGGGCACCAGTCGGGGAGGGTGGAGGGTGGGTGAGTGAAAGAGGGAGGGATGGCGGTTTTTTTTTCGGGCTGCATAGAAAAAAAAATGCTCCCTCTCGGCTTCGGCGGCCTTGAAACTCCACGGAGTGACGCGATGGTGCCCTGGGCGATCCCCTCCCCTTTTCCTCCGGGGCAACGCGAGAGAGGCGGGTTACTGGAGGGGGGGAGGAAGGGAGAGGGGTTGACGGGAGAGGACGGGAGGGTAAAGAGGATTAAAGAAATGGCGCGGAGAATAGGGAGGGGGCCGGCCGGGAGCTGGGTGGGTGGAGGGAGAGAGAGAGAGCTTAAAACGATCCTGGGCCAACCAAAACCCATTACATAGTTCTTTTATCTTTTCTTCTTCTTTCATTTTTGCCCTCAAACCATGCCTCACATTTAAGGGAGAAAGCGAGCCGCGAGAAGTGCATTCCTCTTTAAAAAGAGACGGATCCGAAAACCTTCGTGCGCTTCGTTCTTCATTTAAGTCCACCCTTTTCCGTTTCCTCCCCTTTCCATCTCGACTCTCTCTCCCGCCCCCGCCGCACATTCCTCTGCTCCGTTCCTCTTGTTACAGACGTAAGGATAAGTATAAAATATTTTAGTTTTTTTTCTGATTGTGCTCGGCCAGGCCAGTGAGTTTCCCCATAGACATTTCGGTGGCTATTCAAGAGAAGAGAGGCGAGAGGGCGGGTAGGAAAGACGGATCTATATATCTTTCTGAAAGTCATGGACATGTGAGCAATCTATTTTTTATTTGATTTTTGTTTCCGCTTGTCGCAACTTTCGTTTCATCGGTGCATTTCAGCATTGCGCGTTAGGAAGGAATGGGTAACATTTTTTTATTATCGTTCACATTACTAATTTAACGATTAATAAGCAATGCTGTTAGTGTTTATTTCGTCTTCTACCCAGGAAAATGCTCAGGTAACCAAACGTTCCGTATCTAGGACTTGTCCAACGAGTGTGATGAAGTAAGTACCCTTAATGGATTCGTATATGAGATGATGCACTCTGAACAAGGCAACCTGTAAATTTGTTTTGGATGTGTTTTCTCGTGGTTTGATAATCGTCCCAGCTGACAGCCAATTCCTTAATTCACAGGCAAGTCAGATCGCCGGTCGCGCATTTGAATCCCTCTGACATACGAGATGCTGTGTTTGCTCCGGGATTGGCATACTCACATACAGATGAAAAGAGATATGCTTTTCCAATTAAAAAGTCTTATTTATTCTCTAAATTTCGTTTCAGCCTAACATATTCAGGTAAATTAACAGTACTTGGACATTACATATACCTATATACTATGTTAGGACGAGAGAAGGGGAAGGGGGAGGAAAGAAAGAAGGGGAAGGGAGGAGAGAGCAAACAGCCAGTACATCCCCCATTATCTTCCGTAGCATAGTATATACATGTATACATCATGTCCAAGTATTACTAAGTTTTCTGAAGATGTTACGCTTTAACGAAACCTAGGTCGTAAACATTTTTTTTATTTGGAAAAGCAAAGCATCTTTTTTCATCATGAAGGATTTCCACCATGTTACTCCAGAAACCTTGATTCTTCAAGTTTGATTCTTGAAATTCGCGTAGGGATATGACGTTAGCCACGTGGAGTACTCAATGGCTTATGTACCACCGCTTCTCATAGGTTTCCCATTCACAGATAATCTTTATCTATCATTTTTGACAAGGTTCGTGTCGATCTTTACATTTTGATTAGAATTTAGTGGTGAATGCTGAACTATTGAATTTATTTCTTCTGCGGAAAAGGATGACTGTACCAAAGATTCTTTGGACTGAAGAAAATATAGCCCGCAGCACCATGTTAGAGGTAAGAACCCATGTGCTTGTGTGTTTGCAGCTTAGATCGTGTCCCGCTCAGGTATTGCACGGGAGAACATTCATGCGGTACACACTTGATACAACTTCTGTCGTGACTATAGAGTAGGGACTATCCGCATACTCGTGCTTATGTATCTTTTCCTTCGGCTTGCTACCAACACTGAGACCATATTCATTTCATTGATTTTTGCGGGACACCAGACGGCGCTCTGTGGTGGTGGAGGAAAAGCCATTGTCTTGGTGATTTATAATCAAGATTCCTCAAGAGGTCACGGTGCCCACTCATCTCTCTCTCTCTCTCTCTCTCTCCGTGCCCTCTTTTCCCACTCCCTCTTCTCTCCGCCCTCCCCTCACCGACTATCTGTTATATTTCGTTCCCTCTAGCAGTGGAGAGAGATTTTTATATTCGGTCCGTGCCACCGGGGAGGAGCAGGCCTTATCGTCAAAGCGGCTTCGGAAAGCTAAGTCGTTCTAAGAGATTGCCGCATTCCGCCATGCTTTACAATCCCATCATTTCTCTCTGCATTGGCTATTTCAAGTGCAAAGGTAATGCCCATCATCCCTTCTTCAAAGCGATGGTGAGTCTGCCTCCGTGCACTATGATTTACAATGGATGAAAAGGGTCAGATAATTTAGGCGAGTCTTTATAGGAATCAGATCACAACGGAGGATAGTTTAGTTTTTATTCAAAGATTGGTCATCGTGAAAAATGAATTCATTAAGTGACGTTTAGCACGTACTTAGTTTTACCGTTTGCGGTCGGGTACCTGCATGTTTTAATTCAAATAGATAAAATTTCAAATGTTAATAGCGTGAATGATGATAAATATTCTGGAGATACTACTTATCCCTGGACTGCTGAAAGAAATCCCTAAGGTTTCCGTTGATTTGCATAAAAATTCGAAATTCCATTAACTTTGAGTTTAATCCACGCCATACAAAAATATGATCGGTATGAGGCTGTGAGCTTTATTATTTTCCTAGAATCAACCTTGAAATGAAATGATTAGTGAACTGCCCCTTCAATCTTTACGACTTCCTGTTAGTTGTATGAATACTGGTAAACAGGTGCGACAGTTTTGAGAAAAAAATATAGGTGGCATCAATAAAGTATGACCACAAAAATATCACAATTTTTGCCGAATTTTTTGTACAAAAAAGTATAATGTGTCAATTCGAGATTTCTAAGAATGATTATCTTTTGGAACTCAGTATTGAATTTGAACTCTTACCTTCGCGTGGCCTTCTTTCGACTTACAAAATGAATTCTGGAAAGAGATTTTTGCACTTCGAGTTCTTTGTCGTTCAAACATAATTTTAGGACAATAACTACTTTATTATTATAAGGTTAATTGGTGTAGGTTTCCTAGAAAATTTCTTATTCTGGCAAACGAAAGAATTTTTTTTTAAAGTTCTGAATTAAAATTAAGTTTTGAAACATGTTGAGTCACCGTGAAATTATCTTATAATTGTAAAAGAGTTAGATCGTCTCCCAAGAGTATCTAACCAATCCAGGTAGACATCACACAAAAACATTGCGGTTATTTTGTGTCTGTTTCGGTCTAATTAACAGAATTGTTCAAATTTTTTACAATACTTGATGTTTTTTGCACTTTTCCCAAACCAAATTGCGATTCGCATTGGATTGCTATATGATATCTGAGATCTTAATGGATTACATTTTATTGTTTTTAAGTTCCTGTATTAGCCAAAATC
Source organism: Hetaerina titia (assembly GCA_037158775.1). Taxonomy (NCBI): domain Eukaryota; kingdom Metazoa; phylum Arthropoda; class Insecta; order Odonata; family Calopterygidae; genus Hetaerina; species Hetaerina titia. The sequence goes on along the minus strand of CM073769.1, from coordinate 86,044,076 downwards.
CCTTTGAAAGACGCAAAGCTAAACTTATGTGCCAACGAATCAAAAAATCATCCCACTTACATGAAACACGAATGAAGATCAAAGAACCGACTTAATTATGAAAACTTGCAGATTACTTATCTTTGCCTATCATTGGCGGTGGGATATACTTCTTAAGGCTGCGTGTAAGGTTAGAATATTTACATGTATTCTTAAATTATCTTTTATAAGTGTGGGTCGGGGTAGTCTAGGGGGTAGAGCGTTGCACTATTACCCGGAGGTTCCCGGGTTCGATTCCCGGGCACCTGCAGCTAAGTGATTTTTCGGGTAACAGATATTCCTGGGAGACCATAACCGGCACATACAAACAACACTACTCTGACGTGTGAATATTCACACGCAGTCGGGCTCTTACTGGGTGAACTACCCAACCGACCTTCGGGTTGAATATTGTGTTTATGGTTTTTTTTCTTTTATGCGTAGCTTTGCGGTAGTTAACCAAAGCTACAGTACGTATTTCGTCCGGATACCGAAGTGGACTCGATTGCTTATTTGTGATATTTGTGGCCACAGTCTATAAAATGAAGCATGCCACCAGAACTCCCGGAGGTGATAGGGCATCAATTCAACGACTAGGGTAGTAAATAGGCATGCTCATAAAGCTACGCTTTTCCTTCGCTTTCCTCTCGCATTGGAAAATAAATCAAATTAAATTTGAAACTGGTTTTTTAACTCTTAAGCACAATCATGCCTCTAAAAATATCGTTCCTCTTCATCTCAAAATAACGCGAAATTTCTTCGCCTGAATTATATTAATGTCCGCAACAGTAAATTATTACGAAGGAGCACGGGAGTGAGAGAAGTGAATGGGAGAGAAGTAATACGCTGAGCGAAAATGCTAGTTAACGCGGATTTAAAAGCAGTTTCCATCATTCAGCTGGTTTCTGCCGGAGTGTGCGCTAGTTTTCAAATAGGGAGCTAATCTTGGCTCGTGCCCATTTACCTTAGTTTGCACCTATGGTTGCACTTGGCACTTCTAGGTCACGATGAGTACGGCCTTAACGTCAAGAGCTGACGCATGTTGCTCTAGGGCCGTTTTCATTATTATCTACTTTTGAACCCCCGACTTTTCCCATGAAAGATTTTGAAATATTCTCCTTTTGGCGGCATCTCAACTCAAAAGTTTACTCCACGTGTTAATATTTTTAATTATTTAAGTTCCAAATTTCCGAATGCCTATCCATTTCATAGTCAACATTTAACTACACTTGTCAACAAAAATAAAACGGCTACCTTTCTGGAATGTACTTCAATACTTACTTCATCATTAGCAGCGAAATCTCACGTCAAGAATCCAACAAAATCGATTGCTGGTTAATGGATTTATGAATTAAAAAACGTTAAGTGGGCCATTTCTGATGACAAGTTACATTAAGTAAGATTTGGGAACTATTTATAGTGTCAGTTATATCTAATAATTTATAATTACTGATAGCATTGATTAATTATTTTTAATTGTACACATGAACAATTAAAAATGCATAAATGGTTTGATGTTTTAAAAGTCCTTGACGATTAAATGTATTTAACGATATGCTATTTAGAACACATACTATATTTTTCATGACGGTAGTGGTTGTTGTGTGTTTGACCGTTTGAGCATGGAGACCCCTCGAAAATCTGCGTCTATGCACATAGGAAGAACATATAATTTGTTAAATAAAAAATAAGTTCTTTACGTTTGAACATTATCCTCTTAAATGATTATTTCCCTTTTGTTATGCAACGATCTAATGGCGAAATTAACCTAAAAGCCCTAAGCTCCTGGCAAGATTATGTAAATAAGCCTTTAAAGAATCATTTTAACAGAACCAAAATCAGCTTGACTTCGTGTAATAGCAGGCGTGGTCCATTAAAGTGACGAAACATTTTAATGGCAGCGATTAATTTGTTTAACACAACTTGGTAGTTACTAGAACACATTAGGATGCATTAAAAATCTCTACCTTTTTGTAAAAATTATTGTTTTTAGAGCAGTATGTGTTGTTTACAACGTTCGGTTAGTTGGAAATTGAATAGCAGCTTCGTGCGATGTATATTTTCTGTGTTTTTCATTTGACTGCTACGCCTGTGTAAATTCCAATGAAAATATTCAACAATAGTTTCCATTGGAACTCGAACCATTTGTATCAATTCCTCTTCCACACGAAGTTAAACTCTAGCATGTGACGTTCAAATTCATTTCATTGCGCCATGAATAATTTAGCATTTGTGGTAATGCGAAATATAATATTCATGGGAGCTGACACTCTTCCTGTGAATATTTTTAGTGTGCTCCTTTTGCATTAATATATCGACTCGGGTAAAACCTCCAGAGGGGGCATTGATTGAGGGGTGGGAGTCCATTCATGTCGAGCCCTGTGGCATTTTTAACTCTTTGGTGAATGCTTTGAACAACAGAAAATTTCTTCCTTTCGTCCAATTTTTATCCAGGATCTCGTATAGCCTCTCTTTCTCCATCATCTTCTTTCTCTCTATTTCTTTCGGTCTCTCCGCTCCTCCTTTTCGCATTCCATCCGAGTGACAGGTGCCGCATTTTGAGCTTAGTCCCCGGGATTCGCTCGGCCGGCAGGAGACCATAACGTTCTGCCAGCGAGGGTCTTAATCCATAATCCTTCCCTGAAATAATCATTCTCGATTCGGAGATTAACTTGGTCGTTTCAAATAGGAATTTTGTCGAATAACTCTCCTGCCAAGTAAGAAAAATGTTAAACTAAAATAATTCTTTCTCCGCTTATTACTGCAATTATTTGAAACCTAGCTTGATGAATTTCGGTGTGAGATGATCTTTCTCGTGAGCGCCTGTTACTATAATGTGGACGAAAATTTTTGGAAATAATTGTTCTATTTGGATGCATCTGGACGAGATATCTCAGGAAATTTATGTCGCGGAAATGTCAAACGATTAGTATGCAACAGTTTAAGTGCAAATTAGCTACGAAGAAGGACACCGGTACGCTTCTATTTTCATTGGAACAAAAACTATGGAATTTAAGGGAAACGACGGCTTAAAAGTCCCACTTCGCAGGAATTAAAATTTCTATGGCTAAAAATAAACGTGTCGTTTATCTAAAATATAAATAATGGTTAACTAGGATGGTGACCAAATCCCCATTATAAAAGCGGGCTAACGAGTTTTTTCAATCTAAAAATTTTTTAATTTTTACAATAAAAGGTTATTTACCGCTTAATTTGCCTTTGTTGAAATGGATTAGGCGAAAACCTTATTCCTCAACTCCGTTAGCATCTTATTTAGACAAAACTATCGTGATAAATGTTCAAAGACCCGCGGTAGATGCCATAATTGTAACTTTAACGAATTCATCCGCTAATAATCATTAAAGTTCAACAATTAAAAAGTGTAAAAATCATTGACCTTGCCTGGTATTCCAGTCAAAGCGAATAATTTTTACCCTCTGGAATTGTCTCATTTTGGAGATAAATGTTGCTCCATCAGGGGTCGAAGTTAGGTCCGATTGGAATTTCAGCCTTTTTAACAGCAATTATTTCGTGAAAATGCATTGTAAATATGTAGTTGTAAATTAATTTCTCAATCGAAGGCCGTTTAACCAGAAGAAAATTGGCTGCTCCTTCGCGTTTAAGCACACTCGTCAGATCTCGAGCTGTTATATAGTTAGTGTCATAGTGTTGGATGCATTATAAAATACAATTTTTGATGTAATTTAAAACTCAGGGGTCGGATCAATATTTCGAGTCCATACTTTATTTCAAGTAAATATTAGTACTGAATTAAATATTCTTCCCATCAATTTTACGAGTGGTTAAATTGAATGCCGATCGATGCATACGAAATGAATTGAAGAATGATGCCCATATATTCACATCAAATGGAAGTCTGCAAAAAATTTAATTTTCGATGATTTTTAGTGCCATTTTGAAATTAAAAACTGCTCAATAAAAGTCAGCTTGAAAAAGAAACTGAAACAAAGTTCTCTCGCGTAGCGGTGTTCGCTGAAAAATTCACGTACGTCAGACCAGATTTAATTAGTTAATGCTCCGGCGGGTAAAATGAGTTACAAAAACGCGGAGGCGAAGTCTGAAGAATAGTTTGACAGGGGTGATAATATTTATTGCCACAGCTAATATTTCAAGGGTTGCGGTGTACCCACCATTTCCCTCATCATTTCAACCCTTTTTGTTTGGATTGAAGGAGCGTTGAACATTAGGTTGAATGGACTAATTTAGAGAATTATCCAGTCATCTATAACATGGATCACTCTAATTTCCGCGGAGAAAAATAATTATTTGCGGAAAATACTTGGATGGGAATCAGTTGAATTACCCAACGCTGTATGTAGTCGCGGTTGGAAAAAAAAAATTGCGTGCTTACTTATGGGAGAAAGGGGATATTAGTCCAATCTCGTGACTTGGCATATTCTTTAAGTCGTTTCAGCCATCAATTGGAATGGTTTTGCATTAATCCTACGAAAATTTCACCAAAATATCCGTTAAGAGAATTTTTATTCCTTGAAACTTCGGTGCCCATTCCTTTAGCATTCTTTTTCCCGTAATTAGTCCTTGTTATGTTTACCATGGGATTTTATGACTGATGTTCGTGTGTTCATTGAAAAATATTTAAAATATGAAGGGCGTTTTTGAAATGCTTTCTTTAATCAAATATTTAACAGAGTTGTATGGTACCCCAGTTTTTGTAATGAGAACGATCTGTTGATTGCTAAACGCTCAAGAACCATTAAGTATATTATCTTCGTGGAATTTAGTAAAAACGTCAGTGTTTTAGATTTATCTTCACACATCAATGGTTATCGCGTAATTGGTTGATTAGTTTTTCACACAATTTTCTCATTAATTTGTTTAACGTCCTTTTCAAAGGAGAAGCAAGTATTACCAGACGCCATGATTGTGATCGTATGTTATCAACTATATTTTAGCGGGATGAGTAATATTGTTGACCGGGAACATTAGAACACGTTGAAAAACATTTTAATTTGATAATGTTTTAATTTTTACATGCATTAAGTCAGTCAAGAGTGTGTTTATATGCTTGCAGTTTCAAGTAGTCAGATTTTGAATCACTTTATTCAAAATTAAATAAAATCATATTTTCATTTTTGTAATTGCAATATATTGTCTTATGCGAGATGTATACACTTATAAATATTACAAGGAGGCTCTGGAAATCATAAAATGACGGGATACCGTGTAACCTTAGAAACAAATATTCGGTTTTGATAAATAAATTTACTCACTACTAGTTGGAAACTTTTTATAATTCATGATTCAAAATTTACACAGAACACCTAATTTAAGAAATAACAAAATAAAAATGTCCTTTGGAATATGTATATATTTTCTGATTTAAATATTTATATCATTATTACCAGTAATCTACTGGGCTAGGATAGGTTTTTGATGCACCGTAGCACTACACATTACTGTCATTGAGAGCCCTAATCAGGACGATACAAAATATTCTTAAACCCTACACTTTTTTAAATGGAAATTGACTTTTTTTATCAAGATTCAATTTCATTAGCATTAAGAGGAAATTTTGTTTTCAGAATGTTGGTAAAGTGTTATCAAATAATACATATATTAGAGAAGGTACAAGGAGTAGAGGATTCTGGAGATTTACTATATATCGAAGGAACACATTTAATATTCGATTGGATTGAAGTTCTTATTCTGGGAGTAAAATAAAGTTTCTAGAGGTTGGTAAAGTAAAGTTTCAGGGACTCTCATGTACAAAATAATGCCTTTCAATAGTAAAACCGTGAACTATATGAAAAAAAAATCCAAAATGAAAAACCCTTGTAATATTTCTTAAGATGCAATGGGATCCTAGACAGAGAATAAATACTTTTTGAGAGTAATTTATAGAGGAAAATATACGCTTGTATCAATTGATTAAATATTCGCCATTGGGTTAATTAAGTAATGTATTTATTGAAATCTATTGTCTCTTGCTTTTCACATTACAATTTGTTATGCGGGTCTCAATCAATGAACAAATTGGAGCCGACAGCTAAGGGAAATGGTCAAAAAGTAGAGTGTTGAGTTGGTTGTAATCATAAGTAGTACTCACTTCTACGAGAATCCTTTCTTATTCACCACCAATTCGAGAAATCATTCAATTGTTCCAACTGCCGACTCACATTTGTTGAAACTCCGCTGGTAGCTTCTCTCCGCGAAATGGAAGAGACATGACATCACGTCCACGTAACCAGCCGGACTGGCATTGCAAACAAGAGTGAAAACGATGAAAAACAGCGTCATGAACTAAAATATGTATAAAATTTCGATTAAAAATTCATATCGCGCGTCACTTTTATTTTCTTATGACTCAAAGTGGATATTATTCGTCGGAGGGAAAAGACACAGCAGCAGATGTATTTGCAATTCTATAAAAATAACAAAATTGGGTTTCGATTCACTTAAATCATTCAGATGTTAAAAAAGGAATCAGATTTTGGAGTTCGATGAAACGAAATTCGGATTTGGATTAAATCCACGAAAAAAATTGGATTCGGATTCAATCCTTCCCTACCAAGTATTTTTCGCGATTTTCATTTGTTTTATGGTGAAGGATAAGTGTACACCTTGCCGAGTTTCGCAATTTTAGATATTTACTTTTTTTTCTCGGTCCATTGTTTTTTTCCGATATTAATGATGATAATGGTCTCAGAATCTTTGGCTGTGAAGCATGACACTTCAACCTAATTAATAAACTCATGCAGAAGACAAATATGTCGTACTTCTGAATATATTTTCCTTGCCGTCACTCTAACCTATCTAATTGAAAAAGGCAATTTAAGCATTATATTGAAAATATGAACTCTCTCAGTAGAATTCATTACACTGCTTTCAAAATGATTATACGTATTTATGCTCATCAGTATAGACTGCCTAAATCAGAAGAGATTATGAACTATGTTTAAAGGTATACATTGCATTTCTACAGTAGTATACCCAATACGATGGACCGAAAGGAAAACAAATGAGGAGTACTAGAAATGGTGGGGGAGGAGAGGGGTTTGTTGAGAGAAATCCTATGGAGGCAGGAAAAATGGATGAAAGGCGTATTGATCGGTAGTGGAATGTTGAAGAGGGTAATAGAGGGGAGAATGTTGGGCAAGCGAGGTAAGGGTAGGAACAGGATAGGGATGTTGGACGGGATGAAGGGAGGAAAGAAGTACACCGAGATGAAGAGGGACCTGATATAGATTAGTTTGCTAGGTGGGGAGTCACAAAATGTTTATTTGATAGTTGTGTCCATCCAAAAACCTACCTTAACCGGTAGATTACCTAATAATAATACCCAATACGCTGATAAACAATTATAATTCTCTGTAGAAAACTTGCAATTGAAAAATATATGTGTAAATAAACTTTCAATTTAAAATATTGTCAAAGGGGGAAAAATAACCTTTTCACATTTCAGATAGTATTTTTATCAAGTTTAGTTTACCATTTAATACGTATTCCAAATTTGATATGAATATTCTCAAAGGTAGGATTCCATAGTCAGCTTTATTTAAACACTTAAAAAGTGAATTCATAAAAGAATGCGTCAAATTATTGAAGCCACTTGTAGATATACTTCTGGGTGTAAGAATAACTTTCTATCAGAATTTGTAACTAATGTAGTTTGCTATAAAATAAAATATAGATTAACTGAATCCTTTCAATTAAAAGGACACTTCAGACTTGATAAATGCTGTGAATTTGAACATAAGTTATTCATCAAATGGTGACGATGAGTGGATTGCTTTGATCGAAAGGCAACAGCTTTAAGTGGGGATAGAGGTTGTCACTGAACAAACATTTTAATGGCACACAATTTAAACGTACTATTTAAAAATTTCAATTGAGTTTATTAATATTTTTTGTTCTCATACAGTACCTTTATTTATGAACCGTCGTTATTTCTTTGAAATGAAAATGTCTATACCATGGTGTTTTCATGAGGAGCTAAGCTACCATTTTGGCAAGGCTTGCTTTGTAATTTTGGCAGTTATTAATTTACATTATCATGAAAAATCATATTATTTTCCGTGAAGCCTTATATTATTTTTTTTGTTTTATCATATATATATATATATACATATACATATATATTTATGAAATTACATTGATATATTCTTTTCGGACCAGGGATAGTTTTATTTTACTTGTCTCTATATTTTCTCCAATTCATTATTATCAAGAAACTTAAAGACTATTTTGAATCAAATGAAGGATATATATGTATATATACATAAATATGTATAAATAATAGAAATACGTATACCTATTGGAAATATACAGCATTAGAGTGTTTTGCATCAGGAATACTTTCAGCGAAAATTGTGAGCTCTGATAAGTCTAGTGATGCCCTCCCGGGATTTTGTAAAAACTTTTATTTCTTAACTGTGTTCTGTTACTAATTTATCTCAGCTTTTGTACATTGCTTTTTAATACTCTCGGTATTTTCTCTCATTCAGATTTTTGTATGGCTAGAAAAATAAAAATACAATCAGCACATTTACAGTTTACATCACTCAGTTCCTGATCTTGTGACTCAAGGGATTGGAAATACGTTTACGGAGAGTGAAATGATGGAAAATCCCCGCCAGCGTTATGTTTTCGAGATGCACCATGGCAACGCCGTGTAGGTTTGGGCTTGACTATGCCGTCCTCTCTCCATTCTATCTCATAAACATGAAGCTCATCCACCCATACACTCATTCATCTCCTTCACCCAGCACTCACAGCAGCAGGGGCAAAATGACTTCGGCTGAAACTTCACCCACCATTTATTCAGATCTTTTGAAGTATTGATGACTGAAAACACGCATCTGAAATAATCTGAACCTCCTTTTACTAGGGAATTCTGCTCAATCAAGCTGATGTATTTAGATTTAATCGAACTTCAATCGGAAAACTTCAGATCTTCATTGAGCACTTCAAATTCTAGCCTTGGTAAATAAAAAACTGGGATAAATTGACCACCATTTCATCAAGGCAAAAGAAGAGTGAATTGTGATACATGTGACAAGGGTTCATTGGTCAGGTAGGGAGTTTCAGAACCAGATCCACAAAGCGTATCAGAGATTGGGACCAGGGATCCTTCTTCCTTAATGGGAAGATATTTGACGGAGAAGGCAGATAGTTTTTCTTTTCTGCCAGTATTAATTGACATATGCAAAAAGAAGACGGCTAGATGCTTTGGACTAGTTCTAAAGCATTCAACAAAACAAGAAAGGGAACTTATTGAATCGGGAGACTTTCATCAGCCATTCGCCTCTTTTGAAGTTAATATTTAACACGTTTACCCTCGCCTCAGAACGTGATATACCAGGATCCAACCTAAACTGACATTGGAAAATCCCTTTCCCCCTTTTTCCCCTTTCTCCCATTCCTTCTCCCTTGCCAAAACTAACTCAGCCTAGTTCCCTAAATATAGTGAAATATCCAGACGTATGTTTGCATGTCCCAGAGGATAACGCAGTAACGCCGAAACTCGTGCATTGCATTTAAATTGTCGCGAAAAAGTAGAAATTTAAGTAAAATAAAGTAACAAAAAACACAAACAAAATCCGCCATGAGAATTCATTTTTTTTGGGAGGACAAAGAGAAATGAAGTACGTATATGAATGTTGATGATTGAAATACTTTGGCTTGGTCAAGACTTTTATTTGGATATTTTCCAAATTATTTGGCGAATGAGAAAAGTAGACCTGTGCAGTTGTAAAACAGTGGAGCATATTCTGCCGGGAGGATTTTTTCTACTTTAAAATGATGTTATAGAAATTAAAAAAAAACATTTCCCCATCTCAATATCTTATTAAAGTTAAACTTTCTTATGTTTTGAAAGATGAGGGATGGACTACGGAAGGAATAAAAAATAGGAGACGGAACTTTAGATAGCAGGGAATATTGGCACTAGGTACTGGAAAGGAAAATAAACAAAGTACTAGACATAGTGTGGGAGGAGAGAGGATTGTTGGGAAAGATCCAAATGAGGTGGAAAAGGTGGATGCAGAGCATTTTGGTCGATGACGGAATGTTGAGACTGTGTTGGAGAGAAAAACGTTGGGCAAGGCACGGAGAGGAAAAGGATGTGGAGATTGGACGAAATGAAGGGAAGTACATGGAATACTGTATATGCGGAATCGAAGAAGAGTTTATTTTAGTGCGAGGTGTTAGGTTATCGCGCCAGTTGAAGATTAGAAAAGTGGCGCTAATTATTCTGTGTCCGTTCAAAATATACCTGAAGCCAATCAGATAATAATAATAATTAAATCTAAAGCCAGAAGGGGCCGATTTCTTAAAGATTCCAGTCAAATTACATGTTCTTATAATTTTCAATCACGTTCTATGCTGATAGTAATAAATGCTGCAATAATTGTTACTTGGCTACACTACACAGGATGTAAATTTTACATATGTGTAGTATATTTAGAACTACAGTAGGAGGACGCACATATTGTATTGTAGCTTGAAAAAAGAAACCCATGATTGAATAAAATTTGAGAAATCTGGGATAAACATCTTGTCCATCAATTTAAGACTTTGGTATCCTACATTTAAACTTATCATCAAAACGGTGAGAAAATACTCAGGTTTTACTAAACTGTTTAATAAAAAGTTGCTTTTTAAAAATGGATATTAATGTACTAATAAAATATCAATTGCTGTGGGAACTATTTTATTTCGTGCCGTTTGCTCTAACATCTGAAAACAATCTGAGAGAGCTTAGTATAAGTGATACTTATATCTGTGACGAAACACATTCCGTAAATCCTTTTCACACTTAATGGTGGTTATCTACAGTATTTCTTTGTTTTAACTAACAATTGAATACATTTTTTTTACCTATAATACATTAATCTCAGGTCTTGCCTACTCGTAAACTGTTAAATCTTACTGAGTGGCTGCCTAGGAAATATGGATTAAAAAGAATTTGGCTGTTCGTTGGGAAATGAAAAAGTAAAGAGGAAGGAAAACAATGACAAATAATGGATCATCAGGGGTGAAGGTTGTCGCATACAAGAAGAAAAAATGTTTGTAGCCATGTAATTAATTAAATTTAGAATAATTTATTTGAGGGCTGATTTTATGAAGCGCTTAATGCCCCATTTAATAAGCGGAATATCTATCAGTCACGCATTTTATCCAATAGAGGTAGAATATTTGGTTTTACGGTGTCAGATCCAGCGAAATTCTTGAAAATATTTAGCAGCAATGGATTTCTTGGATGCTCTAATGACAGAGACCATAACGCACTGTCAGATCAACTGTCATGACTCCACGGCCAGACAACATCCACGACCGCAATGGGATAAGAATTTGACGCAACCGTTAAAACTCTCCAGAAGTGAAGAGTAGACGCTCAGGCGATTCGAAGAGAGGCTGAGACACCATACCTGTATTGCTTAGAGCAACAGACTGTGGGGAGGAATGCTTTGATTATTCATGTGGAGTTAAACTAGAGGACAAATGAAAATTATTGCATGTAACTTTAAGAGATCTAAACAGTACACGGTGTGAATATGTGAAAGTATTTTTTTTTAATGCACGCATCACTGATAAAGGAGACAGCGAAATCGAGATAAATTCTAGAGTATGTCTCGATAACAAATAATTCGTAAACGAAATTTTTTTTTTAAAGACGAACTAGTTGTATCCTTTCGTTGGGGGAGAAGGCTAGGCGATGGAAGGACGACTCGCTTGTTTCGGGCAGGCGGGTTAGGTGGTGACTTGACGGAGGAATGAATGAAAAATGTACATGGAAATGCGATGGCGAAGGGGATCATTAAGATGCGCGCACACACACGCGCGTCCCCTTCTCTTTTCAACGAGAAAGACCCCTTCCTCCTTTCGACCCCGCCCCCATCTCCGAGAATCTAGCGCAAATGTGAGTGGCATGAAAGAGAGCTGGGAATTTGTGCGAGGCGAGATAGAGAGCGGGGGCGGAGCACAGGGGGGAGACAGGGGGGGAGGGGTGACGGAGCTCATTGCGTGCGTGAGGAGTTTTTTCTGAGGGCTAGAGGAAAGGGGATGTAGGGTTTAGGGGGGGATAACAAAACGGGAGACATGGGCTATTGGTGTTGATATTGATATGAGCGTATTTTTCCTGGGTCTGGTGAGAGATACCCTGACTACCGACCCCTGAACCATGGTAATTAACGCAATTTAATAACTTAGGTAAAGCAGTGAAGAGGTAATTGTTGATTTTAATCGATGAAGTTAGTGTATGTGTATGCACACACCAACTTCATCAATGAAAATACCCACACACACCAAGCTATGTAATTTTTCGGGTACCATATCTTCCTGGCAAACCATAACCGGCACAGGGAAAGGTACTGCCCCCCCCTTACCCTGATGTGTGAATTTCACACGCTGTCGGGCTTAATACTGGGTCAACTCTACCATCACCTACCAAACCGACCTTCAGGTTAAATACTGTGTTTATAGTTTTGTATACATATATATCTTATGAATATATAACATTTGAGGGGCACAATAGAACACAATAAAATAGATAACACGTAAAAGGTCTGAGTCTGACCTGAAGAAGGCCTCGGAGTAGGCCGAAAGCTTAAAAAATTTACTATGTGAGTGTCCTTTTACGTGTTGTCTGCTTTATTCTGTGTTCTATTGTGCCGTCCAAAAGTTATATTGCTCTCGTGAGTACTTCCGCATCATGAAGGCCCGTGGTTCAAATCTCGGATAAGCAAATATTTTTACATTTGTGATCTGTTCAAATCCGCCTTTCCCACCTTTCCTGTGTTCGTCTTTTATGTGTTTTCCTATTCTCTTTCCTTATGTATCTATTTCTATGTGTGAAAATAATATTTGTTCGCCGTATGGCGTGATTTTCGTGTTTGAATATATATATACAAACATATACACATACATGTACACATACATATGTATTTATATATACACATACATACACACATACATATGTGTGTGTAAAAACGAGTATACTTGTACTTCCTCGTTCCGTACTTTGTCTGTCCAGTTAATCTTCAGCATTCTCCTCCAGCACCATGTTTCAAAGACTTCTATTCTTCGCTGGGTTACTTTTCCAATGTTCCAAGTCTCGGAACCATAGAGCGTTTTCTAGACGAAAGTCTCGACGAATTGTTTCCTTGCTTCGACCCTTAGGTTCTATGAACATAGTAATTACCCCTTCTTCATGAATGCGTTCTTAGCTGGGGTATTCTTTGCTTAATATCGGTCAAACTTCTTCCGTTCCATGTTATTCTGCTGCCCAGGTAGATGAAGGATTCCACTTGATCCAATTTCACCCTTCGAATTGTGATATCTGCCTTCAGCTTCTCTCTTCCACACACAAATATTTGAGTTTTCTTTTTATTGATGTTCATATTATATTTCCGCAGTGCTTGAGCGATAGCACATACGAGTAGAGTTGCTTTTAGGTCCTCTCGTGTTAATTCCTTCTCCATTTACCTTGACTCCTTCGATACCAAATTCTTATGTTTCTTTATTGCCTCTTCCAGATTTAATATTGCGGGCGAGAGGTTGCATCCTTCCCTTACTCCTTTGTTTATTTTGACTATTATTTTCTACTATATTTCGTTTGCATTGTTGTAACCTAATTCTTGTAGAGTTTATGGATAATTATTCTTTCGTTGTAGTCCAATCCAAGCGTTTCTAGGATCTTGAACATCTTGTTTCATTCAATGTTGTCGAATACCTTCTCCAAGTGCACGAATGCAACATATAGACCTGCATAATGGCTAATTTACGCGTCTCATTTTTTCGGCCAGAACTCTCGAACTAAGAATTGACTCTCTTGCTCCTCGGTTTTTCCTGAATCCGGATTGGTTTTCTGAGAGGTATCCTTTTACCCTTCCCTTTATTATTCGGCTAATTATCCTAGTTAGGATTTTTGAGGCTTGAGTCACCAGGCTCAATGGTCTGTGTTCTTCGCAGTTATCTTCGTAGTTAGGCAGAGAGAGGGAGGGAGTGTGAGGACGGGAGGGAGAGAGAGAGGGAGGGAGAGAGAGAGGGAGGGAGAGAGAGAGGGAGGGATAGAGAGAGGGAGGGATAGAGAGAGGGAGGGATAGAGAGAGGGAGGGATAGAGAGAGGGAGGGATAGAGAGAGGGAGGAGAGAGAGAGGGAGGGAGAGAGAGAGGGAGGGAGAGAGAGAGGGAGGGAGAGAGAGAGGGAGGGAGAGAGAGAGGGAGGGAGAGAGAGAGGGAGGGAGAGAGAGAGGGAGGGAGAGAGAGAGGGATGGGGAGAGAGAGGGAGGGAGAGAGAGAGGGAGGGAGAGAGAGAGAGGGAGGGAGAGAGAGGGAGGGAGGGAGAGAGAGGGAGGGAGGGAGGGAGGGAAGGGGAGAGAGGGAGGGAGGGGGAGAGAGAGAGGGAGGGGGAGAGAGAGGGGGGGGAGAGAGGGAGGGAGAGAGAGGGAGGGAGAGAGAGACGGAGGGAGAGAGAGACGGAGGGAGAGAGAGAGGGAGGGAGAGAGAGAGGGAGGGAGAGAGAGGAGGGAGAGAGGGAGGAGAGACGGAGGGAGAGAGAGAGGGAGGGAGAGAGAGAGGGAGGGAGGGAGAGAGAGGGAAGGGGAGAGAGGGAGGGAGAGAGAGAGGGAGGGAGAGAGAGAGGGAGGGAGAGAGAGAGGGAGGGAGAGAGAGAGAGGGAGAGAGAGGGAGGGAGAGAGAGAGGGAGGGAGAGAGAGAGAGGAAGGGAGGGAGAGAGAGAGAGGGAGGGAGAGAGAGGGGGTGAGAGAAGAAGGGTGCGGAACGGGGAGTATGCGAGAAGATGAAAAAAAATATGGATGGGAGACTTGGTGTGGAGGGGTTGAGCCGACCTTTCCCGTTTGACCCAACGGTAATCTAGTTAAAAACTGAAGAGTCCCTTCCTCGCTCCGTCCGTCGCCCTTAACAGTGGAGAACGGAAGACAGGAAATAGGAAGTGGAGGAGAGTTGGCGGTAGTTTTGGCGTGAAAGTGTGCGGAGGTAGGAGCGTTGAGAAAGGAGGAGTGGACGAGGGACAAAATTCACTCTTCTCTCCCCTTTGACTCGGCGCTCCGCCCTTTGACTCTGCTTGTGAAGAGGACCCTAGAACTCACTGTATAGGGACGACGCTCCAACGTTGGTTCCAAGGGTAAACTTTGCTTTGCAATCCTTCACTTACTGCCTGCTTCCCTTTGGCCCAAGCTTCCTCCCGTCGCGTCGTCTCATCGGTCGCTGGTTCCTTGTGGTCACTTTAGCGGGGCGCTCCTTTCTTCTTCGCGGGCTCGGAAGCGGAGTCGGCCGCTTTATTCCTGCGTTGACGTTTTGTAGCTGGGGTCAGAGGAGGGTTTTCTCGTCCCTGCTTCCATGGTGATGTGACTCACAATGAGTTTTCGTTACTAAGCGTAATGGATATGGCTATCACTTTTCATTTTCTCGTAAAGTGCAAAATCTTTTAGGGGACCGTCTTTAATATCCAGTCGGGAGGGAAATTAAAGAAATTTAATTGTAACTTTTCTTAGAACCAATGCCTCTACAAGATAATGAGTCTGCATAAATGCTTTCCAATTCGACTGAGCAAGATGACTGCCTTTTTCATATAAGTAACACGATAATAACAATAGTTTGGTCCTTAAAATATGAAATTCTCGGAAGTCAATTTAATAATCATATTCTTATTTTGGTCATTAAGTCTCTAGGATATTTTTGTCACAATGATAATGGAATCTTTAAGTGTATATCCTCGTGTTTATAGAGCAAACCTCTTCCTTCTTTTCTATCGCCTGGTGATTAAATTATATCAATTATGTAAATGTCACTTTAACGACAGCATGCGCAGAATGTCTGTTCCATTGTAAAAATATTGATTCGTAAGAAAAAACACACGGCAAACGTTGTAAGCTATTTGATAAGGCACCCTTAGTGGAGTGGTCTACATAGACGGTAAATTAAATGCGGAAATGCTATGGAGACATGGGGTAAAAGTGTTATTTGTGATTTGAAAGAATTTAACATACTTTCATAAAATCATATAGTGGCTGACCTAATTTTTGACGTTGCACATTTAAAAAAATTTTATTGAAGTGGTAATTTTGATTATTTGCTAAAACTTAAGTTCGCTGACGCTTAACGGAATTGAAATGCAATTGAGGGCTTTTTAAAGATTTTCGAATTGTGACGTAGATTTCCGAGAACTCAAATCGCTATGTAGCCACTATTATTGGGTCCCACCCATTGTCAAGACAACGTTAAGAACTGGTAGTTATTCTGATGTCTCCCTGGGTCAGAGAAAAATGCGGAGCCATAGCGTGCGTGTCTTGGATCGAATCCCCTTGCCGCCAGCAAAGCCGTGCCACGGTCATTTTCCAGCGACGAGTGTAGTTCAAAAATAACTCTAGGGGGGGTTATATCGTTACTGGCTGCAGAACAAGAGTTGATATATTCATGCAAAGCCCTATGTCCAAACGCTAAGGACACTTCATTGCTTGCTGCTGCTACACCATTCTCACACGAATGTGAAAATCTCGTATATCGGCTATGGAGTTCTCCTGTATAATGAGCGCATATGTCTGTCCTGCAATTTGGAGAATCTGTGCTACTTCGCGTCATTTTCTCTTTGTATTTGTTGAATTCGCGCCGGGAGTCTGTTCATTTACACTTTAATTCAGGGAAGTATGACTAATGCACATGTATTGACGGTCGAATGCATAAAAATTTTGGTCAGCGGAACAATTTGGTTCTTAATTAAGCGATTAACGTCATACGTTAAGTTATCCATATAAGTACATATAAGTTTAAAAGAACGATGCAAATGATAGATTTTCCATCTACAACACCAAATTTGACTAGGGTTATAGCACGCCTTATACTCACCGAAATTCAAAGGAGTAATATAATGAATGTTCTAAATTAAAAGAGTTGGAAATAATATCTTATCTCTTAGCCATTCTCTAACCATAGATTTAAAGGTTTAACTTGAACAATGGTAAAAAAATGAATAAAAAAATGTTTATATGCGAAAATTAATTCCGAAATATGTTTTTTCTATTTCTGTGCGTACTCGTATTACTAAACCAATGTCTTCTTGATTATATTGTTAACCTGCGGTGATTTAAAATGAAAAGCAAGCATGAGGGTTGCAATTATTTCTTAAATACATGAGGCTTCATATTTCTGCAGTACTGGCGAGATCTAGATAATGTAACCACTTATTAAATGCCATTAAAAAATAATTTTCATAAGAAGGGAAGAGACTCATTGACGCTGGATTAAATGCAAAGTGGGCAATACATCATTCTAATGCGGTTAGCGGTAAATATACTTGATAAGGCACCGTGCACAATCCCAGTTTTATGTAGATGTATGAACATGTGAAATGCTGACATTAATGCGGTAATTTAATCTCACAAAAATGCACTTAAAGATTAAGTTGGCGTGTCGAGATAACATCATCACACTTAGGACGCGGCAATTAGTTACCAAAAAAAAGCAGGTCGTTTACCATGTGAAAAAGTCATAATGCCGTATAATTTTACTAAACATATTCTCTCCAAGAACACACATTCATGCTTTTATTAACTTCAATTTATTCCATGAATATCCGCTTACGCTGCTAACAGCGAGGCCGTCATGAAACACCACCTTCATAACGAAGAGTTTATTTTGCTATTCTTATAAACTCAGTGGAAAATAAATACTAGCAATAAAAGCAGGTATATTTGAGGCATGTAGCACCTTTACATTTATAGTTAAAAAATATCCGTTTAATTTACAATGCTCAATGTATTGAGGCATTATTTAAATGCTAATCATCAATTAAAGTATTTCTATTAACGTCTATTTGCCAGGATATAAACTCTTGAAATATGAACGGTGAAAGATGTACTCGTTTGAATTTGTTCAAATGCTCTTCTTGCAACGTGGCATTTTCTCATTGGGGTACAGTAGGGGCACCGTAACTGCCTTTCAATTATGAGTATCCCTCCGCTTTAGACACACGGAGGGAGGTCAGGGTCAGGGTACCTAGTTGGTTTTGACTAGAAAAGATAAACGTAGGATGCAATGCATGCACATACTGCCTTTAGTTAACTTAACAGGGTTCCTCGAGGGAAGCCAAACTAGACAGGAATAGAATTTTTGCTCGTGCTCTGGTATACACTGGAGGTTGGATGTTACCCTAAAGTTTGACTATTTCTGGTTTAATTAATAAATTCATGTTTTAAACCTACCACCATTAATCCTACGCTCCGGGTATTGGTTTTTTGGCCTCCATATTGAATTTACCGGGGATATTATTTTGAAATTACTGCAACGTGCAAATAAATTCAATGATTTGATCGATTGGGAGGATTATTAGAATATGATTTATTGAAAGGGTATTGAATTTCAAATATAAAGTCATACACAATTTAAAAAAAAATTGATATGATATTATTTCAAAGGCAGTGCTGACTGACAGGATAATTTCAATAGTAATTAATTAATACAGTAATACTTATGGACAGGGTATATTTTATTATGAGGAGCTGGCAATAAAAATGATTTTATTTAATTACATTTATTACGAGTTTTTAAACCCTATTTAAGCATTAAAAAATGTGGCACAACATTTGATATGGCTAAAACCGCTACAGATATAATTCATAGAGATTTTAAAAAGATGTTCTGAGCATTCAATTTGTTAAATGAAATAATATTTTCCTCTATTTTCCTAAAACTCCATTTTAATTTCACTACTACACTCCTCAAAAAAAAACCAGCAACAACTTCCAGACATATGTTAAGCTCAAATTTTTTTACTAAGCTTTTTTTTTTGCGGCCAGTGGAGTTTTTTCCCCCCTTATTATTATTTCCAGACATATTGTCTCACTCTCTGATGTCAACTACTCAATCTCCAATGTTATCTACTGTTAATGCTTCAGTAATAGATTAAACCGATGTTTAAGACATACTGTCATTTCAAAAAGAATTTAAGAAATTGTGACAACCTTTTTGATGATCGCGATATATATTTAGTTTAAAATCATTTAGAATGTTATTAAGAAAAGTGCTTCGATTCTGGATGTGAGGTAATTAGTTAAAACTAATTTATAAATAGCATCTGTAAGACTCCTACATCTCGCAGGATTATGATTGACAATGATTTTGCGCTTAGTAACCGTCAATTGCAAGCAAATTATGAATAGGGTCCATTGCTGGAATTATAAAAAAACATAAACGAAATGATAGGGATTTGAGTTACCAAGGACTCATATTAGTGTTTAGTGGTAAATAATTCTTATTATTGAAAACAAAAGAATATCCATAGAGCATAGTTGGATGGGAGAATGTAGGCATCTGATCTATACTTCATTTTTCATTGATGCCATTGATTCTTGAAAAAAACATAATAATGCCACGTTCAAGGTTGAATCATAGTGCGAAATTGCTCATTTTATTTTCCGTACATCATTAATTATAAGTTAAAGGTACCCGGACTGAAATTAATTTGCAGCAAGGAAATTTAATTGGCCTTGTAACGGGAACAAAGTGGGTTGAATTTCTTTAAATAAAAATGTAGGCTAATGCGTATTATTTACCGCAAATTGGAATAGTTTTCAAAGCGATTAGGGCTTAGGTTTGGTTTGATTTTTTTGCTAAATTTATTTTAGAAAATTTATGCTCGAGACATGAAGGTTTGTTTGCAGGATAAACTGTGATTTTGATATTGATATTTTTAATGCTGAAAACTAATTGTAATTATGATGAAGACATTATTTTTGATTTTCGTGGAATTGGATTTTTCATCTTTCAAAAATAGATGTACGATATGCTTAACAAGATGTTGAAATTCGTTCTGGTGCAACGAGGTTAATGGCATTCATAACTTGCAAACCAATTCAGGAATTTTTTTTACCATTTTGCAACTTTTGTGGAGACTATTGAATTTGATTCTGTCCGTCTCTGAATACCCTGAGTTCATAGAACACATTTTGCAATCAATTTAACCTGTCACTTTAAGGATAAAACAAAATAGCAACAAATAAAAATGTTCAGGGCACTATGAAATAGTTATAAAAATTAATTAAATGAGTCAGTCTTATTCAATTTCTTTTCTAAAATGAAATCCTTATATTTAGTCAGCAGTAGGATTCAAAATTAAAACTATTGCTGTGCAAACGCCGATCTTCCATGTGGTGAAAGTCAAATAACTATCGGAGATACTTCATGAACAGCATACCGCAGGCTAAGATACTGGGGTATCGCAAGACAGGTTTTTCCCATAAGCTGGGTTGTATTGTTATGCCGAACACACTCAATATCACAGGGTGAAGAAAATAATATTTGAATCGCATTTTCAATTGCTCGTAGAGAGATTTAAAATTCATAATTCCTCCGATACTTTTACGTACTTACACTTTTGTACTCGCGGAAGTATGCTTTTGTATCCGCATGTGGCATTTGCTTTCTTATTTGAAAGTTGAAAGACCTCTTTTTAATGCTAAGGAATGATTTTTAGCTTTAGGAGTTCCAACTTCCTCAAAGACGAAATGCCGCAATGGATAAAAAAAGAACCACGGGTATGATTCTCAAACAGATCCAAGTACTCGCATACTTTTGAAAACTCATTCCTTAACTCACGAGACATTTTGTGATGCATGGAATTCACTTCGAATAAATCGAAACTTCGACCGGGTTGAGCGACGACAAAGAAAGACCACAGGACGTTTGTGGAACTATCGGAAAAGTCTCATTAACATAGATGTCTCCGAAATTTCTTTCCATTCTCCCTTCTTTTTTTTTTTCATCATCGTCATCATCGGCGGTGGCGGGCGGCCATCCCTACTCGACGAGCCGCGCCTCGAGCCTCCTCCTCACAGCTGCGGTCCCTTCATCAATTCGTTCCTTTTCTTTGCTCCGGACTCGGAGGACGAATAGGAAAACCTTTGGTTATCACAGACTATAAGTCGAGATGACAATTTAATTAAAAGCATCTCCGGGGGCAGGAAGAGAGGTGGAGAAAGAGCCTTAAGGGAAAACCATCTCGGGGACAAGATGACTCGGGAGTAGAAACCTGGGTCTTGCTTTTATTCTGGCCCTTTTATGAACAGAAGAAAGAGCAGTCGGAGAGGGGGGAGGGGTAGGAGATGGTAGTGGAGGAGCATCGGAAATGAATTGGATTGGGTAAAAGGGGTGCATCGGGGTTTTGAGACCGAATTTGAAAGCACGGGAGGCTAGTGAGTTTCGATGTACCTTGTATTTACGGGTGGGGAACGAGAGAGGGTAAGGCAATTGCGTGCGCGCCAATTTCAGTTAATCTTTACCGTGTTTTTCGACTCTGGCCTTTACTGTGTTTTTCGACTCCTTGGTATTTTTCTAAGTGGGTCTCACGTTCTCCGTTCTCAATTATTGTTATTTTTATAATTATGGAGAAGTTTATTTTCATAAAATTTGTTACAAAGTAGAGTTAATTCATCTACACGAGCTTTAAAGGGGTATTTTTAAGACGCCACCGGTAGTAATTATAGAAATAGCGGGAAGAAAGGTAATAAATTAACGAAAGGACCGTGCAATGCAATTAAAATTTGAATCCATTCATGTAAAAGGAGACTGATACCTTTCCTTACCGCTTGTATAATTTATTCCCTCACGTTGCATCAAAATTTATCGAATTAAAAAAAATATTGATTGAAAATAAAATCGCTATTTAAATTACATAAACATTTTTAATTCAGCGAATTGAGATGGATAAAGTGTTGAAAAACAGTTCATGTCCATAAATGGAAAATTACGAGAGTTACCAATGTACATTCGGTTTAGGAATGGGATCAACTGTCGAGAACTAATCTGAATCGTTGGAGGCCCTCTAATCGTGCTGAAAGTTCGTTTATTTTTCCAGAACATGTATTGTATTTTATAAGCCATATGCAGTATTGGCTTATTGCTGTTTAATTAGCATTGAAGCATGAATAGAAGATTCGGCGATCTGAATCTTAATTTTTAAAATGGAGGTAATATCATCATAAAAAGTATATTTTTACCATAAATAATAAAAAAAATATTATAATACCCGTATCAAGTTTGCTTTTATCATGAAAACACGAACCAAGCAGTAATTTAAGATCTGAGATGCCCCAGAGGTGAAACAGACGTACCATGTTGAATAGACGCCATGACGTCTTAGGTGAACACACCCCTGAGCGCAAAAATGACTACATCAATCAGCTGTTTGAAGGATACGATAACTATCGAAGAGGTGGGTTTTAACCGGTCTCTTTTTGAAAATATTAAAAATCATACAGTTTGTCGCTTGGCTGCTTTCCCTTAAAAATCTTTCCCTAACGAATCCCTCTGATGGAAAGCTCTTGGTGTGCAACTTGTGTTTGTCGCATTTCGCTAAAAGATTTCCTGATTTTTTTAGAAGGTCTAACATATCTCATTTTTACGAAGAGTCAAGAGTGAATCGTGGCACTGTACCTTAAACTGGTGGCGCGACCTCTCTCTCACCCACGTTATCCCATTCCTAACGGCAGAAAAATTAAAGTATACGCGTCCTTAGCGTATTTCATATTTAATTCTGCATTGAGTGAATTCCAGTATAGCGGGTGCGAAAAACAAGTTTGTGATTCAGCCTTGAATTTTAAGACACGTCAAGGATAAAAAAAACTGCTGGTAACCCTCGAATAATTTCAAGCGGCTCCTTAAAGGTCTCCTGGGCGTCATAATTATCCACGATGAACGTTCGCTCGATGCAACCTAACGTTTTTCCGATACACGGGACACCTGCGGGATATCTCAATTTCTTTTTCTTTTGAAGTCCTCCTTTACTCCACTTTACTTTGATTCTCTGTTCTACTTATCTATGCGGAAAAATCCCTCTGCACCACCCCTGATTTTTTTATTAAAATCTGTCACCATCGTGCCAGTCACTCAACGTTGTTCAGTTAAATTTACTATTTGCGATCTTGATCTTAAGGATTTGTTTCGACGTGATGTTTCTAACCTATTTCTCGTAATCACATCTGTGATTTTTTATTTCGATTGAATTAATTTAATTTCAGTGTGACGGTCATTAATAATCATTTCCAATGCGGTTCATGTTCGATTCTTAAGGAATGTAGGCTTTTCAACCGCATACTCTTGTTTTCACCGAGCGTACTTGTAGTGTGATTTCCCTTTTCTCGAAAAGTAAATTCCATGTTTGTATCCATTTTTAAGTGGAATCATTTAGAGCATATGACATTTTCGGGTTTTCTCATGCTATTCTAACGGAGACGATTATTTTAAATGGTAAATCAGTCTTTGAAAAATCGTACCAAGCCCGAAACAATATTAGAATCTGTGAATTGTCAAATAAATACCGAGTGCCCAACCAATCGGGAAACTTGAGGCGGCTACTTCAGACCTTTAACGAGTTTTACTCATAATTATTCGCTCATTACTCTTGAACACTACGAAACGGTTTAATTTTATGTAATGCAAGAAGAATGAGCATAATATTTTGAGTACCTGCATCGAAGAATATTTTGGCAAAGTGTTTTTTAAAAGAGTCATGAGGATAAAAATGATCCTGGAGAATGCAACGTGGTTTCATGGCTTGTGTGAAGTTAGCGTTTACTTTTCAGGAAGGACTTGAGAAACGCTAGGGGAGGTTTATTAAGCATCTGTTGACTTAAAAAATGCATAATGCAGGGCAAAAGAGAAAGTTAGGCAAGAATTTTTGGATGTATACGGTGAAATCAGAAATGCATGAAATCATTGATGAATTCTATACGTATATGATAGTTATGAAAGAGTAAGCCTAATCTAAGATTGAATGAAACTCTGAGTGATTATTTTCAAATTAAGTATGCAGTCCTAAAAAGGATACGTAATGTTGTCAAGACTGTTCGTTGTGTGAGAGATTGATGTATACATATGGTAGGCGTACTGATTGGATATGTAAATGTTCCCGTCCTACACATGGAGGTAGAGTATTGCCGGCTGATAGCCCGGCGGGTCTATTGGGAGCCCTGGGATACTTAGCAATATAGTTATAGCTTAGATATAAGGTAGCATAGATATAGGGAATGAGATACAAAGCAAATACGTCTAAAACAAAAGTGGGTGTGCCTGAGAACGTGACTGGGTAGAATAATTATATCCAGTTAAAACAGCAAAACAAAGGAAGAAGTAAGTGGTTTTGTATATCTTGGGAGAATGTTTCCGAAAGATAGTAGGACTGATGAAGAAATTAAGTGGTGTGTGCAGTCAATATTAGTAGTAGGTGAAGGATAGAGGAAGATAACATTTTGCTTAGGGCAGCAAACTCGAGAGGGTTATAAAAGTATAAGCCCCCCCCCCCCACATTATTTTATGGCATTAAAATTTCGTTTTGGAAGGATAAACCTAAATGTTGACTCTAGGTAGTTAGGGATGTCTGCGGAAAAAGTAGAAGAATAAGTTGAGCAATTAGTGGGTTAGCATAGTATGTGAATTTAACTCACCGGAAATGATAATCCGTATGAAAATCGAGAAAGTCATTGGTGATAGTGGTCGAAGTAGAAACTCTTTCACAAGGAATGATAAGAGAGTTTGGGGAATGGAAGAATATTAAACTTTATGAAAGCAAAAAAAGCGAAATAAGTACACAGGGATAGATTTTCGTTGAAGAAACCATCGAAAGGGCAGACATTTTAAGGTACAAAAATAATGTACCTTGATCAAAATTCGAAGCTGGATGGAAGACAAATAGTTTTTACACTTTCAAAAAATTCCTGTCCATCGTTGAAAATTAACGAATGACATTTGTTAAAGTAAATGTAGCGGGGTATCGCGCAGTTCTCAAATATCTGTTTCCCGAAATAACATAAAATGAGGTTTGTTTTTGATTTTGTCTACCCTGAAAAGGCTCGGAAATATACATGTGTATCTATAAACGTGTGTGTGCATGCATATCATCCTTTCGTTTACTACCTATTTTGTATCCTCTCTCGAAAAAAATAAATCCTTTTTTTATTGCAGTTTTATCAGAACGAAAGTATTAAAATTGATTTATTAGTGAAACTTCTGTTCCTTTTTTTTTGCCCGATTTGGCTGATTTATGGTTGAATGCCAAGGTTTATGCCTCGTAACATAATCGACAATGGAGGGAATATTAATTTAAATTAATGGCGAGGCAGTTAATTATCAGATCAATGGAGAGGAGAATCAAATATTAATTGAAACGTTTTGGAAGTGCATTGATGCCTTTTTATTTCTAACTGACCAGAAAAAGATGTCAATAGCTATTTAATAGTAATGACATACTTTTCACTCTCTAAATAATAGGCTGAATTGACTTCGTTAATTTGTTGTTGGTAAATTATATACAGAGCACAAGATAAGAATTTTTTTCCTACATTTTTCTCATCGCATTGGAAAGCACACACTCATCAGGCTGATTCTATAATTTTCCCTCATTAATAGCGGAATAATTTGATCGTACATTTTAAAGATTGAATCTTCTCAATAAAAAGAAATGGTAAATAGGGTTCAATATTTCTCGAGTTAATGTTCCCTGCGGCATGTCCAGTAAAATAAAATTAAATGCGCAGAAAATTTTTCATGAGACCCCTGATCAAAACTACATTATTTACTTCTTTTTTCTTTCAGTACTTAAGACATTAAAAAAAACCACGTGAAATCATTCTGCATAGGTAAATAAATAGCAACCAGAAGACATTGCAGGATGCTAAATATGAGTAGTATCAAATCAACTGGCGATATAAAAGATTTCGAAATTACTGCACTCCAGCCGTAGCGAAATGAGGCAATGGCAATGGGATCAGCTCGGTGTCGGACACTATGATATAATTTAGGACATAATTACTCTGCATTAACGGAAGTGTACATGAGGTAGATTTCAAATAATGGGAATCAAAACCAACATTTGGTTTTATCATTGTGGCGGTAGTAGGAAATGGAACATTGTAAAATTATGACTTTTTACGTATGCGGAGGGACATAAAGATAAACGATGAATTATTCAATGAAAACAGTAGTTGTTATCATAACTATCATTTGCATGAGACCGTTTCTGAAGTGAAATAAAATTGATGATGCATTTCTCAAACATTTGAAATTAATTTAAGTAGAATCGTTTTAAGGGAAATATGAAAATATGAGCGTGAATAAAATAAAATTCATTTACGACTGCAGCCTGGGCAGAATATGCATATGATGGATTGAGTCAAGAGGTACACATTCACATTCCTGTTTCTATGCGGATTTTAGTATTTGTGAAACTTATGTATTGATTTATTTTTCCCTCTTGTTATTCATTAGGGCTAAATCAATTTTTACTGGAATAATGTAATTTTAGCTAGTCGATGAACAGTAGTATTTGCAAAAAATATATATTTTGAAATTATATAAACTTTCTCAGAGTTTTATTCTATCCACCATCCAAAATAGTTAACACGTTTTAGAAATGCATCGCAATTTACAGTTATCCTAAAATATTCAAGATATTCATTTTGAAGGGACGCTAATGTTTCGTAACTGCACTTCTTATAGATTAGATATAAATTCTTATAGGTGGTTGCAGAAATTTTTCCACGACGCTGGATATGTTGTGCCATGACATCATACAACGGTATATTAGGGCAGAATAGGAGAGAAGAAATAAAATGCCACATCGAGTATTCACACGAATAAAAAATAATGCAGTATTATTTCTGCTTCATAGACGTTTTTCTTTTAAAATGTATTCTAAACACAAAATGAATCCTGTAGCTTGAGGGTCAGTGAAAAAGACTGCAAATTTCACTGTGGGGTGAACTATAGCTCTCCCTGTTCCATGCAGTATGCATTCGATTTCAATTTATTGCTCAAAACTGATTTGCGATTAATTCGCTATGATCTGTGAGAAATTAAAGTTTAAATAAGGTTAAGTTTCGGAGGGATACATATTATTTTAGAAGCGGTAATTGCAAAGGGGAGGCTTCCATCAGGTACTCGTATATTGTTTAACGTGAGACACTCTTTACTAATTATTAATTCCCAAATTACGGTGTTTATTGTAATCCAAGAAACTCCTATCAAACAAGCGGAGCACGCTGAGGAGGAAGTAAGGCTCGGAGAGCTAAAAATTTGAAAATCTAAGTATGATTCGTCTCATTTCCCTTGTGCGAGGCTCGTATCCAGAGAGTGTACCGTCATGCCATTGTTGTGGTATCCCAAATCCCCAGGAAAGCCGCCGCCTTCACTCCACCACCACCACTCCCTGCACCAACCCAAAGATCCTCCTCACGCTCTCCGGCGCGCCGCGGGGGGGGGGGAGGGAGGGTCTCTCTATTAGCTATATGGAGGCGAAGGTGGAGGAGGAGAACCGGAAGGTGGACGAAAGAGTAGGGCGGAGATCGGGGAAGCGCTGAGAGGGTTGCGGAGATGGAAAAGGGGCGGAAATCCCTTCTTGCTCTCCTCCCCCGAAACCTCACCTTCCCTCCATCCCGTCGCCAAATCTGTCCGACTCTGTCGCCGGAGTTCAATGAGATTTCGGCGAGAAGGAAGCAAAGCGGAGGTCTTCTCAAGGCTTTCTCTCTCTTTATTTCTTCCTTTCATATAAGTCCCCATTTATTTTCTCATTCGTTCTCGCGTCCCCTCTTTGCCATCCCCGACGCCTCGCTTCACGTCCAAAACACACACAGAGACAATCTCTCTCGCGATCTCTTTCGGTGCAGGAGCGAAGATGATGCGCGTTAAGAGCAGCGATGGAGTGAGAGATGGAGTTATTTCAGGGAAGAGTAGTGGGAGGAGAGGAAAGTGGGAGGTTTGGGTGTACGTGTGTGAGTGGCAGGGAAGGAGGGAGATATAGAGAGAGAGAGAGGGGGGATTTAAAAAAGTCGAGGGGTTGGAGATGTGCTGGAGAGGGGTGAGGTTGGGCGTATGATGGTGGAGTTTATTGCTTTCCATTCGGCTCAAATGGGCATAAATGGCATGGCATTGCTTTTATGGTCGACATTAACGGAAGTGCCTTTGAAGAGGGGAAGGAAAAAAGCAAGGGAAAGAGAGAGAGGAGGTGGGGATGAGGAAGGAAATCGAGAGCGAGACGAAGTCATCGTCCACGGTGGGATAAAGGCTGGCGGCTTCGTTTCTTTTTCCAAAGGAAGAGGATGATGTGGATCTAAAAGAGGCCTTACACGGGATGGACTCCGCCTCCTCGGCGCGAATAAGCTCTGGAAATCTCTCGCAGTCTATTATTTCCCGGGACGAAATGTAATAATTTGTTCGTCAACCGAAGTTTGTGAGTGAGCAGCCTAAGGTTGGAGACTGGATATAACTTGCTAGTTGGGGGAAATCGAATTCGGACCTCTCCAGGTCGAGTGACTGCATGGCAGGCGCATTGCCAGTTAGTTTAGGAATTGGAGAGGAAGGTAAATTGGGAAGGGGAAGAGGGCAGTTCAATGCACGAGGAAAATAAAAATGAGTAGAGAGGAGCGGAAGGTTAAAACGGGACAAAAGAGGACAGGGAACCAGAGCGTCTAAGGAAAAATAAGGGTCAAATTATGGTACGGGCAAGGAGTATGGAACGTAATAATGAAATAAGGGAAAAGTTTTTTCTTTACAAGCCATGGAAAAATTTCCATTTTAGGCCAAATCTACACTAGCGCATTAACTAAGGATAAACGTAATAAAGCTCCGTCTCTTTCTCACTGAAAAAAAAATATTCTGAAATTGGAATATTCGTGGCCCTGTCGGGCATCAGGAAGGAAATTCACCATATTCACTGAATTCTCACTACCTTTGCCCTACGAAAGATGGGATTATAAATGAAAACAACAGAATAAAGGCTGGTGTTCCATCACCTCCTGGCATTTACCCCCGAGGGGGTCTGCGGCATAAATGAGGATGGTAATTATTTTTTTCGAAGGGTCGTGGCGTTCAAAATTCAGAATATAACTTTATTACGGAAAATATTTACTTGAATCACAAGCATAAAAAATACCCCCCCCCTTCCCGCGTACTTCATATTGGGATTTCAAATGCATTTTTTTCTTTCTGCATTTTGTCCTTAGTTATCATTTGCAAATATATGTGGGTATGCTCTTTCGCTGCATAATTTAACGATGCTCCTCCTATTGACGGTAGTTCTAATTTTAGCTGAGACTTATAACGAGATAGAAGTACTGAGAGTAAACACGGATGAATATTCTATATTTTTCGTATAATGAAGATTGGCTAGCAGAATTTCACTCTGCAGTGAATGTATGGGACGAGCTCCGAGGCTTAAAGTGGTTAAAGTGATATGCCCGTTATATATTAAGCAGTTCACATTCATAGTCGACCATAATCGCTCTGGGTCTCGGGGCAGAATGAGTCATGGCCGTGGATACTATTAAAAAACATTTGGAGGCACTCGGATAAAATATGGGCATGGGTATGGGAGAAAGAGGAAGATTAAGGTTATTAAACAGCAGGGAGAGGAAAATAGAATATGAGGAAGAGGTAGGGGAGAGCGAGAGGCGAACAGAAAGGAGGTGAAAAAAATGAACGGTGGAGTGGAAGAGGACGCGCTGTATTTATATTCTGTGAGAAATCAAAACTGCGACGATCTACTCTTTATATTTAAAATTTGCACATATGCTGCAGTAAAAAAAAACCATGGCTGGCCAATGAGAAATTTCGTGCAATGTTCTCCATAACTTACGGTAGAAATCGGGATTGGCTAGCAGGTAACTGCGTAGGGTGATGAAATGTGCAGAATGCCTTACAATACGTGATTTTACCATGCAAAGTAACTCAAAACCTACCCTCGTTTGCCGTTGGATAGAAAATCTAATAATCGCTTGAATTTCCGCGTGTTTGATTACGTAAAAATTTGGAGACAGGCAACTCGTTCCGTTTGATCTCTAACTACTAAATGGTTAGACGCGCCAGGTGAATTTTTCCCATGAAAGCATCGGTACCTTGAACACACAGTATTCAAGGAAACTTCGAAAGACCGAATAAAATTGGAGCATGGCATGTCATACATGTACTTGCACCGGCACTTGCTCTCACGGGACACGGCGTTGTGCTGTGTGTCACAATTTGGCTTCCACCTAATGGGTGAGCTGTCACTATCAGATCGAAACCAAACTCAAATCGGAGGGATCACCGTTAATAGGCAAACTTGAAAAGAGTGTGCTAAATGTGTCGCTCAGTTTCAGTGTTAAAGAATGAATGCGAATGGAATAAAACAGCTAATAAGAAGGTATCTGGGAGAAGGGTAAATGATATTAGAGTAACGGTTGTGCCAAAAAAAAGTCGGGTGGATGTGGACGGAGATAAACTTAAAACTACCTAAGAAATGTTACAAAGAGAAGAGCAAGTATGAAAAAATATACGGATATGGCAATTGTGGAAGGATAGAGAATTACGGAAGTAGGAAGCAAAATAGGTTTTCCCGGATAAAACCTAAAATCAGGTTATTTTACCGTGCCTACAAAAAAATTGAAACGGCTTAATTGGCCTGTGTCTACGTTTTCACTTGCACGAGAGGATTAGTCGTCACTTACACGCCTCGATTCAGTTCAAGGGAGCGGAATCCAGAGTTATGACGCATTTTAAACTCATTAAAATCCCGAATGCATGCAAATGAGTTCAGCAGAGAAAGAACAGCTTATGAGGGCTGTGAATAGTGATGTTGAGTAGCAAATTTCAATCGCGAGGATAAAACTCTCA
This sequence comes from Hetaerina titia, assembly GCA_037158775.1. Taxonomy (NCBI): domain Eukaryota; kingdom Metazoa; phylum Arthropoda; class Insecta; order Odonata; family Calopterygidae; genus Hetaerina; species Hetaerina titia. The sequence continues at coordinate 86,013,419 of CM073769.1, read as the reverse complement.
ATGGCAGGGGTTGTATTTTTTCAGAGCATGTAATTTTTTTTATGCTGGATGTTCCAGAGGAAAGATAATATTAAACGATGGAAGGATTTAGTATTTATTATTTTTTAGGAAGCTCCAGTCTCGCGTGGGATTAATCCGGGGACTCCAGATTTATTTATAGAGTATACACGATAGTGTACATGGCTAATCCTGGAAACCTCACGGAACTCTTTTTTAAACTGGCTTCATCGAATACCCATCCCTGATTTTTAGTATGTAAGTATCGTGAGGTTCGAGAGAGGAAAATTTGACCATTTGTCCATTTATATCACATTCCATAATGTCACATAAAGGAAAAATATGGAAAAAACACATGCCACGTTAGATATCTCCCATCATAGAAAAAAGATCTATATTTTAATAACCCTATCGATGTGGTATTTAGATAGATAGATAGAGGTCTTTAATTGGGCGAAATTGAGATCTAATGGTTCCTTCTTATATAGATGACGGTATTTAGATGAGTCAATGAATGTTTGTGAATTAGGCTAGCACTTTTCGTTTTTCTAGATACATATTTCTTTTCCTCTCTCTCTCCTTTATATATATATATATATATATATATATATATATATATATATATATATATATATATATATATATATATATATTCATTCATTCAAACAGAAATAGGTATAAGGAAAGGGGATAGGAAAACACATAATAGGTGAAGACAGGACATGTGGGGAAGGCGGTTTTTGAGCAGATCACGAAAGTAAAAATATTTCCCTATCCCGGATAGGGAAATATTTTTACTTTCGTGATCTGCTCAAAAACCGCCTTCCCCACATGTCCTGTCTTCACCTATTATGTGTTTTCCTATCCCCTTTCCTTATACCTATTTCTGTTTGAATGAATGAATATTTGTGCGCCGTATGGCGGGATTTTCATGTTTGAATATGTGTTTGGCCAATGTGGCTCGTCTCTTCTTCTGGCTATGCGTGCCATGAAACGCACCGTTCCTATCCTTTATAAGATCGTATGAATGCTTTTCTACTATCCTTTCCCCTTCTTGTGTCCCGTTTATTTTCTCCTTTGGTGGGTGAAACAGCTCCATAACGCCATCTCTCGGGCAATATGTATCGGAGCACTTTGGCGCTTTATAAGATCGCAGATTTCAAGGTAAATCAGGTTTCCCTATTAGCTCAACTGGTAGAGCATCCGCCCGGAAAGTGGAAGGTCCGTGGTTCATATCCCGGATAGGTAAATATTTTTACTTTCGTGATCTGCTCAAAAACCGCCTTCCCCACATGTCCTGTCTTCACCTATTATGTGTTTTCCTATCCCCTTTCCTTATACCTATTTCTGTTTGAATGAATGAATATTTGTGCGCCGTATGGCGGGATTTTCATGTTTGAATATATATATATATATATATATATATATATATATATATATATAATGTAAATGGACTAGTCGACACAAACACAGAAACTGAAACACATAAAAGAGGGACTCACTGGGTCTCGAATTTTCGGTGGTGCAACCCCCTTTTTCAAGAGGAGTTAGGAACAGAACTACTAGGAACTACTTAGGAACAGTTCTGTTCCTTACTCCTCTTGAGAAAGGGGTTGCACCACCAAAAATTCGAGACCCAGTGGGTCCCTCTTTTATGTGTTTCAGTTTCTGTGTTTATGTCGACAAGTCCATTTACATAATTGTGCACGTTCGTGGGATTTTCAAAAAGTGACAAAAGTGTTATTCAGGGTTCGTCAGAAAAATATGTGTGCTGAGCTCAGGAAAAAAAAATATTACACTTTTACATATCTTAAGCTAATATGCCTCAAAATAGGACCCTTGTGAGTCGATACACTTGTTCCAGCGGCGTTCCCATTCCTGGAACGTTCCCGCGAAGGCATCATCAGGAACCTCTCGACGACACGTCGTCACGGCCTCTTTGACGGCGTCCGAAGTCCCGTATCGCGTTCCTTTCAAACTCCTCTTTATCTTCGGGAACAAAAACGTTCTCTAAAAAATGTGAATCATTTTTGCAGTGATCCGCAAGTTGTGTCGCGATTTCCAAACGATTGAGTCATTGATCATCACTGAGCACTTTCGGCACCAACTTTGCACAAATTTTTCGCATATGTAATTGGTCCCTAATAATCTCGTGCACTATTGTTTTTGGCACATTACACTGCTCTGCTATCATCCGAATACTAAGACGACGATCAGAGTTCAGTACATCGCGAACTTTTCGCACATTTTCGTCGGTGAGTGTCGTTGATGGGCGTCCAGGCCGTGGTTCGTCGTCGACCTCTTCTCTGCCCTCCACTGACATCTTGTGCCACCGAAAGATCATGTTTCTGGACATGGCTGACTTCCCGTAAGCATGGTTAATCATACGGACAGTTTCGGTAGACGATTTCCCAAACTTAACCGCAAATTTGATGGAATAACGCTGCTCCAAAAACTTCGGCATCGCGTTCCGTGACGTGGGTCGAGCGTGAAGGTTCGCGTTAACAGAGCTCCTCACTACACCACAGCTCTGCCTTTTTCAGCGTCGCTTGCCAACAGACCCCCCCTCCAATCGCAGCCCGTCAGAGCGGTGCTGGGCGCGCCTGGAGCGGTGGGAAAAAATCAGTACACTTATTTTCCGGACGAACCAGGTATATATACATATATATATATACACACACATGCATAGCCGTGGTAGGAGTAGTATGGTATACATGCATATTCATTCACATGGGTGCAGATTCCTATCTCTTTAAGGAAAAGGGATAGGATCACGTATAAAAGACGAAAGCAGGAATGGTGAGGAAGGTGACGTCGAGCAGATCAAAAGCGTGAAAACGTTTCCTTAACCGGGACTCGAATCACTGTTCCTTGCCAGACCGATGCTCTTGCCATTGAGCTATCAAGGAAACGTATATTACTCTGATATCTGGGGGGGATTTATGAAACCACTTGCCCCGAATTCCCTGGATAGGAATCGCCCGGCAAGGATCAGTGGTTCGAGTCCCGGTCAAGAAAAAGTTTTCACGCATGTGATCTACTCGATTCCACCTTCTTCACCGTTCCCGTTTTCATCTTAAATATGTGTTCCTATCCCTTTTCCTTGTATCCGTACCTATATGAATGAATGTGTTCGCCACGTAGCGGGTTTTCGTGTTTGAATGTATATACGTATATTTTTCACTCTTTCTATATAAATATATATAACTTGGACAGCAACACACAATATAAGAACACGTAAGATGAGCACTCACATGTTATTTCTTAATAATTTCGAAGGAATTTAGATCAGTCTTCCTCAGAGGAAACAATGGTACTGATGCAGGCAGAAATACTTCCGAGATACGGAAACTGTTCCACCTGCTGTAGTTTCTGCCCTCCTATTTTAATGATAATATTAGCCTTTCTCTTTCTGGAAAATCGCATAAACTTAGTTTTATTAATATTAATTCGCATCCCATATCTGTCGCACTGAATTACCAATTCACTTATCATTGGTTGCAACTCCTTGGCTGTCTGACGAACTTCAGTTTGGCCATTAGCAAATATAACTGATTTTACGATATCCCCGCCGAATTTTATTACTATCTCCAGTTCTTCCCATGCCTCTTTAATCATTTCCTCCACAAATACACTGAACAGCACCGGTGATAATGGGCAACCCTGTCTTACACCTCTTCCTAACATTGCCCATCCGGACTCTCCGTTCCCCACTCGCGCCTGAGCAGTATGAGACATGTACCGGTTGCGGATGAGTCTCCTGTCCCTCCAATCCATTCCTACTTTCTGCAATACACGCAATAATTTTTCCCAATTCACTCTATCAAACGCTTTTTCGAAATCTACAAAACAGGCTACATCTCATTACTGCAATGGCATCACGCGTACCTCTTCCTTTCCTAATCCAAACTGATCATTCTCTAAGTAATCATTTGCCTTACTCTCTATCCTTTTGATAGAAACATCTTTAACTACGTTGGAAATCAATCTTATTGTGCTGTTGTCTTCACATGATGTACCCTTTATGTGCATGTATATAACTTTTATTAATATACATATGTGTATAAATTGAAAACTAATTTCGAAATTTGTATTAGTAGCAATCTTTCGTAAAATATTATAAATTAATAGCCTAAAAGTGGTGGCGAATAAAATAATTTTTCATAATGAAGTAACTTTTGGAATAGCTCTTATGGTAATTGGAAATTTCAATTTATTGCACGCCTTTAATTATTTGCAGATGAAATTCGATCAGGAGTAGAGTAGGGTATACCACTTTTATCTATAACTATCTTCTGCAGTTCTTAATTTTCCTTAATGCCGGTCTTTGCCACGCCTTCATGGATCTTTGGACATTCGAGAGACTTCTGCCCCAAGTCGGTCACTTAGCCATTAGAAATTTCACGGATTACACTCCATTTATTTTCTTCGAAAACGTCTGATTCGATTCGAGAGAGTCTCACTCCCACCACTCAAAGCAACTCTGAAGTTAACTTCGATGGAGATGCCAAGTTTTCTTTGTGCTCCATCAACCTTTGACGCTATGTTAATTTCTGAGCAAGCTCGACCGCTTTAAGTCGACGGGGCGGGGCGAGTGAAAAAAAAGCATCCATAAAAATTAGGAAGAGGTGGAAAGGATTGGTTGTCTTTTATCTTCCCTTTCCCTCCATCCCTCAAATCCCCCTCCTCTCCTCTCACGTACGCATTGATCGCCCGCCGCTCACACGAGAGATTAGGACTCATCAAAAGACTCGGAAACGCACAAGCATAAGTATAAATGGCGCGATGAAATCTCTCGGGAGGAAACTAGGGGGGGGGGAGGCGGAGACAGGGAGGGAATTGGATGGGAGGGGATTGCTACGAGGGAACTGAATGATGTGTTAAATGTGAGTTGGGAGGAAGAGGAAGCGGGGGTGCGGAAAAATAGGGATAATAGTTTACTTTTGGATTTTATTTAAAAAGAGTGAATGGAGCACGTAATAAAAATAACCAGTTAAGAATTTCATATTATGGTAATTGAAAAATGAAACATTTTATGGATCTTATTTGTGGGAATACTTCTGGGTTTTAATTATGCATGTAAAAATAATATTTGGTTACGTAGTGTATTGTTTTACCGTAATAGGATTAAGGTAATTGATAGTGAGGTGTTCAGCCAGCTGAGGACATATCACAACAACTGAACAATGCCCAGCTAAAGAAATTCTTATGATGTTATCGAAACATCCCTGGCAGTGGGTGAATTCGAACCCACGATATTTGGGTTAAAGGTGAGCATTTTATCCACCGTATTAAACACACAAATCGAATCTGGTAGAACAATTGGAACAAATAAAGGATGTACGCGGTATATTTAGTGAGTGTAAACTGACGTTTAGGCGGCAAAACCTAGAATAATCCCACGCCGACGACGGTGGTTATTCCTCGTGTGCGGCCCTTAATCAAATCGAGTGACAGATACGTAAAATCAGGTACGTTTATTATCAAAGTTTTCAATGCATAGACTTTCTGGAAAGGCGTCTAGCGTCTTCCAACATCGTCAAATTTTGCCTTTTGGCCCACAGTTTATCGTAAAAATATGACAAAAGAGGACTTTCCTATCCATGTCGTGAAAAAGGGACAAGTGGACAATACTTTTCCACTCGATATCTATTGGACGAAAAGCTATTTGCGTAATAAGTTCGATTTTACTCTCATCTTCAATTATGCGGAACTTCCTTTAATGGAATCTTTCTGCATGTGTTGCCATTGGCAAATCCTTAAATCCCGTCACAGGTTGACCATCTCTATTCTGGTGCATCAGATAAAGCTATAAAATAGATAAGGTATGTCGACGCCCGGGAGAGATACTGAGCGAAGGAAAAAAGGCAAAACGCTGGGATTGGAGCTGGAGTTGAGGCGGGATAAACGATGCGGAAGGTATAATAGTCGAGAAACAGGGACGTAACACAAGTGGGAATGAGTTGTATGGCCGAGGCCACTCCAGATTATAAGTTGGCAGTCTGGCAGGAAACCACTTGAGGACGTGAGAGGGGAGTATTTACGAGAGCAAAGGATAGAAAGATGCGGGAGGGAGGGAGCAACGAAAGATTGAGTGGGGCCTGGGAGGAAGGAGGAAATAGTGAAGAGGAATTGGTGTGTGTTAGTCCGCGAGCGTGTGTGTGTGCATGCAGCGGGAGGAGGGTGGAGGTGATATGGCGCGAGGGGGGAGTGGGGAGGACGGCCCGAGAGGGACAGATAGCATAATCCCCCACGAGACCGTTTGCTTCCTCCTCTTCTCTTCTCCTCCGGAGGCGAAATTATCCGAGAGCCAAGACGTCATGGCGCCTCCCTTTTTCGCTCCTTCCTTCCGCACACACTCTCTCTCTCTTTCTCTCACACACATGACCGCCGTCGCCACCACCACACTCCTCGAGAGGATGGGCGGAGGGTCGAGCGGGAGGTGGAAGGGCTGAGAGGGTGGAGGGAAGGGAGAGAGTTCCTCTGAGGATCTCAAAAGATGGAGACGTGAGACCCTTATCCGAATCTGGCGCACTTCAATGATTGCCCAAAAAACCCTTTTTCCCTTCCTTATAACCCCTGGCCTTTCTTCTTCACTCCCTATATCTCTCTCTCTCTCCCGCCTTTTCTTCTCCCCCACAATCTTCAACTGATTTTCTCTTTTTCGAATGAAAAGTGAAAACCCCTAACTCCTTCTGCACCATCCTCTTCCTCTCCTTCTTTCCTACCCCACTCTTGTTCGCCTGCTTTCCTCTCCCCATCTCCCACTCCTCCCTGTCCTTCTACGGGCTGGCCGAATCCATCTCCCTTCCTCTCTCCAATTCCTCACCGAAGGCACTCCCGTGCACTTTCCTCATTTCTCTCTTCCTTCATTCCGTCGTCTCTTCTCCTCTCCTTTTCCCACCACACCGTTATCCTTAGTCACTCTGCCGCTGCATCCTCCCCACCTTCTCCCGGGACTTTTCTCGGAGAAAGATGTCGTGGCACTCACTCGCCTCGCCGAACAATGAACTATTTATAGTGTTAACCTTTATTCCGATAATAATAATTCAGCCTCGCCTTTCTTCACTGCACCTCGATATTCTTTATAGCACCCATTTTCTCACTCCTCTCTCTCGGGGCGTTCTTGACTCTCGTCGTCACAATGGTTATTTTTTTTCCTTGGCTTACTCAGCGCTTTCCTTATTGTCCTCTACTCGTCTTTCTGCGCGCTCCTCATGTAACCATAAATAAATAACTTTGCGCTCGCTCGTGAGAGGCTCAGAAGAAACGACGGGATCGCTACAGTTGTCATTTCAAAGATGTCATTTCACGGGAGACATTTCGGAATGTGTCGGAAATGCGGGGACCTCCGGAGCGCAATTTTCCGAACGTTTACTTTGCTTATCGAGAGTATTTGCGTCGAGCGGAACGCCCATCTTTTCTTCTCATACAGCCAAGGTTGCGTTCCGTTTTGTGTACTTGGAATTTGTTTGCGAAGTTTTTTGCGTTGGAAAAATCGTGTGGCTTTAATATTTTGCGCAATAAAACATTAAATGAATTTGCTTTCTCTTTGATGTCGCGTCGTTTGCTTTTATCAGGGACATGAGTTTGATATTTCCTCCTCTTACTTTCCCCATCCATCCACTTCGCTTCTCGCAGCTGCTTCTTATTGTTTATTCTCATTAACCGTGTCTATCATTTATCAAAATTTTCCTGCTTCTCTTTCAGGTCTTCGTTATACCGTCCCCTCGTCTTGTTCTGCCGTTTACCTTTCTTTTCTGCCTCTCCTTTGCTTGCATTCACTCCACATGCAAGCAACTGAACGATCAACACATACGCATTGCCAACCATATAGGTTTTTGAAGAAACACTTCTTACTGTACTTAGATGAAAATTTGTCATAAATAGAGATTAGGCATACATTTTTTTCTATTTTGTGTGATAAATGTTGCTCAGTTTCTACTTTATGTTCGAGAGCTATTCTCAAAATTCATTATCTCCTGCAGTTGTTTATCACTCACAAAAACTTCATTTCCAGATTTGGATTTTCTTGGTGATCGTCATAATTTCTGTTCTGCAGCAGTGGTCGACGCCTATTCGGCGCCACCCAAACTTCCATTTTCGAAGTTTGCATTGGAAGTTCAGTCGAGACATCCCCAGCCATTCTAATTTTTGCCGATCGGGTCACGAATTTGTGAAATGGATGCCAAAAATCAATAGATTTGGTGAGTTTTTGCGCGAACATATGAGTCAGGAACAGATTAAAGTCCTTGAAAAAAACATTCTAGTCGACACAAAACCCATGCATTGCGTGCAGGTTTATTCGAGAAGGTCATTATTCACTCCACTATTCCCCTGTCCCCTCTCCTGGCCCAATACTCCAAGTCCTTATCGCACTAACCGTACTTTCGTATGTCTTGCTCTCATCCCCGTATATTACAACCGTTGGATCTTACAGTGTGATATGTTGTGTTCACATTATATATATATATATACGTATGTAACTAAATTATATAACACCAATAAACCATAAACATAGTAATCAACCCGAAGGTCGGTCCGGTAGGTAATTGTAGACTTCACCCAGTACCAAGCCCGACGGTGTGTGTAATTCACATATTAAGTAGGAAAACCAGTTCCTTTCCCTTATATATAGTATTTAAATAATAAACATATGTACGTATATATATATATATATATATATATATACGTATGTATGCATATGATACCCCCCCCCCACACACACACACATATATATATATATATATAATATATGGGAAGCAAACTTCATCTTATATGCTTTTGTGTGTCTTTGTGTCTATATGTCTCGTATGTGTGTATGTATGTACGTGTATATAAATAAATAAATATATATATATATATATATATATATATATATATGATACATACACACATACGAGACATACACATAAATACATATAAGATGAAGTTGGCTGCCTCTCAACTTCTTCGGTATTCTCCCTGGTATCTTACTCTTCCCTTTCTTTCTCTTCCCTTCTCGTTCCAGCTGCTCTTTGCAAAAAGGCCAGCCACTCTCGCTGGTGAAATCTAGGGAGTCTTTCGAAAAAAAAGATGCGATAAAAAACCCCTCTTCTTTGGCGGACCTATGGTATTATTATTTCTTTTTCGTGTGAGATGCCCGTGGACGGCAAAGAGACTCATTTTATTCGGCTGCGATGTCGTGAGAGAGAGAGTGAGTGAGAGGGAGAAGTTGATGGGAGTGGTAGGAAGGGTGTTAGGAGAGAGCGCTGGTAGAGGAGTGGGGAATGGAGAGTGAGTGGGAGTGAGGGAAAGAGGGAGAAAAACTTGCGGTCGAGGAGGTAGGGAGAAACCAAGAAAGAAGGGGAAATCGAAGGAGAAATCGAGTGTGGGAGGAGGCGTAGAGAAAAGGAAGGGGGATAAGGAATAAAACGGGACACATGTGTTACGCGCTCTCCCCCTATTTGGTCGGACATCAGACTATAGGAGCAGGCAACTCAAGTAATTTTGATTGTAAAAGAATATTAAGAAAAACAGAGATGAACATCTGAGCACTATACCTATCTTAAAAATGCCAGCAAATACATATAATTTAAATACTGAAGCCTTTATAAAAACATAAAAGAAGAAAACAGAAATGGAGAAGAATTACACGAATTAAACAAATCCCTGTCCTTAAAAGCTTAGTTGTTTTCCCCAAAGTAAGGGTAACGATATGAATTAAAGTATTTTTAAAAAAATAACAGACTATGGAGGAATAGCAAACACGAGCCATGGGAAACAAGCACTCGGCGACGGGCGAGGAGTGGAATATAGTTGGGTGAGGGAAATAAAATAAAATTGTGAGTAAATTGGCACCAAGAGTGGGAGATAAACGTGAGGGGGGAGAGAGAGAGAGAGAAGGGAAAATGAGAGTGCCGACCGAACAAACGAGCATGCGTGTGCGGGAGGCAGAAAGAATAGAGAGAAGCTTGCCAAGCGACGATCGGCATGGAATAATCAGTTGGCTGTGTAGCTGGCAGAGCGGTGGGTGTGGTGGTGGGAGGGCGAGGAGTTCGCGGATTAGAGACGAAGGATGAAGAGTGAGGCGGGACGGCGATAGGGAGATTGGCGCCTATGGAGTGTGAATTAAAGAGAGAGCGGAGGTGGGGAGGAGCGGAGATGGAGGAGACGGAAAGAGAGTATGATGGGTTAGAGACTGGACCGGAGATTTTTTGAAGTTGGATGTTGATTGGGTGGGATCCCATAGGGATGATTGGTGTAAATGTTTGACTGTGCACCATCAAGTGTTTCAAATTCCATAGGTTCATAAGAATATGGCGATGACGAAAAATCGAAACGGTTTCAAACGATAATCTCGTAGAGGGATTCAGGATTAAGACGGGAGTTGCTTCTTAAGTTATTCGAGTCCCCCGGATTCTTTTATTTCTAAGGCAGCGATCCGCGCTTAAATTTAGTGGGCCGGTGTCATGATGCAGACAGTTTATTTTGCCCACTTATTAGAGATGTCAAGCATACGTGGATGCACGATTTTCAAATGGCGAGACTTAACTCTATTTTCTCAATACATTTTTTATATGACCTGGAGGGAAACTTATGTTGGACAAAATAAAAATTCTGTGGAATAACTGCTTTTTCCTTAGTTTGAAGCATCACATTCAGTGACGGTGTACCACATTATCAACTTATACGGTGAATTGAATGGGTATGGGATTGAAAAGCATCGGTTGCTGAAGGAAGAGAGCGAGACCCTTATTCCTTAATGCTTAATTTCCGTTGACAGAAAGATTTAGCGGACCGTGAACACACTAAATGCCATTTAATTTTTGAAGCAAGAAAAGTAAAATAATCACTCATCGGCGAAATGCCTGTGGCTCGATTGGAAAGGAATGCGGTTATGCAACGTTTTCCGTAGTTCTCGTTAACAAAGCCTTTACTTTTTACTGAACTGTAGAAGGGAACGTGTTTAAGTATTCAAATAGAGAAAGAGAAGGTCACAACTGAAGAAAGGGGATTAAGACGGGAAAGTGAATTAATGAAGAGAAGATAAGGAAGGGAAATGCAAATCATCAGAGGTGGAGTTGGGGAGGTAGGGGAGGAAATTCAAAATCTAAAGGCATTGATATTGAGACAGAGAGATGGAGAGATTTGCGCGACTAAAAGACCCAAGATTAATGGAAGAGAATGAGGAACGGGTGGATGAATTACCTTTTGCGAAAGGAGAGGAAGTGACGTCAAGGAAAATAATCATGATCAGAAACGAAATGTTCACAGATAACAGGGTGTGAATAGGAAGCATTGTGGAAGTGAAAGGACGGTTAAATTTCTGATGCCGATGAATATAGCTAACCTTTATTAAGTGTCATTTTCGTCTGAATGCACCAGCAAATAACCTTCTAGACATGCAAGTCCATGTGCCATAGGCAGTTGCAACGCTTAGTGGTTAACTGGCGAAAGAAGGGAAGAAATAGTCATGTGCAGTAAAGGAACGCGTAAAATTAGCCAAAATGAACTTTATTTTTAAGCTACTTTCTCAAATGATATCACCATTTCCTAATGGTACTTTATAACTTGTATGTACACATTCGTAACCATTGAATTTGCTATCTACGTAATGAACGCATTCACGTTTTGTCCTTATGTGCAGGGACTCAACTCTCAGATTTTATTTTGACGCCACACAACGTCACCGCGTATGGACTTGAATATTTTCCACTCTTTGTAGTTATTTCCTTTGAGTAACTCTCGTACGATTTATGTGGAGTCAACGTTACAGCCTTCCAAAAAAGAGCATTTATTTCATTATTACTGAAAAATTAAAAAAAACAATTGATATTTTGTTCAATTTATCAAATAAAAATTTGTGCACTTGAACGAGCTTAAGATTTCCCTGAGACCATGGGGATCAGTCTAATTTAATCAAGACTTCTTTGGCTAATTAGAAACTTTCCGTGTAATATGAATTCATTTTGTTCTCAATTTTTCGGTCAAGGTTTGCAGTATATACCAACCCAAACTAACCGTTGGCAAAATTTTAATTGAGAAAAAAGAGCCGGAAGCTAAACTTTTATTTTAATTGTACATGTACGATGGATTTGGTATTCTGTTTGAGAGAGTTTTTTGCATACTGTAAGACATACGATTAAGTCTACAAATTGGAAGTTCACAAAACAATAAATGTTATAAACATTACTGTAGGTAAAATTACATTTTGTTACTTGCAAATATTTTTTGCCTAATTGTCATCATTATTTCGTCGATGTCTCCAATAAATGCTCATTTTTAAGGAATACCTTTAAAATATTTGTTCAGAAGTAATCGGCAAATATGTTATGCCATTTTTATTAGAAAAATGTTTTACCATTTATGGAAAATTATGATCGACAGAAAGAGCCTTAATTTTGTATATTAAAGGCACAAATGAAAAGTAATATACCCTGTGAATAAAATTAAAAAAATTAAATTGTCGCAACGTTGTAAAGTAATGATTAAAATATTCGTCGATGCAATGTTCGGTGAAAATTCTTGACAAGTTTCAATCAAAGACGCTCATGTCAAATTTGGACAGGCAAAAAAGTAAGAGTGTCAAAAGGTTTAGATTTATAATTCTTTTTATGCAGGAAAAATAAAAAATATGGCTTGTATAAATTGTAATTGAGAAGTCAAAAATGGAAAGGAAGCGTTCATTTGAATTCAAATTAAACTAATCGTGTTTAAATTTTGATAAATAAACGAAAGTTAATTGCGAGGATGCTTTATTTTAGTTTTGTTAAAAGAATCTCTTGATCGAAACACACAGCATAATGGTGAAAAAACAAATGAAAGATGGCTATACTACGAGCATAAAAAATATCTATTACAAAAGAAAAGGAAAGAAAAGAAAAGGGAAAATTCTCGAAAATATAAAACAAAATAATGTAAAGTAGTGCACCAAAATTATTTTGCGTTAGTTCCAGTGAAAGTAATCCCAGCAGAAAATTTTTAGAGAAGAAAAAGTTAATGCATCAGCATTTATAGGTGAAAGGAGAAAATAATAACTTACTTAATATTGCAGTACCGTGAAACAGTATGTATGATCACGCCGCAGTTGGCGTTAATTACTCTTCATTGGGGGAAGCATCATTTTAATCAGGTCATGGCGAGAGAATCACAACATCGAATTGAGAATAGAAAAGAACAAATATAACGAAATTAAATATTGATGGGTCGGAATGCTACGGGAAAAGATGGAGGGAAGCAAGTTTATGAAGGAAGTTACAAAGGTTTAAATCAAAAGTACACAGGGTTGCGAGTAAGAGGTATAGGAGGAGAATGGGATTGCGGGGAGTAGGGAGTTACGGGACGAGAGGGGAGAGAGGGTGGCTGGGGATTGAGGGAAAGGGGTGGTTGGGGAACACTAGTAGGAGCGTGGGTTGTCGGGAAGGGGTGTCGCGGGGGCTGGGCGAGGGGAAGAGGGAGGGAGTCGAGTCGCGGGGTTGTATGTGTGCGAGTGAGTGAGTGAGAGAAGGGAGGAGGGGTTCATCGATTCGTTGCACGTGACTATGTGCTCTTGGGAAGAGAAGTGTAGTGGGCGGAGGGGGAGAATGAGGGGGGAGGAGGGTAGGAGTGAGAAGGCGGTGTTTCGACGAGGGTGGCGGGGGTAGACAAGTTGCATGCTGCTGGAAGAGGGGGTGAAAGAGAGCGGGAGAGGAAAGGCGGGGGAGGGGGCTGGAGAGGACTGGCCCATGAAGAAGGTGGCCTTAAGGGGGGAGGGTTAAAAGGTTTCCTCTTACGTTTGTATATATACATATATATGTTATATATATGTGTGTGCGCGCTAATGTATGAATGTGTGTGTGTATGTGTACGAATATATATATATACACATATATGTATTAGTGTATAAAAAAATACACACATACATATATATATATATATATGTATACACTCACATATTTTTCCAGTCCTCTCTTTCTCCCTCTCCACGTTTCTCTCCCTTATGCTTTCTATCTTCATCACCATCTTCTCACCCCCACTGTCCCCCCCTCAGTTTTCTTTATTACACTTTTTAGGGACTCTTAGCGACTCTCACTCTCTTCTGCTGTTCGTTCACCTTGACTCGGCTTTTCGCGTCAGGCGAATTCGCTCGCACCCCGCGCGTGAGGGCGAGCGGCCCCATCCGGATGACGGAACGCCGTAGTATCACACATCTCGATCGGTCCGGACTCTTTCCGTTTATGTCCTCTCTCTCTCTCTCTCCCTCCGTTTTACGCCCTTTTTTCCAACCTCACGCACCCTCTCCTAGTTTTCCACTCCTTTCGGATCCTCGCCTCACTCCTTTTCATCCTCCGCTTCCTTTATCCCCCGTCTCATTTCTCACACGCGGACTCCCGGATAGCCGTGTGCCGCCTCTCCCTTTCGTTTCTCATTAAGAGAGCGTGATTCACTTAAACGAGCAACTTCCCCTGCTTCGCGCATGCATCTGTATGTGCGTGTGCTTACGATGCCTTCTCTGTCTGTCGATCTTAATCCTCCACGACTCGAGAATTTCATTTCTTTCCGGCCTCCTTCCACCGTTCCTATCCTCCTCCCGCTTCCTCCTTTCTTCATTCTCCTCTCTTCATTCTTTATCGCTTTTCTCTTTCGGCTTGAGCCCTAAGGGTATCCTTCGTCCGCGATTCCCGATATTTTTATTTGAATATTTTCTCCCCTTCGTTCCTTTTGCTCCTTGCCACCTTCTTCTGACATCTCCATTTTTGCCACTTCGTTATCGAGGTGACACCACGTTTCCATAGGAGTCAATGCTGTCTGGTAATGCCATGGAATCCCCCTGGTGATCTCTCGCTAAGGTGGAATGTTGACCGGGCAAGATACGCTAGCTAGAAGGGATCCCCGGTGACCTCCCCAAAGCCTACCTCGGGAGTAGGTCAACGCCACCACACGATTCCTCCCTTATCTGCGTCATCATCCTTCCCTTTATTGTAACGCTATTGGATGGTCGTGGATGTTGAAGGCGGCAAGGAGCAAAATGGACAAAGAGGGAAAAATATTCAAATAAAAATATCACTGCTTCCTTTACTTGAATTATTATATATTTTTCTCTTATTCCTTATCTAACATTTTTCTGTCCTGCGTCCATTGAATCGTTTTGCATATTCTTATGTTGCATGTACTCCTGCGGAGTTGACATCTAATCTCAGATTCGTCAGTTTATTTTTCAATCTGCTTGCTATTCCACTACGTGTACATATTTATTTTCAGTGCTGAACAGCATTTAATTTTCGACGTTGCTTTTTGCGTAATTAATTTGCCATATGTCGTACTTCTAGGCTAAAAAAAGCTTACTTTATACCCATTATAAATTTCTTGCACTTGCATGTGATTTCTTATCCTGCCTTTAAATTACAGGCATTATTGCAAATCCAATTCGCATTCCATCTCTGCCCATTTATGATGACGATGCGCTACCATAATTTTTCCCCTAATTCACGATTCTCCGTGTTTTTATTGTATGTATCCGCTATTTACTATCACTTGTGGCGTAAAAGCAAGTAAGAATCGCCCAGGAAAATGGGATACAGTAAAAAAAAACGTTTTGTACTCCCATTCAAATATCGTTTTTTTTTCTGGGATCGAAAAAGTGGGTGGGAGGAGATATGTAGGCAGCTATTGGATGTATTCAGTGGGCTTGATTCAGCCTGGGAGTTTTAAATGACTGGAGCACCCAGATATGTGCCCTCTCGCGGGTTCTCACCTCAATGCTACTTGCAGATATGGGAAGGGTTTCAATCACCGAAACAGAGTAGCAGTCATCGAAAGATTGGCTGTGGGAAGCAGTGTGAGTAGGGATGGAATAATTAAGGAAGGTGGGAGATTTGGTGGAATAGCAGTGGCTATTAATGCGGAGGGAAAGGATGTTACTGCATTCACCCACGTAGAAGGCAGGGCAGAAGTTACAGGAGAGGCGGTATATAATTCTTTTGTAAGTGCAAGTGCAACCGGGTTGGGAATTATTAGTAAGGAAGGTGGCGGGTCTTAGAAGATGACAGCATTTGCAGCGTGGGCGGTTGCATAGTCGGGACAAGAGTGGTGAAGAGACAGGGGTGCCCCCAGGTGGTCTTGTCGACTTGAAGTCACCTCTGTCTCTTCTCCACCTAGTTTCGGAACGCATCCTGCGTGTATGAATATCTCAAATAACTGTCGATTAAATGGATGCATGTGTCGGAACTGCATCGGATCGGTGTCGGAACCCCCCTGCCACACACCTCTTTTGGTGGCTGGCTGGGTATTTATGTAGATGTAGATGAACTTCATCCTAGAGTTCATTGACGTGAACGCTTGTTAAATGGATGTATTATAGACACAATTTAACGTCTACTTTTATGTAAAAATTTATTTTAGCAGTAAATAGCTTTTTCTTGATTTAATCCTAAGGGAATAAATACCGCGTTATCATTATTTTTTCTATCCACAAAAAATACAAAATATAATGCTACCATTGTATCTTCGTCATTAGCGGTCGTCTGTATTTTATGTTTTCTGTGTCCAACTCTTTGATAACCTCTTGGAAGGTCAGCGGCCATTTTAGTGCCTACTCTTTCGCCAGTCATTTTTTTCACTCTAGTATTTCTTTTTCGGTATTGTTTATATTAGCTTCTTCATATTTTTACAGTCATTACTCATCGGGGTTGGTCCACAGATGAAATGATTCTCGTTATAGTGATATTTAATGCATTACAATCACGGATCACAGAGATTAAAAGTGTCATGAATGGAAATGAAGTGCAAGTATCGGCCGAGCTATGTTTAGCCCAACGAAATGAAGTTTTTTTTTTCCACATGACACACCCGAGTGTAGGCCAAAATGTCACTGAATAATCCTCGAAACCAGAAAATCGAATCTGGATGCTCTGAATTCGAAAGGAATGGTGCAGTCCGCAGCACAAATGCACGTCCCCTCACCGTTCAATTCTGACTCTTTTTTTTTTTTATTTTCCCTCCGACGTTCCAGTCCCTTACAGCACTGTCAGCTCACCTCCGTCACCCAATTCGAGCGCCGCTCCTTCCTCCCAGCAATCTAATTCGGCCTTCCCCGTCGTGGTCGACGCGGACACACCGGTATCGCATCCCATTCATCCGGGGGGGGGTGACGGAGGGGGAGAGGATGGAAGAGGAGCGTGGGCCGAGGGGCTGAATCATTCCGATGCAGGCGAGGAGCCGGAGTAATCGCCAATTGAGTGGAAATCAGGTCTCCTCCCACTCAAACGACTCGCTTCCCTGAGTTCCTCTCCCTCACATCCCCCTGCCACCAACATCTCCCTTAGTCGCTCTTCTAGCTTTCTCCTCTCTTGATCCCCTTTCCTTCCTTTCCATATCCCTGTCTGTGTCAATCTCTGCAGCCGTTGATTCGATTTCAAATTTCAAATGCTAAACTTGAGCTTTTTTGACACACTGAATAAGCCTTTGTTTACTACGTACGTCTGCGTGCACGCGGTTTGCGGTTTAAACTGTTTTCAAGTGATCCGTAATTAAACGATTATAATAATATATCACATTATGAACACTTCTAAAATGTTTCTGAAATCATTTGATAGATAGATGGGTTCCTTCCTGTGACAACCAAAGGGTTATTTACCTTTATTACTCTCAACGTATTTGATAGAGAATAAGAGATGATGATTTATTCAACTCATGATTTTTTTCAACTCACGGGTATTTCTTAAGCTAAAACTAGACCCTTTTCGTGATAAAGAAGTTAACTGCCGTTACTTTGGATTCAGACGGAGATTTGATTATTTTCTTCGTAATCGGAATGGATAGGCAATTAGTACTACTTGGGGAGTTTTATTTTTTTGGGGTTTTTCTTTACCATCGATGCAATGATGTTTTTGGATGACGATGCGTACCTCAGGTGAGGGCGCTCCCCCCCCTTGACTTCTCGCAAAAGGGTAGGTGGGTTCTTTTCTACTCAAATTGATTATGGCTCTAAATGATGTTCAGCCGATAGGAAAGAATGAAATGTAGTGCCCCTTGTTTGCCTTTTTAATAGAGTGGGCGATATGAATTCCCCGTCGAAAATGCTGTTTACAAGAAAATCAAACGAGCGTCCAAGTTGAGAATTCATTGTTTCGTCCGTAATGAGATTCTGCGCGGGCGAAGCAGATAAACCAACTATTACTTATCGCTTAGTAGACTAGTTTCAAAATCGACTTCATGTCCAAGATGGTGCAATTTTGGCTCTTTCTGGTTATCAAGAGACTGGAACACTGAATTGGACTATTATTTCATCACATATGAAGCCTGATCCCGAAGAATAATTAAAGTGCACTAAACATTAATAAAAAAATTTTATAAAAAGAAAAATATAATAATATTTTTGACGGTCAAGTTAACCAATAGGGATGCTAAAGACGAAAAAATAAGTGAATAAAAATACTAAAATTACTGCTGTTAATTGAATGAAGACTTTTAAACATATATTCTTAAAAGAATCTCGTGGAAAGACATAACTGCAGATGTAAACGGGTTAGTTTTGAATTTAGATGCTCAAACTGACTGAGAAACAAATACGCAAGTGATAAAACACATCTGTCATCATTAATTCCATGTTTGAACCTTATTGATCTAGATTATCTGCCTTTGATTGCATTTCATGCCTTAGTTTTTCGTGTGATTGTTTTTGTAAGGAATGACACAAACACGAACTCTTAAGTTAGAAATAGTATCTATTTTATATGTATGTGGGAATGTATATATCAGGTCTGTCCCAAAAGTAATAGTTCCGGATAGGTGGATGGACGGCTGCGTTCGAGGAAGAGGTCTCTCAGGAAAAGCTGGAGGCCGGTGGAAGTTGGCTCCCAACCTTTGCGGAGTGCGGATGATTTTTTTGCGAAACCTCTGTAACGTGACCTCGTTACTTTCCGTCATGAACCGGTTATTGGAGCAGCGCTACGCCATCAAATTTTGCGTGAAACTGGGCAAAACCGGGAAAGAGACTCATGACATGCTCAAAGGAGCTTATCGTGATAACGCCAAGGATAGATCGGGTGTTTTTGAGTGGCACAAGTTGTTTCTGGGGAGTATAGATGCTGCCGACGCCGAACGTTCAGGACGCCCTTCGACCTCAAAAAGTGGCGAAAATCTTACATATTAAAGACTTCGTTGTACACGGAGTGAAGATTAAGTGTTCGCATGGTTTCTGATAAACTTGGCATCCATAAAAGCAATGTGAATCGACTTGTGATTAAAAACATGGGCCTGAGAAAGGTGTGTGCGACGTTGGTGCCACGAGTGCTCTCGGAAGAACAAAAGGATACTCGCACGCGGATCTGACAAGAGCTTCTGGACCATGTGAGTGAGGATTCAATGTTTATAGAAAATGCACCACCAGACTTCTTCCTCTTCCTCCACCTCAAATCCTCGCTGAAAGGACGTCACCACGGCTCCGTGTTAGCGTTTTAACAATCCGTGACGAGGAAGCTAAGCAGCATTAAGGGTGCCTCTTTCCAGAAAGAGTACGAGGCTTTGAAAACCCGCCATCCGCGGTGTATGGACGCACAAGGGGGCTACTTCGAAGACTTTTTAGTGTATGTATCAATTCTGGCATTACATTTTTAAAAATTGACTTAATCATTCTACTTTTGGTACAGACCTTGTATATGTAATTGAATTTTTAAATAAGAAAAACAATACCTTTATTTCGAGTGAAACAAAGTCTGTTCAAAAAAAGGTGAGGCTGTTTGACGAAATACTTGATTTTATTAGTTACACTTTAATCATGCGTATCGCCTTTGAAATATAGCCTTTGGCTTCCAATAAAACGCTCCCAACGTTTATTCTACGAGTATCTTCCGAATCTAGTCGCTTGGAGGACTTTTGGGATAGCCTTTAAGTTTTCGGTACCATTGTGTTGCAAGTCTTCAATATTCTCAAATCGACGTCCTTTCAAGGTTGATTTCAACTTAGAAAATAGGAAAAAGTCTACCGGAGCAATATCCTGGAGAGTAGGGTAGCTGGGGAATCACTCGTGTGCTGTTTATGGCCAAAAACTTGGTAACAATCTATGATGTGTGCGCCGGTGCGTTGTCATGGTGAAAGCACCAAGACTGGTTTTTCCACATTCGTGGTCTCTTCCGCAACATGGTGGGTGTCAAACTTCTCATAATCTTTATTTCGTGCTGCTCATTGAATAATTGTCCCTTGGGGACATTTATAATGAATAATTCCTTTTCAATCAAAGAAAACTATCAACATCAGCTTCACCTTCGATCTCGACATCCGAGCTTTTCTGGGTCGTGAGGAAGTCCCCTTCTGCTGTGTAGTCTATGCTATGCTACCATAAACCAAAGTTTTTTCACCTGTGACGGTTATTTTTAAGATTTTTGGTCGTAGTTTGAGTGATCGAGCGGCTCCTGGCTGATGTCAAGACATTTTTGCCTCCGTTCATCCGTTAACACTCGCCGCATAAATTTGGACGGGGCGCGATGCATTCCCAAAGTTTCTGTCAAAATGGTGAAACACGGTCTAACACTAATGTCAACTACATTTAACCTCCCTGACAGTTAACCTACGTTTGCCCGCACGAAATCATTCACGCTGTTGACGTGGGCGTCATATCTCACTGTTTGTGATCTCTCAAGCAGTTACCGAGTAGAAAGACCAGTCTCATATGTTCTCGTATAGACCTTATAAATGAAAGGGTAGCTCAATATATATCTCGTTAAACTGGAAAGGGGCAATAATGATCAAAGTGACTTTCTCAAATTTATTTCACTCGCTAAACCCCACCCTGTACATTCCTACACTTGACCCATCTCTTTGAAAATCCTTGATAATTGGCAGCAAAGACTCTTTTGCTGTCGCACCCAGTGAGTAACCTCTTTGACTACGGCATCATCATTTTCAAAACTTTGTCCACGAAATGATTTTTTAGGGGCCCGAACTGATGAAAATCAAAGGGGACTAAGTGGGGACTGGACGATGGATGCCCCAATTATTCCCAATGAAATGTTCGTAACAGTTTCTGCGTTTGTCGTGCTGACGTTTGCTACCTCTTCATTGGCTAACCCTCATATTTACATGCGCATTTAATGTTTTCGGTCTTCATGCATGTACATTTTAAAATAAGCATTTTTTTCAATATTAGAATATTATTTTAAAATAGCTTGTTCGCATATACAGGTAAACTGTCTCCTAGCTATCTTAATGGAAAATATATAGGTATATATGTGGAGAATAATAATAACCTATGCAATGTCCTTATTACATTAAGTTTTACTAAATTAATTATATAACAATATTTCCGGAGGAAATACTCTGGTAAATACCACTCGGACGTAAAGAAGTGATTTCTTAACGTTAGTTGTTTGCTTTGTGTGTGTGTGGGTTACTGAAAATTTATGTATCCAAGTGAAAATTAAATTCCCAAAACGTAAAACCTAGAGTGTAAGTTATTCAGGTCTATTGTAAAGGGTCGCGGATTAATGGAATATTATTTCCAATATTCATTATGCTGACAGCAGAGTCTTGAAATATTTTTTTCTTTCAAGCATCGAATGCGCATGCTTCAGCGCAGTTCTGTGTACCCAAAAGAAAATATTTAACCGCAGTCCATTTTTTTTAGCAAACTCATTTGCGCGAGCAAGATGAATCTGTCTCATTTGAATTGCAACACGCCCCAGAATACTGAAAAGGGTATCGAGGATTGAGTAAAATTGCAACGCCATTGGTTTTGCCACTCGTTTGTTCTCCATATTTTCCTGTTCTTACTCCGGATTCCTTTTTCCCTTTGCTCTCGTGGTTTAAAATTAAATTGTATTCCATTATGAAACTTTCTAGTGTGCGAATTGCGCAGAATTGGAATTGTGCTGGAGTTATTTCAGCATATTCTGTAACTTGTGCCACAACGATGCTTACATTAATCATCTATGTCTTTCCAATTTTAATTTTCCTTACCAGCCACGTTAACCTATAGTTAACTTCGGGAATGGATTTAAAACTTGATGAATTGTTCACATTAATTTTATGCATAATGAAGTGCGATGCATATGAGACGCAAGAAGTAATGTCATGAGAGTGAAGAATTTCGTATTCATTGACTTACACCACTCCGATCAGCTATCGATCATACATTTATTTTGTCATGTCTTCAAATGGTTCGATTGTTTGCTATATTGATTCGCTCCTTATTTTCAAAGATTAATAAAATCATGACGAGACGTAGAAGTAAATACTGTTTATTGCAGAGAATGACGTTTAGAATGATAGAATGATTTCAGACTGATCTAATTGATTTATTTAAACAATGGAAAATATATCTGACTCACCAGCAAGGAGACGTCTGCTAGAAACGACCTACGATTAATTGAAGTTAAATAATTAACTTTGAGTATGCTAGTACGTAGTATACTCACTGTGAGTTATACTAGTACGGACTATGAAAACGGGTTCGTATTTTTTGTTTCAGTTAACTATCCATATCGACATGAATTTGCCAAGCGATACTCGGGTATATCGCTGTGTATTTTTTGAGTTAGCTACCCGAAAAGCTTAAGTAAATAACGTGAAAGAGATTCGAGGGAACTGAGGAATTCCCAAGCCAATTAATCGAGAGCCACGAAAGTTTGAACGAAGATCCATCCACTCACCAAACACAGGTGGATGATTACACTCACTGAAACCCTTCAAACTCGGAAGAACTCGTTTAATTTTCAGCATTATTTATCATCTTATCTTACTTGTAGCCATGTTGTCATGCTACTTATGAACGAAATGAACTTCTGGTAACAATTTGGATTAGGTGAAAACTTTGTTAAACTCCTGGCGAATGCATTCATTCGATAGCCCTTCAGTCCGAAAATTTATTGACTGAAATTTTCAATTCGTTCTGATGCACTTCTGGTCTTCTCATACCCCGATTATTTTTTCGCCTTGTATCCCTTTTGCCAAATCTAAGAATTTGCCTTCTTTATTATAAAGCCATCTATATTATCTTTCCTATTCCATTCTTCTGCACATTTTCTAGTGGCTCACGTTATCTTTCCATTTGATGATAAATATAAGTTTATATGTAATTATGGCACAAAGTTTTCAAGGCTACCGTTCTTCTCTGGTTTGCCTACGCAATGGCGCATCTGCGCGGCTTATTTTTTTTGAATTTGGGAGACATAAGGAACACGTAGGTTAAGAAATGATCGATTTTGTGAGATAGAGCTAATGCTTCAGTCTAGTTTCTGTACGTCCCGCAATGGCCGTGCGCTAATTAATTGCAGCAAATGAGTATGAAACTCATTTTAGAATTACCGTGAGGAGGAAATTTCATAAATTAAATTTCGGCGTGTTTCAGCGCATGTGACACCATTTTCATTTGACCCCCACAAGCGTGAAAACTACTTAAGAATTGGTTATATATTGAAAGACGTTACAAGTGGATTAAATACTTTCAGTGAACGACTTTATTTTGTTTATTATGATATCATATAATGGTTCTTCTCTATCTACCATAGGATTTTGTCCATAGTCCCTGAGTATTATTCCTCTCCTCCTTTCTGCGTTTATGCGTCTCGACATGAATACCCAACTTTCCCATCATTCTCTGGTTTGGTGTCACGGAGCAAAGCTACCTTATCTCTGAATGCAATGTTGAAGTTTCGAAGTGATATTAATCACCCTATTGGTCTGGGATGCAACGCGTTCATATTTTAAAAAGTACCGGTTGTGCGAGAGGCACCTTGTGTTTTTTCCTCTTCTTCATCTGAGGATAAACCATGATGTGTGCGGTGCTCCTGGAGTGGCCATCAAGAAACTACCTAAAATATGAAAAATAATGAAAGTTCTTCAAATGGGAGAACTTAGTCCGATTTAAATAGTGGAGTGATTTCACGAGTAGTGTAGAATTGTTCACAGACATAAGAGTTACCTTTCTAAAGTGATTGCTAACGCGCTTCCTAGAGGGGGCTTGAATTTGAAAACAATCTAGACAAACTATTCGACACGCAAAATAAATGTGGATTAAACGAGAATGAAGAAGAGGAAACATATTCTGAGATACTGGAGGAGCCAAAGTCATAGAAAAAAGGAGATAATTTATTTATGAAGAGTAAGCCATTAAAAAATATTTCACAAAGAGGGACTGAAAGAAAATTTAGATGAGAAATTGGAAGAGAGAACAAAAGCTTACTCGAAGAGAGCCAGAATATTAGGTAAGAGGAAGTTTATTTTTCTTGTTTAACTTTTGAAAACATTTTCTTGCTTCATTTATCTTTGACTCTCTAGATGGTACGAGATCCAAATGAATGGCTAAGAATTTACGGATTATTAATGACCTTGCAGAACGGAATGCAAAGCTTGCGGAAGGTTTTAATGGGGCGTTCACTCAAAAGACGCAATCATTTCATAGCCTTCTAGTTATCGCATAGGAAATCTTTGCCAGAAAATAAGAACAGCAAATAGTTGAAAATTAAGGCATACTTATAAAACCTTCACCTTCAAAATGATTAGGTTTGGTTTCCTCCAGGAATGACTCTTGTTTCTTAGTTATTTGATACCATAATTATTGAAGTAAAACTATTACTTTGATAATGTAATTGGTATCACTTTCAGTTTGTGGAGTTCAAAATGAACCGGCCATGGTTTCAACAAATTGTGTCATTCTCAAAGTAACCAGATGGAGATTTCGAGCACTCTGTGCTTACACTGCTCAGCCAAATTACTATGAAAATGGCACAAGAAATCAAAATCATTAATTTTTATTATAAAAATTCTGTGTTAAACTAAGAGTTGGTTATTCTGTTATCCAGAGTAAAAGAAATTTTCATAAAGTAACGAAAAGCCTCGTGCTTATAATTATTTTTCAAAAATATATAATTTATTTTACACTATTACATTTTATAGAATGCTACATTATAAGTCAATGGTTGACAGCTCTCACGACTATGGTTCCAAATTACATTGGTGCTAAATACTGGAAGGGGGGCGCATAAGAACTGAAATCAACCCGCTCGGTCGAGGCATGCGCGCAGCCAAGCACACGCCAGTATCTCCATAGATGCGTCGAAATACGCCAAAAGAAATTAAATTTCCGCCCCAAAAGGTTTATAAAATGAGTCATTTATCCTTAAGATGGTTATTTCAGTCCGCTAAACGCATATCTTGTTACAGCTACGCTAGACCTTAAACTATTTCATGGAATGGCTATCCTACGCTGCTTCCGAGATAAGAAAACGAATTAAATTGTTTTAATTTTCTCTTTTCTTGTCGCAATATCTGTCAGGATCAGTTTCTTCTTTCGCTTATAAGGATTGTAGTTTTATTTCTGTTAATTTAAGTTATGTCAAATTTTTATCTGTACACGATGGAACCTTCAAGTCTACACCCCCTGCCACACACCTTTTTGGTGGCTCGCAGGGTATTTATGTAGATGTAGTCTTCTGGATTTCTGATTCACGTGATATAATCTGATAAACAGGTTATGTTGATTCCATTCCTGTTGTTTTCTATTCCTTGTGCTTCTTTAATTACATTTCAAGCATACAAGTATGTAAAATAGTGCGCATAAGATTTGGTATCCTTATCTAGCCCCCTTTTATTTTCGCTTGTTATTCTTAACGACTTTCTCATGAAGAGGAAGGACAAAACAAGGAGTTTTGTCCTTCCTCTTCTTGAGAAAGATGGTAGAAATAGTTTCTATTTTTGTTTGTTTTGTGTTTTTGCGTTTGTCTACTAGTGCTAATTCAATTTACATTATTATTCACGTCCGTGAGACTTTCACAAAAGTGTATATATATATATATATATAAGCGTAAGTAAATAACATATAAGCGTATATATATATATATATATATATATATATATATATATATATAAATCATAAACACAGTAATCAACCCAAAGGTCGGTTTAGTAGGTGATGGTAGAGCTCACCCATGTACTAAACCCGACGGCGTGTGAATATCAGGGTAGGTGGGTCAGTTCCTTTCCCTGTGCCGGTTATGTTTTCTCCGGAAGATATCTATATCTTATAGATATAGCTTGGGTGGAGCTGCAGGTGCCCAGAGTGCCTTGCCCGGGAATCGAACCCGGGACCCTCTGGTCAGTAGTCCAACGCTCTACCCCCTAGATACCGCAACCCATATATATATATATATATATTGTACATAGATGTTAATTACCCCGTGCTCTCATCCTATTCGCCCCCCTCCAAACAGTTGAGCCATTCCCGGGTCCCTCCTGTTCGTCTGCCCTTCCTCGCTACCTCTCTCCTCGGCACCTGGGCTCACGCACGTGAGCACGTTGGTACACCTTAGCATTCTGTAGGCTGTGCTTAAGATACAGGGTGACACAGAGACCCCTGACTATCTAGCTGTGTGGTGAATGTATGCGGGAAGGACTGGGAACGGAGAAGGCGATGGCACGGGTTGGCAAGGTCGGGGGGGAGTGGGTGGGGAGCGGGTAGGGATGACTGCGGGGGCGGAGCCCAAACGAGAGGGCACTGCTAAGAGGCAAAGGGGTGAATAATGGGTGAGTGCGCAGCGTCCTTGACCCCTCCCGAAGCGGCGTTCGAGCCATGCGTGACTGGAAACCCATAATACATGTGTTGACAGCAAAGAGGGAATCTGTCAGGGACGGTGAATGGGAGATGGAAGGATGAGTGAGGGGGAGAGAGAGAGAGAGAAAATTGACGGATGTCCACCCAGAGAAGTGAGCAAGACGATAGATGGAGATAGAGAAGCGAGCCAATTTCAGAATCCAGTTTTTCGGATAAATATAGTTGGAAAATAATCGTAATCATTTAAACTACAGTTAAATGAAAACCTATGGTAGGATCATGATGAAAATTTAACCTTTGAATATAAGAAGGGGATTTCCAAAATGTGCTAAATTCCCAGGGCAATTGAATTCTCTAAAGAGAATTAACTTGGCGATTTCCTTCGATGATATTTGACTCAATATCTTTGTCAGTTATCAAACGTATTCGGTTATTTAATCTCGTTTTAATAGATATAATCATCAAAATTAAAATGAGTATTTAACTTATTTAAATATCCCAAGACATTTGAAATACTGAACCTTCGATACGAGATTGATTTGACTTACATAGTTTTGTTGACCGATATTTGAGGCGAGTGGTGACAGGGTCAGAAGATAGGAGAGGTTTGTGTTGGAGGACGTAGCAGTTAAACTGGGAAAACGAAAGCCCTCGTTCGGGATCACTTGAACTCCCAACTCGTGGCCAGATACTTTGTGTGCGTTTCGGCCGTCGCTTGCAGTCAACGAAAAACGTTTTTCACATCAAAGATGCGACTGTCAACAATACATCGAGTCTATTCATGTTGGAAGATTTTTGTTTTTTTTTAATTCTCCACCACAGATCTGCTTTTAAGGCTTTTTAGGGGAGTTTAGCTTGGCGGTTTTTCGTTTGAATATCGTTTTTGTTATCGGGGAGAACTGTAGCCGTCATTGCTGTGCTTCATCGATTGTTTACGTGTCAGAGTTAAAAAAAAAACCTATGGGCAGTGGGAAGACATTAAAATATCGTGCCCTTAAGTGGAGCTGCTTCATGAAAATTGAGCATTAACAGCCCCAATTTGGATCGGCATTATTAACTAATAATCATTAAAATTAGACCAGTACTTAATATGCTAATCATGTCGTTCTAAATACCTTTCCTTCTTGAGAATAACTCGTTATTCATTCGAATTATTCAAATCATTTAATTTAAGGTCATAAGTCGATCCACTTTCATTTCAGCTCGTCTTTAAAATAATCTACAAAATATGTATGACATATTGAAAATATACGAGTATGTTTTGGAATTAGAAATTTAAATCAATGTTTACATCTCGTAGATAAGTCTTTCACACTTACATATCGCAGTGCAAGTGACTATTATTTACATTGACTCCAACATTTGAATTATTTTACATATTTTTTGGTAACTAAGAAGTAATAGAAACGTAATTTTTTGATGTTGTGCGCCTAGTGTTGAATCACTCCCTGCTATGCACATAAGTGGTGGCAAGTAGGGTACCACGTAGAAGTTTTATCTACGTACAAGTTTGGACGTGATAAGGTTTCTACTCTACGCAATAGAAATATTTGTGCACTATGACACAGACATACTACGGATAAAGAAATGAGCTACTGACCGGAAGGGTTCTATTCTCGGACGTTCCTCAGGGAATCCTCAGATTCATCGAAACTGCATTACTTTTTCGGTCTTAAGATTTCTAAGGCCGATTTCAGGGAAAGTAACTGCCCCCTACTGTGATCTGTGAATACCACATAACGTTGGGCTTAGTGCTAGGTGAGCTATACCCTCAGTTATCAAACCGATTCTAGGGTTGATAGCTGCCGTAATCTATCGTGCTAGTGATAGTGTCTCGTTTACAAACAGTATCACAACAGAAGGCAACGGGGAAAAACCTCAATTATTTAAATCTCAAAACCTTAAAATGGGACCATAAAAAGAAAGGCCGCAACACAAGCCGTATTGAATTGTATTCAAAGCCGTAAAAGAAACTAGATAAATAGTTGATTGGACAAGGAAACCAAGGATTACTGACAATACAATTGAATACACTAAGGAGCAAAGGAAGTGCAAGAATATAAACACAGAATTAGGTTGACGGAAGTGCATGGAGATAAATAATAAATTGAGATGGGAAACTAATATGGCGAAAGGAGCGTGGTGCACGATGCAGAGCAAGGATGAGGAGAGTTTACAAAGAAAAGATGAGAGAAAGAGAGATGAAAGACATCAGAAAAGAAGGGAATTTCGGTACCAACTATTAAAGACACGACTGTGAAATTATTTCCTGAACAAGGAAAAATTCAAGAGAGATGGAAAGAATACTTAGAGGTTCTACTTCTTGTACATTGTAAAGATTTTAGGCCAGAAAGTTTATACATAAAAAGAGTATATGACGAAGACGGGAATAACTTAGGACCGGGAATGATTCCCGGTCCTAATCTTGATTACAAGATAGTAAGGTCATTAAGGGAATTAAATCAAATAAGGCCGGGGGAATAGGTAGCATTACCGCGGAACCACTTAACGGTTTCAGAAAACTTGGAAGGAAGAATTTTCATGCACTAATTCGCGGGATATGAATGAGAAATTTGGCCATGAGATTACGTTAGATTAGTGTTAGAACCCATCCCAAATAGGGAAAGACAGCCGTTGGAGCTATTGAACGTTAACTTCTATTTCATACACAGCAACCCTGGTACTCGGGATCATCAATGAAAGGATATAGATGAGGGCTATTAATTATTCGTGGAACGATCAACATGGTTTCACGAAGGGAGAGGTACGCGTGATGCCATGGTAGCATTGTTTTTTACGGGTCGAAAACTTGGTCGCCGTCCAAGATAGAAGACGTAGATCTGAAGATTTTTGAGAATTGGGTGTGGAAAAGATGAACGAGTGGAAGGATTAGAAATCAAGCAAAGAAGTACTCAAGAATGGTGGGGAGGAGAGGGGATTGTTGGGAGAAATCCGAGGAAGACAGGAAAGATGGATGTAGAGAATTTTGATTGGCAATGAATTGTGATAGAGGAATAGGGTACTGAGGTAATTGTAGGAATAGGAGAGGGATTTTGGATCGAATGAAGGGAGATAGAATTTTTAGTGTAATTGAGGAAGAGTTTATTGCGGTTTAAGGTGTCTCAGATTTTGTCTTACTAGGCGAAGCTAAAAAATTAGTAGTGTATAGTTTTGTGTCCCTTCAAAACGTACCTTAAAAAACTGTAGGCTAACAAATAATTAAAACAATCAGGGCCCAGGATCATAAAGGATACTGTTTTCGAATCCATTGCTGCCCAGTCTGTGGAGTGTACCCATATTTTTCTTCGGTAGATAATTATTCTATTATCTTAGTAATAGGCGTTTCACTCAAATGGTGCAACGGAGGAGAGTTAGTTTTGTAGTGTCAAGTTAGCTTGTAGGCTTCCGAGGCGTGTAGTAGTATGAAGGATGTATGACTCGCGTCAATGTTCTCATCGTGTCGGCTGCTTTCGGTCCAGTAGTTTCACCGATATTCCAGCTGTTGCCACTCAAAGACAGCGTAGTAGAGGAAGTGGAAACCTGAGATCCATACAAACGTCAGAGTTTAACAGTAGAATTGTCATGGAGAGAAAATAAAATTTGAAAAAAAAAAATCTCTTGTCGAATGAAAATCCTATCACTATTGTTCCCAGAAATTGATTATTAGAGTCAACATCAGTTTCATTTAGTAAAACATGCAAAAGAAATTACATTTAAATATTTCGAAAAGACTTGTTCACTGAACGATGATTTTAACTCGTACTCCATGATTTTTACTCGTATTGATGATTTTTAACTCGTACTATTCTCGCATTAGGATAAAATATACATATGGTTCGCAGAAGAAAAACAATGGACTCTCATTTATTTTACTCATGACTTGCCGCAAATAGATTAACGCAACTGGCGGTGAAAATTTTAGAACTCGCAAAGCAGAGAAATAATATTCAAGTTTTCAACGGCGGAATTATTTACGTTTTTCCTTAGAGAAAGAAATTATGGTTTTGTTTAGAAAATGATGAAGAATGGGTAAAGAGTAAGTAAAGCCTGAGGTAAAGAGTGTTCGTTTTCGTGAAATTCTTTTTTTTTTCCCCTTGACCAAGCCTTCAATTGTTCGACGGTACAAGTACGTGACTATGTCTTCTTTTGTTGCCAGAAAAATTATTGAAAAACACACAAGACCACGAAAAGTTTGAGAATGGATATCATTTCTGAAAAGAACTTCACAATTTTTTTAATCCATTTTTGAAATATTATTTTTTTTTTTTTGGCCATGCTCTAAAATGAACGTGCTTCCACTGCGGACTACTCGAATATATAAATGGAGGTTTCTTTTTTTTTTTTGGGAAAGGGCAGAAATTGAAGCGTGAGGCCGCGCGACATAAATGGAAAAACGGAAGAATATCTGCGCAGAGAATTCCAATGTCCTTCCTCGAAAAAAGTCAAGCGGGGGGGGGGGGGAGGGGGGGAAGGGGGAAGAAAGTAGCAGTTATTGTTGAGGGACGAAGTTCAAAAATTCAATTTTCCTATTTAGTTTTGCGATTCGCCACCACATTTTTCGGAGTTGCATTGGAATGCCCATGAAATTATGCTAATTTTTTCCTTCTGCGATGCGAAGCATGACAATTTTAATCGCACTCTATCCTTGTACTTTTTTATACCTTAAGTCCTTGGGACATATTGACTTCTATAAAGAAAATCAATAACGCAAATGAAGTGCATTTTACAACCAAGGTTTTACTAGAGCGGTTTTTATCTTTTCAGCAGTGAACTGTGGGACAAAATTTATCTCATTGCGGGGGGATATTGAATCGATCACAAGACTTTAGGTGCCTAATTTATTTATATTTCAATTTTATATAATTACAATTTGATTATTAATGATGAAACATAAGAAATGGAATGAAATTATCTGACGATGATGTGGTTGGAAGAAGTTCTGTTCAATTATTCCGTTGATCGTCGACATTTAAAGTAAATCATTGAAATGTAAAAACAGCCATTTGTTTTAATTTGAGGAATAATGTAATTTAACACTTCACCGTTGTTATGTTCATTAAAGATGGTGAATTAATTTTAAGCTAACATCGACACCGAATTTATTGAGTGGAAAAGAACATTTTTAAATGAATTCATTAGTTATGGTATAATTGAGCAAATATCGTCACGGAATCCTTTTAAGCTCATATCACTTGCATGAATATTGGCTCCATTACAGAATCATTTCTGATTCATTTTTACCTTAATGCCAAGTAAAACAAAATCTAATTATATTTGAACGTGGATACCACACCATCATCTTGTGGTCTCTTAAAAAGAGCATCTGTCTATGGATTTTCGAAACTATGGGCAGTTACGGTTGCATAGGATTTTGATATTCCTTCCCTTTGCATATAGCGTTTATATCCTCATTACAAAGTGTAGACGTTCCCCGGCGAAACATACGTATGCTGATCTTATTTATCCTCATTCTCTCACTAACCTCGAATTTTCTTACTTCTACATAAATACCCTACGAGCCACCAAAAAGGTGTGTGGCAGGGGGGTTTCTTATGGTGCATTCAAATAATTACAGTTAAAACTTTCTGCAGCTAGACTTCCCCCTGCCTCCTAAAAGCTAGAAATCCCCATGACAACATTTTTTCTTGTGGGAAATGGATGGAATTTTGGAGAGAGAGAGATATAGTTAATGGTACGGAAACTTAAATACTTTTACGTAATGTTTGAGGTAAATTAATTTTTTATACTCGTTGGCCTACATCTTGCGTTTGGCCACCGTTCCCAATAATAGGAATGGATCTTTGCAAAATGAGAGGATATGGGTATTTTTTTTTAAGTGAGAGGCGTTCAATGGAATGCTGGCTGTACTCCATATGGTGGAAAACATTTTGAATTTCCTATATCATGTTCACATTTGACGTCACCCATCCGTTTTGATAACGTTCAATGTCTCTCCCTACCTTCTGTATCATTCAAGTCTCGATCATTTCGATGCTGGAACATCTAATCCTTCTGGTGTTGATTTTCCAGCGAATAGAGCAAACTTGCATGCATCCTGAAGTAAATGATGCCAATGATGAAGACCTTACTTTTAAAAGAGTGACTAGGGTGACCTAAATTTTGAAAGCAGTTTTCATGCCAATTATTTATAGTCATTTTAACGGTTAGTATAATTCTAAATCCCCTGAGGCAAGAAGTTAACTGAGAAAAGTACAATGCTTCTTTAAGGAAAAAGCTAGAAATAATATAACGCATGTAATAGGTGTTTACTTTTTTATTCCCTTATATTTACTAATTCATCACGTTATAAACATTTACATGTAACTTACGAATAAAATAAAAAAGCACTGCTTAAATAACATAAACAATTTAAGAATTCATTTTAGCCAAAACCTTTTCCTTACGACTTTATATCATTATGCGTGACAAAACCTGTTTTATTATAGCCATGTTGTAATATGAAAAAACAAGAGAATGAAATTACTTTCACGGTGCCAAGTATTTGAAAAAACTGGAAACATAAATGAGTGTTAACATAATTCAATCCAGTCATCTGCATATAAACCAAAAGGAAACCTCAACATCTTGACCCTTTTCATGTCATTCAGATAAATGCAGGCGTCTGAAACAGTTTTGTATAATTCTAACTACTTTATCATAATTTAGTGTCTTATGACACAAAAAATAATGGTACGAGACAGAGAGATTATTACTTATGTATCTCTAACAGCTCACCGGATAGACTATCGGCCCGGTAAGTTGAGGATCCGTGGTTCGAGTCCAGATCCTTTTCCTTATGTCTATTTCCATGTAAATGAATATTCGATATGTATATATAATATATATCGTACATTTATGTGTATAAGAATTGCTTAGCAAGAATGTTATATATTTATATTCTTGGGCCGCAATGGGACCATTATTATCGTTCATTTTCATGTTTTTGTTTACGGCTTTCCGCCTTGCCTTGCTTATCCTCATTTGGGAGAATTCATCCCCTCCTATTCCTGGTTTTATTTTGATCCACAGTCACGACTTCCTGCTGCAGGAATCCCACGAACGTGGCCACTCCCGCCTCCACGCGTTCCATCCCTTCATTTCCCCGCACGTTATCCAAGGAAGGACGGGTTGGGAGAGGGCGTAGCGGGTCCCACTTCCTTCACCGCTTCCGCCGGCGTAGGCGCCTCACCCGCCTCACCGCTCTCCACCCTCCTCCCCCGCCACTTCTCCCCCCTCCTTTCTCTCTCGGCCCATCGCCCTTGGTGTTTTAGTACCGTCCGCTGCCACAACATTCGGCCCGTCTAGAAAGGGGGAGAGGGGAAAACCCGAGTGAGGACGAAACTGATGGTGGTGAAGGCGTGAGGAAAGGAAAGAAAGATAATAATTGAACCATAACTATCTGGAACGGAGGCGAAATAGAGGATGTATCGAAGCGACAGGTAGGGAAAGGAAAAACGGTATGAGGACACTCGGCCCTACCGCTACGCGACATTAAGAGAAGGGTGGCAGGAGTTAAGGGGGAGGGGGCCTTTTCTCTCAAACTTTTAATGACGTTTCATCTCCGCTAATGGAACAGTGGTCCCCAGGGCAAAGGGGACAAGGCGCATACACAAACCGGTGTACCGAATTGTGATGATAACGGAGGGGGAGGGTTGGTATGCATTACACAAAGTAATGGACCGTAATTGCGATTGCGCGCGAGGTTTATTAGAGAAGAGCGCCTTTTGATAAAGTAGCAAAATGTAGCGGAGTGGCTAGGAGTGTTGCATGGGTGACGAGAAGGGAAAGGGGTTATGGGGTGGGGAAATGTTGAGGCACAGAGTTTGGGGAGTGGTTTTCGAGGAGAGGAGGGACGTGTTACATGGTGGAGAAGCGAGGAGAGCGCCTGGATATTCTCAATTTCGAATTTTCCGAATTACGACTTTTAGTTGAACACTCGGCAAGAATCGATTGGTTTAAGCATTAAAACGTCGAGTCTCGGAACCATTTATTCTCACAAAGACCGTACTAGTTCGGTTAGAATGGATGGGAAATTGCATTTGTTTGCCAAAAATTTGTCAACTATCACGATGCTACTCGATTTCATCTCTTCGATACACTGGTATACAGTATATATAAAAAATATATATATATATATAAAGATACTCGTATATATACACACATTCAAACACGTCCCGCCATATGTCGAACAAATATTCATTCACATGGAAATAGATACAAGGAAAGAGGATAGGAACACATATAAAGAACGGACACAGGAGATGTGGGGAAGGCGGAATCGTGCAGATCACATGCGCAAAAATATTTCCTTGACCGGGACTTGAACACCGGATCTTTCGACTTTGCCGGGCCGATGCTCTTTATATGTGCTTCTATCCCTTTTCCTAATCCATTTCCATGTATATATATATATATATATATATATATATATATATATATACTAATAAAACCAAATATAAAAAATGTTTCGAGGATTGGATCAAGCGCTGGCATAAGTGTGTTGCAGTCGATGGGGATTACTTTGAAGGGGACAATATAGATTTAGATGAATAAACTTGTATTTTTAATTTTCTGAATAAATTCCGGGAACTTTTTGATCAAGGTAGTATATCGATGATGCGGAAGTACTCACGAGAGCAATATAACTTTTGGACGGCACAATAGAACACAGAATAAAACAGATAACACGTAAAAGGACACTCACACTGTAGATGATTTAAGCTTTCGGCCTACTTCGAGGCCTTCTTCAGGTCAGACCCTGACCTGAAGAAGGCCTATATATACCTGACCTATATATATATATATATATATATATATATATATATATATAACTTTGACAGCAACACATAATATGAGAACACATAAAAGGAACACTCACACGTTATTTCTTGATAATTTCGACGAAAGTGTTCCTTTTATGTGTTCTCATATTGTGTTGCTGTCAAAGTTTTATATATACGAGGTGTATTAAAAAATTAAAGGTAATTTTAATTTTCCGGACAATAATTTAGACTTTAAATATTGGTACATTTAAGTAAAGTAGCTGCAACCTTTCATTGTGTTCACCAAAGATATCATTGTGCTGTATACTAGCTATGACATTAGCATATGAATCTTTGCAATTAAACACAATTGCATCTGCAATTTGCAATCACGAAAGGAAACAAACCACATCTCTCCATAGTTTTTGTGCTTAACGTGCTAATTGCATTTGAACATGACAACCATTTCTCTCATTGAAAATTAACGAATATCTGCATGAAGGTAGTAGGCAAAGTGAAAAAAATACTCATTCTTATTCCGCACTTTCCGCATAGTGTGACAATATTTCAGGGCTGAAGTCTCCGTTGGAATATTTCACAACAGTAGGCCAAATAATTTTTTGTTATCCTAGATATTATGCACCCCAACAGACATATTGTTTTAATGAAAGCATTATATAATATTATCGGATTGACTATATATTCCAAGCGGCAATCTTTCTCACTGCGAGGCGTGGACGCAATTCGGGAGCATTAATGTCCAATTAAACGATGAGATTTCATAGCATTAGGTCTTTGGGTACAGTCGGACAAGTTGTGCACACTAATCAATATTATTTCAAATGACATGCTAAGCCTATATTATTCATCTGTTCCTGTCGAGAATAATTCAGTGTATACATATAAAATTAACCCTCGAATGGCCTCCAATAAACGGAACGGAATTAAATCAGATCTCGTTCAGCCTTATAAAGAATTATTAAATGGATCGTTGGATATATTTCGACCCTAATTTCAATAAACGGCCACGATAAGTTCGGAACGACGAATTATTTGAGGAAAAAATACTTTTTATCTAAATAGCGGTGTTATTAAATAGTTGGATAGATGTTCCCACACAGCAGCTGCCAATTTCTATTTTTAAAATACAGGAAATTATGTACGACTTGCGTATGGGAAGAGATTGACTAAGCCTTGAAATAAATTTCTACCAGGTGCAATTAGCGGTTTTAATTTTTCAAATGCCACATTTTGTTGAGCAAATATTTTTTCATCCATTACATAATATATGAACATTACGGTTAGTTACATTATATTTCTAACGTTTCTCAATGAGGAGGTGATGAATAACTTACACTTTTAATGCGTGGTTATTTCAAAATTTATTTGGCGATTCAATGAAAAGTTTATTATTTTTTATTAATTATTTGAATGCTCTCTTCTATTTAATTTCGTCCGCCAACAACTGGAATGGATATAAAATCGTATTCTTGAAAAAGATAAATGAAAGATTAAAAAAAAAACATTTTTCTAAAACTGATTACGTAAAAGTGTGAAAACTTTTAGTCCCTTTCTTTTTGTTGCAGTGAGAATGTGCATCTCGATTGGAGAGATGGATACAGAGTGGAAGTTTGTGTGTGTGTGTGTGTATGCGCGCACAAAATAAAGAGGGAAACAGAGAGTGGGAGATACAAGTGGTCTAACATGACTAACATTTTGGCCGTTAATATTGAAAGGCTCTCTGAAATGCGAGCATCTCCTGATCAAAATCTATGTTTTTTTTCCTCAAATCTCATTATAACGGAAAAGCACGAGGGCTCAATGAGTATTTTCCTAATAAAAAACTGAACTGAAAATAACCATCGCAGGGATTTTTACTGAAAAAAAGGCAATAATTCCTGAAGTAGTTTCAACTCGAAAGTTTTAATAACACACGATCTCGAGAGCATGCACACGAAAAGGTACTTCAACCTACTTAAACTCTAAAGTAGATTATTAGGAAGTGATCTAAGAGTCTGCCAATACATTTGGTAAGCTTTATGGGCAAAAAAAAAGCTTCCGGATGCATTATACATGATGCGCGGAGTGGAACCTTACGGAGGCAATCACGTAATATTTCAAGAGGTTCAATTAACTGTCCTTTAATTTAACTTCCATTCTAAGGTATCGTTGATATAAAGAGAAGATCTCATCCTATTATTCTTGATTTCCAAAGTTTTTCGAACAAAGGATAAACCGCTCGTGAGGGAACCAGAACTTTTTTCTCGTTGATTGTTGCTTCACCTGTAACTTCGAACTCATTTTCTCTCGCCTGGTAGTCAGGGAAGTGGTGTTTGCTAGCAGCGTCGTCTGAGCGAGCGTTTTTTTCTCTTTATTTTTCACCCTCTCTTTATTCCCCGCAATGATTCTTTCTCCCTCAGCTTCCTTTCTTTTCCAATCTCACGCAGCCGCTTGGACTACTATTATTAACCTTAGCCCGGGTTGAAATTTTTCTCGTCTCCCATCGCTCAATATTTGGAGAGTGAGATTTCTCGTGGCTGACGATAGCTGGAGAAAGAGAAAGGGTAGGAAAGAAAGAGAGAGGGAGATGAGGAAGGACGATCATCGAACCGTGCACTCGTGTATGTATGCATTATATATATATATATATATATGTATAAACTTGGAAAAGACGCTCTCCGGCGACGCACAAACACACAAACACTAACACAAAAAACACCACACACATAGAAACATAAAAGAAGGACACTTACATTGGATATTTACTGATGACGACGGCCGTGCCGTCGAAACGTAAATATCCAATGTAAGTGTCCTTCTTTTATGTTTCTATGTGTGTGGTGTTTTTTGTGTTAGTGTTTGTGTGTTTATATATATATATATATAAATATATTCAAACATAGAAATAGGTAAGGACATAGGAAACCTAGTAAGGAAGTAAACATAGGAAAGGGGATAGGAAAACACATAAAAGGCGAACACAGGACATGTGGGGAAGGCGGTTTTTGAGCAGATCACGAAAGTAAAAATGTTTCTTTAACCCGGATTTGAACACCGGATCTTCCACTTGCCGGGCGGACGTGCTACCGTTACACCACCAAGGAAACTTAATTTACCTTGAGATCTGCGATGTTTTTAACACGCCCAAGTGCTCCGAATCATTTGCCAAAGGAAGGCTTTAGATATATATATATATATATATTCAAACATAGAAATAGGTATAAGGAAAGGGGATAGGAAAACATAAAAGGCGAACACAGGAGATATGGGGAAGGCGGTTTTTGAGCAGATCACGAAAGTAAAAATATTTCCTTAACCGGGATTTGAACACCGGACTTTCCACTTGCCTTTCCTTATACCTATTTCTATGTTTGAATGAATATTTGTGCGCCGTATGGCGGGATTTCGTATTTGAATGAATATATATGTATATATATATATATATATATATTATTATTACGTAATCTACCGGTTAAGGTAGATTTTTGGATGGACAACTGTCAAATAAACATTGTGTAACTCCAAACAAAACCCAA
Source organism: Hetaerina titia (assembly GCA_037158775.1). Taxonomy (NCBI): domain Eukaryota; kingdom Metazoa; phylum Arthropoda; class Insecta; order Odonata; family Calopterygidae; genus Hetaerina; species Hetaerina titia. Next base: position 85,974,618 of record CM073769.1, on the reverse strand, counting down.
TCCGGCAACCTACTCTACATCAGGTCCCTCTTCATCTCTGTGTACTTCTTTCCTCCCTTCATCCCGTCCAACATTCCTATCATGTTCCTGCCCTTTCCACGCTTGTCCAACATTCTTCCCTCTATTACCGTCTTCAACATTCCACTACCGCTCAATACGCCTTTCATCCATTTTTCCTGCCTCCATAGGATTTCTCTCAACAAACCCCTCACCTCACCCACCATCTCTAGTACTTTCTCGTTTGTTTTCCTTTCGGTCCATTTAACCTTCTCCATTCTTCTCCACACCCACATTTCAAAATCATCCAATCTACGTCTATCCTCCTGCTTCAGTGACCACGTTTCTACGACGTACATGTATATATATGTATATATATATATGTATGCATATGTATATATATATATATTTTATATATTTGTGTGTGACTTTCCCTCCTCTCTTTCTCCCTACCTGCCTTAGTGTTACCGCCCTTTTGGTTCTCGCACTTTTTCCCTGCACAACGACCCTGCAAAACGACCTCTCTGCAATTGTTCCGTCAACCGGTTTGTCTCAAATTCTACCAGCTTACACCTGATTTTCTCTGTCATCTAACCCGATGCTTCTGAAATAATAATAACATATATTTACTCCTCAATTGTCACATTTCTGACGGGCTTGTCGTATTCAATTACTAGGTGTGAAAAGTATCTGATCGATCAGACCTTTGAGTTTTACCAATTCCTGGGTCATTTCTGCCAACCTTGGGTAGGACAATTTGGTTAACAAATTCAATTTAATTGTATAATTTGCACTATTTTCTTCACCATCGATTATCCTTGAATTAAATGTCTGATTACGATAACATCGTCTCTAATCCGTTCTGGGTTATTGAATGCTAAAACTCGTATTCGGATTGGATATCTGTTATCTCAAAGGCATTGTGTTTTATCGGGCAGATCGTAAATTGCTTTCTGCGCTCTGTAGCTCTCTCGTGTGGCCTATATCTTTCTGCCTCCACAGTATTCAACCCAGGGTTTAATTTGATAGTTAAGGATACAGTCACTTCACACTTAGTCACGTGGAAAAAGGTCTAACGCACCTAAATCACGAATTCAGGGTAGGGAGTCTCTCTTTTCTCTCCGGATAAACCTAGTGACCACCAACATAGGGTTTTGCTCGGTGAGTTTAGAGTTTTAGAACCAGAACCGCTGAAGGATCTTTGCAGCATAGTGTCTACACTGTCGATTTAGCGACGATGAGTTTTGTTTAATATGCATGAAAAATATAATGTTTGATAGTGGTTATACATCTGGAGTAATATAATGGAACAATTTCAGAGAGTAAAAATCATTCGCCTTGACCGGGATTCGAACCCGGACCTCGATATCTGGCCGAGTGCTTTAACCAATTAAGCTACCGAGACGTCTTCTTACACTCTGAAATTTTGGGGGCTTTAAAGCTGGGTCAAGGCGAATGATTTTTACTCTCTGAAATTGTTGCATTACGAGTATAATGCACACACAGCGGGTGACTCCGTTAAAGTTACTGTTACAGTTTCTTGAAATTTATCTGGAGTAACTTATGTGAGATGAATATGTTGAAAACGAGTTGTGTTCAATTTTTCAACTCTATTTCACGTAGAATGAGCACACCTTAATACAATTTCCTTAGCATTGCGACATCATAAAGTAGCACACACCAGAGTGGCCTTCCTATAATTCATTTTTGTTCCCAGTCATTATAGGGCTCTATAGTAAAATTGATTATCTTAATCGATGAAAAATGGATAAATTGTGGTTCAAACTGTAATCAAGCTGAAATATTATTTTTCACGTATCTCCTCCATTCAAGTTTAAGGCTTTAATAGTAAAGTCATCCCCGGTTTTCCGTCAACTGTGGTCACAATCTCAAATTTCCTCGCCTTTCTACTGATTAATTTACATTTCCGCCGGATTCCTTCCCTTTTCCTTGTTCTTCATATTTGGCTTCCAGATTTAAAAACTAGACTAGCTCCTCAGGAAAATATTGGATCATCTGCTGACTACGCCCTGAATTAAACTATTCAATAAGTAATGAAAATCAATGTTTACAGTTACGTTACTGGTTGCTTGAAATATTGACGTTTATTCAGTTCACCGGTTAAGGAGGCATTCTATTGAAAAGTAGTCATAAAAGGTTAGCCCTATGAGGTACCTCAATATTCGGTAAATGGTTTTCTTTTTGGTACTTTTGGAACTTTCTCATCTTTAGTACGTCTTCATCCGAATCCGGCAGTTCCTCATATTCTCGATTCTCCTTAGAATGTATTTAGCGTCTTTGGCATAAAATAAAGATGCGACTGACTGAAAACTGCCCAACGTTTCTAAATATTGTTTGAGAACAACGCATTTCTGCTGTCGATCTTCGTGGGTTACCTCAATTTTGCAATAAATTTGGCAAAAAAAAGCATTTACGGACAAGTGATTGACTTAAGACTACCATTCGCAACATTAATTAAGATTAATACCTTTTCTTATTTAAAAATTCGAATTTCAAAGTTTTACCTAACTGTACGCTTGTGGGCGTTTCTAAGAAATAAAATTGAATTCGAAACGAAATTGGCATTTTGTGCAGCTTTGTTATATTCTGGCATGAACGACGCTAACGCTGCTTTTCTTTGAAGTCGAATGAAAGTGCCTCAATTTGAAAATGTCGGAAAATATTCTCTTTAATCATTGTTATCCAAATACAAGTTTGTTGCAAACCTGGAAAATAAATAAAACCCAATAAATCAGTTAAATAGGTACATATTAAGTATGGACGACATGGAAATCAAAGGGAAAGCAGCCAAAATGACGGTGATATTGTTTTGAGTCTTATACGAGATACATCAACTACATCGGACATGAACGATACACGGTTGAATCTCATCATCCACGATTATTAATCCCAGAATTTGTGCGATCAAGTTTTTTAATAATCGACGCATTTCAAAATATACTCTTCGTTGGAATTAATCATTAGTCATTTTGTCCCTCCCTTCCCTATCTTTCGCTTGTAGTACCTCGTTCGCATTTGCTTTCAAACCCGTTTTCTTTCACCAGCAATCGTCCACGTCTCCCATCGGTATATAAGTGAACTCCGTCTTGTATATGAGTCTTGGTGAAGTGCTTTCTGATGAGGCTGATGTTTTTGACATGAGTATAAATTTCCTCCAGAAGAAAGCACTTTTTCCTACTTTTCTAGCTGTATCCATCTTTCTTTTATCTCTGCTGGTCCTGGCTCTTACGTGAAAAAAAAACTCTTCTACTCTTGCCAGCTTTTTATAAATTCAAATATTTCTTTCCCTCTGCCCTTCTGCCGCTGATGCGCAGAACTCAAGTTTACACCTTGGATTCGTTTTTGTTTTAGTTCAGATTGTCTCTTCTGTCATCTCATCCATGCTTATAGCCGTTCTGCTAAGATGTTCTCTCTACTATAATTTATTTTGTTGACCGATTTGATCTTCTAAACGCTGTAAGAAGGCACCCTAGCTTCTGAATACTTGGGTAATTTATGAACTTTTGCCGCAAGACGTTTTAGCTGTAGTAGAATGTTTTAAGGGTGTAGGAGTACCAAATCTCCCAACTCTAGTTACTCTCATCGAAGTTTACATCCGTAGACACTGAGATTCCGAGTCCCCCACGTCAAAACCGAGTGGGGAATAAACTAAAATAATTGGAAACGGAATTCTATTCGTCCATTTAATTTGATAAGCAAATTGAAGTTCATGAAGTTAGAAATTTCTCGTAACCTAACCTTGAAGCATATTGCTCCATACTGATATAAAATGACGCTCTTCTCTTAAATGGGGGTCATTTCTCGATGGCATTTCCCTAAAATTTAAGTCGACAGGAATCTGGTCGCCATTCTAGCCTCCCCCGCGGATTCAAATATCCTGTTCCATCACAAAACCATCTCACTGACCGCTCCTTGGTCCCATTCAGGGTAAACACTTCGTTCCTGCCGTAAGCGTTCGTTTCAGTGCTCTCCCATCTTTAACCAACCGCGACGTGGAATCGAAGGACCGTCTCTTCCCCCCCTCCCCCACTCACCCCAACTCTCATTCCGGCGTTCGAGCCCTATCTCTCTATCCCCCTCACGTCCTCTTTTTTTCTCCGTCTCCCACCATTACGTGTTCCATCCGTCCTTTTCAGACATCCAAACTGCCTCCCTTCCCTTCGAACGGCATTCCCCCTCCACTCGCTAAATCCTCCCAAATAAAATTAACGCGGCGGTCGAATCCTCACGAATAGCCGCTGCTGTGGGTTTGTTAGTTTTTTTTTCCTATCTCTCTCTCTTTTCGGCGGGAGAAGTGCCGAGGACACGCTGCCTTTGCAATTTTCGTGTCTCCCACCCTCTTTACTGCTGCTCCTCCCCACCCCCATCCCGAGACACGTTCACTCCTCCCGCTCTCCCTCCTCTCTCTCTCTCTGTCGCTACATTTCTCCGGACGATGCCAGCAATAGCGACGCCCTCCCTCCCAAGCCTTCATCCCTCTGCTCCCCGATCATTGACAAGCGAGCGTAGGGATTATGTGTCCGCTGCACACCAGTCGCACCGAACTAACACGCTACCACATTCTCCCATTTACTCCCTCCGCTTCCCACCCTCTTCTCCCCCCGCCAAACCATCTCCAACACCACGTTACGTTGCCTCGACCTTTCCCCTCTCTGAACACACATGCACACCTCGCGCGCTCTCTCTCTAGCAACCTCCTGAACCGAAAATTTCGCTCGTTATACACACAGAGATTCGAACATAAAAATACAAAAAAAATATTTATCTATTGTTTTTTTATTAGAGTGAGGAAAGGGATAGAATTGTCAAGATAGTACAGGGGTTCAGAGTGGGCATCCGCCCGGAAAGTTGAAGAGACCCAAGTCTCCCCGCTGGTAAACTATTTTTCTGTCAGGAATAAGCTCACTTCCTTATTTTTACCCCTCCTTAGCTTATTTTTTTGCCCAATTTGTGTTTCCTGTGCCTTTCCTCGCTATAATCTCTCAGCAAAAAAAACCATCCTCCACCCTCTATCCTTCCACTACTCTATAACACAGAAAAAATAAATACAAGTAGAAGAAAATCCTCCACGACCGCCGGATGTAGGACCGTGGTCCCAACCGGCGTCCCACGAGCGAAATCCCACGGGCATCTCTTAACGAGGATTCTCCGACACACACACTCGGGCACCAACCGCTCCCCCGTCCCCCGACGAAACCTCCATCCCCTCCCGCTCCCCCGCGCCTTTAGAACACTCTACCCCCGCCCTGCCGAACCCTTCTCCTCCCCTTCGTCGACCTCTTCCGCTCCTCCCCCCTCCTCCGCGTCCATCGCTCCTCCCTCTTGTGTAACACCGTTCTCGCCGTCTACCCCCCTTCCTACCCCCTCTTCCCACACCCCCGTCGCCCCCTTCGGTGACGCGGCGTCTACCCACTGCACGCCAGCTCGCACACAAACACGCGAGCCCACGCCCACCCTCCCATCTCTCTTCCTTGCCGCCTTTTGTCCTAAAAGCGCCCCTTAGTCGTCCTTTTTGGCAACCTCTTTTAGTTGGGGGCGTGGGGAAAGGTTTTTTTTTTTAATCTGTCCGGCCTATCCCTTCCGTTCTTTGGCTCCGTGGCACTGGCTTCAGTGTGGACTCTCTCCCCGTGTTCCTTCCTCACCCGCGAATTTCTCACATCAGCCAGGTGACTGTGAACTTTACAGCGCTAGCATTGATTTTGTTTCTATTCATCCCCTCTCTGCCTAGTTTATCCAGTCCACACAACACACCCACCAACACACAACTTCCTCTTCCCCCTTGACTTCCTGCCCCATCCATGTACACATCGCCCACTTTCGTAATCTCCGTTTTACGGATCGGGCTTGTTATTTTCGTGGCCGAGTGGTGTGTCTGGCTCCGCGCCTTCCTTCCTCCATCATCCCCAAACTCGTCACATTCGCCCGAGATCTTCTGGCGTTGAGGTTTTTACTGTCAGTTTTTTTCTTGTTACATTCGGCGGGGTTGCGCCAAAACATGAATGAGTTAAAGTTAAAATAGTTGGGTGGAAACTAGATGCATGGTCATGATTTCCGTGCGCTTTTGCTTTGAAATGTGAAATATGAACGTGGAAACTTCTCCATCGTTTCAAACCTTCCGGGAAAAGGGTCCTTCCTAGGACTTTGAAAATTTTTACCGAGAGCCGTTTCAGCAAACGTGAAAAAAATTAGTAAAATCTTCCCCGGGAGATACTAAAGACGGGAGGATTGAGAGAGCAGTACGAATCTTAGAATATAATTGCCTGCCTTTTACTTTCATATAATATAGTTTAAAATTACGTTTGGGATAAACGTTAGGTGGTTGTTGCTGTTGATTCTCTATTGATTTTCGTTGAAGGGCATATGGGTGATTGCTGGTGGTTGCATTGAATTGAGTGGATTGACACGTTGTTCATTTAATGACAATCTAATTTTTAAAAATATGTCCTATTTGACTGATTTAAAAAGAACATTAAATAAAAGTTAAAGGCCTCATAACTAAACAAACGATTTTGATAATATCGTATTAAAAATTTGTTTAAAAGGTCAATATAAAAAAATAGCAAAACCAACCTGAGAACATCAGAATTCCCTCCATTTATTTCCCCATCGATATTTGGTCTCATCTGCGCATCCTAATATCTTTTTCGCATTGCCAAAAAGTGCTTTGCGCTAATGCAATCTCAACAAGTACATTATTATAGTGGGTACATTATTTTACGTTATGGGGAGAGTGAAGGCTCAGCGCTAATCCCCAGCCTAGTGATAGCAATATTCTCCTTTTTTTCCCTGGCGCAGGAAGACCGAGTTGCATTTTAAGGCGCCATATTTTAATGTTAATATTATTACCACTATTGCATTGGGTGTTTTAAATTGATAGGAGATTTATTCACGTATTAAGTTAATTTCACAAATAGTGATTGTTAGTTCGGGAGGCTAGTCGTACTGAAATAAAACCAATCCCTGTTTGGTTATCTTTTGCACTTACATGATTTATAATCGATTGAACATTCAATGTTGTAGGTGCAGAAACTTGCATGGTGGCTTTTCTGGCACAGTTCCTTTGTGTTGCTGGGGCAAGGATGTTCTCACACTGTATTGGTGGAGCGCTCAGACATGGAATGCCCGAACCATTCGGAGGAGAGCATTTCTTAGGTAAGTATTACAGTTTAAACTTCAGTGATAAAGCATTGGTACCATTTACCACATTTATGCTAATGAATCTTATTATTTAAAAGTTTATGTAAAATATCAATGATTAGGTTTGAGAAATAAGTGTTTTATAATGATAATCAGGTTGGCCTAAACATGCATTACAAAGTAAATGGTGGATTTAGACAGAGCGGTCGAAAAAAAGATAATTAAAAGTGTTCAGGTTGTCGTACATGAAAAATATTATTGCATGAGCAAGTAATTGGATTCATCAAGTTGAATGTTTTGTGAATAAATATGACGTCCATTGATTGAATGTGAACTATTTAGCGTAGGCTGTGTAATACCGAACGTTTACTTAATGACAGATATAATTCGTTATTGACTGTTGTAATATGCTGAGGGATTTCGTGGCATTATTACTGGTAATTAGGAGCACCCGAAGGTATTGGAATAATTGATAATCTGTACGATATTCATTCGGAGATTTACACGGTGGTGTAGCTTTGATGATGCGTATTTTTATTGAGTTTTCACCTAGCTCGTGCGACTGAGTAGACTGATCATTTGATCAGCGTCCCAGCGTAAGCCATCTTCAGTCCATCGCTTCTTTCGACTTGAGACGCTGTTGGAATTTTTGTCTCCCCACGCCAATAAATACACCCAAAATCCTAGCTGAATGCGGAGGTCATCGCTTATCTAACGACTCACTGGACTATATCATGGAAGGAACACTTCGTTTTGTCATTTGCCAAGATTCACTTCATGATTTCTTCAATTTAAAAAAAATGCGATGCCTGCGAAGAAACCTGGTGAACTTTAAAGATATATAATTAGGTAAAGAAGTACATCAAGCTGGTTGCTAAATCATTTTTGTTTTAATATTAAGAAGTTACCCTCATTTTTCCCACGCGGGATAAATTTGACATAAATTCACGAATCTTTACTCTACCATATCTGCCATAGATGAATATAATGTTGTTACTTTGGTTTAATAATTTCATTTGACTGATGTGGTGAAAAAATTGTCCGGCCTTTAATCAAAAGAATTACCTACCGTAAAAATGATGTATATATTATTTGGAGAATATTTTTCATGGATTAAATGCATCTTATGGGTAAACAGCAAAATGATGAATATTCGTTTTGCCAAGAAGGGCGTAAACATTGAACTTCACATATATTCTATTGTTTCAGGCTTCACTTCGTGGAAGAATTTAACATCCATACCAAAAAGAAAGACTTGCACTTTTCCGCAGATTTATCTATTTAAATCTTTGGAAAAGTGAAAGTATTTCTTTTTAGTATGGATATAGAATTTCACGTTATTGACACACGAATTCTTAAAGGCAAACGAAATGTCATCAAATCCTTCAAATTTTGGAATATAAATTTGTATCAAAGTTCGATAAACCTCTAAAAAAAATCAATATCGCTTTCCTACACACCAATTTTTATGCTACATATAATCTTAATGCCCGTCATTTAGGATAAAAAATACCAAGAACAGATTGTATCAATCTTTCCTTCAACGTGGTAATTCCTATTAACAATGACAAGATAGATAGATGCTTGTTTCATCACGAGTGGCATAAGAGAAAAGAAAAGAGAAAACAACAAAAGTCAGTCAAAATGGTCGAACGAAATAAAACGTGAGGTTATCGTGAGGCAGCCATTAAATTGAGACGTGATTATGGATTGTGCATAAATATCGATCGCTTTCGGTTAGTCCTGACTGCCTCTCTTTGAACACGTACTTGCGGGAGTTCCGGTCCATACGGGCGGTGTCTCTTCCATCGCTCCTAAATTCTCACCTCCTTTCTCGTGGATTATGCAAATGGATGTAGCAGACACACAGCGACACCCTATATAGGTTGAAAGCCGGTGGAGCTTTGGGAAAATAGAAGAAGAGTTTCTCAAGGAATTATGGCAAAAGAACCATTGCTTCCAAAACGTTCAGTTACATCTGTATTGAACTGCAAATGGTGAGAGTGGTAATCCTTAAAAAAAAACAATAGCATGAGAATTAAAGCTAGAATATTCCTACGTATGCAATCAAAATGAACGCCGTCCTCCGCCACAAAAAATGAATGTCGTATATTTTCTATTTTAGGTTTTTAGTTGGTTATATTAATTCGTCAGTCTCGATCTTATGTTAAATAGATGATTGAAATTAAAAAATTGAAAAATAAATGATTGGATGGTTGAAAAATATTACAAAATTAATTTTCGTTTTAATACATTATTAAGCGTCCATTTTTTTGTTAGAGGCTGGTTTAAATGTATAATGCTTTACTATCTTGGGACAAGTTTCTGCTTCTGCCCCGAGTATCAAAATCTAAGACAAAATAAATTCCTATGCCTCACACACTATTAGAACCCAAAGCGCTTGAGCGACCGGTCCTATGTCACCGAAATGGCACCCTCGGTTGATTTTCTTTCGTAAGATTTGTGTATTATTCAGTTTTTTACAACGATCACACAATTGCCTTGCATGTGTCATGATTGATGATAAGCGAACATTTGGCCGTGGCTGCTAAATCTTTAATTCTACGTCAAGAGGGATCGAATCAGCCTCTCTATCAGCCAAATACATAGATAGCACAATGAGCCCAAGACACAGGTGGATGGAGCAGTCATTAAGTACAAAGTTTGGGCACTAAAGTCCGTAATTGATTTTATTTTCTTAGGTTACATCAATATATCAAAAGCTTCTGTATCTAAAAGAATCCTGAATACGTATCAAACTGATATGAAGATTCCTTCAGTTTCTCTTCAATCACTTAGTACTCGTATATCCAACACTGAAAGGGGTCAAATCTATTAGATAACTCAACTAAAATACTATTTTGTATTGAGAAATCTACAACCACCTTGCAAAAGCTTTTTGTCGTACTCGGTCACACTTTTCAAGGACATAAGTATCAATTCGGTGCAAAATAAAATAGCACTGTACTATTTATGCAATAATTACAGAATGTTGACTGAAGAAATTGTTTTAAAGATATTCTAGGGGAGTACAATATAAAGCTTCATCTATATTAAGGGGTCCAAGATCATGTCATATTGGCATACGGCATTTTCTGTAACTCTTCAGAGAAATCTCTTCTTCTGTGATGATTTATAAACATCTTCAGTTTTTGTAAAAGGAAAAACAGATTTTCAATGATGCCTCGCCATGAATCATGTCGAGGGTAAATTTTCTTAGCCCTCTAAGAAAAAAAGCTTGTCTCTTCGAAATATCTCTACTAAGCAGATTTTAAGTCCTCACATATCTTACGTGCTTTATCTCGATCCGCGAGGAAAAGCAAATCGTTTAATGCCTTCTTTAGGGAATGAGAAAAAATATGCCGTCGCAAAATCAAATCCGGATAATTCTATTCTTGCGTCAATTTAGCACACTCGTTACTTAATAAAAATAAATTAACTACTCATTTCTCACGGATACATGATCTGACCTATGGAAAAAAACACAGGAAGAGCAAGCTTTAAAGAGGTAACCTAAGACGTCCCTGACGAAATCAGGGAATTATAGTTCAGCTGAAATAATTTGGTTACTTTATCCGTGATGAGTGCCATTAAATCCTTTCTTCCAATATTTGTTTATTGATAACATAGAATATAGAGTAGAATTCCGTCATTTCGTTTGTTGGGTCGTTTACATAGTGAGTTGGTCCTCCTGAAAATGAGATAGATAACATGAAATGGTCCTGCAAAATAACATGTGTTTTAATGCTTTTGTGAAAACGACCTTTACTTCTTGATAACTTGATCTAGTATGTATATGATGAATAGTTGTGAAGAGCAACCCGTAATGACAACGTAAGAATGGATATAACGCTTGTTTTCATGCTTCTACCTCTTTAAAATAACTTCTTTTTCTTGCTCCTATGATGAAGTTAGAGATAGCCGCCGTGGAGCATGTTTTTGATCTTTGTGGCACTGAGGGCTCGATCACTGGATGATATGTGGGATGGATCATTAATAGCAAAGGGGACCCCAAGTTTTCATGAAAGCCGATGCCGTTGAGGTGTCCACCCCTCCGGTCGAAGATTTAGTGAACCGGTGTAGGTGTTCCCTCTCCCGGGAGTTAAAGCCAGATCCTGTCCGAGGTAGATGAATAGCTTAAAGCAGCATGTACTGATCCCAATCAAATGCCGTCGTTCCATACATTTCTCTTCTGGTTTCTTCCTCTATACAGCCCAGATAACTCCGTCGAAATTTCCATTTTTCTTGAACGTTAATTATTTCTATTTTTAAGATTACTAGTGTTACTTTAAGATTACGAGAATTAACGATTTTACCTTAGAAAGCATATACTTTAGGACAAAGTTTGATATAACGTGATAGGCGTAATGCATGATAAAATTTGAATAAAACATAATTTCGGGCAAATTGATTTATTTATAATCCACGTGATGACGACGTTTTCGCCAATATATTTCATGATCAGATGTGTAGAGTCCCAAGGGCATTACTTTGAAGTCTTTGTGCAAATCTGTTCAATACATTACTTAAAAAAATAATTGCATTACTTTTGGTACCCACCCTATATATATATATATATAAATACATAAATATAGACATATATATATATATATATATATATATATATATATATATATATATATATATATATATATATATATATGTGTGTGTGTGTATGCATGTGTGTGTGTATATAAATATTTTTTCATGTACTCTCAAATGCATATAATTATATCCATAAAATTTAATATTAAAATTACTGAAAAATTTTTATTTTCTCTATTATCATTATTTTATCCTTAGTATAATTAGATGTTTGAACATGCCGATAAAGTTCACCTTATAGGGAAAGCGAAGGATATTCACAGAGACATATGGTCATTACGGCGATGGCGTGTCCATTTGATTATTATCCATTCGGTGTAACATTTGACGAGTTCATAAACCATCTTCATGCAAAAGAATAAATTTCATCTTTAATATATGAATCCTGCAAATTACCATTCATGTCTCCTCTTGCAATTTATGTGCGCAATTTTCTTTTTCGAATAAAAATTAGTGAGGAAGAGCTGGCAATCAATTTTCATCAATATTCAGGCCACTCATTTAACCATCCGTGGTAACGTGGTTCATTAATGAAAAATATCTATATAATATAATTTTAATAATGCCATTTGGGAAGTTGAGATTTAAATGGCTGCCGAAATATCAATGAATGTCGAAGTTAAAACAATTTTTCATATGGTTTCGTTAATTAAAGAATTTAAATTTGGTTAAATTTAAATCTGTTAAAAATTTAAAATGTTACTCCATGTAACAGTTACCATTTCCCCCTAAAAAGCTAATATTTAAACATAAGTTCGTAATTATATTGAACGATGGCTTCAATATTATTTTCGGAATTCTGATATGGTGGGTTATGTTGATGAAGGGTTTAAGGTTTAAGGATAATCTGTTAAGTGATACCTGGAGAACGTCCAAGTTGAAACTATTCTGCGAAAGGCATCGGTTGACGTGAAATGATTGTACGAAGCAGAGTTTAGGGAATATCAAGAGCGAAAACACAGGTTCGCCACGGGGTGCCCTCTTCGTCCCATCGTTAATTGCCGAGTGGTCGTGGATGAGACACTCGTGGATATTGGAAATGACCCCAGTTTGTCCGAAAAGCTTTTTGATGGATTGTTTCATTCAGGAAGAAAACCTCGATGGAACGCGCTCCCCGCCTCGCTTCGTTATATCGCTTTTGACATTCTCATCACTCATTACTCTGCTCGGAGGATGAAAAATTTCCGAGAAGCGAAGCAGAGGTGGGGGGTGGGTGGGTGGGAGATACAGCCCGTGAGAAGAGAGAGAGAGATATATAAAAACCCACTTGAATGGTAAATCCCAGCGGGAAGGTGTGAATCCACGAGAAAATAAGCCAATCTCACTCATCATCCTTTGACAGTTTGACGACTAACGACACAGGAAACGAAAATGATAAAAAAACAAACATCATTCCGGATTTCCGAGTTACCACGGTGCGTGATGTGAATGTTTTATTGTTCGAACGGTTTGGTTTCCATATCATTCCTATAATACATACGTATGCTTACAACTATATTTCAATACGCATATATGTTGTGTCCTAGGGGATTAACCTAAGGGAAATTTCACGCTCTATATTTTCAAGGGAAACAAGGGACGATCGGTGGTCTATTTTGAATTATCCGTCCGCAGCGTCAACACCGACCTTTTGGATTAAATTCGGAAAACGGAGGGAATGAAGCGAGTGAGACGGAAAGATCGACTATATCGTAACCCCCCTGGTTTTCCTCTCTCTCTCATTACGTCGCATTTTTCCAACTTTGCTTCACGTTATTTTCTTTTTTTCCTCCAAAAACGGAAACAGTTCTTTCCGGGAATTATGGGGAGACGCTGCTGTAGGGTTTAGATTATGGGGATTGGGGAGAAAGGGGAGTGTGGTATGGTGTTGGTGGGGGGGGGGAGGAGGGGAGAAGCGAAGGGATCGGTCGTTTGGGGATCGGGACCCACGAGTGTACCCACGTGATTCATTTTGCTTCGATGCAGCCGAAACTTGTTTCATCACGGGCGTCCTGAAGTTCAATAAAGCGTGAAATGATGTTCATTGGACTCGCGTTTTATACAGCCCGGCGCATTTCTGTCCCTCAGCCAGCCAAACTCTCCTCTCCGCCATCCCGCCTGACTCCCGGTCCGCCACAATCCTTCTGACCATCCCATTCTCGGCTCACTCTCTCCGCGAGAGGTTCCTCCTCTCCATTTCCTCACCCTTCTCGTCCTCCCTTTGAGGGTAATATCCTCTGCCTCCTCCGGTTGGAGCCAGCGGCCTCCCCCCCTTCATGCTTAAGCCTCCCTCCCCCTCCACCCTATAAAACTCCATTTCCTCCACCGACGGCATTCTCTTGTCTTCTTCCCCCATCCCCTCTTCCCTCTCACAGCAGTTCCATAAAACTCTTTTTCTCCGCCGTCACCTCACTTCCTCCACACATCCACTTCCTGGGGAACACACGCAAGCACACCGCCTCACGCGCGGACTCACACGCCTAGCTGTCCTTCTCTCTTTATTTCCCTTTCTACGTACATACGTGTACACAAATGCATACATTGTCATAAATATATATAGATACAAAAATATATATTTTTATAAATAACTAAATATATATATATATATATGTGTGTGTGTGTGTGTGTGTGTATATGTATTTATTTGTGTACGTATGAATGTATACTTATATACATACACACACACACACATACGAAAACGAACGCTTATCAGCGACGTTACAATTACTCGTATATGAATAAACTCCGTTTAAAAAATTATTATTAAAACACAAAGAAGGACACACGAATGTGGTTCCCGTTGCAACCTTTCTGAGGATGACGGCTTGATCGTCGAAATTTCAACCATACGCATGAGTGTCTATTTTTTGAGTTTTCGTGTTTGGTTAAGTTTTTAACCACAGTTTATTTGTGTGCATACATACATGTATAGACCTGTATGGTCTTTACATATATATTATAGATAGTCTTTATATTTATAGTATAGATAGAACCTATATATATATATACATGTTTATATGTACATTATATATATATATACAAATGTGTATATATATATATATATATATACACACACACACATATGTAACATGTACGTAAAGTTCCATTTTTATCTTCTTCTATGCCTGTCTTATTTTGCAGATGAAAATGGCCTTTATTATTACTCCTTAAATACGCTCGAGAATTTTAAAAAATCAGTCTGGGTAAAATAATAAAAGTTTTCGTACCTAGTCGTCGCGCAATATTTCGCGGTGCCTAGGATTCAGTCTAAACATTTTTTCCCCGAAAATGTTTATTCTCGGCAGATTAACTCCTCGGGTGGAGTAAAAAGGTTGTGAGACGAGTAGCAGGCGCTGGAATAATCTGTGTCGCCCACTCGCACTGAGGAGGAGGGGGGGGGAAGAGGGAAGGGGCTGAGATTAACTCTTGGGGAAAGTAGGTGGATGAGCTGGAATAGGGACTAATGCACAACGGAACTGTATTGTGTCGCTTCACTAATCCATTCGTGGGCTTTTTAGCTTGGAAACTTTAGGTTACGCTGATTTCTTTTTTTTATACCCTTTCTTCTCTCTGAGATAGGAATATTTTCGTTGCTGGTTTTAATGGATTTAGGAGCATCTCACCGCTATCCTCCAGGGCATGTAGTCATATTTTGGAGCGTCGATTTTAAAGCTTAAATGTAAAGAAATTTTTACCATGCATTTGACCCCGCTTTGCATTGAAAATCATTGCTTTGAGTGGTTTAATTTTCATGTTCTACTTCCTCGCAAACTATAGTATGTATTTTATAAATGGGTTATGATCAGAGATGAATCTGATTGAGGCTGTTCAAGGTTCAATAGTCGGATGCCATTGGTGGGTAATCGCGAGACAGCTTGAGTTGTAAGGCATATTGCGTAACTAGGAATACGTAACTAAAAGGGGGACTTAGATGTCAATAGTATGGCGAAGGAAAATAAATCGGAAAACTTTCCTAGAAGATCTTTTGAAGTAAAGTGGACGAGTTTCGAGCAAATAGAGGCATATGTCATCTTCCTTGAAAGAAAGTAATGTCCCAGGTAGTCTTTTTCAGTTTGAAAGTTTAGCCGTAAATTCTACGTTCCCTGAGTGACTCATGAGCTTGCCACTCTCAGGAGCTAAGCTCTCGTACTTCGTAACATTCAAATGCTAGGCTCTGAGTTTGTTGCTATTTCATCTTCTGTCAACGTTCTATATTTTATATGAAACTCAGATGTTGCTACCGCAAGAGGATCCCCATTCCTTATTTTTCAAAATAACACAGCTTAAGCCTTTGCTTGGATATATATATATATATATATATATATATATATATATATCTGATGACGACGGCCGTGCCGTCGAAACGTAAATATCCAATGTAAGTGTCCTTCTTTTATGTTTCTATGTGTGTAGTGTTTTTTGTGTTAGTGTTTGTGTGTTTATATATATATATATATATATATATATATATATATATATATATATATATATATATATATATATATATAAGCACCACAAAATTTCTCGATTTTTCAAATCAAAGCAGCAAAATAAATTCAAAATGTATCTAGAAGTATTAATATGTGGTACTACGTCATAAAAATCATTTGAATTTAGAAACTGACCCACATCTTATAGTTGTCAGACATTGATCTACCAGTTATCACACATTGATATGTATATATATATATATATATATATATATATATATATATATATATATATATATATATATATATATATATATATACACACATACATACATATATATATATATACATATATAACTTTCGGACAGACTGACAGTCTGACCTGAAGAAGGCCTCGGAGTAGGCCGAAAGCTTAAATCATCTACAGTGTGAGTGTCCTTTTACGTGTTATCTGTTTTATTCTGTGTTCTATTGTGCCGTCCGATAGTTATATTGCTCTCGTGAGTACTTCCGCATCATTATATATATATATTCATATCCAGGCGAAGATTTAAGTTATTTAGAATGCATACTTATGAATTACTAATCCTTAATTTCAGATTAGTTTATAATTTTACCAGTAGGCCTAACTAAAATGTTTTAATGGCACTTCCGTTGACTTTCTGCGGACCCGAATTAATTTCCACAGGTATTATTAGTCAGTGAAATGATCGCAAAATTTTATATTTTTGAGATAAAGCAAGCGTTTGAAGGACATGAACGTTAGTACCAAGGAAACTTATTTTGCGGTCGATTTTGATGCCTTCGAGGGAAATTGAAATCCAATTACTTGACGCAAGCCCGTGACCGTAATTTCCATCATCATTACTGCAAAAAAAAATTTCCTTCCAGTCTTTAATGAAATTATTCCGTATCGTCGAATGTGAAGGAACGTTATCTGTCACGATTGCGAAAACATTACTCGCCTCTGCATATTTAATGCCAGGCTCGTCGCATCCGAGGTAATCCAGTCACGGGGGAAAAAAAACATTTTTCATCAACATTTTTCCCTCGGCCTCTCCTTCGTGGATGGACGGGCTGAGGCGAAGGGAGAGACGACGGGGGAGGAGGGGGTGAGGGAAAAGGGAAAAAAACACTCACCCCCTTTCCTCGCCCTCCCTCCTCGCACCCTCACTTCCCCCTTCGCGCGCTCTCCTCGAAGAACTCCGTCGGCTAACTTGGTTTGGTCGGAGGATAAAAAAAAGGCACGTAGTAAAAAGATTCCGCATTCCAAATTCGCGCGACGCTTTAGAGTGAGAAGTAGATGGGAGGACGAGAGAATGGGCGCGCGGCGCGAGAGAGAGAGGGAGATTGGGAGGGAGACGGCGGGACGGGAGCTGTGGACGCGGCGGGGGAGGTTTTTTGGTTTAAAGAGAAAAAGAAAATGGTGGGGTGGGCAGTGGGGAGGCGCCGCGGGGGCGGAGGGAGGAAACAAGAGTGTCCAGTGCTTCCAACTTAAGGGATCCCAGCTTGCATTTTGCGGCCGGAGATATAGATAGTATGTGTGGATGGGCTGCTCGGCATAGCGTGGCTTGGCTTGCTTTTGGGGGGGGGGGACGGGGATAAGGTGGGGGAGGTTGAGAGAGAGAGAGAGAGAGAGGCGGCTCGGCGGCGGCGGTGGAGTAGGAGGTGCGGTGCGGGGTTGGTGCGGTGCGGAAGGGTTTTGGAGCAGCGGTGTGGGGGGGGAGGGAGTCACTGGTGCTGGGGGAAGTTTCGAGGTGGGAGTAGGCTGGGCTGAGGAGGAGATAACGGAAGGAGGCGGGCTTCAAAGAAGAGGAGAAACAGTGGGGGAGGGTACGGGGGGTGTGGGGAGAGGGAAATGTAACGGTGCGGGGGATGGGGGAGGGCACTTTCTGAGGGATGTTGGGACGGGTCGATGGGAACACTTCCTGTGTTCGATCGAAAAAGGGGAGAGTGGGGGAGAGGGAGGGAGGTCGAGTAAACCTCTTTTCTCTCTCTCTCTCTCACTATCATCTCCACTCCACTCCTTCAACCCTACCCCTCAGCACACACTTTTTCTTCTATCCATGCATATATTTTGCGCATATAATATATATATATATATATATATGTAATATAATATATATAAATATATGCATGTGTGTGTATGTATGTATGTGTATATGTATGTGTGTATATACACACACACTCACACACACGCACACACATACACACGCACAAACGCTCGCGTTTACGTGTGCGTGTCTATAAACACATATATACATATATGAGAAACATACACACACTATATATATGTAGGAGTGTGCTTATATATGTTTTTATGTGCATGTGCAAAAATTCGATTTTTTTCTCCCTCTTGGCTTACTTACCCTGATGCTCTTAACTGTATTAATTCACTTCATTCACTCTTTGCTACTTATTTTCTTCTTTTTTTATCTTTCCTCATTTATTTTTCTCTCTTCCACGCCATCTCGCTTCGCATTTCATACCTGAGTTGGTGGTTTTTTTCCCTCTTTTTATATTTACGCCCTAGCCTTAAAATTTGCCTTTATTTAGCTCACTCACTCTCTCTCTCTCTCTCCCTCTCTCTCTCTCTTTTCCTCCCATATTCCCCTCTTCCGTTAACGTTTTGTTCTAACACGAAGAGGGGATCACTCTCATGAGTCTTCACCCTCTCTCTCTCTCTCCCCATTCACCGTTTTTTATTCTTCTATCTCCAACCTTTGTGGCCCTGAGCCCAATAGCTTCGTCCCGTTCTCTACCCTCGTTGTCCCCTCTCCTTCTGCTTCTTTTAATCTCACTCTGCGTCATTTCCACCCCGAGTTCTGCCACCACAAGGGGGTATGGGCCACGCCCCATCCCTTTCTGTGATGTAATCGAAAAAAATAAGAATGAGTGACTGTGTAGGAGTGATTCAGAGACGGGACGAATGTATGAGGGCCGTGTAAAGTTTTAACAGATGATTTCGAAATACTGGTGGAGAACTCTTTCCCTTTCCAGAAAATGCGACCGAATTGTTTCTTTTCGACATTGCTCACCTCGACTGCAGTCAAAATCTTCTTCACCCGTGCATTCCACCACTTTTCTCTCATTTCAATCCTCATTTTTCGTGCATTCCAATCGTATTCCAAACTATTGTGGGCCATGCGTAGTTTTGACCGTGTATTCCGTGACTCTTTGCACTTAAAAACGTAGGTTCGAATTATGTTCGTGGGTTTAGTGTTATCATTCGATTATTTCTACTGCAGGACCGCAGTTGTATAAAATATTTTGCCACTGAAATATCTATTTGTTAATAAATTTGCAAATGAGTTTTTGCGGCAAGCACTATGTCATAATTCATTTTGCTCAAAATTTTCATTTTTTGGATTCCCAGAAATCTTTCGTTAAAGAATGGATTTATGAGATGCAGGTTAGCTAAAACTTTTTAATTACTATCCGATTTGGAAACCTTATCTGAAATTTACTCATGTTTTCTGGAATTTATATAGTTTGCCGTTATCGGATTAGTCGAAAAGTGGTTTTAGATGTTATCAATTAATGGAGGGCACGATAAGTATTTCCATACAGTCTCACACCATCCAGGCATTTTCCTTTCCTACTTTCTCCCGAATCCCTTCCTTACGTTGCTAGGTACCAGCAGAATTCCCTCCACTCGTCAGATTACAGTGATAATTTCTTTTTTTCCATACATACAGTCAATATTTGTTGGAAAATCTGCTATGGTATACAAATTACTTGTTATTCATCCTTGACGCGTCAGATGTTTTAATCATTCCGTGAAAATGAATGCATGAGGCATATCCGATGGAGACCACATCAAGGAGGGGACTTTCAAGTCATTGCTGCACTTTCCCACTAGTAGGTGAATGAAATATATATATGTATTATATATAATAATATATAAGTTATATATAATAATAATAATATAATAAGTTATATTTTTAGTTTAGAGCATCGGCCCGGCAAGTCGAAAGATCCGGTGTGCAAGTTCGGGCCAAGGAAATATTTTTACATTTGTGGTCTGCTTGATTCCGCCTTCTCCACCTCTCTTGTGTTTGTCTTTTATGTGTGTTCCTATCCCTTTTCCTTATATCTATTTCCATGTGAATGAATATTTGTTCGCCGCATGGCGGGATTTCGTGTTTCAATGTATATATATATATACACACGCACATACATCGAGTTTTTCTTCTCTCCTTTATGCCCCGCAGGCGTTAATAGCTTTGTTTGCAAACGCGTCTCGAAACAGTTAAAAATACCGTATCTCTGTTTGAGTTTTCATTCCCTTACCCTTCTCCTTACCTACCTTCAACCCTCACTTTACGTCTCGTCCCCCTGCCCCAATCCACATCTCCCCCCCTCCCAGGTTATTTTTTATTTCACCTTTCTCCACACCTTTCCTTCCCTCTCTCCCTTCACTTCCGCCCTTGTTGCCTCTCCTCCATGCTCCTACCCTTTCTTTTTTTCCGTTTCCCTCCCGCCTTTTTCCTGCGTAATTTCATTTCCGTAATTTCTCCGTCGCTCCCTCTCCTTCTCTCTCTCTACATCGTCTCCTCATCACTCTGGGAACACTTCACCTGCTCTTCAATCTCTCATTCAACCCTCGTGCCATCCACTTCCACCCCATCTCTCTCCCTCACTGTCTTTCGCCTCCCTTCTTCTTCCCCTCTCTTCCTCCTCCCCACCCGCAAAAAAAATGGCCACGCCTCGTTGCCATTCCCATTTTCCATCCGTTTTCCCCCATTCCGACTTCGATATTTTTTCTTCTCCTCCTCACGGTAGGCGAATTTCTTTCGCCAATAGAGCTGGGTTCGAATAAATTTTTTTTTGCCTCCTCCGCTCCCATTTTCCCCATTTGTTCTGCCATGCCTTCCTTTTGCGCGCTCGATCTCTCCCTCTTTCACATATCTTCATCCACACCCCTGCCCCCTGTCGCCCCGTTGAACATCCCAGTGACTTCCCTCCCTCCTCCACACGAGAGATCTAGCCTCACGACTTATTTTCCTCGTTCCTCGCACTCTACAGCATCCGAAACCCCCTCTCGCGAACTCTCCCTCCTCTGGCTTTTCTTCTCTTTCAACCCCGCGTGATCATAGTGGGCTTAATGAACCGCCCTCTTCCCTGCCGGACTCAGACTCCCTTCCCTCCCTCATCCCCTCCCTCTCGGTCCCTCCTCTTCTTCACCCGTCGGCACACACTCACACACTCGCGCGCTCCCCTTTTCTCCTTTTCCGTCCTCTGCCACCGCGCTAAAATTCCGGATCGGAACGTAGATTAATGTCTCGAGTTTTGAGGGTAGGAATGAGAGCGAGAGAAGAAGAGTTAGAGAGAGAGAGAGAGAAACGGTGGAGAAGGGGTTAGATAGGTAGATAAGAAAGATGTGGACGAATGAAGGTTGAGGGTGGGGGAGAAAAGTGGGAGATGGGGATGGGAGGGAGGAGGAGGAGGAGGTTAGGGCCGATCCGCGGAGAGAGTAGGAGTTGGGGAGACCGAGACGGCAGGAGAGCGGGTGGGGGAAAGAGAAAGGAATGTGATGCCAAGGCGCTGCCCTAGCAATTACGCGGTTCGATTGCCATCCCCTTTTCCCTGAGTTGTTAGTAACCTCCGAGATATTAACATCCCTTCGTGGGAATTACATTTTTCAAACATTTGGAGCCGGGTCGTTCAAATTGCATTTATAATTTAGAGAGGATCCCTTTAAGTTAGTTTTTTCTCTATGTTTAGATCGGAGCAATTTCTTTCTCCGAAAATGCCACCTCAAGCTACTTGGATAACTTCACCCTAATAACTTACCCCTTTACTCTCTTTAAGTATTTTGAATGCTTTTCTGTGTTTACATGGTTTGAATAGTCATTACGGTATCGGGGTGTAAATTTACATAAGGGAAACAGATCTCTTGTCTACGGGAGGATTTTCTTTTGCAAGGAATTCTAAAAACGGATTGGTGCCAGATGTGAGATTTTTAAATTAAAAAAAATGAAGATTTTGGTCGGTGAAAAAGCATGAAAACTCAATTTCAGAATATTTTGTGGAAGAGGTGACTTGATCATCCAGTTAGGGTGGTACATGATGTCTTTTTTTCATTGGAAAGTTGCATGGAGCTAAAGAAAATGAATAAATATCAGCACACACAAAGTGATATTCTGATAGATTACATGGAACACTAGGTAATAATACAAACGTCTGTGCCAAAATAGAATTCTTTTGGAAATAGTTAATGAATATTAATATACAGGTATAAGGGAGCGCCCTATCAAAGGTACAATTTGTTTTCTATTATCGGAAAATTGGAACGAAGAAATCAAATACGAGTATATGCGAATATACGAAATATCGTATAATCCAAATTATCTGCCATAACATCTGAAATATCTCATTATACGTCAAATAAAGTACTTGTTGCTTAGAACTTATTTTTTTTAAATACACAAAAGCCAAATATTACGTTGAAGCAGATAATAAACCATAAGATAGTATGCACTGAGTTGAAGGTGACGTTATAGCCTTGTGTTTTTCATCAATTTTCCTCCTCAATGGGACACGAATTTCGAACTAATCAAAAACTTTGAAGAATTTTTATCTGGTAATGTTTTCACAATTTATTTTGCTTTGTTATTATTTTTGGATAAAACAACGCTGTTAACGATGCTCCATTTAGTTTAACGTATCCCTTTTCCTAACGACTATCTCCTAAACGACGACGTGAAGGAATGTGATTTTCAGATCGAAATGCGCATATTTCTTTTTAAATGTCTACAAAGATACTCTTTATTTCTGATAAAAAATCTAGAAATGATTTGAGCAATTGAAGGCGTATATTTTACTTACGAGATAACGAAGGTGGTATTGCAACTAATCGTTTGTTAAGTGACGAGCAGATTTAGCGTGGAGTATGAATGTTTTTTGGATAGACGTTGCGATTTCATTACCTGCTACCAATATCTCATCTACTTCTACGGTGGAGACTTTCTCCAAACCTTGATCACCTCTGTCATGAAGGATCCAGAAAACACCTCCGATACCCCTGCAATAGCAGTCGCGAAAACTTTGATAAGCAAACAGGTTGAGAACACAGGAGAGTTTTTAAGGCCATATATTTCTTACATAGGTCGTGAAATATTTTTCTGGTTTTCAGGGATGAAGAAATACAATTAAAGTTCGACTGTGAACTTACTTTTAGAGTTGCGATAATCAAGTTTATAGTCACTCTCAATTCATTATAATTAAAATTACTGCCTGGAAGGCCCTTGTTTAAATTTTCCAAATTTTAAGATGTGTATTTTTTTGAGGTGAAGTGATAGCTTTGATTTATTCATCAATTTCACTTCTCAATATTTCATGAATTCCGACCTAATCACTAATGTTTAAGAATATTCATTTAGTATTATAGATATATGCATAGTGTATATGTATATATACTCATTGTGGTGGTATATATATACATAAGTATGTATATATACACAATTATATATGTGTGAGTGCTTATGCACAAATCAAAAAGTCTCATACTTGCCGGTAGACAGTCTTCTCTCATATGTTCCTGTACTTGAATATTCGAGACATGGGTTCCATATTTGTTTATTGAAACTTCTCTCCGGCATCAGCGATCTTTTGACCCTCGGTCGCTTTCGCCTTCCCTCCGTCTCATATCCAATTTCTCGATTTCTCGTTCTCTTCACATAAAAATATTCACTCGATTCCTTCACTCTCCTCGACCCTAGCCTCGAAAAAAAAACTTGGTCCCAAACGCCTGGTGCCTCCACGCACACATTTCCATCTATTTTCTCGATGTCGTCGTTGTGCTCTCTAAGGTTGAAGGGAAGGTGGGAAGTCGTGCATTTGGGACATTGGAAACTCTCCTTAGGCACACCCGGTGCTCACACATGCACACACACACACACAGTCACTCTACCTTTCTCCGATATCAGGTAGCTGGTGCGTTCATCTCTTTCGAATTTACTCTCTTCAACTCCCTCTCTCTCTCGTCACTCTCATATTTTCTCCCTTCCTCCACATTCCCAAAACCCTTCCCCCTTTGTGCCGAACCTCCTACCTCTTCCCTCCCCTTCCGACCCCGTGCAGTAGCCCCTCTCCTTCGTATCGGTGTTCATCTTTTCCCTTCCATTGTTAAGTGAGGGAAAATGGTCTTGGCTGGATGAAGGAGATTGAGAAGGTGGGTGGGGGAAGGAAGAGCGTTTTGGTGGGAGGGTGGATCTGGGGAATGGTTTGGGGAGCGGTTGATACGGAGCGACCGAGGGGACGGGAAAATGAGGGAGGAGGCTCCATTGTGATCCAACTCAGAATGGCAGATGTGTATTATTTTTTCGTATTTATTTTCTCGCGCTCCCGATACCCAATGACCCAACTCGACCATCCTCGGATCGAGCGGATGTTCGTACGTAATCTACGTTCTTTTTTTTATTTGCGGATGCTTAAAGCGTGGCCGATGAAGATGACGGTAGCGGAGATGCTGATGTTGGTTAAAGGGCGTTCGGAGGCGCTGTACTAAAAGAGTTTTAGTATTTTGAGATGGGAAAGTTCCACTTAGTACTTTTTATCAAATTCGAGTGGGATGTTATTGCTTTTTCGTCACTGTGTGCGTAGATCGTAAGGCAATGCGAAAAATATTTCCATAAAATGGTTTCTATTTCGTGGGGCCATTTTTGAAATATTTTACCACTGAGGTGGAAACAATAAATTTAGTTCAACTAGGAAATTTATTATTACAAAAGTATTTAGAAAGTTATGAATTTGGTTTAACTCAAAATTTAAGAAAAATATTTCGCGTTTGAATTTTTAGATGACAGCAAAAATACTCAAGATTTTTTAAGGAATTTTTCTTCATTTTCGTATTCACATTGAACTGTCTGTGCGGCTTGTATTTTAAAGATGTCATCTTAGCATTAAAAATATTAATAGGAGTTTCATATATATTAAAGAATCACTGTATCTAAGGATAAGTTACGGTAAGAAAATATGTCAAACTAACTTGATTCATAGGCTTTCTGGTAGATTATTTTTATCTGGGCAATAATTAGATTCGCAAGATGCTTCCCCATTTATGGTTACTTTGTACTAAAAACTCAACTGTTGAAAATAAATAATTTCCTGTAAAAATCAAACTTCACGAATCTTATTTTACTAGATTATTTAGACAAGTGAATGCTTCAGCGTAGATCAACATCATGCTAATTAACTTGCAACTAGTTTAAACACCGGTCCATTTCCTTCAAGTTGGACCGACTGAGCCGGTAGGATTTGGTCATCTTTACAAGGAATAATAGAGTTGTCAGTGTCCAAGGGGAATGATGTATTTTCTAAAAATTTGAGAAATCTTTTTAGGTTATTCGTCGAATTGACAAGCAGTAGTAGGTAAAATGGGGACATGAAAACTCAGGCTTTAACTATTCATGTAAAGTAAGATTTAATACTTTCCAGTGTCGAGCACCGCTGAGTTTTTTGGTACAGACATCTCAGCTCGGAATTTCCGCTCTCTTGAAAATAATTTGCTTCTTTTGTCATTGATGATCATTGGAATACGTGTTATGCACATTCATCATGCTAGTTCTGCTCGTCGATTGTGAGCTTTTCCTTTTGAAACATATAGGTCAGGTGCTCGGGTTCTTTCAGTGATGCACATATTTGGATTGCTTTTTTACCTTCTTCCAGGGGTTTCATCGATCCTGCCTTATAACGAATTCCGTTCATAAAAGAAAATGTGTGCACATCGACCAAGCTATTTCTTCTCCTTGCCGTCAAATAAAAGGAAAAAATATATCGGTGTCCCCCATTCCACCACCGCACTCACTCCCATTTTCTGCGAGCGATTTCTTCACAAATGGAGAGCGCCGCAATTCATTTTCAATTCCCTCTCTGCCACATGTCCATCCCTTAGTGTAGCTTCCGTCCCTTCGCCTCCCCTCGTTTGTCTTTGAATCCAAAGGCTGACTCCTTACCCGTTTCTCCTGTCCCTTCGTATGGCTGGCTTATTGTTTTGTTTCGAAATCCTCCCTTTCCATCTTCAACATATGTATATTGTGTTATTTCTAAAAGATAATTCATTGTTGTGCTATTTGGTAAGGATGAAGATAACTGAGTGAAGTTTTTTAGGATCGTCACTCGTCTCAAGTGGTTTTTATAAAACGGGAATGTTTTTTTTTTTAAATTTCCAGCCGCAGCATTTTTGTTTCCAGAGAAACACGTCTCAAAGTTAGAATGTCATCTTCAATTTTACTCGAGAAGTTTGGGGGGTCCCCCTTCCTTCAACTTTCTTGATTCCTTATGGGAAATGACTATTGTCATAATTTGAGGGCAGTCGACGATGACGCCGTGCCATTTGTATGGTAGGAATTTAAGTCAGGTGAAAAACCAGTGTTTGACGATCGTATATATCCGATGGGATACATTTTATTCTGGGTTATAGGTAAAATTTAGCTTCTAAAGAGATGGCGCTTGTTATTTTCGATATCACAGTAAAAAACAGATATAAATTTTTATTAATAAATTCAAGTAAAAATCGGTCACTTTATGTCCCATTTGCGGGAGTAAATGCTGTTGAGACGCTGGCAAGCGAAAATATTTTCCAGTTTCAACGCATCATAGGATAGAATATACGAAAATTTGACTTATTCCTAATATTTTCAATATAATTGACGGCATGAAATTCTCTCTGAAGAAAGAGGAGTAGCTGCTCATTAATAATCTATGTAGTAATCCGTCCAAAGTATGTAATTATATACAGAATATTGGTAAGTGTGTTTTATACTTGTACCTTGTACCTTTCACCATGGATACCGATGCCATATTTCGCCAAAAGCTCATATGTACGAATCCTGCGTTATTTAATTTAATGCTTGTATACTTATATGTTTACATTTAAAGAGATAAATTTACAATAATTGTCTTAATAACTATTTACAATTTAGACAATATATTGTGACGAGGCTTTGTACTCTTAAAAATGATTGCGTATGCAAATTAACCCCACATGTATGACATTTTTTTGAATTCCATTAAGAACTGTAATAACATTATTTCTAACCCACTCCGATTTTTCCTGTCACTTTCCGGATTGTGGTGATAACACTTAGAACCTAACATCATAATATTGGAATTGTCGAACCCTAAAAAATAACATTTGCCTTGTAAATGTACACTCAGAAAAAATCTCTAGAACAATTTAGGATCCTGAATTTGAGCACTCTTAAAATATATATCATTACATGGTCTCTGCTAGCCCTACACCGATTAAACTCATTTGCTGCACGCTCTTGTGTATTTGTTTCCAAGTTATACGAGACGGTTACCGCATAACCCTCCGATAAACACCAGGGGCTTGTATACTAAATTTGAGTATTACGAAACATTGGGGCTTTCATCATCAAAAGAAATCAATATACAGTGTGCGGAATGGATGGGCGCAGGTGCGCCATTTCCATATTAGGGGACTAGATGGGCAAGGCGGGAGGCGAAATGGTTTTTCCGTAGGAAGGTCAATTTTGACTGAAGTTCATCTCAGGCAATAAAAGGAATTTTGCAGCTTGGAATTCCGCAGCGGGTAATCTAATCCCTAACGAGCTTAGTACGTGGCTGTTCAATGAATATTCTTATTGCGATGTCGTTTTTACATATGTAACCATGTTGAGTTGAGAGGGCGTATTTATAGGGAATATTAATTAGCCACTTTAACTGAAGAAGAAATATGAATAAAATTATGTTTAGTCGAGTGAAATTTAAGGTACGTAGAGAAAAACCTCGAGATTGATATGCATAAAATGAGAAATGTGATAGGAGGAGATCACCTCGGCAAGATTCTTAAAGCTACTGATTCTGGTAGCTGGTATTTTAAGTAAATGCTTCAAGTGGCACGAGAGTGGTTCTTTTCCAATATTAAATCAAGGTACGTAAATATTTGTCTCAAATGTGACTTGAATATTCCAGGAACAGTATATTTTTTCCAAAAACTTTGAACAAATTATTTTCTGAGGATATATAGGAACATTGTTGTTCATCTTGAATGTTAAAAAATACAATTCCTTCTCTATATTGAATGTGTGAAACATTGCTACACTGCTTAAATTGTAGTTTTCAGAAGAATTATTCAAATTTCCTACTTCCGTAATTTGAAAAGAAATTGAAATTGATTTTTATTAAATATGTATGAAGGGATTATTATTAATTTATTAAAATTATATTATACTAATGGAATTTTGATCACGAAATATGGTAAAATATTGTTTTTGTTGTACAGACAAAGTAGTACTGGTATTTACTGCTTGGACGCTTTAAGATACACATTAAGGTAACCGAATATGAGTTGATGTAGGTCAAATTTAACAAGGAAATAATAGTATGCTCAGAAGAAAATCGTGCGGAAAACGTGATATATTACGTGTTCAAAAGTGTTACTTAAAATATTCTGTTAAGTATATGATACTAATTATATGACACTTCAAATCTTTCATGTTAAAGCATAAAACCTTTTTCTATAATTATCTTTCTCCATGTGGAGATTAGTGTAAACCGCATTTTAGTTTCATTTTCATTTGGATTAGTATTTATTTAAAAGCCAATAAATATCATCACGAATAAAATATTATAAATTATGAATCACGCTCGTTATAATTACGTAACGGGTGTTTATTTTCAGGTATTTTATGTAAACTGCCTGAAATTAGTATACCATCTACGATAGAGCGTCATGGTTGTTATAACCAATGTCATATGGTGAAATAATGAGGAAAGTTTAAAAATGGACGAGAATAATGATAAAAGGGCAAATGCAATACAAAAGTAATATAACATTTTACCCGGGGTTTTAGGGATTGTATTTGCACTTCACCTCATTTTACCATGTGTTCCTATTCAATTAAATTGCATACGAACGCTATAAAATAATCGATTTAAAATATAGCAAGCATGGTTAAGATGATATTTGAAATTGCGATTGATGCGTATTGGATTGGCATTGATCTATCAGGTTCACGATTGAAAAAAAAATTGTTAGTGATTGAATAATTTGAATATCATCAAGGTTCTATTATTTTATTATGCCTCGCATTCGGTGTTTTAGATATCGGAATTGTACCCTTGACACGTTTCTTCGTTAATAATTACATGGAATACGAGACTCTGTAACGGAAGTTGTTTGACTTTTCAATTTGGAAATCCAGAATTTTTCTAACGACATCTTATGGGAAGATTGCACTATATTGTCACCGAATCTGAAAATTCCCTTGCTCCTTGGAACACGTCAATAACAATCTTATATAAACCCTTGCATTGTGTTTGGTTCTACCAAAATAATCAGTTTTTTTAAAAAGAATTCTACTATTGAAATAACCAAGTGGCTTGGATGGGCATTGAAAACATGCCAAGCGATCTAATCACATTGTTGCCCTTCTCGTTAAGACGTCTGCCGTAGCAAATGAAGCAGGTTCATTTAAGACATTTTTATCCGAACTGGTCATTAAGGGTTTGGCGGGAATATATCTATAGACCGTAGTATTTTCGCTTATATGATAGCTAAACGAAAATTGAAGATATTACTTACTCCTGGTTTCCAAGCGTGCTGATTTAATGAGACAGAATTTTTCCTCTACTGAGCATTACTTCCTCTTTCCGCCCATTATCTCCTAGGAGATACGATTCCGTTGCGGTATGAATTTTACTTGAGATGGCGCGCGGAAGAAATAAATAGGTAAAATGAAATTCACTGAAGTGAGCGTTGACGGTAATTACTAGCTATTTTAATAATATCAGTGCACTATTTTTCCATGCAGGAGAATTTTTCAATTTTTTTCCGGTTAATATGCTCGCGCTAATGTTATAAAAGCCCGGTTTTATAAATAACATTAAAATATTTGAATAGAGAAAATAGATAAATATAATATATAATGAATATAGATCGCAAATATTTTTGTCATTTGTTATCTGAATTCATTATATATTGAAAAGCAATCGGTAATATGCTCATCAGAAACTACTTTTGAAAAATGTGCAGTAATGTATCATCCCTTTTCATAATTCAACTCTAGTTTAAAAGGAAAACCTGTTTGCCTCGGAAACTTGGTCTTCGAAGCTGGGCATTAAGCGTATATTCGATATTTTACATATATGGGTGTGGAGAAGGATGGACAGAAAGAAAATCAAACGAAGTACTACATAAGGTTAGTATGCCAGTATGTCAGTGGAGTACTGGCCGTACCAAACTGCTAATTTTCCAAATTCGTTCCATTACCTATTAAATCAGATGATATTTTCATTTTGAGAGTGTTATATCATGGTAATCTGTGTTAGTGGTGATGGAGCATGTAATGCGCTCATATATGCGAAGTATTTTTTCTGATCCAGATACTTTGATAGATTCATTCTTCTCACGCGCCATTCTTCCTTCCCAGCTCATTCAACAGCTATTATTACGTGTGGTTGTTTTGAAGCACACTTTGACTCCATAATTGGTGGATACATTTGAATATATACACCAATTTGACCATTTTACCTTAATAATTTTATGAGGAAACCGATTTTATTATTATTATTTAAAAGAGAATTAAGTAAATATTGCCAGCACTCTCATTTCTGGTGAGATTTTTCTCGAGGTTTTTCCTGAGATAACCTACGATTTCTTTCGAATTTTATAATCAATTTTCGGTCCGAGATAGGTTTGAGTCCAATTTCTTAGGTTTGACGTCTTTTCTACCAGAAACGTCGCAACATGCGTTTGTTTGATGGCTTTTCTGCAAGAAAAGGAAGGTTTTATGCCCATGCTTACAATCGTCGTGAAAATGAAAATTACGTCTTGTTAGCAGATTAATCCGTGAAATTCGTCGCCGAATCCAGATCTCGTACAACGCGAATCCTCCCCTTATGCTATTTGTTTTCTCTCTAATCTCTCCCGCCCTGCCGCCCACACTCCTGCGTGGCACCCGAAAAAAACCTAAAGCCGCGCTTGGATTAAAAGGAACAAAAGAGAAGTATAAGCACATGGAAGGAGAGGAGAGGAAACTCTTTCCATTCCGTCAAAGCCCCTGCCATCGAATGCCGCCGCCATTAACATAATCAACATCCCTGCTGTCCCAAAAAGGGGTCCCTCATTACCGCGACAGGGAAGCAACGGTTCGGAGAGACTTATTTAAAATATCAAATTCACAAAAATATAAAGGGGGTTGGAAAAAAAATGTGGAGGGAACCTCCTCTGCGTGTGTTAATGTTTACGTTAGTCTGTGCTTATGTGAGAGTATGCGCGTAGGTTCATCTTTATGTCTTCGTGTGTGTGTGTTTATATATATATATTTATATATATACATATATATTTATATATATAAAATTTTCTCTCTCTAATTCGGACGGGAGACGGAATGATGAGAGCGGGGAGTGTGCGGAGGGAGGGCGGCGACGCTGGCCGTTGGAGCGGGGTGGAAGAAGAAGGGTGGGCTCGGCGGGGGGTTGCGATTCGCGAGTCCGGAAAAGGTGGGGGTTGAGGGTGGGAGGAAGTGTGGAGGGGTGAGCAGAGTGGCGAGTTCTGCAGGCTCGCAGAGGGGCGGGGAAGGGTGGGGGACGGCGGAAGAGGGAGGGAGTTGAGGCGGTCCTGTGAGCCGGGACGATTTCGCATGAACACTAGTGGCGGAATTTCTTTTTTCCCACAATGAAAGCCGACTCTTTATGTCATATTACTCGCTTTCTTTCTCTCCCCTCCCTCTTCACCGGCACCTCCCTCCTCCCCCCTTTCTCCGTCTCCACTTCCCATCCCATCCCACGGAGGAGACAATGCATAGGATTTTTTCGATATGGATCTGGGACAGGGTGAGTGTACCACAAGAGAGAGAAAGAGAGAGAGAGAGGGAGGGAGAGAGAGGGAGGGAGAGAAGGAGAAAGAGATACACGGAGGGAGAGAGAGAGAGGTGAAGCCAGGGAGAGAAATTAAGGGAAAATTCGGAAAAGCGTGCGGGTGTTCGTAGGGAGGGGGAAGGGAGTTTAGGGTTTATGAAGAAGGTGATACGAATGAGGGAGGTTGGGGACGGTCGGGAGGAGGATGACTGCGGGTGCTCCGGAGGGGATGTAGAGGGGAGGGAGAGAGAAAGAACCCTCCCTTTGTGAATCGCACTCATTATCTCCAAACTGCCATTTAATTAATCCCCGCTCCATCTCGAGCTATATATGCGAGGATATTGTTTGCGCGTCTACTTCAAGCTTTCCGCTGTACTAATCGATTTTGATAGCAGAAAAGGCAGATAAATCGCCTCAACTTTTGTTTTATAACCAACCTCATCCCACACCCTCTCCCTCCGCCTTCCACTGGGTATTATTTTTTAAATAACAAGAACGGCTGAAATAGGATGTTTTTAAGGATAATTCCCCTTCGGAATGTCGAATGTTTGCCTTAGGATCCAAGTTTTCGTGATGGGTGGCTTAATTGCTTTTTACTTCACATTTCTGAATGCGGAATGCGTTCGACGTTTGTTCTTGGTGAGCGTAAGTGTCACAGTTTATACTTCTATTATTCGACAAGGATTTCTTGAATTTTACTACGTTGAGATAATTTGTGCTGGAATTTTTTATGAGTTGTTGTGTTTTAAATGTCATAGAAATATATAATTCATTGTGCAACAGAAGGAATCGTGTGTCATGAGCTATGATTTACATGTGCCAATGTGTAAACGCACTAGATGAAGCATCCTAGAAATAATCCGATAGTTATAGATATTCCGCCACTTCACTGAAATACTTAGAATAGATGGAAAAATGTACATTCTCTTCATAACCTCCGATGAATATAGGTTATTAGAATTCCATGTTCATTGTTCCACATTGGTATTTACCTTTTGGTGAGGAAAGGTTTGGTTGCATGAAGCACTCTATATTACTCAGTTTTAACCGAAGTGTGAGAGAAGTGGTGATAAAACTTATGAAGTATTACCTTTAATTAAAAGAAAGCAGAATATTTACTTATGAAGACACGCTTGTAAGTTAGTTTTTATTAAATATTACATCATATATTATTGTTGACTATAATCATTCAACCGAGATATGTTTTCCTGAATTAATGCAATGATGCATTGAGAATTACAATATTTTATGATTATTATTTGTAAATTATTCAGTGTAGTTCAAAATATACAATCATCATGCTGGTCACTATATAATAACGTAGTTATTTTTATGGTGCTGAAATATATTGTCATATTATAAATCTCCTTTTTCGTCTAATACGCTTTCATCTCGAATTTGGGTAGACACAAGAAATAACGATCAATTTTCATTGATTTGCATTGGTTAAATTCATTCTCTGAATATTTACAAATATTAAGACGCTTAAAATCAATTAACATTAAAAAGCGAAAAATATTAGCAGGCTCATCCACGGGATATTATTTAGATGAAATATCTCAGCAAAACGGGCTCCTTGAAGAATTTAATAATTAACTTTGGAATTCTTTGAAGATCCTGCCGCCATTACTTGTATTTCCATTCTTTTCTTCGCTAACCCTTGATGAGCCCCTGAATGTAGCTCGTTGACGATGCTCATTGTCTTTATAGCTTTCGAAATCATTGATGGTTCCGTGTAACACGAAATACGTAAACTGTATGAGTTGGTTCAGAATTCCGAGTTCCGACGGGAAAGGTAATTCCGGAGGGCCGAACTTTCGTTATTCAACCTCGCAATGAGAGTCGGCATTCGTGCCCGTAACCTCAGACCCAGTTCCACGAGCGACTCTATATTTATACCCGGTGGGAATAATCAGACAATCCTCGTCTCCACGGCAGGACGAGTCGGGGACGTGGAAGTAAAAAATAAACACCCTTATCGCGGATTGGAACGTGCCCGTGCATGAATTACGAGAGCTGCAGGCTGGGGTGAGAGGGGAGGGGTCGAGGAGGTGTGTGAAGAGGGGGGGGGATGGAGTGCCGTGGGCGGGTGCAGTGGGTGCTGCCGGTTGGGGGGATGGGCGGAAGGGGGGACACGTTCTAGTCCGCGTGTGCAAACCAGTCCTTGTCGACGATGCCGTCTCCTTTCGCTCGCTCGCTCTTTCACTCACCCTCCGAGCAGCACGTTGACGTTCCCGTGGAGCAGGCTCTGCATCCTCCCGCCGCTCCCGATGCTACCGCCTCCGCCACCTCCTCCCAGCCCCGCGCCCGCCACGCCTCCGCCCTCCCCCGCGGCCCCCACGATCACGGGCACCGCCACGTGGGCCACCTGACCACCCTGCTGCCGTCCCACTGGCAGGCCGCCCGTGACCATGGCGGCGGCGGCGGCGCCGGGCTCCCCCTCGGTGGTCGCCACCGAGGCCAATCACCCACACCGCCTGCCCCTCGGCAGCGGGGGCTTCTGTCTCCGGCCCGGGGCGCTCCCTCCGCCGGCTCCCATCCCGCCGCCGAACGCCGCCTCTCCTGCCCCCGCCCCTTCCCTGGCTCCTCTTCCTCCTCCCTTGTCAGATGCAGAGGCACAGGGGACGAGCCCTCGCTTGTCATTCACGCGCCGATCGTCGAGAACGGGGCGCGTGGAGGGTTCGGGTCCGGGAGGAGGGCGGGGGAAGGGAAGACGTGGGCGGGAACGGACGGTGACGGGAATGCGTGGGTTTTTGACGATGAACGATCGGTTTGTTTTAGCCGACGGTTTTATTTGGGATCACATTGTTTCTCAATGCCTCGGACCTCCTGTCTTCTCTCCCTCGATCCTTGCACACGACTGCCACTTTTAATTTAATTTCACTCCAATTACACTCTATTCACGCGCAAATTAACTATTTTTGTTCACAATCTTCTGGTTTTGTTCTTCCTTTAAACGTTCTTCCAAGGTATGATTCCTTCCGGATTCTTTCCTCTCCGTGTTTCCTATTCCTTTATTCATTTATACATTCACCTATTTAATTATTTTTATCTGTCCATTAACTCTGCTTCGTTCTTAGCTGAATCCACCGCTCTCGGCCTGAGCCGAGATTTAATGCTGCTATTTCGTACGCTAACTCAGCATTGGAATCGGGCGAAGTGGTGGTAAGGGTTGGAAGAGAACCGCGTGCAGGAGCGGTAGTTTCTCGCTCTAGTGCTCTCTCGTTTTTGCTCCCGTCCCCTTCTTCCAGAGTTCTATTTCTTCCCTCACTGCCTATCTATTTTAACTTTCAGACACTTCCACCGTTTCGATTAAGGAGTAGCTCTTGTATAAAGAGAAGTTCCCCGCTTCTAGTAGGTCGATCTCCGAACTGAACCCTTTTGAGTGACAAAAAGGTGAGAATGAGAGGGAATTGGTCGGGGATAAAAAATTCAATCTTTATTTAGTGCCCACACCGTTCCTCCTTGAGGCACCAACACTTCAAGTTGTCGTCTGGTTGCAACGATGTCGGTAGCGTGTCTGTGTGGAGTCTCGGTTGAAGGGTAGATGTTGGCCGAGGGTCGTCGAAGGAAAAATTGGGAGAAGTGAACTACGGGAGACGTTAAGAGATGTTTTCGGACGTCGGAATTATTTCGATCACGTTACTTGATCGCAGTTTTAATGCCGTTTTTTTATTTATCTCTCTTTTCGTATGCTTCTTTTATTTTCTCCTGCCTCGAGGGAGATCGCTGTCCTAAGTTTAACGGCCCCTTTCCGCTTCCTTTATAGCCTTGTAAAGAGATTTATAATCCTCTGTAAGTGGAGGTGGCTCAATCCATCTGGATGTACGTGTTTGCTGTTATGCTCACAATGCCACCTATGAATTTCTATTATGCTTGTTGAGTACGCGGCTACTGAGATATTTCCTTGTCATCTTGCAATTAATTTTGTATGTCCTACTTGTTTTATGCTAATATTCATTTTATAGGTGTCGAATTTTCTAGTTGAAGGCGATTTAACCTGCAAGAGGAAAGGAGATAATGCAATTAGTATGCATACTTTGTGCTTTAAACTTTTATAAATGGCGCGGTGATTTGGATCGTATAGTTCAGAAAGTAGTCAAGTAATTTAATGCATACATTGGACGTAATTAGCGTGTACAGCAACGTAATTAATTGAAAATTTAATAGGTGTCCTTCTGCCTCTTTTAAAGAATAAAGTTAGAAATAATTTTTGAGGCAGTATACACTGAATTCTCAAAATATTTACAAAGCATTTTCGAATACAGTTAGGTAATTATCACTTAGTTTCATCATATTATTGCCATAATTAAGACAAAATTTCTTTTGAAAATACAACATCGAGACAAAATGAGCAATTTTATCCGATAAAATCTGAAATAAATCATTTTATATCCATGTAATATTGTTTAATAAATTGCATGGATGATAAATTAATTAAAAAAATACTTTCAAAGACAAATATACCGTGACTCAGCATGAAATGCACATGCTGAGTCTTATTAATTGGCATATTTAAATTCGAAACTGCTTGATGACACTTTCGCACGAACGAGAAAATATATGCAGAATATGAATTAGTTTGACATGCACATCCAATTACTGACCTCGGAACGAAAAATGGCCGATGTTTTCGTTAAGGTCAAGAAGGAGAAAAAGCGAAGACATTTAGGCAAAAACTGACTGATTGACATGCGGAGAAATTGATTGTCCTAAATGGATAACGGTTAGAGTATTTATTACTTCGTTAAAACCGAAGAATGATTGTACACATGGATATGTTTCAGGGTAGATGTAAGCCTTAAAATGGGTAGAATTTCAGTAGACCTTTTGACTTGAGGGTTCCGGCATCCAATTATGGGTGTAGTTTAAGGAAAACCCCTAACTAAGCAGGCGGAGTGATTTCCTGGTTGATACAGATAGAGCTCCCTGAGGAACCCAATACTAAAGTAGGAAAACTGACTCTGACTGACTCCCTCACCAGCTTTCCAAAACGACTTTTGGGTCGATTGGTGTCGATGGTTAATAGATATCACTATTAAGTGTCTTAAGATAAGATTTTGCGTTTGTTTTAAATAACAGGTGCATGTAAAGTTTTCATTTTCCCCGGTCAATTCGTAACGATGAGGCTATTTAAAACTGTTGCCATGTAACCATAAATGTATCTGTCATAGATTAATAATGTATTAATCTTACTTTTCGAGTTGTTAGTTCAAGAAAGATGCCTAAAATAATCGCCTTTAAACGAAAGAGAGCGCCTTGGGAAATAACAAAACCCTTAATTGTAAGGGTTACCCTTGGCTTTCAAAACACTATGAAAACTGCCGTTTTATATATATGGTCGCTTTAAAGTCAAGAGAAAACGTAAAAAAATATGTTCGCATTTGATGAAAAATATGGGTACGGGATTTGAAGCGCTGAGACCATTGGAAGAGATTTTAATATGCAGGGGAAACGTGAGTGAAATGAAAAGTAGCTCATTAAATTAAAAGCTCGCTTTTTTCATTCGTATTTGAATCCTTTGAATAAATAAATGAGAATGTTTGGAAATATCTTCCTGCGCGCACACCATGGTGATCTGATTTATAGAATTAAAATTAAAAACCTATTGTTATATCTTTTATAAAACGGCTCCATTCCAAGGATTGGCCTAAATAGGCATTCACTCATCTCATTCTGGATATCAGAAACCGTACCATTGAACTTCTACGTCACTTTTAAAATCCTGCTAGTGAGTTTACTCTTTCAATCAAGTAATTTCTAGAGTAAATGTTGAGGAAAATTTCCAGGTCTCCCAGACTCAACGGAAGGGTAAAACCTTATGGTGACCAGTAAAAAAAATAATAATTAAGAACCCCGGGTGATTAAGACGAGGTTAGAGGAACAAATTAATGATTCTAGTTAAACGCGAAAATATTTGCGTATTATGAATTAATTGGCCACGGGGCGAATTGGACATTATTTTTCTGTATAAAAAATCACTTACTGCCCATCTATAATTTGAATCAATCTCACTGCGTGCGCGAAGCAAGAAAATTGAAACTGAATGTCATCATGCCTAGAATTAGCCTCTCGCTCCTTAGCGTCGGACGGCCGAACGCGTTCCTGCCCTCGTTAGCGTTCTGTTCGACTTGTGTCGCAGTAGTAGAGGATCTTGAGCATTAAGCATAGGCGCAATTTCAGCATGATAGGCGTTGACCACGCATTATTAATGTTCTGTTCGCTAGTATACAGATGTGAGGCTATATATCGCGGTCTTAGCTTATTTTATAATTTTGAAAGTGTTAAGATTTTGAGATTTAAATGATTATCTTAGAGTGACTAGACTATTTGGTAGTCTACCGTTCTACTAATATATAAGGTAAAGTTTTCCTGAAAACAGACTTAACACTTGTACGTTTATTAGTGTCGTCTTACGAATGATACCCCACACTACAAAAACCTTTGCTCGATTCTGTATACACTCAATCGCCCTTCATTTTATCCAACGTTTTCTTCACCTACCTCATTGGCCTAAGGTAGCGAACAAAGAGTGAAGGAGTAAAATGCGTATTGTTTTCGACAAATCTCACCGTATAATTTTTTCTGATATATTTTCTTTAAATTTCCTTACACCCGTAATTTATTTGAAAATAAGGAGGAAATAACAAGAAAATAAACAATGTCAACCTTATAAACGCTACTGTTTTTTGAGTTGGTCTCTTACTTTAGTGATTGCCAAACATATGTTGATAGGTATTTGGTGATTTCAATTTATTATGGAAAAAGTAAATGTCCATTGTGGAGAAAACTTTTCATGGCGTGAAAAATGTTTGTATCAAAAATCTTTGCAAAGGAGGGGCCAGTCATTATTTTTTGCCGTCACTATGCCGTGCAGTTTCATTTTATGTGGTCTAACCTGAATGATTTTTTTTATTTGATTCAACATTGTTTTATAATATCACGACTTGATTACTCTTAAATACCCTAATGATTAGGGACTAAACGAACGGTAAACTGTTACTCATTGTCGTGAAATTATAACCTTTGTCAGCATGAAGACCTATTTTCCCAAATAATATCCTTGTTTCACTCCACGTCATTTTACCGTACTTCAACTTTTTCCTTACTGTGCCTAATTTTTATGCCACCAATTGCTAAAATTTCACTTCTTTTTCAGAATTCAGCTATCCAATGCTTTTAATTATATTTTCTAATAACTTTTTATACCTTCTCCGTATTTCTTTGGTTATATTTTATTTTTCTTATCAATCTTTCGCTCTAAATCTTGGTTTGTTTTCTCGCAGCCCAGTTTATGGTCTTTTTTGGTGTAATTTTTCTATCCTTCTTCATAACAACGCATCCATTGTCCCTAAACTTTCGCAATCAATACTTTTAATTTTTTATTTTCACCAACTTTATAACCATATAGTATTACATCCTTATCGAGCCAACTAACCCATGATTTACATGTCACTCAAGGGTTCTTCCCGATAATATCATTCGATTTGTTATTTATCTTTCTCTAGTCTGGTTATTGCTATAATACCGTTACTAAAACCCATTTTCTTCAAAATTTAGTGAAGTGAACTGTTCAATACGTTCCAATTCCTTTCCCTTGGCCTTTAAATTTCAACTTATCCTTCCTTCCCTTAATTATTTTTCGAAGCGCTCGCTTAGGTAGGAAGTTCGATGGCACGTTGTTGTTCTTTTATTATTATGTATTATTAAAATGATTTTTCCTTAGCAAGTTTGACATTTATTCGTATACATTTATATAATTGGGTGGTTTGAATTACTTATGATCCCATTCAAAATACTTAGATCCTGCATAGAACTCATGGGCGACTCTTACATTCTAAGGCTATAGGTTCATCATTCCAACTCTCAACTCATCCCGTACCTCTCCCATTGATGCTTAATGTAAGTGGAAAAGAACGATTAGTAATGGTCTCTGTCATTCTCCGATGCAAATATCTTTCCATTACGTGTGCAGGTGTACTCAAGTAGTTTTCAATGATAACTCGTATTGAACAAATTTACTCCCTTTCATATTGAAAAGTTGGCTTCCGCAGGGTCTAGAAATATCCGTTTTTGTTCTTCATCCTGATTACGCCCTCTGTTATACCCTCAATATAAATTGCGCAGCTGCATTTTCGAGAGTGGAAGCTGTTTCTATTCTTATTCTATATTATCGTTGAAGTGGTTTTGTTATGAGTTTCACTTGGTAAATGCCGTTCTTTCACAAATCTAATGTTTCTGGAAACGAAGGCATTCTTTCTATTAATTACATTGTTTGATATTGTGTTACGCATTTCCTTCCCTTTCCTTAGCCAAAACTGTATTTCGGTTAAGGAAAATTCTTCATATTTTTCAAACCTATATTGATGTTTTTTTGCACTTATTACCTTCGCTTTCTACGAAATTAAGTTTGTGGTTGAAGGTCTTGATGCTCTAGTCTGTTTCGGTCAAACATTCCTGTTTGACTACTCTGATCTAATTCTTTCCCTAATTCTACCACACAGTGCGTAAAACTGGTTCACGAGTACATTTCGATAAAATGATAATTATTCCAATGATAGGTTGGGAAGAAATTAATGAATTGATGAAACGTAGATCGACATTGGTGGACCCGATGAGAGTAATTAAAACACTCAAAACGCTAACAGATCAAATTAAACATGATTAATATATACAAGAAGTCTTTGCAGCACGGAATGGCGGTGTTGCTCCGAAGACCATGCAATCAAAGTAGATAAAAATACCATTTGATCCTTGATAAGGCAAAATTACCTAATCATATTTTTGATCACCAATTTTCCAAGAGAATGTTATCTCCAACATGGTATTTTAACTTATGCCAGAAATATAGAATACT
The DNA here is from genome assembly GCA_037158775.1 of Hetaerina titia. Classification (NCBI taxonomy): domain Eukaryota; kingdom Metazoa; phylum Arthropoda; class Insecta; order Odonata; family Calopterygidae; genus Hetaerina; species Hetaerina titia. Next base: position 85,933,761 of record CM073769.1, on the reverse strand, counting down.
GTCTTAATTTAGGGAAGTCCAGAAGCATGAAGTGGACTGTTTATTTTTTCGCCTTTTCTCTCAAAAACTCATCATGCGATCTGCAAAGATATCATTTAGATGGACCCAGATTGTCTGCTCAGTAGCTGTAACTCTTGATTAGTAAAATATTGTTTAATAGAAATTCAAATGCTAATGTATGTATGTATGTATATATATATATATATATATATATATATATATATATATATACACATTCAAATACGAGATCCCGCCATACGGCGAACAAATACTCATTCACACATAGAAATAGATATAGGAAATATTTTTACATTTGTGAACTGCTCAAATCCGCCTTCCCCACCTGTCCTGTGTTTTTCTTTTATGTGTTTTCCTTTCCCCTTTCCTTATATCTATTTCTATGTGTGAATGAATATACATATAATACATAAATACATATACATACACCCATATATACATACACACACACATAAACATATTTATAATGCGTGTGCATGTTTACATGTGTGTGTTTGTATATATGGGTTTATGTATGTATATGTGTGTATATATATATATATATATATATATATATATATATATATATATATATATATAAATTCACTGATAGTCATAACAAACACAGAAACCAAAACACACAAAAGAGGGAAAACTCACTGGTTCTCGAATTTTCGGTGGTCCAACCACCTTTCTCAAGAGGAATTAGGAACAGAACTCTCAGAACTCTCTCTCAGTTCTGTTCCAACTTCCTATTGAGAAAGGTGGTTGGACCACCGAAAATTCGAGAACCAGTGAGTTTTCCCTCTTTTGTGTGTTTTGGTTTCTGTGTTTGTTATGACTATCAGTGAATTTACATTACACGTTTGTGGGTTTTCCAAAAAAGTGTATATATATATATACACACATATACTTGCACCCATATATACATACACACACATATAAACATGCACAGGCATATATATGTGTGTGTGTTATATATATGTATACGTATTACTTTTCCTACTCTATAAAACCTAAAAATCCTTAGGAAAGTACATTAATTTCTAAATCATCACGATTGTAAATATTCTTCCCCTGGGCTTTAAAATCATTCATGGGTGCGGGGTTTAGGTATTGATAAAAAAATTTTAAGTTTCTGAATTGGTTAGAAATATTATATTTGTTGAAATTGAAGGTGTTCTTGAAATATCGTCTGCGGTATCTTTTAAATCATCGTTTCAGTTTATTCCCTAAGTTATTTGAAATCCGAGGATGTTTAGGCAGCATGATGAAAACTTATGTTTTAGTGGTGGTATTGAAATATGATCATATACTATTTCATTTCAACCAAACTAGTAAACTTGAAAAAATACGGATTAGGTTTGCCAGCGATTAAAAAGTATCAAGATGCATAATGTCACACATTATAAACAACGTAATTTCTAGTGACATTTGCAGTTTTGCTTTAAAAAATAAGCATAAGATTCATAAATTACCTCACCTGTAATGTTTTTACATGAATGATTTTTAACACTGATCATACTCAAATTTCCATAGATCCTATTAATTATCAGCCATAATTGTTAAGGATTTTGGCTCTTCATGCGGGATATTTTTCATCGGCCGATTGATCCCTTTTTGGGTTCTGTCAGCATGTTTAGTCACTGCTATAAAAGGGTAATGGAAGTGCTGCTACTTGCGTTCGCTGTTTACTAACTACTTTATATTTCGGCTTATCTTTGTCGCAAGCGAACATGAACACGATTTTGTTTTGCAATTGTTGGGAAGTTCTAATAATAAGCAGGTGGTAGCATATTTGGAGGAGAGACGATTTTTTATCAATATAAAAGATAGCTCTAACGTAATTATGATGCAAAGAATGTGCTATGAAATGATGATGATCATCGAACCAGTAACGTTCAGAAACGTATCCAGGTCCTAAAGGCAAATAAGGGAGAATAATAGCCGCTCTGACCGACAATGGAGGACTTCGCAAAGCATACGATGATCTTCATGACCTGAATATCGTATAAACGATGAATTTGTAGTGTTAAACAATGATACACTACACTGCACACAATATAATTCTACGTAACAGTGGAAACTCTAGTGAGGTTCCTTGGAGCCTCATCTCACCTCATTTTTAAATAAAAGATCAGATATCTAGATCCCTTCTTTCGTTCTTGCAGACTTTAACTAGCTTCATCATTATGCAATGTCAATCCTAGGGTGCGATCTAACCCATTAATGAAAAATTTACTTGACAATGGCGATAAAGACTAATGTACTAATAAAAGATAATATTTCAGGATTAATTTTGTAAAGTGAGAAACACCGCTGGCTATCTCCACTGGTATTTTAAATTAATTATGGTTTCAAAACAAGAATGCTACATTCAAGGTCCTATTAATGGGACAGCTAACGCTGTTCGATGTAATTGATATAATAGAATGTATGTATGCTATTTACGTGCCGTACATACATTCTTTTTTCCTGATTGAAACATTGTCATAATATCATTATTTTGTTAAAACCAATTACCTAGTTAATAAATCGACGTGAAAAGTAAAAATGTTCATTTAATGATCATGTAAATTAAACTGGATAGTTGTTTATAACCATATAAAATATGATTTTAAAGAGGATTTTTTGTCGTTTATTATTGGGGTTGAACTACAGTTAATTATGCTCCGATAGAAAAGACCTTTACAAACTAGCATTAATACAAAATTGATACAAATTAAATTAAATTTTAAACTTATAGAATATACGTCGTTTGTCTTAAAAAGTTATTAGCCAAACCGCAGTGAATGCGCCTCTTTTTATTTAACCTTTTCACTGCTGTATGTTGGTGCGTTTTGTTGCCATTTGAAACGACCAAAAATAAATCTTGATGTTATAATTAACCTAATGAAATGAAGAGAAATTCATGTTGGTCCCTTTTGACTCTTGAATCAAAATCAATGGAAGTTCAGCATGTCGTTTAATCGGGAATTACAGAAGTCACATTTCCAGCTTATTAATCTCATGTTAATACCACGTTATTACCCGACTCTGTAATGGAAACCGCTCCGATATTTCTCGTAAGCGCACTAGATCCCGCTAAAATGCTATCGAGAGAACGGTCATAGCTATAAACGATAACGGGCACTCTTTTTTATGACAGCTTGACAAATGGTTTTTTTATTGACCCTATTGCAGCATTTAATAATAGTTTTTGCCCGTTATCTTTTTTCTCACTCACAAAAGGCGTTGACATTATGTTATAAAAACGCATGGTGTTGATAAGATAAGAAGCATGTCAGCGTTGATTGCAGTCCACTGACGGATCGTCAGACATGAGAATAAACCTCTGCCCAATTTACAGACCTACGCAAAACAATTTTTATTAATCAGAAACAATATTCTGAGAGTTGTCAATATTTTACCAAAAGAGCAGTTTATGCATTCCCTACAAAAATGCTTACATGTTTAAAAATCTTACTTACTAAATCTACTTACATCAGCTTGCATGTTTAAAAATATGAGCATATATTTTAATATGCCCGTAAACGATCTTATAGCTGATACTATATGGTACGTATCATATATACGTATATATATCTTCAAGCTGACACCACATGTTACGTATCGTATCAGCTTTGATTTCCGGAGAAGAGATAGACTTTCTTCGCTTTCCTGTAAAAATATCTACAGTAGGTTACAACAATTTGAATATCAGGGAAAAATATTTTTGGCAATAGTAGTTACATGCACATTTTAACTAATTAATCCTGGGAGTTTTTCAGTCAATCTGGCGGGGTAAATAGCTATTCCACCACCGCGGTGAAATCTGATAAAATAATGACGCTGTCAGCAAATTAGCTTGAAATTTTCACCCCCTTTGTTTTGAAATTAACCGGGACAAACGTAAGAAATAAAGCCGATATCCTGAAGTAATCATTCAAAAATGTCACCGCAACGATGCTTGCTCGGAGCGATTACGTAGTACAATTGTGCTATTATGATCTCTATTCATTGATGAAGAATTTTAAAGCCGGATAATGGCAAAAATGTCGTAACTTAAGAGTTCGAGGAGGCGGTGATCGCTTGCATAATACGATCCTTCAAATGTTTTTGTCAGGGACTTTTCTTCCCCCTCCTCCTAAATCGGTGATCAAGTAAATGTAAAACACTGAAATGTAGTGAATAATGTTTCGTGATTCAAATTTCTACTGCCGTTTGGGCTTCTTTCGTAATATTAATGCAATCCTTACAGAATAGCTGTGATTAAATTCTAATTTACGAAAATTTACACTGATATTATATTTTTCCTCATGAATTTTCTACTTCTCAGTTTTTGCTTATTGCGACAATCGTCAAATTATACCCAAAGGAATAATTTAACAATAGGTATTCCATTTACAACGATAATAATAACAAGTCGCACAAGTACCCAGCAAGTGTACCAATTATGACTAATTTTGACTTTTCACGAAGTGTTGTAATCATTATCTCATCACTTTTGATAATTTCAAAAGTGTGGCTCCGGTTTTAAAAGTATTTAGTGATGATATGTTTCCTAGTCATAACAATAAGGACTTGAAATGCTAATGACTGTTTTCCTAATTTTATTTAGATTCCTTGTTGTCAATTTTTGATATCACTGTTTATTTTCTTGTTATTTTCTCTTCATATTCAATCCCCATAGTGACGGTTTTTTTCAGCAAATCGTAAACTTTTCAAAAATAATGTAAGATAACTATAGGTACTAACAAGGAAGGGCTAACAAGCGCGTGGTTTATGAAAACGTGAATTGGTTAGTAAATATCTTAGTTAACTATTAAATTATCCAGATAAATTTGTGTTTTATCAATGCCTGTAATCCTTTCCACCAAATATCTGCTTTTAAGGGGTAAATTTTCTGTTGGCGTCGCTAACTTTAACCTGTGAGAACAATGATTCTTTAGCTATGGAAGGTGTTTTTTCTTATTAGATAAAATAATAAGAGGAAGGAATTTATTCCTCCTCTAATTTTAATTGATCTTTTTATTTGACTATATTCTAAGGATAACTATCTTGTCTAACAGACTTTGAGTTCTGAGTTATTATTTTCTAGTATTTTTCAAATAACCAAAAAGGCGCCATATACTGTATCACTCATTACTCTGACTGAATTCGTCAAATCAGACAAATAGTTTCGTCCCGCATTGTGGGTGCTATAACAGAAATATCGTGAGACCAGTTCAATTTTGAAATGGGAATACTCTTGAAGGACGATGCCATGACCAATTTTGATTTTGACATGTTAAAATTAAACAAAATTGCTAATTGAAATCGGCGTTATAACATCAAACAAGAATAAACCTAACATTGGAACGTCAGTGTTACTGAATCAGATATAATAATTTCACGGGATGGCTCTATTTTGAAATCTTCCGCACCAGAAAGTGGGGAGTTATTTTTTTGTATATGAGTGGTGGTAGCCAGGGCAGGTCTCGGATTTCATTGCGGGCTTTTGCTATTGATGATGATAGTGCCATTTTACTCAGCTCTTTTAGTCCCGACTACTGAGGTCGGTCTGCATTGATGGCTTGTAGCATCAGATATTGAGTTGATTTTTTTCAAAATTAGAAGGGTAATCATTGCGTATGCCCTGTCTCTGTCGTTAATAACAGTGAGGATAATTTAAACGCTTCATGAAGACCCGCGGTCATGCTCAAGGCCATTAATTAAGAAAAGGCTATTGCATGTAATAATATACTTAATTCGATCAGATGAAGATTTTCAAGCTCTTGTGATAATGGTTTCGGCGCAGGTGTTTAATGCTTATGTATTCCCTTACGTATATGTTACCGATAATAACGCTAATTCTTTCATCTGTTTCATCATAAATATTGCATCTCCACGTAATTGATATCATTTGAGCTGGAATAAGGATTCTAATTCTGGAAATTGGCTGGTTAAGATCCTGAAGAAAGGCTGAAATAATTTAATTTCCTGTTCACTATATCCAGTATTCAATAAACAGGGATTTTGTCCATGTTGGATTGCGCTTTTGAAAGGTGATATCAAGAGAATTTAATATATCTTTGGTTTGAAGATGCGTTGACAGATGTGAAATACAACCGTGCTCCACAGAATTTAAGGTTTGCCCTGACTGCACTAGGTAACGTTTTCGACAGAAACTTACTGCATACTCAGGAAAAAGTTATTTTTACTGAATACTCGCAGATTTTCCTATCATTTTTAGAGAGAAAGAAATTGTTTTAAAACATGTTTTGAATAATTATAGACTTGAGAGAAAACCTACCATAAAAAAGAAATTAGTGACGAAGTGCGCGTGGACGGTGTATAACTGAAATAAATACATTTTTTTATTCCCTGGTGTTAGAATCTCAAGATTTCACCAATAGGTTTTAAAGTCAGTCTACTGTCTACTCAATAAATTTTTTGCATCCCTGCATTATCCTGTGAGATACGGCGACCTCATTATTGATACATATCTTTTCAATGCGAGACGGAGAGACCCTGAGACCACTTCCTTTTCCTGACTGAACCCCGTGAAATATACTTCTTCAATGATGTTCCTTTCAGAAGAATTATTATTTTTTTGAAAAGCTTAAAAATTTAGACCAACTTTTCGAATAATGAGCTAATATAAGATGATACATTTGATACATACATGCATTATATGAGCTGATACGAGGATACTCGTACATAACTTTCAGAATCTCTATTTTCCTCATTCCATTTGGCAAGACTCGATGGGATGCATCCCAAACTGGATGAGGACTCATAGACCAGATCATACCTCATAGAACAATTTGTGATGCATGGACGCATTTTAAAGGGTGCTTTCCGAAAGAAATGCAATTATTTTTAAAAAGTAATTTCTTGGACCGATTTGCATAAATACTTAAAATTCTTCAAAGTATTGTTCTTGGGTCTCTAAAACTTTTTTCCAGTGAATCTGCCATGAAAGGCAGGTTCTCACCTTCCAGGGAGGCCATCCAATCAGCTGATTGAGATCTTTTATATGGACGAAAAACGGGTTACTTTTAGGGCTAACTTAGTCCGAGGGAACAAAAAAGTCTGCTCGGGCGACGTCAGGACTGTAGAAGGGAGTGGGGCAACGTTGGTACCTGTCGTTTGCCCAGGAAATTGCGGACTCATAGCGCGTTGTCATGATGGAGTTTCCAGGTAGCGGAGGTGTCTTTTCTCATCCTGTTGACCCTTTTTCGGAGTCTTTCCTGCACATCCTCGTAGTAGGCAGCGTTAACTGTCTATCTTTGAGGAACAAACACCTTATGGAATATTTCTTTATTGTCAAAAAAGACGACGAGCACCCAAATTTTCACTATATTCTATTGTTTCAGGCTTCACTTCGTGGAGGTATTTAATATCCAAACTAAAAAGAAAGACTTGTGCTTTACCACAGATTTTTTTATGTGGTACAACGCGTTTCACCGACTTGCGGCATCATCAGGTGTCTGATGATGCCGCAAGTCGGTGAAACGCGTTGTACCATTTAATAAAATCTGTGGGAAATTACAAGTCTTTCTTTTTAGTATGGATTTTTTTCACTTTTGATTTGCACATTCTTGCTTGGTGGAATGGTCGGTGTGCCACTCAGAGCTTTGGCATTTTGTTTCTGGGTCGTATTAAAAAACCCAGGTTTCATCACCAGTGATGACGTCCAAATAATCAGGTTAGTTTTCAATACGCTGCAAAAGTTCACTTGAAATTTCCATTTGGTTGGTCTTGCGTGACACGGTCGGCGCGCAGAGGTTTAAAATAACTAACATCCTGCCACTTCCACGGCTTGAAGAGCACTAAGATCAGTTTTGTGGCAAAGCGCATTGTCCCCTAACCTAATTCAAGTTGTTTGATCTCACTCTAAATAACAGGAGCGGCGCTGGAAACTCAATTGCATTACTTTTGGAACGCAGTCTGTATGCGTAATTTATCTTATAAAGATTCTGGTGGGAATGATATTAATTGCATTTTAATTTGTGATTAAATAATGAAATATTATCGTTCACTGTCTTTTAATGCTTTTGTCGATTTCAAATAAAATTAGTGCTGCTAATGCTATTATAAAAAGGTCATAGGATAGGTCGTGGAGCCTTGCAACTAATTGATGTTTAAGAAAATTGTACCTTTTGAAAAGAATTATTAATGGTCGTTCATTAAATACAAAGGAAATGAATGTGAATTGATTTGGCTCATGCATTTTAATCAGTGAATTATTCAGTGAGACTTCTGAGGGGTCGCTCAATAAGGAAGACGGAATCACTTTGCTTGATACGAATAGGTTTTGTTCATGAATATTAAAGTGTTTCTCCTCTTTTAAAAAGTGCTGAATTAATTACCAGAACCGTCGTCGATTCTCCATTCTTTTACGGAAAAATCCTTGATGTGACACATGAAAACCTATAGAGCGGCCGTATTTGTTAGTTCATTGATTAAAAAAACAATTATTGGCGGAAAAGATATTTTTTAAATGTACATTGCAGTCAATATAATGATACTTCAATATATGAATTGCATGTATAATTCGTACATGTCTAATAAAATCATAGAAAATGATAATTCTCCTAAATATTTTGTGCAACTGTGAAAATAGTACATAAAGTTTAATATTGCATTAAAAATATATAGCATTGAATGTGAATTTACGTTGCGATAACACTAGGACTGGTTGGCTTCGTTCACCGATCTGGTTCTGGAAGCATAAAAATCCAGATGATGTTTTTTTTGGGTAGCTGTCACTGGTCCACAAAAATGCCCCCAGATAAATTAAAAACAAACGCCCATGTTTATCTTAAACTCCTCTTCCCCGTGCGCATTTACGCCATATTTTGCGTTTTTACGTTTTAAGAGCTGCTAATTGTTTATCATGTTTCAAATTTTATTATCATGGATGCTCATTCAAATCAATATTCCCAGCAGAATGAAGCATCCTGAATTCAACCGAATATCGTTAACCTCGTGTCAAATATGCGAGAAGTGAAAATGGTTCAAGGGAAAATTGTTGAAAATTTTAAGACGCTGAGCTGACTACAAGAAAAAGCTGCAAAAATAGGTTGACCGAAGGAATATGGCGTGAGTAACTCAATATAAGATTAATTAGCCAGTTTGTTCAAGGAGTTGTTAATATAATTTTGGGACTGAGTCGGTGTTTGGATCGAATTTAGTGAAATGTCTTTATTACAATAAATTATAATTCCCCCAAAACGGAATTATTTCTTTCAATCAATACCCGTCTGTGGATTTAAATATAATATGTTTTTTTTATGTAAGGCAACGGCTGTTTTTCAAAAACTGTAAATTTCGAGAAAGCTATCGTGTATTTCCTGGCATTCTTCTCTTTGGTTTGCTCATTGGTGGTATTTTTAAGTTCCCTAGCAATGTATGCATCAAACTCTCAAAATGTTGTTTTCCGAGGAAAAACCTTAGCCGGCGACCTTCGGGTTACACTATGATACTGTAGACCATCAAAATATTCGGATCAGCTTCGTATTTTTCATGTTTTCCTAGGACCAGGGTGTCATTTATTAGTTTCAACCATTAGAATAGTAATAATTAATGTAACCCATCAATGCAGGATCAAAGGAGATGTCAAGTTCTCAGCTTGGGATTAATATGCATACAAAAATTGGTCCAAATTTTGTTTAATTAAGGATGAGCACTTTTAAAGCGCGTCATTTTTATTTACAGAAATATTACAACTGATTAAATGATGTATCTGCATTTTATACATATTTCCTTCTATCCTTAAAAAATAGGTATATTTAATAACATATGATAACAAATGGAAATAAACGGTGCTATATTCTTCCTCGATGATTTTACAAGTAATTCTTCTCTTAGGAAGATTTTTTCTGCATAGGGTCCTTCTCAGAGGGACAAAAATAAACGGAAGGCACCCTTTCATAGTAAGAGTATCCTTTCACATTTTTTGAGCGTATATGTTAGGAAAGAATAACGAAGGGAGGTTAAACTCTGACATGACTAAATCATTACAGAAAAGCAACTAAAAATAAGCTTCATTTTTTGTAAATAATACGATTCAATCTTCTATTACCTCTTTTTATCTTCGGTTACACGCCTCGGCGTACCGTTTTTCACGCAGTAATAATATTAATTTGCATATTAATGAGAAAAAAAGGCGTTGAATTTTACCGGCGGGGGGAGAACCTCACTGAAATTTTACCTTAAAAATTATCTGCTTACTGGGAATTTGCAAAAAAAGCAGTCGCAAGTCATAAGTAGTCTCAGGATTCCAGCTTGCGGAGTTCACTGAAAGATACGTGATAAGGCTTGTATCTGTCTACAATGAATAAAATATTATTGTAAAATCAATGCTTGAGATACTTCTACCCTGAGACCGGCGGGTCGCTTACTACTGTAAAACTAAACTGACCAATAATGTTCGCGCATGGGAAAATCTCGACAGGCTATCGAATGGTTACACACATGACGTTTCATGATGAAGAATGAGAATTTATTACGGTTTTGATGCAGTATTCCACATCTACTAAAATTGATTGAATTTTTTCATGAATTAATAGTTGCGGTGGAGTAGTGGCTTAGAGGATAAATAATTCTGCTGTTGACATGTGGATTCCGGATACCAATCCATTTTATGCCTTTGGGCAAAGTCTGAACTAGCATTTTAAACTGCAACTTGGCTGTTCGATTTTACGAGTGCCTGATCATTCTAGAAAATTGAAGTGCTAAACGAATAGAGATACAGTTCCGGATGAATTTCTCAAGGTTTAGAATCATTGTCCGAAGTTTTTGCCGCATATCTGCGGTGGTCTCCTCGAGTTTCCAAAATGAACCTTTTTGTTGAATCTTACGGTGGTATTTTTTATGGGAATAATTTAATGATTTGAGTTACGCTCAGTTTGTTAAAAAAGCACTATTTCCTCTGCCAATATTGATTTTGAGAAAAGGACGGAAATTCAAGCCCATGTCTGGATGTTTGAAGCCTTAGCAGAAATCGGACGGCGACGAATGGCGATGTCACTGATGGTGTCTCCCCGCCACTCATCCATCTCTCTCTCTCTCTCTATCTATCTCTCTCCCGCCCCACGGACTCTCGCTTCACTGTTTGCGGTCACCCTTTGGCCGTTTCCTTCATTAGCCGTCGTCAGCGTGGACACGCGTAGAGTACCCGACGTCCCTTCTGACTCCGCGAGCGACGGGCTTCTCGCCCCGCCCTCTTTATCAGTGGGCGTGGTGAGGACACGCGGAGTGGACAAATAAAATATTAACGAAGCGTGCCAGGGTAGGATCACGCGATGTCCCTCTTTTGCGTCAACGACCCCAATAACAGGGGAAGGTAGGGAGAGAACTGGGGATATTTTATCCGCGTAACAGCCCACCATTTAATTGTTCAGCCAGACGCCCGCAAGTCCGCACATTGGCGTTCTTCTCTTGGACGTCAAGGGACGGCGGGGAGAGAACAAAACTCAAGGGAAAAAGTAGCAACAGAAGGAGTCGTTTAAAAACTGCTCGGCTGTACGTAATAGCCCGAAGGACTCTGAGGTGAAGGGGTGTTTGTCTATAGCGTCGGGAGCAGGTTGAAAAATCTATGCTAGGTAACAAGCTCTGTTTCTGCGCCAGCGTTTTTAATTTTACTCCGTGATCTCTCATACTGCAACTAAACTGAGGTTCTCTTGGTCTGTTATTACCTATAAAAATGTCTCAGGAAAACTCAGGTGTTTGTTCCTCTTTAGACCATAGACCCGGAAAAAATTCGAATTTAAAGTAATCTCCGCAAGAACTTGACACAAGGGTCGTCCTTTTCTATAGGTAGAGAAAAACCGGCGGATTTTTAAACGACATTTCTCATATTTTTTTGAACTCTTAAATTAAAACATATCTGACATACGGGTTACTGTACAAATGCTACATGCGACAAAAAACACTGATGCCCAGGTCACGCTGGGGAATTCATGAGAAGAGCCAGTGCTTGCCATATTTTCGAAGTGGGTCCCGTAAATATAGAAAAAAAGGTGACGTTTTCCTGCTCCTTACCATGCAACATTTATTTGAAGCAGGTTAAATGAGAAATGGAAACCCACCACTTTTAGAAAAAATAACATCCTATTAAACCAATGCCCGTCTTTCATAGTAATATTTGTTTTGGTTATGTAATAGCATCCATGTTCCCTTGGTAGTGAAGAAGTTCATTAAAACGAGGCAGTGTGTGATCGTGCCTATTTCAAATTACATGTTAAAATGGTAAGTTTCAACTACTTAGCTAATTACCATAATTTTATAAATAAAAGTTTTTGTCTTAGTTTCATGATGTTGCTCCCTTGTTACAAATTCATATTTAACTCCATTTCCACTTGATATTTTTCGTTTACCCTGATTATTTATGGTTATTGTTTTGTTATTTTTATTTTGTTCACTCAAATAATGAGTGAAGAACATGTATTTTTTTTAGATATTGACTGCTCATTTTAACAACCATTGAATTCGTGCGAAGTCAATTCAATAAAAGTGATTTAAAACACTAATTCAAACAAGACGATGTTAAAGGTTTGCTTGAGAATTAAACGATGAAAAGAAGCATATGATAGCGTATAAAACGAAAAATAAGTTGTGTAAGGGATATGAACGATTATATGTTGGTAAATGATCGTCCATTTATCGGCTATATTATTCATCTAAGGAGAAAGGAATTTTATGAGAAAAACCCTCAAACATGTCCACACTGCTCGCATTCTAATCACTTGCTCACATGCTAATTGACGAGGACATTAAACAACTACAAAAGCAAAGCTCGCAAACCGCCTAGTAGGAAATATAAATCTATCCATTGATAGTACATGACTAATCTATGAAGAAAGTATACCCTAAACCATATTCGTTGTCCACATTTCATGGCCAAGTATTACAACACAACTAAATAATATTACAGATATGTAATAATGCAACTAAAAACGTCACACTATTGAAAACCAAGCGGCAAAACGTCATTCTGATGAAAAAAACGCTTCGAGCAGAGGGCGAGGGATAGCGTGCACAAGCGTGTTTACCTCACTCGGCGGCACTCGATTTTTCTCCGCGTCGAAGCGATAGAAGCGTGGGAGCACAGAGAGAAGAATATGGGGGGAATGGCAGATAAGAGAGCAGACTCACTTTCTCCGCTATCGCCGCCAACCTTCCGACTTTGTTGAGAAGAGGAACGTCCGCCAGTTACGATCCCTTCCTTCCGACGAGGCTTCATTGCCGGGGAGGGAGTCGGAGGTGTACACGCGCCGCGAGGACGGAGCGACACGCGTGCCCGCGGTTCGGATGGGGTGCGAGAGAAAGAGCTCCGAGGGAAAGGACGCTCGCTCACAACCCCCTTGGGGGGAAGGAAGGGGGCAGGGCGGTTGCGGGGGAGGGCGGCGGGGTAGTTTCGACGAAGCACACGGAGAGGAGGAGAGAGAGCGGGATGGAGGAAGAAAAACGCGTGATTGCTAAGTGTGTAGTGTGTGCATGTCGCGCGAAGATGCTAGCATAACAATGACATTGCTACTACGGCTGTGCGGCGCCTTATTTCACGAGTCCACGCACACTCACGCACGGCCAGACACGCGCACTGTTTACGGCTCGACGCCGGGAGATATTTGGCGGAATAAGAGGGGGAAGAGAGGGGGACAATTAGGGCGGGAGTGAGTCGGAGCGGAGGGCGGGAGGGAAGAGAGAGGAGGAGCACATCCCTCCCCCCTCGTGAGGGAAGGGAGACGGACGGGAGTGGGTGAATGGACGGACGGGTGCGATGAGGGGGCGTGGTGTGTTTATCGAGTGGGGGAGGCGGGTGCGGGACTTTCTCTCTTCTCTCCTCTCCTCCTCCTCCCCTTCTCCCACGTCTTCATCCACGTGTGCACCCTCGTCGAGCCTCCCTTCCCCCTTCGATATACGATTCGCGACACACGGGACTCGTACCCGACGCGGAGACCCGTGTCCCCGACGCGCTCGGCGGAGACTGACACCGTGTTGTGTGTGTGACGACAACGCCGTTTCACTGCGGGGTTCCACGCCGATCTAAAAGCGAGGCACGCTTCGTCATGTGCCCGCCGGGCGGCATGAGGGCGCGCGGGTTTTTCACCGGAAGGGGTAGTACCAGAGTGGCGGACGGGGAAGGGGGTTAGTGGGGGTTGGAGGGGAGGTTGGAGTAGGGGCGTTGAGAGATTGGGTGCGGGGGTTTGGTGGTCGGGCGGGGGAAGGGGTAGAGCAAGGAGGGGGGTGGGGTGAGGAGACGAAGGGGTCGAATTGAAGAAGGGTTTTCAGTTTAGGGCCGAAGGGAGTGAAATCGGGAGGGTGGGTGCAAGGGACGAAGGGAAGATTGAAAGACGAAAGAAGAAAGTCGGTTCTTTTCTTCTTTATTTCTCGGGACGGAAAATGAGAGTATGTGTGTGGAGGAGGAGGAGAATAAAGGAAGAGGGTTCGCGGGGGGGTGGAGGGACCAAGGGAGAGAGAGGGAGATGGGGTGGGGATGGGAGGAGGAAGAAGGCAGGCGCATTATTGCGAATGTGACGTCACGTTCCTCCCCTCCCATCGTACCCCTATCCACCACCCGACTCGCCCTCACGGTCCCACCTCTCTATCCAATCCTTCCTCTCTTCTCCCTTCCACTCTTCTCGTCCTCTCCCCCTTACCTATCCCTCTCCTTTTCTCAATATCCCTCTCTCTCTCTCCAACCCTCCCGTTCCCCATACCCCCCACAATTTTGCCATGACCTTTGCACGGTGCTGCCATCCGTCGGGAAGCCACCGAATCCTTAGTTGGAGAGGTTCATTTGGAGGGGAATGCGAAGGATAGGAGTAGCGGCGGTGACTCCGGAGTTGCGAAGAATTGTGTGCGACGGGGGTGAGGGGGTCGAAGGGAAAGAGGGCTGATTATCGTTCGGGGTGAAGGAGAAAGAGAAGGGGAGGATTTGGAATTAGTAAGAGAGGAGCGCTCACGCAGCCGAAAATTGGAGAGTGACGTGAAATGGAGAAAGGGGGAGCGGACCAAGTCTGAAGGAAAATGTAGGAAAGGGTGGGTACGGTATGGCTGGAGAGGAGCAGAGCGGAAGGACTCAGTGAACTCGTTCGGGAATGAACGTCTTCAGTCCTAGTGCCTCAGTCGTATCATGATAGCGAAGTTAATTCACATGTTAATCAATGAGAGACGAAAATAATTATTTTTATAGCATATACGTGGTACGCACCGCGCATGCGGTACTGTGTGGTGAAATAAAACTTAAAAAATAATATTATTAATTTTGAGTAATACTAGATTAATATTGAGCTGCCAATTGGTAAACAAACTGGAATACACAATTGGTATCTCTAAACTGAAAGTTCCGGATGCAATTCATGCTTCTTAAGTTTTCCGCCTTCCCATGATGCGCATGGCATATTCTACTGTTAATTTAGAAAATAATTTGGCTCGAAATATATAGTAAATCTAGAACGTATGAAACAGGTGGAGTAATTGAGTGAAACCTGGAGAAGTATATTAAACTAGTAATGGCAGTCAATGGAAGGTAACTTCAAATTACCTTGTCGGCGAATGCTCGTGAAAAGTTAGCAAGAAACATCTGTAGTCTGAAATCATTAAAAGTAACTCTGTGTCATTAAGAGACAAGGAGCGACGCGCTTTCTTGTTTACATATTTTAAAATTTTAAAGATTAAAGTTAAATTCCAGTCACGCTACATATTAATTGGAGATTTATTTACGGAAGTACGGGAATATAAGAAATTAATGAAAAGAAATGGAACTACGTAGGTTTAAAATTTAATTATATGTAATACGCTTTCGTTTATTTATGTAGCTCTAGTCTGAAAACAGCCCTTTTTGGCCTTTACATCGAACTATTAACAGTGAAAAAAAATGGAGACGGTTAGAAACATCCAAGGCCTAGGTGGAGAAAAACCCACCCAGGCGGGAATCGCACCCGCAACCATTGGATTGGCAGACGAGGAAGTTACCCTGCCGCCACAAAGGCCAACAGATGTTAAAGATTGCTTTACTGTTATAACAGTAAAATAATCTTTGGCAGTTGGTTTTTACGAATTCAGATTTTCCTTAGGTTTCGGATGTAAATCACGTCAAAAGTATAATTTTATAAAATAAAATATTTTAATAAGTGCAAGGAAAAAATTTGCTAGCTAATTTAATCTTAACTTTGAATTAAAATCTCGTTCCTTTAAGGAACTCTGGCTTATCTGACGTGGTAATATTTTTGGAGTGAATTTTTGAATTCATATCTTAGATGTTATCAACAGACCAACCGAAGTCCTAGGAGGTTATTTATGAAGAAAACCTGTTTAAGGTGTTCATAATTTTCTTTAAATCAGACTAAGCGTTTTGCAATTTTTGTGATATCCTTAAGACTTCGTACTATTTTGCAGTCATTTAATCTGTGATAAGTTATATGTCGTGGTTAGTGTTTGTTTTTAGAGAGCACTTACGGTACCAGGGCGTCATACATCGGAAAAACATATATATATATATATATATATATATATATATATATATATATATATTCGGTCCGTTTTCGTAAATATTTTTTTGGCGAATATAACCCAAGACTAATTCTAAACCGAACTAAATAATCGGAATAGTTTTGTTTAGTAGGCATTAATTTTACTACATATATAAATTTAAACTAGGGATAATTGCATTGATACGCACCCAATTTTCCAATTATTATCCACAAGTTGAGTGCCAAAAGAATGAAATGAGACGACAGGGGTGTGTGAAATACCCAGGATGATAAAAACAAGGGTATGGAACGAAAAAGGATAAGGGAAGGTGAAACATGATGGGTGTTATGGTGATAGTGCCTCATTTGATCTGTCATCAATTCTTGTGTGCCGCTACCACTCGAGGGAAGAATGGAAGAAGATCAGGGGGAAAGACTTAGAAGCCACGAGTAGCATAATTTATACCCTTGTTCGCCAGCCCTGGGTAGGCATTTGCCAGATTGGGAACGCATCAGGCATTGGGAAAGGGAGCTCATTTTGACGTACTGTTGCTGAGTACTTGGTCCTTATTCTTAACAGTTCACTTGGAGTCATGCGAAAAAGTGATAGAATAGCATGAAAGCGTTGGTAATCTCCTGTCCCATATTTCCCTCCTGACGGATTTTTTTTTCACTCTCTACTTTTAGATATTAAAAAAGTCAAGAGGACCGCATAAGAAGGTGAAGAGGGAATTATAACTATTTAAAATAAAATTAGAAGGGAAAAAAAACACTTTTTTCTTGCATAACATTTTAAATAGTACATTTGGTCAGTAGGTTTTGATTATTTTTTTGTAACTGTCCCAAGGGAACTGGTGAAGGTACTTTTCACTTTTTCCAACGATCATAGTTGATGATGGTATTCATTTATTGTTTCAAATGTTCAGTACTTGTTATTTAAATGTTAAAATTGAAGAGCATGACTTGAAATCCAGGAATCCGCCAAAAATGTTTTGTATTATAGCATTGATTCCTTTTAACTATGATGAGATGGACTTGTATATTACCTAGATCCACACTTGTTGTTAATATTGGCATGGGTAAAAATTAAAAATCACTGCCAATTTCTCGAATAAGTTCATTGTCAAAATTCGAAAATTTTCAAATATATGTATGTGCCACAAATGTATCATTTAATTAGAAGAAACTTTCATTAGAACACTATGCATCTTCAAGAGTTTGTAAAAAAATAATTGAAATGATATTCTCTTAAAAAAATACGAATTGACGAAATAACTAATAATAAAACACTTCAAAAGTCGTAAGATTATTTATTGAGATTGGACAACGATATAAAACTTTATAGTCGATGCTGCATAGTAAAAATAAAACTTTCTCATCTTTTACGTCCATGATCCTCAGTTCAGAGTTTTGGTCGAGGACCTTCCATAATGGGACAGAAGAATCTGTAATTTTATTAAAAAAAAGAGCAAGATGTTCCTCTGTCACATTTTCACACTCTTAAATCTATAGAAACACATAAAATCCGGGCAGATGCATATATTTCGATCGATAATATAACCCTGTATCTGTACATAAATCTGTAACATATTTTTGTAGATAGTTTACTACATAAAAAAAGAAAAAAATTATTTATTTCTAAAAAAATTAAAAAAAACGGAGAAATTGAGGAAGATTTTGGCTAAAAAATATTTACTCTTTCATCATACACTATAAATATGATTTGATACCGTATATCATATATCTTATTGGAGTTTCGAAGTTAGGTTCAGATTATCAATGAATTTTCTTTTTTTTCTGGCCCGCCAATTCTTATTACGAACCTCTTAACTTGCATCTGTGAAAGATTTGACATTTTTTAAATGGAGTTTAAGTATTGCTACGTCATTTGGAGTTTTAATATTATTATAATAGAAAAGATTAATGTCTTCTCATTTCAATTCGATTAAAAATCATTTACGACCCCTAAAAATTTAATTTCCCATTTGCTTTTTATTATTATAATACTAATTTGCCTTAAGAATAGGGACAATAGTGTTGGTGTTTATTCTTGTGCATATGCAACTTGCATTGCTAATGTTTAATGTAATCTATCACATGCTCAGCGACTGTTTGTTCTTTCATTCTCCAGCTTCTAGGATTTGCTTAATACTTGACGTAGAACAAAATAAAATGTGAATGAAATTCTCCGTACGCACTGCTTGGACATATAATTTCAATTTTGTTTCAATGAGGGTTAAGCAGACTGCATATTTGGCCAAATCTCGTAGAGGAGGAATTAAATAACTACTTTTTATTTATTTAACCCCAAGTATCGATTGCATTGAGTACAACTCAGAAAAACGGAACGCACTCATGGAACAAACATATTTTTAGTGCATGCTACTCTCCAGTAAAGAAGAATATAAGAATACTGTGAGCTGAAGCTGTGAGACTTATTTCTACGCTTGGGGGCATTAATTATATATATATATATGTATATATATTTAAAGTCACTTTCTTGAAAATCTCACGAAGGTGCACAATGATGTAAATAGACTAACTAGTCGACACAAACACAGAAACTGAAACAAATAACAGAGGGACTCACTGGTTCTCGAATTTTCGGTGGTGCAACCACCTTTCTCAAGAGGAATTTGGAACAGAACCGAAAATTCGAGAACCAGTGAGTCCCTCTTTTATGTGTTTCAGTTTCTGTGTTTGTGTCGACTAGTTAGCCCATTTACATTATATATATATATATATATATATATAGAATATACGATATTACTTTATTTATATTCGGAGACCTATAGCCTTGTCTAAAATAAATTATTCGGAGAAATGTCTCTTGTTAAAATAAAACAGTAAACAGTATCTTAAGATACTGTTAACTACTTAAGATAAATACAATTCCTATATGATGTCGTAAGTAAATGCTCGTGGCTGAAGGATGCTGAGTATAGTCATTTGGAAATATTTTGCTAATCTATTTTCTTTCGACTTTATTTCATTATAAATTCTGTGAATTCAATAAAATTTCGTCATATAACAGTAACTTTTTAAGAATATGGATGGATTTTTATACAATAAGCTCAATAAAAAGAACAACTTATTGAAAATTACTAAGCATCTATCAAAAAAATCTATGCCCTCTGCGGAATTACATACAGTGAATTTTTAACTTAAATCCACACGTATAGTTGGTATGTCGTCATTCGTCATGCTGACCAGTCATTAATAACTAGAGAGCATCTTTTTGCTGAATTATTTTGATGTATTTATTTATTTTTAACCTTTAAATTTTTTGATTGAATTAATATGTTAGTAAGAATTTTAAAACTCAGGCTTTTATGGCGTTTTTAAGTTTGAAAAAAATTTAATATCCGGAAAATTTACTGTTTCCTGGAATGACTAGAAGAGGAGAAGGACCATCGGGTGCTCGAGCTATAAAAAAGTTATATCACCACTTAGTCTTTAACAATCACGTCGGCCCTTCATAGCTATAGTACTAATTAAGTAATAAAGCGTTGCGGCTGAAATGAAACTTATATGGTGGAAAAATGGTTTTCTTGCCCTATTACAGGAGTTGTCTCCATTTTAAAGACCTAATAAAAGGGGTCAATTAAAACGAAGGCGACTTGGCTCAATATCTTTCCGCGGGATATTTCCAACAAGTCCCCCGAGAAATTTGTAAAAGTCTTTCTTTTTTTTCATATTTCTGCCCGATAAAAAAGATTAGCGTTTCCCTCTAAATATAAGGGAAAGGCATCTATTAGGTAGAGCTAAAGAGAGCCCAGGGTTGGGATTGATTGAATACGACGGGAAACATAAAAATGCCCTGACGCACCTAATGCTTTCGTTCATTACACTAAATTTATCTTTTGATCTTAGAGTGATTTTTTGATACGTGGTACGTAGTGCCTGACCTTTTCCTAACGATGAGACTCGTCTATCCGAGCGCACTGAAGTGCTTCGTCTTACTCATGGGCGGGAGAGATTGAGGATGTTGATGGAGAAGTAGAGTGACTAAGCGGAGTACCCAAAACGACGGCGGCCATACCTTTTACCCCGACACCCACTCCCCTCTTCCTCGGGGGATGATTCTACCGTGATGGTCGAGATTTTTGGAAGCGGACGGTGGGATCTTTGCCGTCCAGGGAGAGCTTTCTGCAGCGCGGGAATGGGTGATGAGGCGACAGGAATGGGTGCGAGTGTTATCGGGGGATATAAGGATCCAGAGACTGGAGCGAATAGATGGTCTAGATGGGATTATTCGGTCATTTTAAGGTGGTAGGTAAATTGGATTGCAGCGGAGGATAGAGACGCGCCATGGGGAACGGGAGATATACCCGGGGGTTTCTTTTCATTTTTTTTACTATGAGATCCGATGGAAAATATAACTTAGTTATTCGAGAGCGAAAAGAAGGATGAAGCATCATTACTCGTGCCTCGTCAAGTGCCTATAGCGAAAGTTAATTAATCCATTTATAAAACATTGTCCCCCACCTTTCAGTTATTCAGGGGTAGAAGAAAGGTGGAGATTACTACATATACAGATTGAATGCGAAAGAAAAAACAGCGTTAGCATGATTATTTTATTAAAGGTTTGGTAAATTTGGGAAGACTTTCACCATTTTTCCGGAATAATTTGTCTTTTCTGTCCTACGATATTGTTTTTTAAATGGCTGAATTTTCATAATGTTTTAAATTCGTCCATTACTCTGAGAAATATAGGGATCCTCAAATTCAAGTTTTTGAATGGATGAGAGCGATTTAATCCTTAGGATATTATCTATTTGCTCAGTTTCTTTCATCTTGCACTTTAAATCAGTATTAATGAATATGAGCTGATGAGAAAATATCCATTAGTGAGGACAAAGATAATTTTAGTCGCGTAATGAATGTGTTCAAAATTTTATATAGCCTCAATTTAATAGATGAGCACCACGCCAAATTCACCGATTTGTTGAAATAAGTATAATAATTAATAAACTAGTTTATGTTAAAGCAAGTAGTTCTATTTTCCTTACTGAAACAATGGTTAATGATTGATCCAGGCTCATTTTTGAGAATGATTCCACTTTTTACTCACTCATTTGAAACTTCTTTAACATCTTCCTTCTATCGGTTTGCGAGATTGTAGGCATCATACGTTTGAAAGAATATATTTGATTTACGTTCGCGAAAATTATTATTTATCCTGCAAGCGTAAATAAAATGCCTATTGATTTTTTGAATACGAAATCGTTATATCGGTCAAAAGGGTCCAGAAATATTAATGAAATAGTGCTGTAATTGATGGAAAATGATATATCTTTCATGCCTTTTTTTTGCTATATTTCCTGCTTGTCATTTTAGCGCATTTAAGGTAAAACAACGTATTATTCATCATTTAGGTCAGTTAATCTTGGTGTCTCCTTCACATATCCACATCCCGCCTTCCAAAAAAAGACTTTCTCCGTCTCTGGCCAGGGCCTCATGGTTTGATGTTAACCACGTCCGACTTCCCCATGGCAGACAATAAAGTTTCGTCAAATCTTCCTCTCCCTCGTTCTTCCTCCACTCACGCCACTGCCTTTTCATTTGTTGCCCCACTCTTCCTTATCCCATTTACTTCGCTGCTCTCCGTCCTCTGGTCTTATTTTGACCCACCAAAAATCCCAACATTTTTTTATGTCTCGTCAATATTTTTTGTTCCTTACTCTTGTCTCCATCTTGTCCTTATCTCGAAGTCCCAGCCACTTCTAATCTGCTCTCTCTCACTCTCTCCCCCCCTCGCTTTTGTGTATCTCTTTATTTTTCTCGGTGTTTCCATCTCGGGAGACGTACGGACCACACTCCTTGAGATTTCATCCGAGGTTCATTCTCCTAAACCGTCTCCCCACCCGGTCACCCTCAAAAAATCCTCCCTCCCCGCAACCCGTGTTTAATTTTTATTCTTCTCGAGAGCAGCCTAAGACAACGGAAGGCGAGGAACCGCAAGCGCCGTTAAATGCGAAAACACTTCGAAGTGTGCAGGGCGTCGTATTCATCGCGAAGAGCTGCTTGTCTTTCACTCCTCGTGCATAAATAATGGAAGTAGGTGTAACCGAACAAGCATCAGAATATTTACCTCGCTTTTTATGTGTCTTTTAAAGTGTAAAGGAGATGTCTTTACGTTTTTGCTCGAGTCAAAGCAATGAAAATTAAAATATGAAGTGTTACCTTCTTTCTAAAATGTCGAAATGTTATAATTTATTTCACAAATTATTCAATATTAATAAGAGTTTACCATGAAATGCCTCAGAAATTCCATCACAAATAGCAAAAATTATCTATTTTGACGAATTAAGTGATCGGAGAGCTTAAAATGTGCTAATTATATAACAGTTTTTTAAGAAATATATCAAGTCAAAACGTATCCTGTGATATTTACTGTTGCATAACCGATGTTATATAACTTTTATAATATTATCCTATCAATATTGCAAACCGATTTCCATACTCTGTATCTAAAAATTGTCAAATGTGTACTACACTAGCAAAAATTAATATGGAAAAGAAATTGCTGTATGCCAACGTTGTTTTAAATAGATATTTCTGATTATCTCATAATCTAATTATCTAATAATTAAATAAAGTGCGTTATTGAAATTTTTAAAACTCATGATTGTTCGGGATCTAACGGAAGATGTCATGGTGGGATATCGCTGGCATTATTAGGTAGCGTTTCTGCGTGAAAAATAGTATGTTAGTACCTATTTAGTGGCATGTACTGCATTCATTTCACTTTTGGGAAAACAATCAACTAGTTTTAACTCATTTTTTAATTAATCCGTATGAATAGTATTGAGAAAAGCGTATATAATTATTAAGCCTTTCCTAGGGCGCCATTCCACTGGCATACCGATTTTGACTTTCGTACCGATTGACGATCGTAAATTGTGTTTTTTTTCTTAAAATTGAAGGTAGAACCAACATTGATAAAAATTAATGTAAATATATTCCATAGAGACGACAGATTGAGTATTGTGAATTGATCAAAGTAGTAAGGTTGCAAATCGTGCTTGTACACTATATTATTCTAACGCATTTCAATGAGTGCTCAATGCTTAAACAATTAAATACCGTCTGTTGTCGCGAAAACAATGAGAAGATACTTCGCGTAAAGTAAAATTGTTAATGTTATTGCACATTGTAATAACAACTGCTGATCTATAAGGTTGACTTATACTTTTTCCTCCATTACGAAAAAGGTTTCATACATTGTCCTCATTGCTGACATTAATTTATGTATCCTTTTTCCTATTTTTTATGCATATGTTATAATTATATATATATATATATATAAATATATATATATATAAATATATATATATAATATATGCATTATGTTGTAAAGCATATATAATACCTTTCATGTATCAATGTGAATAATAGTGTATTATTAATTGGGAAAGAAGATATTATTCTGGTGTAATACATTGCAAGAAATTATTGAAAGGATTAACGAAAATTTGTACCCATCTAATTACAAAGGAATATGAATGCTATCTTCGACAATCTCTAGCGATTTTCTTAAAAATCTCATCGAAATGTCAATTTCCCGGAGGAAATGGTCCCTAGTTTTCAAGAAAACTTGAAATGATTAATTTTCTTGAAATCCAGAAGCCATCTCTTATATGGAACACATAGTTTATTATCATGAAAAGAAATATTAAAATCAAACCTTCTACAGCGAGTAAAAAATTTGAAATTTTTTACTAAGGAAGATAGCTCACGTCCCACATTTATGAGTGTCAAAATTCTTATGCTTTGAGCACTAAATGCCAATTTCCTATTGCAATGAAATAGCGCTGTTGTTTCGATAAACGGAATTCCCATTACCTGCTGCCATATATGTCAAAAATATCTCGTATATATACTAGATGTACATATAGTATAGCATATATACATAGATCGTATCGCAGATGCTAAAAGCACTCAAGAGAGCAATATAACACTTGAACAGCTCAATAGAACACAAATACAGGTTTTGCAGATTTCAGGGTTGCCTACCCTGAAATCTGCAAAACCTGTATTTGATATGTATGTAGTACAAAGAGTTAAACAATAAATTGAGAAGGGCCACAAATAAAGCAAAAGAAGAATGGTGGAAAACGCAATGCGAGGATATGGAAAGTTTACAGAAGAATGGTGAAATTGGTACTCTGTACAGCAAGGTTAAGTTATTATCGGGAAGTAAGAAGGCAAGATGTGTGCTAACAGTTAAAGATAAATGGGGTAAGATAATAGTTGAACCAGGAAAAATCCAAGAGAGATGGAAGGAATATATAGAAACACTGTATGGTAAAGAACTTAGGCCGACAAGGTTAGACATAGAAAAGGAACATGACGTAGAAGAAGATAGCTTAGGTCCAGGCATACTCGACGATGAAATAGAAAGGGCATTAAAGGAGATGAAAGCAAATAAGGCTGTGGGGGTGGACAATATTCCTGTAGAAATGTTGAAATGGTTAGGGAAAGGTGGGAAGAAGGCCATATATGGACTGATTCGTAGTATCTATGAGGAAGGAATCTGGCCGGAAGATTTTGTGAGATCGGTGTTAGTTCCTATTCCAAAAAAGGCAAAGGCTTCGTCATGTGAGGATTACAGAACAATAAGTTTGATATCCCACGCAGCTAAAGTTATTCTCAGGATCATCAACAAAAGGATAGAGAGTAAGGCAAATGATTACTTAGGGGATGATCAGTTTGGGTTCAGGAAAGGAAGAGGTACGCGTGATGCCATTGCAGTAATGAGATCACTAGTCGAGAGGAATATAGAATACAATCAGGACGTTTTTGCCTGTTTTGTAGATTTCGAAAAAGCGTTTGATAGAGTGAATTGGGAAAAATTAATGCGTGTATTGCAGAAAATAGGAATGGATTGGAGGGACAGGAGACTGATCCGCAACCTGTACATGTCTCAGACTGCTCAGGTGCGAGTGGGGAACGGAGAGTCCGGATGGGCAGTGTTAGGAAGAGGGGTAAGGCAGGGTTGCCCATTGTAACCGGTGCGGTTCAACGTATATGTGGCGGAAATGATTAAAGAGGCATGGGAAGAACTGGAGGTAGAAATGAAAGTCGGAGGGGAATTCGTAAAATCGGTTAGGTTTGCTGATGACCAAGCATTAGTTGCTCAGTCAGCCAAGGGGTTGCAAGCATTGCTGAGTGAATTGGAGGTTCAGTGCGATAAATATGGGATGAGAATCAATATTAATAAAACAAAGGTTATGCGATTTTCCAGAAAGAAAAAGGCTAAGCTAAATATTAAAATAGGCGGGGAAAAATATAGCAGGTAGAGCAGTTTACATATCTCGGAAGTGTTTTCGACCAATACGGTCAAAGTGGTAGGGACGTAAGGAGAAGAATTGCGCTAGGCAAGGAGGCTTTCTCAAGGAGGAGGGAGTTGATGACGGGGACGTTGAGTAGGGATGTTAAGACAAGACTCGTAAAAACTCTGATATGGAGCGTAGCTATGTACGGCGCGGAAACGTGTTCACTGAAGCAGGAGGATAGACGTAGATTGGAGGCTTTTGAAATGTGGGTGCGGAGAAGAATGGAGAAGGTGAAATGGACCGAAAGGAAAACAAATGAGGAAGTACTGGAGATGGTGGGTGAGGAGAAGGGTTTGTTGAGAGAAATCCTATGGAGGCAGGAAAAATGGATGAAAGGCGTATTGAGCGATAGTGGAATGTTGAAGAGGGTAATAGAGGGGAGAATGTTGGCAAGCGAGGTAAGGGCAGGAACAGGATAGGGATGTAGGACGGGGTGAAGGGAGGAAAGAAGTATACAGAGATGAAGGGGACCTGATATAGATTAGTTTGCTAGGTGGAGAGTCACAAAATGTTTATTTGATAGTTGTGTCCATTCAAAAACCTACCTTAAACGGTAGATTACCTAATAATAATAATACATACAGGCACACACATGTGTGTGTGCGTGTGTGCCTGTATACGCGTGTCCGGCTCTGAATAAGTTCTTATTTAGCCGCATTTTTATATATAGATTCTACGAAGACTCTAGGTAGGATACGTCATTGATACTGCAATTGAAGTTTCAGTTCAGTTTTGTTGGGGAGGCGACCGACAGCTAAGGTCATTTGCGCCATTAGGGATGGATGGGACTGGGGGTCTCGCATTAGCCTACTCTTGTCGAAAGGGGTCCACAGTTTAACGTCCCATCCGACGGGAGTCGTACTTACTCAAAGTGCTCTCCACAAAGCACCTCAAGTAGGGATCGGGATACCACTGAAAAATATTTGTTGTCTTCAGGATTTGTACCCGGGCCTTCAGGGTGGGAAGCCAGTACGTTGGCCTCCGCACCATCCCGATCCAAGGCGACAAGCGATCGTCGACTGCCGAAAACACTGTCCATTACAAACACAGCCCACCCTCCCATTCATTCTGTCCATGGAAAATTGAGGCGTAGTATGCTGAGATTTAATTCAATTCCAATTTGTAAATGTTTGAATCAACTTAATATATCAGAAACAGTACAAAATTAATAGAAAAGGCTTTCAACTTATTTTACGAATGATATATTTTTAACTTGAATTTGCTTATCACTGAGGTCGTTTTCATGACCCTCAGTACAATTTGGATAATATTAGCGCGTCCTTGGGTTGTGCAAATGTTTGCAGCCCGGTTTCTCATGTGATACACTCAGGGTACACCGCATGAGTACTTTCAACATTTATGGAGTCATTTAATAGATTAATTATATGTACTTTTCCACTTAATGTAATTTTATATGTGAGATTTGGCCCTCTCAGGGATGGTGGGCAGCAAGTCACGCGTTACGTGCAGTTTCCGTTACTCCAAATATGACACTTCTGTCGTGCAACGGATAAATTGTGTGATTAGACTGTAATTTGATGTCATGACTAATGGAACGAAGGGAAAAACCAGTGAAGGCTAGTTTTTGAAGAGGTAAAAGTCGAATTTTAAACTGATGATTCAAAAACCTTTTAGCAACGGCCTCTTGTGTATCCCGTTTTACAGCGGAAGGAAGCCATAATTGCGGAATCATTTTCAGTAGCATCGTATGGTGGGAAAAAACGTCATTTTGTAAATTCCACATTGGAATTTTTCAAATGCCTACCACATTTTGTGGGTCTGTACGCTTCATTTTACGTTGCTATTTTTCCTTGTAGCCAAATTCTTTCAAACACCGTTTGTTTCACATATCTGTGATTTATTCATAGAATCAATTTTAAAGTTTTATTAAAACTAGTCAGCACCTGTCCATGAAAATAATTTTGCTGCAGGCATTTTAAACCAATTGACCGTATGCACCATCTCGATTTGCTTGCCTAAGTAATACGCGTACTTATATTTGATTATTTTACGCTATGCTAAATTTTGTGTCGAATGAATGAGAATCTACGTCTGGAGATAGTTGCTGTCACATTTTTCCATTCGAAAGGGAGGGATTATCAGTTCCACGCGGGGTTTATTTTTTTTATTAAAGGACGAGGCTCTTCCAGTCCCCCATATTGCAGCTAAAATAACAATCCCTGCTGAGTGTTAAGCGATGCGGCAATCTTGGGTAAAATGTGCAATTTTACGAGGCTCCGCACTCAGCTAAAAGTGCCGCTCTTGAGTCAAGGCAACCATGAAGAGCCGTGGAGCATGCCGAGCAAATTTTTATGGTTTTTTTTACGCTTTATCTTTGCTCATAACGCTTCTGGCCTGGTAACCTCGAAGTGGCATGAATGATATTAGGATCAGTTGTGCCTTTTACTTCGCTTGCCGTTATTTCACTAAGCCAGTGATATCAGTGATTTCGCTGTTTTCCCGTTGTATATTATCTATGTGCCAGAGAAATTGCTATTTTCAAAAATTTTATCCTATGCTGAGACATATAATTCTAATACATTGAAGTGCTCTTGTTAATGATTTGCAGTTTTGTGTTATTTTGGATGTGCACCCCAAATTCTATTTTTTTAGGCTTTGTAACAATTAAAAATCCTTCATGGCTATTGGAATTTTATTTATTTATTTATTATTTATTATCGACTTAATTGGGCGAGGTTGAGACTAAATAGTCCCTTCTTCCACCTAACCCTTACATTACATACATTAAATTGAAGACAATTACATACAGCCAAGCCCTGGATGGAGAAAAATCCACCCAGACGGGAATCGAACCCGTGACCTCTCAGTTGGTAGACGAGGTTTTTACAGTTACATTAGCTCATAATTATTTTTCACAATATTGAAGTATATTTTACATGCATTTTTCCATTTCCGTCATTCTAACTTCGTATTAATTGACAGTGTTTTGCAAACTGAAATTTATATTCTGAAATTCTAATAAACGGATTATTAAGAGAGTATGCCGTTTAAATAAATAAAGGAATGTAATCATGGTTTTCTTCTTTTGAACTTCATTTTCTGACCTTCTTGGATGGATTTTTAAAATCTTAATGTAAATTGAAATGAAACATTTTAAATTTATCTATGTGCTAAAGAGAATTTCCGAAAGTATATTTGAAAAAGGGTAATATCATTTTCCGGTGACATGCATGTCCGTGAGTGGGTTTGGTCTAATTAAAATAATGAACATTATTAAAAGTTTAATATTTGTGCGTTATTTACAAGAGAGAATTGTAACAATATTCTTGTGTATTATCTCCTTTCTTATTAACACTTATTTATGTTATATAGTTTAAGCAGCAAAAATCGTACTGAGATTGTCATCCCGTTCTTATAAATCCTTGATCTTCCTAGTAATGCATAAAATCTACATTTAGAAATATGCTTCCTCCATATGATTTGAAAAGGTTAGGCAGTTGAGGTAGTTTAGGCATTCAAATTATACTTAGCTTTTCGAAATGTCAATTCGTTAATATGCCAAGTTATGTCTCATATGTGCATCATAGTTTGCCGATTTTTCGGATTTAATACATAAAAATGATGACGAAGATAAAATGATCCCTTAAAACCTAATAAGCGAACTAGCTTAATAAAAACAATGACTGTTGTCATTGACCTCAGCAAGAAATGTTCATGGCGCTTGACTGTGAAACTTAGAGGAATTAGACGGATATTTCCTGTACAAAACTGTGAGGAACTAAATAGGAAGATTTAGCTTCCTTATTTGTGACTCCCATTGAATGCGCCACTGTGTTTTTTTAAGGCCCGTGTTTCATTCATTGAAGGGTGTGAGTTGAGCGATAGCTTTTCGCTTTGATCGAATGATTTAGCAAGTCTCAGGATGTGTCGAAATAAGTTGTTAGCCTTCCTAACATAACAAAATAACGTCTTTCACAATTTGGAATATACCCAAATACTCCTATATCCCAAATACAGTTAATATCAAGCTTATACGGATTTTGTTATTGAATATCTTCACTATTCTTGAAATGAGCCACACGGCCATATTGAGTAGCTCTTTCAAGGGATTTCTCTAACCAGTGATTGACAAAATAGAAGTTTTTACCTTGGTTTTATTTGGTTTCTCAAATGTCTCAAAATTGGTGCAATTCCATTTGAACGTCACAGAAGTCTTTTCTATAATTCCTGCTCATACTATAATACGCATATACTTCGTACACAAAACTAGATATAATTTACGCGTACCTGGGACACGTATTTGGATTATAGTTTTGTTTCTATATTTGAATTTGTTCAGATACGTAATGTCTCCCGTAGGTTCGTTACTTGCTTGTCAGGTGATTGTTTGTAAGCAGCTTAAGTTAATACGTATTTCCTCGAATGCTCCTTCTCTTAAAATAATCAGTAATTCCTAGAATAAAATGTAAGGTTATTGGTAGTCATATCATCTATAACACCTCTTTTCTAAGCACCTATTTTATTTTTTTGCGACACATAAATTACGAATGCTTCTAAATTAGCGCTTATAATCGTAGGTAAAGGCAAAGGACGTCTAAATAATTTTTCGCCTCTTCACGATTTAATTACGATGTAATAGCATTTTTCCATTAAACAAATATTTTGTACCAACCGGTTTCCGATGTGCTACGTACATTATCTTCAGGTACGGAATGACTAAAATTGCAGTCTGTTATGCGTTTTAGCCTGGAGAGAAGGGAGCAGAGGAAGAAAAGAAGGAGAAAAGATAATGTTTTCGGTAGATTGGAGAGAGGACAAAGTTGGTGTAAGATTTAGATACATAGAAAATTTCAAGTGATAGAAAAGGTTCACAAAATATGGTTGTACCAGACATTCCAAGGGGATTACGATCAAGTGAAGGGAGTGAAAGGGGGGGATCGCTGAAACTTAACATACTCCCCCCAATCCCCTTGGCCTTACTCCTTCCGCTGATAAGGCATGCGGATATGGCCGCGGAAGAAACCACAAAACGGTGCTCTGTGGTGTACATGGCGCTGCCAGACGTCGGAGACTTTTGTGTTTGTAAACCTATTTTGCAACATGAAATTTCGCATGTTTTTCAATCTGATGCCAACATTTTTCTCCCCTAACTTCATTTATTCTGTCAAAACCGTCCTCCTCTGTATAAGGGGACCTTATCTCTCCCCCATTTTCTTTCCTCCCGGCTAAGACATGTAAGACGGAACTGTTAATCAGTCTGTACCTGACGCTGATGTAGCACAAACCTGCTCAACGTTAATTTTTTGTCTAGAGAAAAAGTACTGTTATTTGATCATTATGTATCAGTTGAACCATATAAAACCTGGAACCAAGTAACTTTTCCCTCAGGATTTATTTTTCTGAAGCTTATGAGTGTAGAATGACTTTTCAATGGGTAAGAATAGTGTGAGTTAGTAAAAAGATTTAAAATAATGTTGGAATAAATATTTTAATAGAATGGCCAAATAAATAAAGTCTTAGATGGAAAAGGCTAAAATAATAGTTAGAACACACCAAGCAGGATCAAAAAGAGATTGAATGTCGTTTTCAATGAAGTCATGTATCCATTAAAAATCAGTGTTCTGCGAGACCTTCAATAGCATTTTCCTTATTCAGACTAGTTATTAAGAAAAAAACGATTTTTTATTAGAAAACATAGGAGAAATGCAATTTAATGTTTACAGTACAATTTGGTATTTATTTGAAAATTTGGCATAGAAATTGAAGGATGAAGAAGACTCATCTGTCGGAATAATGTTCGTAGTTCATTAATCAAGAAAATTCAATTAAGATAAGTGTACAAATTACAGCATATACTACTGAGGTTCACAGGTGGCATTATTTATGTTGAAAATATTACTGTAGAAGCAGTTACGGGATCAGAAAGAAATCTCTCGGATCCGGCAGTGGAATAGACGCGAACTGTTAAAGTTCCGAGGATTTAAGAGAAAGCCTACAGAATTCTGCCGAAAGTTTAAATGCTTGGTCTGAGAGGTCCTTAAGAAGGATTTCTTGGAGCTACAACCGCCTATGGAATCGAATAATCTTGGGACCAGATAATGATATTGGCCCGCACAGGACTTCTATGTGTATCTAATGTTCCAATAACAAATTTAGTATTCATCTCAGTGAATGAAATGATGTACAAAACAAATGGGCACATAATGCGTGCTAAAAGAGTGAAAGAGTATTCCTGTACTTCTGGTTTCTTTTAGGTGCATTCAGGGTAACAATAGCAACTGGTAGAGTATCCCAGATAAAGAAGATAATACAGGGTTCGTCCGGAAAATTCGCTCAGGAAAAAAAATGTATTACACTTTTACATATCTTAAGCTAATATTCCTCAAAATAGGACCCTTGTGAGTCGATACACTTGTTCCAGCGG
Source organism: Hetaerina titia (assembly GCA_037158775.1). Lineage (NCBI taxonomy): Eukaryota > Metazoa > Arthropoda > Insecta > Odonata > Calopterygidae > Hetaerina > Hetaerina titia. The sequence goes on along the minus strand of CM073769.1, from coordinate 85,901,593 downwards.
CGTTCCCATTCCTGGAACGCTCCCGCGAAGGCATCATCGGGAACCTCTCGAAGACACGTCGTCACGGCCTTTTTGACGGCGTCCAAAGTCCCGTATCGCGTTCCTTTCAAACTCCTCTTTATCTTCGGGAACAGAAACGTTCTCTAAAAAATGTGGATCATTTTTGCAGTAATCCGCAAGTTGTGTCGCGATTTCCAAACGATTGAGTCATTGATCATCACTGAGAACTTTCGGCACCAACTTTGCACAAATTTTTCGCAACTGTAATTGGTCCCTAATAATCTCGTGCACTACTGTTTTTGGCACATTACACTGCTCTGCTATCATCCGAACACTAAGACGACGATCAGAGTTCAGTACATCGCGAACTTTTCGCGCATTTTCGTCGGTGAGTGTCGTTGATGGGCGTCCAGGCCGTGGTTCGTCGTCGACCTCTTCTCTGCCCTCCACGAACATCTTGTGCCACCGAAAGATCATGTTTCTGGACATGGCTGACTCCCCGTAAGGCTGTTTAATCATACCAACAGTTTTGGTAGACGATTTCCCAAGCTTTACCGCAAATTTGATGGAATAACGCTGCTCCAAAAACTTCGGCATCGCGTTCCGTGACGTGGGTCGAGCGTGGAGGTTCGCGTTAACAGAGCTTCTCACTACACCACAGCTCAGAGCCGACTGCCTTTTTCAGCGTCGCTTGCCAACATAACCCCCTCCAATCGCAGCCCGTCAGAGCGGTGCTGGGCGCGCCTGGAGCGGCGGGAAAAAATCAGTACAATTATTTTCCGGACGAACCATGTATGTTTAAGGAACGACATTCTCTTTACATTTTCTATTCCATTTTGTGTTTAATTTCAGTCTGCAGCCACTATTTTGGCATATAAGGAATAATTTTCTACGAGTTACATAAGGTATAGAGAGTAGAAAAATGAACTTAAATAAATCCTTGAATACATTTTATTTTAGTTTCACTAAAACTTGATATAACTAATCAATATCTGCTGGATATGTCACAATATTCATGTCCCCAAAATCTTAAAAATTACCATTCGGTAAACCTTAATTAAACTTTTTATTAATATAGAGCATTTAATTTGTCTTCAGTGGCATATTTTCTGTTTTTTTTTATAAATTATGGTTGGAAAAATTTCCTATTAAACTGTTACCGCGTCTTCGTTTTGTCCAAAATAAGTATTAATTAGAAAAAATATATTTTAGAATTAACACTGAAACAATGAATGGGGAATAAACATTAGCACCAAACCTTTTCCACAAATCATCACATCCATCCTATTCAATGAAAGGCACTAGAAAGTGGATGCTTTTTTGTAATTTTAACTAATAATTAATACTCGTATTTATTGAAGATGGTCTAAAATGCATAGAACGTTAAGCCACAGGTGATTTAGACAATTGAGGAAAAGTTATCACACTTTATGCCACAAAGCAATGAATTAAAGGTCATATGTTTAATATCATGTTTTGTTTCAGATTAAAGTTGCTTTACAAAACTATATCATCCGTTATAACTCGGTCACGAGATAGTTGTGCGACATGGTGGTCTGAGTATTTCCAAGAAAACTCAGGAGCTTGAAAGGTTGAATATGATAGATTTCTCGCGGGGTTCATCTCTATTTTAAAATTTTTTTTGCCTTTAAAGAGAAGGTAAAAAAATCAGCACAATATTACTGACGTTTGCATATTTTAAATTCTGAATACTGGAAAATATCTCCGAAAAACAACGATTTTATTTGTAGAAAAATATATTCTTGTAGATACATTCCGAGTAGATATATTTCCCGTTCAAAAAGATTCCTGAAAAATATGTCTATATTGTTCTCTCATCAACTGAATTGAGATTTTTTTTAGTAATTCTTCTTTACTCTTAAGTCTTTAAATTTAAACGTAAATCTGGTCGCTACCCACGGTAAAAATTCTATGGGTTTTCATTAATAAAATTTTTACAAAAGGAAATACGAAAAAGAGCAATAGGAAACAGATTAACGCCAAACTAATACAATACATTAACCGTCATTGACCTTATAAAAATTAGATCACGGCATTTTGAATGTTAAAAAGTATCTTTCGTTATTATGGAAGTCATTAAAACACTATGAATAGAAATTTGTTTCAGAACGATAAATTTATGAAAACAATCCTAGATTCCAATGAAAAAAATGATATTTGACTATAATGCTGCTTCAACAATTTTATTGATTGCATACCTTTATATTAAAATATTAAATTAATAATTGCGTGGGTGAATGAATGTAGGTTTATCCTTTATACATAATTTCTTATGCTATCTTACTATTCTTATGCTTTGTACTAATGCTGTTATTGTGATATTTTATTTCATCTTTTGAAATTCCTATTGGAAACGACTCCATGAGTAAACATGTAACATTATTAAAACAATCACCTGGTAAGCTCAGCTATCAGCAAACATAAGATTGTCTACGCGGTTTGTAAAGATAAATATCCGTGCTCGTTTGTTGTTTCGATGACTATCACTTTGTGACATTCTTCTGGTTTGGTTGTGATTGATTTAGTTTCCTGTTATGCCTTGAAAGCTTCTTAGTCCTTTTCTGATGGTTACTTTATTCGTGCCGTACTTCATTATTTGTCTTTGTCTTCTGTTCGAGGTAGGTCTTTGAAGGAGACAGGCTGAAACTAACGTTATATCCTAGCCTCGCCTAACAAGACTTAACCAGACAACCCGCACTTGACGTCTTTGAAATTGCAATTTTTATAACAGTGAATATTGGCAAGAATGTCTTGCGAGTAGACTTTATTAGTGAAACTGATTTTTAATCATAGAAAACCTTCAATAATGCAAATGTATAGTAAGCTTTTCGCTGTCTTACGTACCGAGAAAACATCTGTTTTGCCAGTTTTTTCTCAGTCTCAAGTTTTGTGGAATTTATTTCTCTTTCACTACGCTCCTCGAATATAACTTAAATTAACACTGTCCACAAAGTACATTCTTAACTTTCATAATCACAGTACAAACACAGTTCTTTATTAAAGGTTACCAAGCATTATTAAAGTTAAGCTGCATTTATAATTGCACAAACTCTGTTATCGGTTTCTTCGTTCAATTAATAAATAAATCCATGCATAAAACTGAAACGGATTGAAAAACGGTAATGAGAGATATGTTTTAAAGGAAATAATAGAACGTTATACATTCAGTTCATGCATGTACAACTATAAATTAACACAATGAATGTGGAAGTAACTTTTGGTTTACAAATAACTTTAGCTTTTTATTTTATTGAAAATGCCACTATGTTCACGTAGATTAAGAAAAATAATGGACTGGTGTACTGATAGAAACGAACAGCAAGAAAAGATAAGAGCGACAGCATCGTTAAAGCTCAATACTGTTATTTATTGAGGAGAGATCATCAGGAAACCTTAATTATAAATAATTGGCTGATACATCACCGTATTACTTTACGTTCTTACGATATGCTAATACATTGTTTATGTGTACAACCCTTTATTGATAAATATTCGCGAGAGTCATGTAATGTTTATTGTAGTCATTTCTGACGATGAAAATAAATATTAATCGAGGATTCTAATGTTTGTTATCATATATCACATTGCACAGAATCATATGTCGTCCTCCAACAGTAGAATTTTAGCAGAAAAATTATCCTCATTGTTACAGATGCAACCTAATTATATTTGTAGATGGGAGACATTAAAAAATTACAGTAAATCCCCACTTATTTCCATTAAATTTTAGTTCTTTGCGGTTCAATTTGGTGGTGGCGTATCTATATTTTTGTGTCTCTTAAATGTTTTTATTTTTTAATTTTTGTAAGATCATCTAACTTGAAATTATATTATTTATATTAGTAAATTATTTAGCGTCATAGTTGAATGCATTTTGCTACTTATTTAATGACAGGGAAATTATTCAATGTTTTAAAAATTAAAATAATAAAATTGGTGCCCACAAATACAAAGAAGATTTGGCTGCCCAAAATAGCGGCAACCCTGTTTACTCAGTTATTTCCAAAATAAATTTGCCTTTCAGTTATTCTGCTAGGAAACAAATAGTACAGTCTCAGGTATGGCTCTATGGAAATTTTCTTTGCCGGAAAGGTAAGGAAAAACTATTGTATTTTCCGCTAATTTTTTTGTATCACTTTCCGGATTCCGTTAGCCTAAATCATCTTCAGGTAGAGAACTCCAGATTTTAAATGACTCAAGGATTCGTAACTCGGGGCTTGGTAATAAAATATTAGTGGCTTTTGTAGGTGATTTGTATGTCTTCTTCAATCCTAAAATACACTTTTGTTGTCATGCTGCGTCTGATAAAGATACTCCATACGTTTGATTTTATCTATTTTACCTAAAATAATTGTGGAAATCACACAATTGAAAATATTAATAAAAATTTACAATTATATATTCATCAACTTTTTGCCTTTTCTTTTAATTTAAATTTTTTTTAATCCTGTATAACCGGCTTATTTCACCTATTGGGCTGTCAGGAAGTTCCTGAAAAATGTTTTTGAGGAGAAATACTATTAGATTTGTTTCTTCGGCAGAAGATGTAGGATAGATTTGTTGGGGTTAAGTACAGAACAGCAAAGATGGGGGGAGGGGTAGGAGCGTGAAAACGTCCAATTTGCATATAAACGTATCATAAATGGCCTATGGACTAATAAATCTTTCGATTATGCGGCTGTCATCTTCTTGTCGTTACCATTACGATTTGATATTGTCTTGTTATTAAGTAATTTCTAGGCGGAATATTGGAGATGAATTTGTCAACACAATTTTTTAATTACGTCGGCGCGTAGCAATTTTCTAATTAGCGTTTTACTGCCTTACTAACACACGGCTCTTACGGAAAACGGAATGGAGGTTAAAATATTTTAACGGAAGCTTGATATATAATTCAACGAATTACCATGAATATTCAGACAAAGGAGTGTAATCGTTTCATTGAAAAACTGAATATATGGCTTTTATCAAGTGGAAATTTGTTGCACCAAAAGTACGATATACTTCCTAGATGAAACAAAAGGGCGCCATATTTTGAACAAGGATATAATGTAAACTCTGTGGGGATATCAGCAGTGAGTTGAGAATCTTTCCATTAGATGGCAACACCACACGCAGTCTGTTCCCTTCGCCCTTCTCAAGCAAGACATCTATGGTACACTTCGAGTAACTTTTTCCAAATGTTGCCTTCAAATAAAATTTTTATAGTTTAAACGTGTACATTAATCCTATTTTGTGTCATTTCTTCTATTATAAATGCACTTCTCAAAGAAATGTTATTGTGTGAACAGTTTTGGAAATTTAAAATGCTATTTATATTTATTTATACTGCTTCTGTACTTCTTTTTTATAAAATATCTGTCTAGAGCCAGGAATACATAGATTTTTCATGTTAATGGTGATTATTTGTAACAGCTTGGTTGCAAACGTGTCTGATAATACATTCAATTGCTATTTTGTAATTTTCTCAGGACATAGGAATGACAGGAATAATAATCGATCAATGGTGCTATTAGTTTATGGTAATTAACCGCTCAGCGTCAATGTTTACAATATTAGTGCGATATAGTTACCATTAATAATAACCACCTAATCAGTTCGACGTCTTTGAGTCTGTAATCCGCTGGCTAGAGGAACAGTGTCTTATCTTAACGGATATGACACAACAGTTTCTTTATGTATATCAATCTCTTTCAGAGGAAATAATCTGGAAACTTTTACCGCCCTAATTTTAACAATATTTTTCATTCAAAAACCAAAATTCAGTTTTTATCACGGAACAAATATATGTACATGTGCTATCATGTATCGTAGCCTTTTCTGTGATTCGTAGATGCTATAGGGGCTTTCGAAGCTGTCTGAATGTGCAAATTTTTGGCTCAACGTGCCATCCATTTTCCAAATGCCGTCTTTCCTCCTACTTGCCTACATGCTGTAGCGAGAAATAAGTTGAATCAATTGCAATAGCCTACTTCAGAATGCATCGTAGCATTCACGCATGAAGCATCAATGGCGCCTGACACGTACGCAATTTCTTAGGAAGGTGTATATTGCGGGTTGCATAGTATGCTAGCAGAGTCGGTGATATTTTCTGTGTCTTTTTCTGAATCTTTCCGATTTTGTAGTTGCCACTTGTTTGTTTCGCAAGGGAGGCGAGTTGTTGAATAACCTATACTGTGATTTACTCAGAGATAGTTTCCGATTACGGATGTGTGTGGTTTTAAACGAATATCAATATTTATTTTCTCCCTGTACATATTGAATACCGTACATTGCTACGCAGTGAGTACAGGGCAAGTGAAGTATTCGAGAGGTAATTGTTTGTAGTATTTATAGTAATCTTACGTTGACTGGGTCAATTCGACATCCGTCAGGGACTGAATTTTGTCCTTCAACAATGCATTATATGGTAATTATGAAAAATAGCTCTTCTTTCAATTATATGCAATAACTTTGAACTGGCTCATTGGTCAATTGCCGCATCGCTTATGATTGATTATCTAACTGCAGTAAGAATGAAATGGCAAATAAATATAATAATATTGTGCTTATCGAAAGATATCGTGAAGTATTTCCTTTAAAAATTTAGATTTCCTTTAGTTATTCCGAAGGTTTCTACATACCCAGGCTCTGTTCCATTTCAAGAAAAAATGAGATGAATAATGAGCATTTATTGATAAAATCAGTGGTATAGTAGAGCGAAACAAAGTTGTGGCATGAGGGAAATATCAGGATAACGAAATAATGGTAACTGTTGTGGCTCGGTCACTCAATGGAAAATCTGCCGAAGATGGACTTCTTCAGGCCCAATTTATTGTTGTAACACACTTGTATTGAAAAGGCATAAGTACTCGGGAGGTTACAGAGGTACTTATATTATGAAATGAAACATAAAGGTAGAGATAAGGATGAATATGACAGATAATGGGTATCAGACAAAAGTGGTCAAAATAAAAGGACTGAGGAAAATTAAACGCATATCCAGAAACTACTATACATTTTTGCTCCTAATACCACTCCTTTTCTCTCTATCATTTCCCGTTGATGATCACTGCCAACATCCATAGTTAATCTTATTTCCATTGAGCGCGCAACTTCGGTCCTATTGAGGCTGGAAGAAGTTAGAGAAAAGTGTGAAAGAATAAGTAGAACACTGAGTGAAAAAGTGTACTTCTAATCACGAAACAATGAAAGGTCAGACTAGTTAGCAGAAGATAAATTATTTTAGTAAATAGAACTGTAATTTAAATGTTTATTTTATAAAGAGAAGTTAAAGCAAGGGTTTATTATTTAATATTCACAAATGCAGTGTACAAGGTCTGCCCCGAAAGTGTAATTATTTAGAATAAATAAATATTCGCAAAATATTTTACTGCAGATCAAAGTAGAAATTGCTGAAATTTTTCATAAGGGCACTCTTATGAATCGAAACACCAATATCAGTGCCTCCACTAGATGTGGTATACTTCCTGAAAACGTCAACAGTTAGGCTTAGATGCGTGTTAGATAGGGTTATACTAAGCCAAAAGAGTGTGACAATATCGATCAACAAAGTGGAAAGAAATTCAGGCATGTTCGCAAAGAAAATAAACCCTACAAAACCAAAATCAAGATATATGAATCTTGTACACATATAATTTTAATTTAATTTTGGGAATATAAACCAATTGAACAGAAAATTTTAAATTCCTCGGATCAATGTTAACATCTGCTTTAAGAAGTGAGAAAGAACGAGGACGATAAGGCAGATGTAGGGAAATTGAGAACGATGATATGCTTTGCTATAGACTTGGATTTACGGATAAGAATAGGGAAGGGTTTTGCCTAAAGTTTATTTTGTACGTTTACAAAGTATTCGGTATGAAAAAGGTGTTTTTTTGGTTGTGTCCGTTCAATTTTAGAATAATGTTCACCAATCTGGTCGACCGCCTACCCAACTACTTTAGAGTTACTCAACAGACCTCTTAATTTCTTTATAGCTATTTCCTGTTATCGTATCCCTTCCCTCAAAAATACAACCCGGGATTTTACTCTCTCATCCCTTGGTATTTCTCCTCTACATCACCTTGGATTACTATGTGATATGAAATTCTTACATAGCATCTTTAATGGAACTGTCCGTACCAACGACCTTCTTCCTCTATTCTCAATTCGTGTCCCCCTCGGCCAACACGTAATTTGTCTGATGCAGATTCCAAAATCCCGTTTCTCGGTCTCTCAACGTTCCCTATTCCATCGACTTTCCACTACATTTAATTCCCTGAGCATCCAGTATCCTTCCCTGGACCCCTCTTCCTCACTCAACGCTTTCACTTCCTTTCTTAAACGCCAGATAGTAACTTACCTCTCTCTGGTTGCATATGTGCTCTCCTGCCATCTTATAGCTGTTCTTGACATTTATTTTGTTAACTTTCCGTTATTGTTAGTGCTTTTACCAGTTTTTTCTTGATGCACATTATATGCATTGTCTGTCAGCCAATGGAAAAGCATTTGTGTCGTTTTTGGCTGCTTTGTTAAATAAATAAATAAGCTGAGAATTGATACTTACCAGATATGGAGGCGAATGTTGAAGATCAGTTATGACATTGAGTAAGAAATAATGAAGGTTTGGTATTTATCAGGTTTATCAGGAAAAGAGAACACACTTGTGGACCAAATGACATAGAAAAGCGAACTGGAAATGGTAGGTGCTTAGAGGAGACGGGTTGGCGATGAGCGTTTTTAAGGGCTTGGTTGAAGAAAAGACGTAGTTAAAGGGGCAGAAGAAGAATTTATATTGTGGATGACTAAGAAAGGGAATTCAGACTAAAAAAAAGAATGGCAGAGGAAAGGGTAAAGAGCAAAAAAATTTGCAAATTGTTGTCACATTTACTCTTTATGTAGACTATCTATGATGTTCATGGAATTTTAATCGAAATTTTATAGCGTAATACATAAAATATATTCATAACTCCCAAGAATTACACTTTTAAAACCTACTCTCTCAAAACACTCTGTTACTTGTAATTATAACAGCTTTTTGCGTACGGTAAACATGCTCACAACTTGTCTGTTAATTGAAGTTTGGATTATAGAATGGATCAAATACCCTGGGAAGGTGAGATATTTACATGCATGTTCCTAATGGCAAAATTCTGCATTTATGTCAGGTGAGAAATTGAATGACCTGTAAGTAGCTGAGGTAATATTTAGGTGATTAAAGTACGCTGAAGTAATAACTCTAGCAATTAAATTCATTTAGCTATCTCAAATTAATTTCATTATCCGATTGATTCAATTTTCTGTAATCATAAATGTCAACAAATTGAAAATAAACTAAGTGTGTTAATGGAGCTTAGACAAAGTCAAATTCAGAATTGTCATTGCTATCCGAAAATTGATGAATTCTTATCCGTCAGTCGCAAAATGTTTTTAAACAATGGATTTCATTCATTACACCGTACTTTAATCGTGTTTTTTTTCAAAACTGGTCGCTGTCAAAATTAAATGAGAATAGATTGAGGAGTAAAATTTGAAATGTGACTATGGAAAAAGATTAAGAAAATGTAATGGATTAAAAGAGAGACAAACAAAGAAAGCTAGGTGGAGCTGAGGCAGAAAGAAAGTTGTTGGATCAATATCAAGAGATAAAAAGTATTGAGGGAGAATATATAAGGCGAGGATATTGAGGTTTTGGAGGCCATTAAAAAAGGAGAGTATTGGATGAGTGAGAAGAAAATAAAAAGGGAATTCAAGCTTCAAAAAGTTTCAAAAGCTCACGGCTATATTCAATAGTTTTCCTTTTCTTCATAGATCATCCTAAATAAATTAGAATTCGTAAACTCTCCTTGAAAACCAGAGATCCAAATCAAGTTAACAAAAAATGGAAGAAGAAACCCATATTTCGTTATCATAGCTAACTGAGTATTCCCTGACTTCCCATTAATCTTAAACTGTCCTAAAGTTTGTAGAAATTGTACTGTTCGCATTGCCAAAACATTCACCATTTCAATAGGTTAAATTGCTACTTTTATGCAAAACTATTGCCTACCAAATGGGCCTATTTCTAAAATATACTTTTTATAGATCCTCAATAGTTCATTGGTATCATCTTCCAATGGATAATTTTTGCGAAGTATACTAGACATACCTTAAACATATTGCTGTATTTTTCATTATTTTACGAAACATATTCGAAAAGGTTAAATGACTATAAGTGAAATTTCGAAGTCTCATGAATGGTTATTATGGCTCTCTGTACCTAATAGCTTCGATATTTGATTAATTATCTCCGAAATTTTTATTTAAACTGAACTAAACCATCAAACATTTTATGACTGAGACTTCAAACTTCCGACTAAAAAAACATTAAGGCATCATATGCACATCCATGGCACAGGTTGCCATTTTCAAATCGCTTACATTGATGGCATGACATGGCTCTTTACTCGTTTTATGTTCTTTCGTAAACAGTAGCTTGCTCATGAAACGCCTGATACGTTGAATACTTTACTGGATTCGTCTTTGAAAAACTTTCTTATCTTTCCAAGTTCTTAAGGCTCGAGTTATAGAAGGAAGCTTTCCGGAAAAACTTTGAGTTAAAGTTACCCGTTGGCCGTGTCGTTGATATATTTCTAAAATGATTCTATCTCGAAGTAAATATTCCCTTGAGAGGCGGCACTTTTGCAATTCAGCGATGTGATGAAGAAGATATGGCTTTTCTCAAAGGTTAGAAGAAAAGGCAAGATAACGTTTGAACTGGTGGAAATATTTGATGCCTTATTCTCAAGATAAAAGCAAATATATAGCATGACTTCAAAGTACTGTATGCTGTTTGGAGATGTATCTGAAAAGAAGTTTTACTAGATTCTGAAATCTTTGTCAATTTAATATGTTGAACTTCTGGAGTTATTGCTTAACCTTTTACCGAGAAATTTATTTCAGTATGATGCCAGGCAGGACAAAACTGCAGGATTAGGAATGGGAATGTAAAGAATGTTTAAATTAAGTAGGATGTTGGGTTTTAGCATTAATGTGTAAAGCAATTAAAAAGTTGAAAAATCTGTTATGTTAAGTTACTAAAAATATTATTGAAAACACGATTGATGATGAAATTAACATTTTTAGTTTGCGCAGGAATTCAGTTCATTTAAGGGTTGTCTGCTGTTATATATAAATCATAAACACAGTACTCAACCCTAAGGTTGGTTGGGTAGGTGATGGTAGATTCACCCAGTACTAAGCCCGACGGCGTGCGAATATTCACACATCAGGGTAGGGGGGTCAGTTCATTTCCCGGTGCCGGTTATGGTTCCCCAGAACGATCTGGTACCTGATAAATCACATAGTGTGGGAATTGCAGCTGCCCAGAATGCCTTTTCCGGGAATCTGGGACCCTCCGGTCATTAGTCCAACGCTCTACCCCCTGGACTACCGCGGCGCTATATACGTATATTTATGAAGATTTTTATTTACTGATTATTTATGATTCATTTACACACACACACACGCATATATGTATTCATATATATATATATATATATATATATATATATATATATATATATATATACACATATTTAGATTTTTAAAACATGGAAATACAAAGAAAGGACACTCACATATGTAGTTTTGACGTTTCGACGGCACGAACGTCGTCATCAAAATGACGATTCTTCTAGTCAACATAACCACCTGCGAACATACCTGTACCTACCTGCGAGATACCTCTGTCTCTTCTCCGCCCCTGACCGCACCATGAAACCACCCAAGCTGCAAATGCTGCCATCTTCTAAGACCCGCCACCCCCCTTACTACCAATTCCCAACCCGACGCCCCCTGCACCTCAAAAAACATTAGAGACCACCCCTCCTGTAACTTCTGATGTCTATTTATTTGAAGCAGGCACAGAATATTTCATTGCAAAACTAGAAAGCTTACTTGCTTAGTGAGAGTAAGGATGATAAATAATTAAAAATTTTCTTAGTGCTCCCTTCGAATTTAATAGTTAAAAAATATTTAACCTCCTTGTTATACCGGTTTACCTAATGCTGCCCTCAAAAATACTTTTGAGCTCAAGTAGGCGCTATGATATGACCGAAATTTTTTAACTGTTCATAATATGTGTTTTCTAAAATTGCACGCGTTAACAGAGATACTTAATTTATACAAAGTCTGTAAATTACGTAGTGAGGCTGATTAAGAAACTTTGATTAAAATAGAATTACAATTTTATATTTTCACCCTCAAAATAACCTCTTTCTGAATCTACACAGCGCTGGAGACTGTTCTTCCACTCCTCATAACAGTGCTGGAACTCCAATCATGGAATATCCTTCAGCTGGTCGGTTACAGTCGTTTGAATGTTTTCGAATGTCCCAAAATGAGTTCCTTCGAAGTGTTTCTTCAACTTCGGGAAGAAAAAAAGTCACAAGGACTCAAGTCAGATGAATAAGGAAGCTGAGGAGCCACAGGAATTTTTTTATTGGTCAAAAACTCGTTTATTGAAATTGCTGTGTGACAAGGAGCATTAATGTGATTCAACGCCCAGTTGTTCTGGATGTTTGGTCTCATATGAATAACCTTTTTTCGAAGTTTTTCAGTAACCTTCCAGTAAAAGTGTTGATTGACCGTTTGGTCTTAAGGTAGAAACACTTTGTGGACGATTCCGTGGATTGAAAAAACAAAACAGCATGTATTTGATCTTCGACTTCCTCATCATTGCTTTGTTGGGCCTTGGAGAGGTTGCGCTCCATGCTCTGGCGCTTGGTTTTTGGGTCATACTCAAACACCCAAGACTTGTCACCAATAATGAAACGTTCCAGAAAATGGGGGTCATTTTCAATCGAATCCAAAAATTCAAGGCACCTTTCCCACCTCCCCCGTCCTTTTGGTCTGACGAAAGGTTTTTTTGGAACCATTTTTGCTCAGATTTTTTACATCCCCAAATCATTTGTCAAAATCTGATCAACGGTGGTGTGAGTCAAATTCAACTCTTCCTCGATCATTCTGACTGTCAACTGACGAGATGGACGCACAAGACCTCGGATTCTGTCAACATTTTCATCGATGAAGGCCTTCCGCTTCGTGGTTCATCTTCAATCGACTCTCTTTATTCTGAAAATTCCTTAAACCACCGAAAATCATGTGTTCTTGACAAAACACTATCTCCGTAGGCCTGCTGAAATTTAGCAAGAGTTTGCGTTACACTATGTCCAAGTCTGAAGCGAAACCTTAGCACACCGTCGCTCAAAATTGATGCCACCCATTTTTAGAACACAATAGAAACTGTTTCATAAAAAAATAGCTACGGACAACCATATGATTCGAGCGAAAAGCCGAATGATTCATGAAAGCAAGGAAGAGGGAGGAAAAGGATGGAAATGTTATACGGAATAAAGGGAGATAAATGTTTTATTCAATGGTGTCAGGTTGTCTTTAGAGCGAGGCTAAGAAAATTACGGGTGTTATTTTTGTGTTAATCTAAAATCTACCTAAACGGGAAAACTGCTTGCTAATAATTCCATTTAAATTAAGAATTGAGAATTGAACTCAAAGGAATAGGGTACTGACACAAATTCGGTGTGGATACAGTTTTGAATTATTCAAATTAGAGTAAGCTATCAGCAGGGGATTGACATAGTTTCTTCAAAATTGGGATAAAAATCCGGAATAAGTCTTAATGAAAAAGAAAATAATAGGTACCAAACCCACTCCACAGTGTTTAATCCAATGACTGGTTTGAAAGATGAAGGTCTTCTCATTAAGCGCTCAGAAGACCAAGTCGCATTATGCCCTGCAGGATGGAAAAGTATCACAACAGGGGTGCCAGTTCCTTTTTCTATACAGGCTATATGTTTCCGAGACCTGTAATCCAAAAGGTATCCCAACAGGAGGCTAAATATACCCTAAATCACTGGTATTTAACTCGGATATTTCAGAAATTAGCTGAACTTTTGATCCACTGGTTTTATATAACATAATATAAACTATATGATATGACATAATTTTTAGCGGCAACTAACATATCTATTATTGACACTCCTAAATGCCTTTTAACGATAGTATTGGAAGTTATTTTTCATCTGTACAAGGTGGAGGAGGTAATTAATTTTCTTTCCCTTATTCAAAGAATAATATTCATTAATCATATACATTTCTGAAACACTCGAAATAGTTACAGTTTAACTCATATTCAGTTGAAAAACTCGCCAAAAGTTCGAAATAATAAAATATAAAATTAATTTACATTCGAAATGGCTGCTTTATTGCAGATAATACATGTTATTAATAGCAACACGGCAACGCATATGACGTCTTCCTTCTAGGCTAGTTTTTCTTTCGCCCTTGTAACATTATCACTCCCTAGCGTTCAATTTTAATCCTCTCCATTACCTCCCGAATCGTTCCTCCATCCGTCGCACCCGGGATCGTCAATCTTAGTCCTGGCATCGGTTTCTCATTGTACGGCAAAGCGGGCCCGAAGAAAGATGGGTAGGAGGGCAGCAATTAAGTGCAAAATCGCAGCGGCTGTTCGTTCAACCAACCGCTCTCACTCAACCGAGACCCTCCGAAAATCCCTTATCGGAAGAGCCCTCCTTCCCCTCCGTATCACTATGACCTACTTCCGCGGGACAAGTTTGACGGAGCGGAAGAGTGGCGAGCAAGCAGGAGGGGGTCCATGACCGGTAGAAAGAGGAAAAGGGGAAGTTAATAGGTGGTGCAGAGAGAGAGAGAGAGAGAATGGAGGGAAACGTGCAGAAACGCTAGGATACTAGACGTCGTAGCAAAGGACTGAAGATACCGGATGGGGACTTGAATCATGGTACCACGTGGGACCAAAAAGGAAGTGACCGAAGGTGGACATCTATCAGAGGGATACCTGCTTTAGAGGCCGGAAGAGGGTCAGATGGGAGACGGAGTGGAGAGGTGGCATCTACGGTGAGGACCCTTAGTTGGTTGCCCTCTAGCATACATTTGTTCTATGGGCTTGGTAATGGAGTTCTGGAAATTTAACGTTCCTTAATTCTTTTTACAACCACTACGGTGTAATAGAGGTCAAATTCTGTAAAATGTTTGCCAAAAGCTATAGCAATACAGAATAAAAATATCTTACGTCAAGTGTGCTATACACCGACGCCTTGTATTCGTACGAAGAATTTACCAGCAATCATTGAAAAATTATATTAATTACATGTACCTGCTAACGAAAAATTAAAACTGTTTTTAATATCACCTTTTTCATTTGCAACGGTATTATTCATAAGAGACGGTACGGTAATTACACTCATAGAAGTTATTTACAGAAGTTGTTTACTTACGTTTTTGTCATTTATCAACCTTTTCTTCTATAGCGTACTGAAGTAATGTCCAAAGAATAACTTGTGAGGCTGTTTTGAATTATTATATTCAGCTCTATATAGTTGAATGAATGATCCGCAATAGATATTTTTTTTCAGGACAGGTATTTCAAAATTTAATTCCAGGCTTTTTGCTCTTTCAAATGTTCTTGAGAAATTTTCTTTAGAAGATATCACTTTGACCCTTAAAAATATCGTCTTATTATGATGGCGGAATTTCATTCATGTTTAGCTTGTTCATAGAGGAAATGTTTTGTGTTCAGGTATATTTTATATCACCATAATATTTTTCTTTTAATAAGTATTTAGCCAAAGAGACTTTGCAGCAATTAAACGTACGCGAATTTTGTTTCTTTAAGCAAGGTACATGTTTAGTGAAACCATTCCGTGTGTTGTAAAAGCAAGACACTACTTGTAGATTAATCGCTATGTAGAATAAATGTCAAAATAAATTAGATTTGTAGAATAAAATGATATAAACATTGTACATAAATACATTAAAATTCAACTTTCTTTTTCGTTCAATAGAATTAGATGTTTCCTGCAATGGGTTAAGCACGATTTTAATAATCTTGTAGAACATCATTTACCTTCGGTTCGATGTAATATTGGACATATTAAAGAATGTGAGGGAACTAAATAAGAGGAAAGGGACCAGAGAGAAAGTGAAGAGGATTTGAGGAGAGCAGGCACGTGGAGTTAATTTGAAACGTGAGTCAAGGGGTCGGTAGACGGAATGATCGGTTCCTCGAGACGGCGAGAGGGAATGGACGTCTAGTTTTTAAGGCATGTGCTGTACTAGGGAGCAAGTTAGAAAAACTGACGAGTAAACCAGGGAAATATGGCCATGGATAGGAAGGAAGAGGGCTCGCAGGAGATATGACCCATGTGGTGAGGAATTAAAAAATTTCCATCTTAGTATGAGAAATAGTTGATAAAATGACACCGAAGGTCCCTTCAATTGATCATTATATTGACCTTGTATTACGACCCTTGAATAGAAATTCGAATTTTGATTGAACAAAATGATTGCAAAAGAAAGTAAATCAAAATTCAATAATAAGGTTCATTAGTAGCTACAATTATTCTCATTTCGATTAAGATAAGGGTCGACTTGAACATGTTATGCCATGAAAAATTAAATGTTCATTTTTTCCTATTCTAATTTGTTAAATCCTACCTTACATAGAAAAGTGTATCATATATATTACAGTTGCTGTGTTCTTCGCAGATAGAATGCAACGTAACAGACTTAGGCCAGGCCTCTTGTTGTATACGATCTCGTATACATAAAACCACTACATTTAGGGGCAGCACATGCTTAATGTAACAAAATATTGAAAAATAGACTCGGTTAAGGAACTTTTTTCTGCTTGGAATATTTTTCAGCCAGATTCTCCAATCACCTCGTGTTTTTTCTTTATGTTTTACCCAGACCTTCCATTTTTCTATATCCTTTAGAATATGTTTTCGTCTTTGAGTACATTTTAGTTGTGAATACATTGAGTGCATTTTTACTTTTTATTTGCTGTGTATACTCCAGGTATTTCGGTACTCATAAGTATGTATGGAAAATATAATTGAGTTTACTGTATTGTCAAAGTCTAGATGATGTAATATGTACGACAAGTGCAGATAATACTTATTGTTGACATACTGGTTGCAAATTATGAATTACAGAGCATACAACTTTAAAAATCTTTATAACTCAACGAAGCCTTGTTTCAATAAAATTATCTTACTGCATGTTTTTGGGAAGTAAGTACTTCTCTAATATTTAAGGTCAGTTAAGGTAGTTACCGAATGAATAAAAAATTATTGCGACTTAAAGTTGTGGGAACTGAATGATATAAAAACTTGTTTTGTAAAGAATAGCCGTAGGTAACGATCGATCGATCACGGAGGTAAGCATAGCCAAATCTCCGGTTCACGCGTTCTATATACGTATATATATATATTTAATTAGTATCTACCGGTAAAGGTAGGCTTTGGATGGACACAACTACCAAATAAATATTTTGCAACTCCTAATAAAACACAATCCAGCAACCTACTCTGCATCAAGTCCTTATTCATTTCTGTGTACTGCCTCCCTCCCTTCATCCCATCCAACATCCCTATCCTACTCCTGCTCTTTCCTCGTTCGTCTAACATTCTCCTCTCTATTACAGTTTTCAGCATCCCACTGCCGATCAATACGCCTTTCATCCTTTTTTCCTGCCTCCTACGGATTTCTCCCAACAAACCCCTCTCCTCGTCCACCATGCCTAGCAATCCTCCTTTGGTTTCCTTTCGGTCTATTTTACCTTCTCCATCCTTCTCCACACCCACATTTCAAAAATCTCCACTCTACATCTATCATCCTGCTTCAGTAACCACTTTCCGCGTTTTCAGTGACAATGGACAACCCTGCTTTACACTTCTTCGTAACACTGCCCATCTGGACTCTCCGTTCCCCACTCGCACCTGAGCCGTCTGAGACATGTAAAGGTTTCAGATCAGTCTCCTATCCCTCCAATCTATTTCTATTTTCCGTAATATACACATTAGTTTTTCCCAATTCACTCCATCAAACGCCTTTTCGAAATCTATGAAACAGGTAAATACGTCCTGATTGTATTCTATATTCCTCTCGATTAGTTATCTCATTACTCTAATGTCATCATGCTGAGAACCACCTTAGCTGCATGAGAAATCAAACTTATTGTTCTGTGGTCCTCACATGATGTAACCTTTATCTTTTTCGGAATAAGAACTAACATTGATCTCACTAAATCTTCCGGTCAGATTCCTTCCTCATAGATGCTACGAATCAGTCTATAAAGAATCTTCCTCCCACATTTTCCTAAACATTTCAGTAGTTCCACATGAATGTTGTCTACTCTACGGCCTTATTTGATTTCATCTCCCTTAATGCCATTTCTAGCTCATCGTCTAGTATGCTTGGACCTAAGCTATCTTTCTCTATGTAATATTCCTTTTCTATGTATAACCTTGTTGGCCTATGTTCTTTACCATACAGCTCTTCTATATATTCCTTCTATCTCTCTTGAATCTTTTCATTATCAACTATTATTTTACCGGACTCATCTCTGACTGTTAGCACAGATCTTCCCTTCTTAGTTCCCGATAGTGATTTAACCTTACTGAATGGAGCCCCAATTTTACCCTTCATCTGAGAACTTTCCATATCCTCGCACTGCGTCCTCCACCATGCTTCTTTGGCTTTATTTGTTGCTCGTCTCAACTTATTGTTTAACTCTTAGCGCTTCCCTTGCGTAGTTCTGTGTTTATAGTCTTTTATTTCTCCTGACCTCCATCTCTGTAATCACAATATCCGTGATCCATGGTTTCCTCGTCCTTTTCCCATTAACGATTCCTATAGTTTCTTTTTCTGCTTTTTATATCCTTTTCTTGATACATTCCAATTTTTTCTTTGGTAGTGCTTAGCTCTTTACCGTCACCCATGATTTTCTCTACAGCCTATTGATACTTCTTTCTTGTCAATCCGTTTAATGCTTTTACATTACATTTTATAACCAGCCAACCCCGCCTAATCCTTTTGAAATGGGCGCTTACACTCACTGCATAACAACTAAAGTGTGGTCAGACTCCGCATCCACTACCGGGGAAGACCGGATATATATATATATATATATATATATATATATATATATATATATATATATCTCCCCTGGTTTTATTTTGAGGTTTGAAAGACATAAGAAAATGCGGAGAAGATAATGAGATAAGTACGACGTAGAAAACTATTCCGGGATTACGCCAGAAGTTACCTAGGTTGTAAAGACGCGAGTCCAAACCCACACCCCTTTGTATCGTAGGTACCTTTGAGCGTTTCACGTGCGAGCCATCAACTTATCCGCGCAAGTGCACCAGATAACATGCGCAGGAGTTGATGCACTATGTTTCCTGTGCGGTTTCTTGACGTGAGGGAACGTGATGTATCGGAAGATGGCTGGTGAGGGATATTCTCAGGGAATGGGAATCCGCTGGCGTGGAATGGGGCGTAGTAGATGGAGGTTGACGCGGGGAGAGGGGGAAGGAAATGGGGATGGATGAGCGCCACAAGGAAAGTTCGAAAGCGGGGGAGGGCGCGCGTGGATTAGGGCGAGGGCATTGGCTTCGGTGCAGGTGACGTCAAAGCTCGTCTTCCTCCTATCGTCCCCAACTTTCCCCCGAGAATTTGATGGCAACCTCCATATCTTGTGAGCTCTTCTTGTCTTCATTTTCTCTCCTCACAATTTATCATTTTCCCGGGTGGTCCATACCTTTTTTTCCCCTTTCCCTCCCCTTTTATTGTCATAGGTCCATTACCATGCATTCGGAGGAAAATATGTGTGTATCACCTTTAAGAATTCGTGTTTACTTCAATAGCTTAGAATATAAACATATATATAACCTGATTGATTTAACTTACGCCTGATGGTGATAAGAGAGATCACAATTTGTAGTTATTTAATATTAAACGTATGTAGTAGATTTATTTCCGAGCGATTTAAAGTTTTATTTTCTAAGTCAGTTAAAGTCTGTTTGTTATGGAATTTTTTCTTGCTCGATGAAGAAATTGCAATTAAACAGACCCAAAGAAAGTAAAATGTTCCAGGAGAATTTCAAGTCAAGGGAAAAAATAATAGGAAAACGTTACCTCCGCCCCGGGACGTCTCCCATCTGTTGCCCAGTTCTCATGGAGGTGGACGTTTTAATCCACTTACAGCGCCACACATGCTGTTTTCTCATTCTCTCTCCCTTTCTGATCTCCCAACCTAAGCGTGATTCTTTTAATCCTTGCTACTAAAGACTAACACCCCCCCCCCACAACACGCATGAGGGATTTGTGTTTTCCCTTTAAATTAAGACTAACGATAATTCCCTGCCGTTTCTTTTTGTACTCACTGTTTTTCAACGTCCGTCACTTTTTTTCGTCTCGAGTATTGACGCCCTCCTTTCTTCCCTCAAAACAATCCTCTCCCTCTCTCTCATTTACTGTTGTTCCTTTTTTTTCTCAGCACCTTCTCGCTCTCTTATTCACCTCAGCCTCCGTTTGCTTGCCTCATGTCTCGTCATCACTTTTTTTGGGTTGTTTTTTTGTGATTTCGTCCTCTTGGGCGTAGCCTCTTTCATTATTATAATTGCGTGAATCTTACCTTTTCCACTCCCCGTTCCACTCCGTGATTTTCCGTAACGTTCCAGGACATTAACTTGCCAGTTCATTCCTAGGGTTTTAAGTGTCTGTACATTTCATTTGACGTTCGTCTCGTAGCTATCGCCAAATCTAAAGTGTTTTGTTTTTTTTATTTGACAGGATTTCTCTGCACATTTTTTCGAGTCGACAGTACTCTTCTCTCCATCCTAACTCTCGGGTATGTATTTATGTGTTTTTTTTTCTCTTTGCTTATCTCCATTTCTTTGCTTCCAAACTAAATATGTCTTTTCACTCCCGTAATGTTTGCGACTTTCTTATTTCACATTGAACATCTCCGTGTCGTCGCCTTGAACAATGCATAACCTTGTGCATTCAAGGGAATGTGCTGTGCTCTCAGAGAGTATTTAATTGTCAAAATTGCCTCCTTTTGTATCTTCTGGTTCTCGTCTCAATGCTCTGGCAGAGAGGAAGGCCTCTCCCTCTCTTTCATTATTACACGGCCCTCGGAGTTTTATTTTTTTTCATCTCCAGCTCTTAACGTTCGTTAGTGGTGGCTCCCTACTTTTATTTTACGAGAAATTTAAAAAAAAAATTGAAATAAGATATTACCCTGGAAAAAGCATTTTATCGGATTCATCTGCCACGAGGCTACGTTATCCCTATCACTAAGCTATTAGAGAGGTAATGCGCTAACGTTTTAATTTCTTGAAATCCATCATGAACTATAGATAACTGCTGAGTCTACCATAACTGAAGCTCATCATTAAATATTTGTTCATTTGAATTTAGAAATATAATTTATTTTAAAAATGATCATTTGTGTTTAAGTAAAACTTTATGGCGTAACACTTATTGAGCATACAATTGAAATAAGTAACTTTTCTAGAAAAATCTAAAAGAATTGTTGAAATAAAAATGCTTTAACGTTAAATTGATGGTTTAATAAGGAACATGAGTGAATATTATATATCTGGCGAGGAATTAAAGAAAAAAATTAGCTGAAAATTCATCAGTTTTATTGCTAATAAATGACAAAGAAAAACTTTGTTTCAATCCAACACTTTATTTCAGGTACGACTAGTTTCGACGCCGTAGCGTTGAAAGTTTAAAGTTTCAGGCTGAAACTATGGATTTAAGTTTTATTGCTATTACTTTGCGTAATATGTAAAACAACCGAGTTAAGACAAGGACCATGATATATATATAGTAACTTTTTCTTGACGTTTATTCTTCATAAATCTATTCTTAATAAATAAAAAAACTCCATTCGAGAGAAAGTCGAAAAGAGACCATTAAAAAAGATGCATTACTCTATATTTTTATGATACTTGATACATTTTGCATATAAATTACTTTAAATAATTTTAAGCTCGAGGTATTATGATACCTTAGTGATTTTATCATATGGTATATTTTGTAGAAATGAAGACAAAGTGTCAATGCCATAGGCGTATTTTTATCCACATTAGCTTAAGTGAACTAGGTAGCGTCTATGTGTTTGAAATAATGAAACCTGATTTTAATGTAAATGAGCATACTTGCTGCGCATAATTGGCTCACGATGCAGTAATAATTTATTGATTTTACAAATGAAAAGCTTTTTCATTTAAGTAATCATTTCAAAATATCTTAAAATATTCATAAAGGTGTCATTTAACATTCAATAGGAAAATAGGAATATATATATATATATATATATATATATATATATATATATATATATATATACATATTTTTTTATATTGTCATATGGCGTTATAGAAATGAAATGAGTATGAAAAAGTTGTCATTCTACACAATGTTTTCTTGTAATGTTTTCCTTGGAAAAATGTTCTTTTCTTCCAATCTTGGTGCCAAATTATCTCTTACCAGATCACTCCTGAGTTTTCAGTTTTGTTTAGAGGATTTATTGGCGATATACAAGTGTATTTTGGGTCTTTATATCCTCAGACACCGTTGTTTTTATTATCATGGAAACTAATTTTGATTCAATCAACCATTATTTACATTTACTCTCATGGCTACGAGGGAATTTTATTCTTAGCATTCGTGAGATTTGATTTTCGATTGCACTGGTATTGAAGTCGCAAAGCCGGTTTTTAAGATGATACTTTGTGCACCACTTTTACTTTACCGCCTGGAATAATTGTCAAGATAGTCTTTGAGTGAAAACATGAGTACCACACAGCAATGGTACACTTTCCGATGCGAGCGAGACTGGGAGGAAGGCGGGAGTTGGATATTTCAATGCTGCTCCCGGCGCGTCATGGCGTGCGAACTCGCATGTGCCGCGTGGATTTTCAAAGGGAGATACATCCACTGGGTGCGCATGCGTGCCAGGTTAGGACACTCGAAAGCGAGGGTGCGGAAGTAGTGACGTTTTACAGGGTAGGATGAGCGGCGGAGGGAAATCGAATAAGTATCCGCGTGGTAGCAAATGGAGGACGATATTCGAGTTGGAATGTTTATGGTAGGGGCACATTTTCATTCCAGTGTCCTCTTTCTTTATTTCTATCTCCTTGTCCTCTCTTTCCTATATGCCCTCCGTTATTTTCGCAACGGTAACTCTATCCTTCCCCCAATACCTGTACCCACGTTCCTTCCTGGTCACCCCATATTCCTCCACTCGCTTCTTCCACCGCGTCTCTCTGGGTCATTTGCGTTTACAGTTTACAATAAAGGCTTTTGGCAGCGTGTCTCTCTCGTGACGTCCGTCGCAGGAGATGGAAGAGAGTGCGGAATGGAAAGGAGGAGGACCAGGAATATAAAATGGATTGAGACCTATGGAGCGGAACAGTAAAAAGAAATGAGAAAGACTTTGAGAAATGTGTGGGGGTGGGGAAATATAAATAGATTGGCAGTTTCTCTCGGGGGGCAAATTTAGAATGATTCGGTCTAAATTTTGACACAGTTCCCGTCAGGCATCTCGAAAAACAATTGTGGGCACCAAAAGTAAACAGAAAAAGTAAGCCAGGAGAGCGTTTTTGGCTGTGGATGAGTAAAAAAAATAATTGTAGAATGTGTTGATCTAGGCTTTTCTTATTTTCGAGGCCAATGTGCCACTACGATATTATTTTTGATTTTTGTGGGAGTGTCACACTATTTTACTCATTATGAATGATGAAAATGAGGGGTTACGCCCTAGATTAGAGATTATTTATTACCTTGTTATGAAAGTATGTTAGTTTTTTAATTCCCTGCTTGGGTCTGTGCAATTGCAGTCAAAGTTTGGAGCCGAAATACAAATTCTACTTGGTTTAAATGGAAATTTAACCCATAATTCAATCTGGATCCAAATGGATGCTTGGAAAAATTAATCTTCATTTTATTAACCTGTGTATCAGAGCCTGTATATTACTAAGGTCTCATTACAATGTTATGTTCTTAATTAAGGCCTGTTCTGAAATGAATTTAATACGCTTGACCTTTGTTTTATTCCTGGTATCTTATATTTCATATTTCCGAGAAATCGACCCTACTATCGGCTTATGTATGTGAAATTCATAGCCTGTACAGTTCTCACGGGATGAGCAAAGTCATGATGGTTCAGGATCAGAAAAATGTAATTAAATGAAATTGAAAGCTGAGCCTTAAGTTAAAATTCCAGTAATACGGTATGCGAATGTCGATAAGGATTTATTCTGAGAATTCTAGAGTCCATGATACAAAATTGTTTTTTTTCCACCGAGTTAGTTTAAAATTTTATTCATAAAAAACGGAGAACAATTATAAATGCTATATTACTTAAGTATTTATATTTATTTTGTAGGGGTACATGTAAAACCAACCTTGCGAGTGATCATGCACCTTAACCATGTATTGGGGGAACCAATATGGTTGAAATTTATTGGGTAGTTTTCCACCACCACTATCCTATTGAGGCTGGCACTTAACCAAGTGTGAAGGAAGTTCAAATAGTTTGATTTCGTTTCGGAGAGATAAATTCCGTTCCAGTTTGAATAAAATTTCTCATAGTATGTTTCATTTTGTAACTGGGGAAAACGAACAAGGACCTCCCTACGAATGATGAGGTCTCAGGCGTAATGTGGTGGAAGCGTAACATATTAAAACCACAGGTATTGCAATTTTCCACTAGATATTTTATTTCGACACTACCGGTTTCGATGTTTTCACATCATCATCAGGTGTGCAACCACACCTGATGATGATGTGAAAACATCGAAACCGGTAGTGTCGAAATAAAATATCTAGTGGAAAATTGCAATACCTGTGGTTTTAATAAAGGACCTCCCTAGTTTGACTTCGCTTTGAGTCGAAAGGTAATGCTTAATTGTTCCGTTTCGATCACCACCTCTCTTCATGATATTGTGAAAAGGAAGAGGAGAACCTTCCCAGAACCGCGAGCATCCAGGAAGTCCATAGGTGGAGTAAATGAAAAGTGTTAATTTATGTGAGAATCTCCGGGGTGATGACGATGGCGTGTGAGGGTGTGGCACCGGAGAGGGGGACAGGGGAAGGAAGCGCTGGGAGGTGATACATTAAGGAGAGAAAAAACTCCAACGAGCTAAGCGAGCACAAAAAAATGGGACCAAAAATACGTTAACTGGATGATTTTGAAAGTTAAGCTTCAAAAAGGGGAGAAAGGGGAGGCTGGATTACATTTATTCCGTGTCTAGAGTTCCGGTTTTCCCCTGGCCGTCCTAGAATGTGTTCATTTTCCTTCTCAGAAAAACGAGTCATCTCGAGCATCACGAATCAAAATTCTGACACATTTCGCCGAATCTAGGCTAGTGACCTTTCGCTCAGTGAATGATAGCTCAGTTAACCTAACCGGTCTTCGAAAAGGGATTTAGAAGGGTAACAAGGCACGCGAAAACATTAAACACGATCTAACCTTAATTGAATTTTTTTCCTAGCGATGATTTACGAACGTATATTTACGTATAATGGTTTCACTTTACGTATTTAGAAATTTTCTTTCAACCTCGAGCTATCGAATATTTTTCGCACTTTGAACGTCTTGAGTGGCGTTAATCCAAAGAGTATAATTAATTATATGTCTCTGCGCATTTTTCATTAATACCAGTCCAAGGATATTAGCCTCAGGTCTTTTTTTTTAGCATTTCCAAGGGAAACTACGTAAACAGTTTGATGGATATTAGTTTGAAATTAGAAATGAACTAATTTGGAATCTACACTTTTATGACCATTCAAAATTACTTTTGGTTTTCACATGTTTTTGAAACGTCAATAGGAGGAAACCGTAACAGTTTCAGGTTTAGCTTTGTGGAATTCCTTCATGATGAGGGTAAACAAGAAAATTTTACTTCCGCATAATGATGTAATACTTCACGACCAAGTGCAAAGTTTCCTTTTTAACCTCACCAAGAGGAAACCGGTTCTCGGCATTCGTCTTTTTATTCAGATCGATTAATGCTGAAATTGTAAATTTGTCTACGTAAGAGGCCATTTTATCGATTGCGACGTCATAAAGTTAATTATTTCTTTTTTTTTTGTTATTAGGAACTCTGAACGTAATTTTTGAAAAAAAAATAATTTTTTGTGCATGGATCCCGAAGATATACGAACTTCACGCTCCTGAATAGGGATTGTAATCATTCTATTTATATTACATTACAGATAAGTATCTTTTTGAATCTATGCTGATATCGATGAATTTATTAGTTTATGAGACCTAACTATCTCTGTGACGTCACTGTGCGAGTGGTTTAGGAGTGTTGTTCGATCCGGGGAAAAAGCACCCCTAACTTCCAAAGTATTGTTGAAACCAACCATAGATTTATAGAGAAAGTTTTGAGATAAGATTTACGAGATACTACCGTATTGTTTCCGAGTCACCGCGGGTTCACGAGTTAATGGGATCTCGCTTCCTTTTCGGTCTTAAGGGACCAAGCGAAACTTCGATTTCGGAGGAATGTCTTTAATGCACGCGATTGTTATCCAGCAATTTATGTGCGCGTATCTTAGAAGTGATCAGCCAAGTAGTGAAAAATTAAACAAATGTTCAGTACTCCCCGATAGATTCGCCAGTAACCCTTTGTGATTGACTGTGCATGATATTGATTTTGTGAATATTTTATTCAACGAAATATATGTATTAATGCATATTATTGTATATAAACAACCAAAATTACTGCTATGCAGTAGTTGAACGTCTTCGATTATTGACAAGTAGCTACTTATAGGCATGCATACTACCTCCAACTACGTAACCTACTTCATATTTTCATTCCCGCAATAGGGCATCTAAGGTATATAACAGAAGGATTATATGTTATCTCATTATTTATGGTAATTTACAAAATCTAACCTTATTGATGAGAAATGTTTATTAGATGAAGTTAGGATAGTGATGGAGAACAAATTATCAAAATAATTACCACCCTGTTATATGATGAATATAACTTGAATTTGCTTAATTACTCAATTAATTTTTACCTAGTTACAGTAAAACAATCTTGATTAAGTAAAAACCAAGTATCCTTTGCGCCTTTAATAAACAAAATAAATAAGCAATCCTAATTAAACACTTTAATTACCGGGTTATTACGCTTTAACACATTACTTCGAGGATGCCATTAATTTATCGAGGAAAAGGACACGAGTGAAATATTTAAAGCGTGACCTTCCCTCACAAATGCCGTAAGTCTTGCCTCCGGGGTTTAAAAACGCGTGAACACACCGTGATTTACGCCCGAGGCAGCCGCTGACCCATATTTCCACAACATCCATCCCCTTCTCTCCCCCGCCCCACCGCCCGCCGAGAACTCCGCCGCCAAACAGTCCCAGCTGCACCCCGTGCCACGTGGAGGAGAGGGGAAGAGTTCATTGATCCCGCCCCTCACACCCTCACCAACGACCCGGGTCTGACGTTTGCTATGACGTCACCGTTTCAACCCCCCTGCCCCACCGCCCCAGTAACCCTTCCACACATCCTGCCACTCCCTCTCCGTCACTCACAATTACACGACCACGTGGAGAGAGAGAGAGAAGAAGAGAGGGTGAGATATAGAGAGGAGAGAGAGGAAGAGTGGGGGAAGGAGAGAGATAAGGAGAGGGAGAGAGATAGAAAAATTGAGAGAGTAATATAGGGAAAGGGAGGGATAAATGGACCGAAGAAACGACAGACGGGTAGTACTATTGCAACTGTGAATCCATGGAGAGTTTGCGGAGGAAAATAAAGAGAATTTGTTGGGTGGAGTGAGAGATAAGGAGAAAAGCTTGACTTCACTAGCAAAAAGATATAAATCCAAGCCTTCAATATTCCTCAGATACAAAAAAAAATCTGAGTTCAATTGCTATTAAATTCACCAACTTTTTTGCTAACTTTAATTGTGTTCACATGCTATTGAAGTTGAATAAATTGAAAATTAAAAAAAAAACTTCGTGGTTACAATTGAACAATTCAATAATTGAGATATTTCTTAAGAGTGCCCATTATCTACAGTTTTATTTCAAGCATTCGTGAAAAGCGAAAAATTTCGTGACTGCCAGGCATCAGGTTCAGAAATGAATTCCGTCCCTGTTTTCTGTCCTGTTTCCAGCATGCACACAGGCTTTCCACTGTAGATTGTACTTTAGAACGTAAATACTTTAATTATCATATCTTTGAAGGCATCGTCGCAAAGAGGTTGGCGGGGAGCGTGCGGCTGAACGGTCACTGACGTTGAGAGGACACGGGAAGGAGAGATTTGGGGGTTTTGGTTGGTGTCAAATGGATGGAAGGGGGACTGTGGCGTGTGAGGCGATGGCAAGGCGGAGGGAGCATTGGGAGTGGGACAGGAGGTCTCCGCCCTCACTCACGGGGGAGATGTTCGGAGCCAAGGGGGTGTAACGCCGGGGTTATGAAAGGGCTGGAGGAGAATCTGGCGGGAGAGCGTGGATCGGAGTGGAATACTGGGCTCGTCCCTTTGGGATGCAACGACTGCCTTATCGAACTCACTAAGACGAAACGCTCTCCCCTCCACTCTTCACCATAACATCTCACCCACCCTTTTTCCTGCTGACACCCGCTCATCCGTGCCACCAATACCGAATACCCTCCCTAACTCCTATCTTTCTCTCTCTCTCCCTACTCCCTTTTCCTTTTCTTCTTCTCCGGCTCTTTATGAGTCCGCACACGTGGCGGATCGTGGATGGGTTTCTTCCTTTCGATTTCTCTCCCCAAAAGTTGGCGAGGACGTTTGGCTAGGCCTCAGGTTCAACTTTTGCCTCGCTAAAAGGTAGAGGGAGGAAATGAGGATGGAAAAGGGATAATGGAAAGAGGAGGCGAGAGAAATAGATGAGGAGGCTAGGAAGAAGTTTCTGGCCTCTCCGACACATCTATCGTCCCTTTGATGGAAATAGTGGAACGGTTGGGGCGGAGACGGTGGAAGGCTTTCACGTGGCGGGAATGGGGAGGGGTGGGGGGTAGCCAACTGTGGCCCGCGGCGCTCCCTTTTAACCTCTCTCCGCCCTCTGTCAGCGAGTGTCCAGGGTAGACCGCTCGATATTTTTCTCTCGACGCCTATCTATTGGATTAAAATAGCTGTAGAAAGTCTTAATTTATCGGGATTTTTAACGTCGCCAAGCCTGTGTGGGAGAAAACGTTTCGGTGTTTTGCGGATGGAATGGTGCTTAAAGGTTTTATCGGTTTTCGACGAGGTTACGCCCTAAAAACATTGGGTTTATATGAGGAACATTTTTCCTTTATCGCTTCATATGTTCACGGATAGGAGGTCAATTTTTTTACGACATCGGTCGTCAAAACGTAATTATCCGTGAAAACCACCGGTCGTGAGCGAATGAAAGAAGCCATACATTCGCGGTAAGCTTGGAAACCTTGTGAATTCGAATGAAATTCGGAAGTTGGCGGGTCCTTTTCCTAGAGGTTTACGTTGACTCACCTTTTATAGTTTTAATCATCCGCCTTTAACTCGAATGTTTCGCTCGGTCACTCTCTTCTAATTTTAACCCTTTGAATTAATCGCTACGAGATAGCCGAAGATTCCAGATGCCTATAAAGGAATTCAAGCCTCCATTTTTGATCATGTTGCGATTCAGATTTGCCTATATTCAACGTCTAATTTAAAAGTCGCTTCAATATTTAATTTCCGCTAGAGATAAGAGTTAAACTTGGGTGCCATTTTGTGCGGTAATTGAAAAGTACTGTCATTCTCGAAACATATCGATGATATACTATATACGTATGTATAGCATTAAATTTAAGTAAATCGATGAGTTTCCTTTACAAATTAGAAATCTTGCATACTATATCTGTTTAAAATGAGCAGAATGCACAATTTTGGTAGTGTTTGTTAAAAGATACGTATTTAATAATATTAGATTGCATTGCACGTTTACATTAGTATTCACTATGATAGCGAATCCTTTTTTCCTGTTATTAGAAGAACTGGAACTTGATCACTTTCTAAAATTATTCTAATTGTTTAGTCGGGCGTATATGTATATGCTTAAGTGGCAAAGAAGCTAAGACGTACAAATAAACTTCTGTATCCGGGGTAGGCCAGTTTTGCGAACTTTTAATTATCTGAATAATAATTAGATATTTGGTCAACATTATTTAAATGGCTTACGTTGCTGCCCAAGCATATGTTATTTCAATTTTAATGTACCCTAAGGAAGCTATCTTTTCATCAATTCTCGAGATCGGAAAACTTGATTCCTTCTTCCAATGCTGTATTATATCCCCCACTTATTTATATTTAAATGATTACGTTAAGTTTTCAAGGCGAAAATTAGCTCAACATTTTCTTTTGAAATATAATATTGTAATTGTCCTGTATCTATTAGGATGCTCGTTACATTTGCACATGTCTGGACAGGAACTGGAAATATATTTAACAAATGTATGGTCATATTTATGGGATGTGTAAATTCATTTGCAGTTTGAGAACGAGTCTACGTTAATGTATTCCGTCCGGTTGCTAAGGCCAAATGTACTCTGTGTATAAAATTATTCAGCGTATCATTGGTACCCTAATGGATACTCTTCTCTCTCCCGGATGCCATTAACTACAAGGGTTCTCTTTTGAGCACGACCTGTGGAGTGAACCTTTGTGAAAAGTAGACCGTGTTATTCGTTACACATCGGAAATATGGACGGAAATACTTATATTTGAACTGTACAGAATTTTTGTTTGTTGAGAGGAGTTTATGGCTTAAAAAAATGCACATTTAATTTAAGGAAAATGGATTACTAAAATATGCAAAAAAATGGTCACTATTTCATTCGTTTTTCAATCACCTAAAAATATATTAGGATCAAGTGAAAAGAAAAATGATGGACAGTTTTATTTGGTTTCCTCTTAAGTTTCCCTTAGTTCATATTCACTCCTTATGTTAAAAAAAAGTTTTGGGCTCTGATAATATTAAAATTTTTCAAAGGAGAATTATGCTTCCTTATAATGGTAATTTATCATTTTGTTATATATCTTCGGCATCGAAACGGGTGTCGAATCCAGAGTAGCTTTTAACATTGTTTTGACAAAAATATTCGATTCCGGATATCTTGTCCGAACATTCCACTTTCATGGCTTCTAAATTTGAAAATATTTTCTCTGTTACGCGCTTCTTTCATCATAAGAAGCGACTACTAACCGTAAAAAAAT
The DNA here is from genome assembly GCA_037158775.1 of Hetaerina titia. Classification (NCBI taxonomy): domain Eukaryota; kingdom Metazoa; phylum Arthropoda; class Insecta; order Odonata; family Calopterygidae; genus Hetaerina; species Hetaerina titia. The sequence continues at coordinate 85,870,478 of CM073769.1, read as the reverse complement.
TATTTCATAAACACAAGAAAGATCTTTGTTAAGAGTAATGTATGAAGTCAGCCTATCTAATGTGATTCTTGGACGATAGCAGTAGCATGTGAGAAAAGAAGACTGTAGGTGGTGGAAATGTGACAGTACAGAAGAATACAGATAATAAAATGGATTGACACATTAACAAATGAAGAAGTGCATTGAAGAGTAGATGAAGAGAAATGCCAAGGTAATACGCTAACAAGAAGAAGAGGAAAACTAATTGGACCTATCCTGAGGTACAGTAGATTACTGAAATCAACAATTGAAGGAAACCTGGAGGGGAGGAAATACAAAACAGAGCCAAGGTTAAACAAAGAGTAGCAGGTAATAAAAAATGTCGTTGCCGGGAGCTAAGAGAGAGTTAGGAGATTTTCGGGGACAGAAATATTGAAGACTTGCTTAAAACCGATCCCCAGACTACTGACTCGTTCTTCTGAACGTGAAGTTACAAGTCCAGAAGGTCACTTTGAAGTTTCAATAGCGTGACGACATATATTTTTGCTAATTAACTCAAGATAAAAGTTTGATTCGTATGCGGTGAAATTTACAATAATTTCAAGCAAAATTAACAAGAAAATCATCAAACCATCATCATCAAACTCATATGCATGACATTTTCGTTTATAGTTCGCTAAAGAAACAATACCTACGCCTTGCAATTTCAGCGGAAAATACGTATAGTGGGATTTGCCGTATGAAAGAGACACTCTGTAAACAAGTTGTCTTTCAATAGAAGATCATGTAATTATGCAAATATGCAAACATTTTAAAAATTCTTGGTGAATCCAGCGCAACCCGGTCTTAATGATATTTGGGCCAAGCTTTCATCTTGACCCGATCGATAATGGTGGCGATATTACTGCCTGCCGAGTGACGGCTGCTGTTCAACAGATCGAAGGAACGCGATGGACGTCGAGAGTGTTCATTAGGGAAAATATTCAAGAACGAGTTCTGATGGAGATGGAACACTGACACCACTCTTTTTTTTATGTTCCTCTAATGAATGATGAAAGTGCGGTTTCTCGCTGCAATACTATCTCTGTGCCCGTGAAAGTAGGTAACCTTTGAGGCCACTCTGAGCGCTTGCTTTAACGAAATTTAGCACTCTCAAATAAATTTGATTTCTTAAATAGGCTCTTATGGGAGAAAGTATTTATTTCCTTTTCCTCTTCACCCGCTCCGTCACATTACGTGGGGCTCTGATACATTTCGTCTGCGTGGACCGGAATGCGAGATGAGCAGCGGCGATGTTGACGGGCTGTTTCTCATGCACACAGCGAGTTCGCGAGAGGGAGCGCGCATGTGCGCATCTAGAGAATGCCCGCTCTGTCGTCTGTGGAGGCCGACGTTCGGGGGAGGTAAGGAGATGAACTCTTGCCAGTGGTGCTTGCTCGACCGTATTCCGCTTTTTCTGTGAGTTGAATACTGAACGGGAGTAAAACAAAAGTTGCCCCCACAAAAAAAAACTCAAATGAAAACGCGTGTGAGGGAGTTTGGCGAGGTGAATGAGTGTTCCGCTCATCCCTTCCTTATACATATTTGCTTCCATCCGTCTCGGCTGTCATTCCCGGATGATACACAAAGTGGGCTTTAAATATCCCATGAGGCAGAGCTTGAACCACCGAGGGGGGAATTTCTATCATACTCTAGGCGATAGAAGGGTTTTCAATGGTCGCGGATTTCCAAAAAAAAATTATCAGGTTGATGCCCTTCTAACGGGCAATTGAAATTATGTTATAAAGGCCCTGACCAAACAGGAAATACGTCACTGATAGATTTTGCGCTACGTTACGTCTTCCACAAAAGGGTGTTAAATATTTAAATGTGTTTTATTTCGTCATTAACTAAAGCATGTCTTGCAAAATGTGAATCCAGCAATTGATGCATGAAATTGTTCGTGATACACTCTTGAAAACATATATGGGCTAACTTGCTTGATCAATCAAATGCAAACCAGTCATTCACAATCAAAAATCTTTGCGATAAAATGTTGTGTACTTCGGTCTAAATAATAATAAAATATTTTTTTAACTTATTTTATTGGCATATTATTACAAATGAAACAATTATTGTAATTTTATGACCGCGACATAGTACCTAAATCACATAAATTAAGGTAAATGTTGAAGAATGTTAACTTTATTTCTATTGTTTGCCCAATTACGAAGACGTGTCAATTTTAGTCTTTGTTACGATACCCTAAATCGAATTGTATGAGACCTCCTTTCCGCTTGAGTCATTAGCGTTTCGCGTTTCTTGTTACAAATCACAGGCACACGATTCGAGTATGCATAATAAATAGATAAAAAATATTCGCGCTTTATTTAAATTATTATATATTAACGTAGCTTTTAGTTAAATATTTGTGTTTCAGTTCAGAAAAGGCTAAAATATTGCAAAATACTAATTACTAGAAAATATAGAGACTGTAAACACACATTTCTTCGGTGAACGTAGAATTTCTCTTTCTTCCTGTGTTCTGTTTCACATAGGCGTCATAACATCCGTCCATCTTCCAACCGATGGATATATACGTGGGTGGTCTGAAAAGTTTCTGACTCAGATAATTTCGAAAGATTTCAGAAAAAATGTCTTGTATCATTGTTAGGTCGGTAACTTTTCAGATCACCTTTGTTTTTTTTAATATATACCCCTGTATATACATACATATAGTGTATATAAATATATCTATAAATGAAGTTTTCTGGGAGAAGACCTGTGGTCGTAGAATCTACGTCAACCCTTTTCCATAGGGGTGCAGGAAGATCCTCTCCTGAATTGCTCTTTGGTGGGCATGGAAGTATTAATCTCAAAGCGACCAGGTGCACTCTGCAGGCAATTTTTAGTGAAAGGATGGTGAAAGACTCGGTCGTAACAATTCCCAGTCATAAAAAAAACCGTTTATACCAATCTTTCTCATTCTCTTTCCTGGTGCCTCTTCTCCCCCCCTCCCTGAAATCGTTTCCTGGACATCTCCTTTCCCTCTGTGTGTAGTAATCGTATCCCCTTTCCGGTCCTTCCCTTACCGCCCGCTTTTCCTTCCAGCCCTTCCGCACTCTCCACACGAACCCAACATTACTGTCTCCTCGCGGTCCATCCCAACCCGTTTTCGTGTGTGCTTAAGAAAACGCCTCCTAGTGTTTATTCTCTACCAATAGAATAAGATTCCCTGTTTGCTTCTCTGCTTCTTTGTTCCCGTTTCTTTTTCTTCTCCCCTTTCCGTCCACGTTTTTTTCCTCCAATGTTTCTCTCTAACGCTATTTATTTACTGGAGTCTCGATTACAGAGATTCCTTAAAGGTTTTTGGCCCTTCCCGTTGGCTTTTATCGGAATGGCGCGAAGAATATCATCCACTCTCTCCTTCATCGACTTCTCTAGTCATTAATTATCGAATTTTGGTGTTGTATTTGATTTTAGTAATGAGATTATTTTAAAAATATATTTTAACGCGCATTGTACATTATTAATTATTATGCGTTAGTGTTTATCTCGTGTATGATAGTTCAATAGGTAACATAGTATTAAATAATTGATGTTATATTTGCTAACGGAACTATGGGAATTATGACGACATTCAACCAAACTAAGGGTTGTGAAAAGCTGTAAAACAGGTAAAATTTCATTCTAGGTGATTTGCGTATTACGTAAAGGTGGGTTTGGGAGTGTTCTTAAAAATTTCGTATGTAATGCGTAGTAGCACTTAGATTTCCCATTTTCTGCCTTACTTCATTTCCTTTTTCACTTCATCGTACCTTTAATCTGCTTTCAAATCGTCCAAAAAACCTATTCGCTTCATTTATCTTCCGAACTCTCCTAGCATCTCCCTTCCAACATGATCTTTAACATCGCACCACCTCTGAGTATTTTCTAAAGACATTGTTCGTACTCTTCCTTCACTTGGCCGCTTCCGATCCTTCTATCACATCAAAACCTTAATCGTTATTCTTTCTCTCATTAAAACTTACTTTCTCGATTAAATTTATCGCGGGCTACGATATGGATGCAATTATCCTTTTGAACGAGTATCCCTGATTCTACGAAAATATCCGGATTGGTGTTCATGGAGAACTATATCTTGGAGTTTTTTCATTTAGGTTCTGTTTGTTGTCAATCGCTTCAGTTGTAGGACAGGTCTCGAGAACTTTGTCAGCATAGCCAACATTCAACAAATAAAGGTCTTTATTTTTTTAGGGTAGAAATTCAGTTCTAACTTTCGTAAGTAATGTAATTGATTTTATTGAAATATGAAGCTAAATATTAGTAAAATATTATTCCATTTTTTTGGTGCTGGAATTATTAATTTATTACTTACCCTGCTCTGTTGACAGCGTTCAAGCTATATATTTGTGGCCTGAGTGAATACGGTTCCTGTAAAATGGTTTTTTCGCCTGGTTAAGATTTGTCTAAATTGAATTGAAAATGAAAGTGATAATTCACTGTTATAATGCCTTGTAAAATATCTCATTTATATACTTAAATATTCTTACAGGAAGAGAGACTATTAAATGCATTATACTTGCTTTGGGTATTCCAAAGTATTTACTTATGGACCTCGTGTCTGAATCAAATGATCAGGGTTATCCGTGTTTAATACAACGCCAGATATATACTGCTCTCTGCTTACTTCGAATCGAACACATAATTTACCACCTAAATGCCTTGTTTTATGCTCCAGGAACGAGTATCTGTGGTCACTTCTCCCTGTATTATAAACTATTGAAGTTGTGTTTTCATTTTGCTCCACTCGAGTCCGATACTGTTTTTCTTCGCACCATTTTTGAACGTCTGGTTCCAAATTGCTTGGTACATCTCCCTTTCCGCATTCTCTCTTCCCATCTTTCTCTCCCTTTTCCCATCAGCCTCGCGCTTGTTTTTGACTACATAGTGCGATGGTTCACCGTGTATTTCGGGAGCGACGACACTCCTGGTCATTCCAAGCCTCAAAAAACTAATACAGATGCGGCAAAATATCTTGACTTCAAAGGTTTTCTGAAAACATTTTGCGAACATAATGTCTGAGGTGAACAGATAATTGCAAGAAAAAAATCTTGCTATTATTTTTTATGTTCTGTTTATTTAGAGGGCCAAATAAATGTTAATGCCACTCTCCTACAAGTTTTTAGAGTGACATGCGACAGATGGTGTAGGTAAACAAAATAATCAACCGAAAGTTTGGTTTCATCTGAAAATTATACTAGTGGTAGGGTTTTTTCTCAGTAGTCATCTTCATCTTCTTAAGGCGGAGCCATGTCGTGGCAGCGATATTTCTCTCTCAATTTTTATTATTTAACATAGGTTTATGTATTGTGACCCTCATAGTACTTTTTATGTCTTCCAGAAACATTTTTCTTCGTCTTATTCCTTTTTTCCTAGTACTTTTTTATTATATTTTCCAGGAAGTTGTTAGTTTCCGCAGAAATTGTCCAAAAATTTTGATTTTCCTTGTCTCCACCTCTTTTTAATTATACTCCTTTCATCTTTGATTTCAGTCAATACTTCTGTTTGCTTTTCTTGTCTATGTACGATATTCCTCTCGTTCTTGCAATCCTTCCCCAAATCCCCATTTGCCGACCGAGAATTTTCCATCTTTCCCAATTTCCAAGTTTCTCATCCATATGTACAGCAATTGAACGTTTTTGCAATATTTCTTATTTCCAATAACATGTGTTTGTTTCCTTAAATATTCTGTTATACTTCATATATCCTCTTTACCATGGCTATCCTTAGTTTCACAAAAGAATTGAATATTTTCTCTCTAGTCATTATGCTCCCATGAACTCTTCTATTTGACTTATCCTTGAGTCCCCTACTGTTAAATTTACAACGGTTTCTGTTCTGTTTTTAGAAACTATCATAGCTTTGGTCTTCTTCACATTTACGCTCAACTTCTATTTGGACAGGATTTTGAGCATTCTATTAATATGTTTTGTTGATATTCTCAGGGTCTTAATATCATCTGCAAACCTAAAGCAGTGTATCTTTCTTCTATTAAATATTGATACCAATAGTATTTTCTTTCATTTTCTGTGTATTATCATCAGTCTATATGTGGAATAGATATGGCTAAAGTGGACATCCTTGTCTCACTTATTTTCTGGTATTTGCTTGCTTATTCCTCACATCTCTTTACTTCGATCAAAGTGCTTTGGTTATGCTAGAGCTGAAATATAAACTTCCTGTCTTTGTAGTCCCTTCCTTTTTTCCTCATAGTTTCAAACGTAAGTTTTCAATCTCAAGTATCGAAGGATTTTCCCAAACCAATTTAAGGAAGGAATATTTTCCTTTCCTATTCATTTCTAGTCTACTATCTAGGATCAAGCGCAGTGCAAGGATAGCTTCTCTCATTCCTTTATCTCTTGGAAAGCCAAATTGATCTCCTCCAAAAATTTTCTTCACTTTCTTTTTGATTTTGTTTCCTACTGTATGTAAAAGGACTTGAAAGCATGCGGAATAGCAATTGTTCTGTAATTCATCGATTCAATATCTTTTCCTGTTTTTGGTGTCGTAGTAAATTTGCTTTTTCCAAAGTTTTAGGGTATTTCCCCATGTACGTAACATTCCCATGCTATTTTAAAAGAGAATTTATTTCATTCTATTGCCATGTTTTTTTTAAATATCTCAATCGGTACATGGTCCATACCTGGTATCTTTCCAACATTTAACTTTTGAAGGACATGCTCAAATTAGGAAGATCTTTTCCTCGGTATTTGTAATAATAGGAAGCAGAGAAAAGGAATAAGTTATGTAGAAGAAGTAGCGCTCAGCAGCGGCGACATTAATGATTGAGAAAGACTGCTATCACGCACAGAATATACAAAAAGGACAATTGCGTATTGGTTGACATTTTGGTGGCACGAGCTGTCTTCCTTATTAAGCCGTTCAAGGAAGTGGAGGGGGTATTTATGGTGCCGGAGAGGGAAGAGAAGGGTTGAGATAGGTGCATCAGTGAACTATACTGAACCTACAAGTTTCAAATGCGCAGCGGGGCTAACTGTGTGCCAAAAATCTCGGATTCTCGCTACAATGGGTCTTTCACTTTTTACGCCAATTATTGAGAAGGAGTAACATTTATCGAAAGTTTGACGGTAGGAGGTTGTATGTGACAGGATGATATAATTAGAAGAGGCTGGGCAGGTAGTGGGATGATGATGGGGCGAGAAGTCGCAAAGAAATTCGGGCAAAAGTTACTGAAAAGGTGGTACATTACATTTTTTTAAAAATCTGCATCTGGCGTGGAAAAGGTTGCAATTACTCTAGAAAAATGGGTCATTGGGCGAATAAAAATGTAGCCTTTATATCGTGTGTAGTTGCAACTATACGGAAATGGGTGGAGTTAAATGAATGCATTGGAGAAGATGGGAGTAGAATACGGGAATGGACGGTTTATCTATGACCAAAACGTCTCCAGTTGTTCGAGTGTGAATGGCGGACAGAGAGTCATGACGGGAAATATCAGGAAGAGAAGTAAGATAGGGGTTCACCATATAACCAGTGATACCAGCCTTCCTTAAATCTTCGGTACCTCAAGAACACCTTCATCCTGAATTTCTATGACAAACACCAGATATCCATAGACTTTAAAAGGTCCTGAGGTCACGATGGACGCCACTGAGAAAAGAATTCACAGCAGTGGCCAAGTTGGTCCTGCCATAAACTCTACAATTTCGGGAAATTTCATGAGAATCCTTAAAATAGTTGACTTTGAAGTCACCAAAGAGGTTTCAATTCATTCATATAAATGAGATGTGACAGTCAAACTATCTCATTCTTTCTTTAGCTATTATATCATTTGCAATGGTATCCTATGATATACGAGTATATAGAACACTGAGAAGAGGCTTCATAAATTGTAAACAGCTGCTACAAAAATCGATACTTTTGGATCACTTCTTTTAAAGTTAACTTTCAAAGAGTATATTTTTTTGGTAAACTGCAGCTTTGCATTCGATGGTCTCGAATTACTTTTTTAAGAGTAAACTTTTAAAGCGCATCAGTTCGTGTTTTCGAATTCAAAATTTCATTATGCCTGGTAAAATCAAATGGCATGTATTCTCGTGATAATCAAATTATATTGGTTATACAACTGTATTGCAATATTGATTAAATTACATACGAGATAATAATTATTAAATTATATTACATAATTATTACTCCTACTTTAATGTTTTTATTGTCACAGTATTTCAGAATTACGTTGTTTCTTAGTAAAAACAATTATTTTTTATAAGAACTGTTAGTATTTGTTCGTCCATGATACTAGTACCTTACACGCGTCAGGAACGACCGAAATATATTAGAAGTGAGATTCATATTTCCTAATATATCTATCTCTCTTTTGTGCTATTTTCATCACCTAAACTACTCATTCTCCATTTCACTTCCATAACACTATTTAGTAGAAATTCGTCTATATTTTGACGACCGCGTTTCCGAACGCGTGTGCGTAGTTGTGAGCTAATGCACGTCAGTGTTCCACTTATTGACATCCTAACGGCAAAAAGCTGAGCGTAATTGCAGGATCATATTTTTGACCTCCGTCGTCGAGATACCTAAAATGATATTTCTGCTACAATCCACTCCTCATAAATAATAAATGCACAAACATTAACATCTGAATTTAAATAATACTGGCAGTCACGAGGCTTAATAGATCATCAAAGCAAAATCGGGACCGTACTAGCTACACAAGCATCACATCCATTGGAATTAATGTGTCTCATTTTACTTCGGTTATTGACAACATGAACTTAAAGCGCCGTGCCAAAGTTATTTTGCATAAAATTTTCCTGACCTGGTTGCCCACTTCTTTAGTTTCTACCATTTCATGGCTTGTTGCGGTCGAAATAAGAACTTGATCTAAATCAAAACTTGGTATATCTTCAACAGAATGAACTTGCACGAGGTAAAGCCTGAGCTCTTGCCTCAGACATGTAAAACGTCCTTCCCATGACTAATATCCACCAGTATTGTATCTTACCAATTGTTTGTAATCGCTTAACAGACTCCGTGTTTTATTATTGATTCCATTAGTTTTTCACATAATTGCTTCGCTCTGCCTGGGGTCTTGGCGGGATCCTTCGAAGTGATGAGTACGACCTCTTGTGGACGCTTGGCTGGCTGGCGTGATTCGCGGGCTGGGGGGCGCTATGGCTGGTCCTTTTGGGGGAGGGGGTCGGAGGACGGATACCCTCTTGCCCGCAAGCATTGTGGGGGAGAGAGGCAGCGCTCACCGCTGAGGCGGGCGACGGACGTGATGGGATGTCGGCGGCGGGTTAGGTGTGTGCTTCCTTGTCAGCAGCGATTATTGTATCCGTGTCGTGGTATCCTCGGTTGTGCAGCAGCTGCGTTAGAGGGTATTAGGACAGAATTAATGGGTAAGGGTGCGATGAATTACTTTAACGCTGGTAACATGGTGTAATGAGGACATCTCGGGAGAGATGTCCAATGTGGGCATTCAGTTCTCCTCTCCCTACGTTTTCATGCCACGATTTCCTCTCTTTTACCTCAACTATCTAAACTACCTAGACCTCGTCCAAAATATATAAGTACTTTATATAAAGACATTCGTCTTACCATGTGTGTCCGAGTGAAAGTGCAATATGAAAAATCGGTTTTATTGAAGTTGTGTAGTTACCTTACAGCAAAACTTAAAAACTCATACTTTGAAGCGCAACACCTTGTAAATTTGTTATGATATTTCAATATTTGCCATAATTTATGAAAATATTTTTTATTTTTAACTATCATATGCTAACATGTAACTTGGAGAGATTGTTGAGGTGGATAATTTGTGGAAATCCATTGTGATTGGAAGAATCATAAAAGATTTTCTTGTGAAAATACATTCCTTTTGATTCTTTCGTCGTTAAATTGTAATTTTTAGTATCATTCTCATTATAATGGCAGAATTTCGTAACCGAAAGGAAACATGGACTGGCAAATTCGGGAGAAGTTTGCGAGAAAAGCAAAAGTAGTGTACATGTATTTGCATAATTTTGGCGGTGGTTTTCATGAATTGTGCCGAATTTCTCGAAGTTTCGCCCAAAATTCGTAGTTCCAAGTTATTTTATACGTGGTTTTCACTTTATAACTTATTTCTAATTAAAGGTTTTACCAGAGTGTCTCAAAAATGGTCTTTCGCTGTCTGGGTCGTCGAGAAATTTTCATGACTAGAGAAAAGGGAAAGGAGAGCGTAGAGATAACCCACTGCTTTTATCCTAAACTTGGGGAAAACAATTGGTCACACGAATAGCGTCGTGCATATTTACATAAAATTATTGCGAATTTATAAAATTAATGGTCATTTTAAATTACTTAATTAGCGGTTTGTAATTGAAAGTCTTCGACGGTGAATTTAACTTCAATTTAACTTTTTTTACATATGATCTGAACTTAGTCTCATTAGGGCATTCTCGTATGCTCTTCTTTTATTGGTTGTGTTGGATTCTTTTTCTGGAAGCGTCGAATTTACTTGACACTAGAACCTGAGCCCACACTGGGCATCCTGGCGTCATTTTTTTCCCATGTGGAATGAGGGCATTCCCTTCTATTTTCACGACATCGCCGTATCCAATATCTCTTTCATATCCCTCCATTGTTTGCCTCCGCTTTTACACCCTCTCCTTTACTCTCTTACTTCCTCATACAAACCCTTCGCGGCTTCAGGTTCTGGTCGGTACGTTGACCTAGAGGTGAGGGGAGGGCAGGAGAGTGTTCGGCGGACGGGGGATGTGTTGGCCGGGAGAGATTTAGCGGGATGCGGGAGATGGACGGGGAATTGATGTGGTTAGGGAGCGTGTTTGAGAGGGTAAGGAGAAGGAAAACGGGGAGAGGCAAAGATGGCGGGGGGAAGGGGAGCGGCGAGAAGTTTGAGAGGGTAAACGGTGAAGGAAGAAAGCGGTAACATAATACGAGATGCATTTATCATGTCTCCTGGAAAGCCAACAAATCAAAATGACAAGGACAATAATTCATAAATGATGAAAATCAAATATATGCGTGATTTTATATTTAAGAAATATTCTTACGATCATTCGTGAGAATATTTCAAAGTTATCGTTGCCTTTTTGTACCAGGAGCCGGTTTTGCGCCAAGGAAATAACAAGTCTAAAGAAAAGTATCTCGCGGATCATTGTTTTCTAACACACAGGTCGCCGAGGTCACAGGTTGGTTGTTACAGGTCACCAAGGTGTAGATTTTAAGATTGCCGAGATCCAACAATCATTTCACTCAGGTCGCTCCGTTACCGTGCTTATAATTTATATCCTGTACATATATTTAAGTTGCTGCACAGAGGCCAATTTTTTTGCGTCGATAGCGTCTTCCTGAGATCTGCAGAGACTGCTCTTAATATTCTCGACAATACACGCGTCACTTCCCCTCACTAGTGAATATTAGCATTGCTTTGAGGGTTACGTTATGCAGTCATTCAATGAGAAATACCGTAAAGCAGTATATTATTGAGGGATGTGTGTAAGTTATAAAAAAGTCAAATACCTTGAAAAAAATTAATCAGTGTACGAGTGTGTTCCCGTACTTCGTGTGTTGAGATGTATTATTTTAGGAGATACGCTAATGAATTTTTCGTGGGGGAAAAGAATAATAGTTTAAACAAATAACTTATTTGAAAGTATTGTCAGGAAAAAAATGAGACTTACTTCAGTATTTACTTTTCATTGCTTATAGTACATTTTTCGGTGATATTAATAGGCAATTGTTTGTCTTTAGCGATAAATGTATTCCGATGTTTCGAGATGATTTGCGAACTACATTTCTAAAATGCTATTCCTAATTTCATGGAAAAAATTCAGTCTATATTTCGCTCGCCAATTCGATTATACTGACTTGAAATAAAGCATTAATTTACGTTTGCGAAGCAAAAAAATTACAATCACTCCATGAATATTTCTTACTCATATAATCAAAAGGGACTCAAATAAAGTTTATTTTTGTGTAATCGTCAGCATTCTGTATACATAATTCTGATATAAAAACCCTTGCTTTTTTAGGAGTAAGATTTAAAAAAATAGGCTTTAGGAATTCATCTTGCAATTGACATAAATTATGTGTAGGTTTACTTATTTGCCATCAAAAATGAAATCTTCTCTGTGGTGCGCTACGCCCTCCATCACCTAATTAATTAGAAACACTGTCTTAATTTTTGGCCAAATTAGCCTATGAAACGCGGTCTAACTCTAGTTCTCTCTAATTACATAGGATATTGTCTTAATTTTAGTCTAAAAATGTTTGGTTTCTTAACAGGGTAACATCAGCAAGTGAGATATATTCGAAGTTAACCGTTTACCCATGTTATCTGTCCCAGGTGTTGCTCATCCTACAAAGGAGGTTTATAATTTCCATGAATTTCTCAGCTAATCATATTACTAAAAAATGAAACATTTGTCGTGAAAAATATATGCTTTCATGTGAAAACACAGTATTTTTGGTCATTTTGACTCATAATTAAGATCTTAAATATGCGGAATGATTCAGGCACGTTTTCTTTAACAGTAGGAGCGTAAGATCATAAACGGCCCAAATGTATGATATTCACCTGATTTAAGTCGAAGTAGTTATTTGAAGAGGCTACTGATAAAAAATCATTTTCACCATTATGGTAAGGTGAATGATCTAGGTAGAGGTAGGATTTACAAGGGGAGAGGGTTGAGATAGAGCCGGGGTCAACAATAGCCAATTCTTAAGGAATAGTCGAAAGAGGTTCACAGTTTAATGACCCATTGGTCGGACGGCGTACTTCTTGAAGGGATGTCCACATATCAAGTGAGCAGGGATTTGGAGTGCTACTGAAAAATTTTGAACCCACCAGAATTCTAACCCAAGAGCTCGGAATGGTAAGCCCGTACACTAGTCATCGCACTAATCGGATCCTCCGCCTTAGCTTGAGAAACGGAAAGTTTCTCGTATTCGCTTGTATTGAAAAAAAAATATTTTTGGGTGATACATGTTGTGAACTACAAGGGCATTTCGAAGTTAAATATGCCTTCATCCCCATAATAGGAGTTGCCCTCACGAGAGGCATAAATTTGGGAGAGGAACTAAGGAATGGAGAGGGAGGAGAGGGATTGCTTCAATCAGGCGTGGGCGAAACAGGGGGAGTGGAGAAAGTGAGGGAGAGGATGGAAGAGAGGGAGACAGAGGAGACGGATAAGTGTGACGGGAGAAGCAGGGGGTAAAGTTCGGGACAGAAGAAGAACGGAGAAAATTGGAAAGGGAGGAGTGAGTGAGGGGTATAATGGAACCCGTGGCGGGCAGTGGGAGAATGACGAAGGGAGCGGGGTTGAGAGATTGAACGAGGGAATAGAGGAGAATGAAGCATGTTGGGAGGGAATTTAGAACGGGAAGGAGAGGTTCCATGTTCATTAATGCTGTATAGGGGAGTGTTTATGAATGACAGAGCTATTTCAGGGAAGAAAGACGTCAATACCCGGCAGAGGTTTATTCACTAAATTCTGCAGGCGGAAAAGAAAATCTCACTATTTAAAATGTGAAATATACTACCAGTGCCACTTCTGTTAAAGATCTTGATTACTTCATTATATTTTATGGCACGATTTCATTTTGACAACGTGAAGATAGAAAAAAACCAATGACAATGTAATGGTTTTGAAATTTGCTTTTTCTCTGGCTACGCTTCTATCCTTTAGCGGGATTCCATTGGATCATCAAAATTTCGTTGACATTATATTCATTTGCTTTCCTTCGTTGCATTCAATTGCGTTTCCTTTTAAATTTTGTAATAGTATTTATTTTCACCGCCTGTGCGCGTAATAAGTTATTTTATGTGAAAAATTTGCTATAATATTATGTTTTATTTATAGTTAATGGGAGAGAACTTTTTTCAGTCCCATTAAAGATTGAATTACATTTTTCACAAAGCAACCTAACCTTAACTTCTGTAAAATTTGTAATCGTATTTTGCAGAGAATATTCCGCTTAGCAAACGGTAGTTTGCAATGCAATCCGGCAAAGTGTAGTTTCCGAGTGCGCGCGGGAGAGGAAATAAAAATAAACAGTTGAGTACCACAGCGGTTGATAAATGAAATGGTCTCGCAAAACGACGGTTTGAGAAGATGATGACAGTGGAAGGGTGATCGCTCGCGCACGTCCATTTCTCAGTGCCAAATACCTTTTGCTATTGATTGCAATAAAGTTACAACATTGATATTCTTTTCAATTTGATTTTGCCGGGAAGTTTCTTTTTATCGGCCGTCGTACCAATTTAAATCATTTTTTAATCGTACATATGCAAACACGAAAACCCGCCGTCACATGGCGGGTTTTCGTGTATGAATATGTATTTGGCCAATGTGGCTCGTTTTCTTTCTTCTGGCAATACGTGCCACGATACGCACTATTCTCATCCTTTATGGCGCTGTATGATTGCTTTCCTAATGTCCTTTTCTCTCGTGTGTCGTCTGTTTCTCTTTTGGTGGGTGAAACAGCTGACTAACGTCATTTCTTGGCCAAAGAATTGGGGCATTTGGTTGGAGTAAATTACGTTTCTTCGATAACTCAAGTGGTTCTCTCTTCTTCACAACTCAACCGAGCATCGACCCGGAAAGTCGAAGAATCTGGTGTTCAAGTCCTGGTCAAGGAAATATTTTTGCGCTTGTAATCTGCTCGAATCTGCCTTCCCCACCTCCCCTGTGTCCGTCCTTTATATGTGTTCTTTTCCCTTTCCAATACATCTATTTCCATGTGAATATATATATATATATATATATATATATTATTATTATTATTAGGTAATCTACCGGTTAAGGTAGATTTTTGGATGGACACAACTATCAAATAAACATTTTGCAACTCCAAACAAAACCCAATCCAGTAACCTAATCTACATCAGGTCTCTCTTTATCTCTGTGTATTTCTTTCCTCACTTCATCCCGTCCAACATCCCTATCCTGTTCCTGCCCTTTCCTCGCTTGCCCAACATTCTCCCCTCTATTACCTTCTTCAACAGTCCACCACCGCTCAATACACCTTTCACCCATTTTTCCTGCCTCCATAGGATTTCTCTCAACAAACCCCTCTCCTCACCCACCATCTGCAGTACTTCCTCATTTGTTTTCCTTTCGGTCCATTTCACCTTCTCCATTCTTCTCCATACCAACATTTCAAAAGCCTCCAATCTACGTCTATCCTCCTGCTTCAGTGACCACGTTTCCGCGCCGTACATAGCTACGCTATATATATATATATATATATATATATATATTTGAAACAGACGCTCTCCGAGGACACAAAAACACACAAGCACACAGATACAAAATATTCAAAACAGAGACATAAGGAAAGGACACTCACAGTAGGTATTTTACGTTTAGACCGCACGACCGTCGTCATCAGAATCTATAGTATATATATATATATAGTTTAAATATATAATATATATAATTTAAATATAACATATATATAATAAATAAAACAATAATAACCGAAAGATAATATATGTGTGTGTGTATATATACGAGAGTGTACTCGTATATCTTCGTATATGTACACACACACACACATATATTATCTTTCAGAGAGATATGTTCGTCGTGGCTTGACTGGTAAAGAGAAGAGAAGGATACGTGTCAGAAACGGGTACTTCGAGTTTATATCAGCCGAAATGACTCATTCCTTATATAGCCAGAATGGGGTATTTGATGATTTCGTCGGGGCTCCAAACTCAAAATGGCAGTGCTGGAAAATAAAAGCTTGCCGAGGTGTTTATTCATTCCCTCCAAAAGTTTACATCGTATCGTAAATCTGCCGTCGCTCGCTTGCCGTCCATACTTCCCACGCCGTCGCGCGAAATATCCCCTTCTCTCTTCATCACTGCCTACCTTCCGTTGAGCAATTCTCTTTTTTTATGTCCCCTACGCTCACTTGTGAAAAAAATATGCTGCCGAACTTCAGGAAGTTTGTAGTCAATGACAGTTGGATCTTAAGGTCTTGCATTGTGGGTAATGCGGATGTAGGAAACAAAACGCGTGAAAGATTTTAGAACCCAACCACCTTCAATTTCTATATGAAACGGAAGGTTTTTCTTAATATTTTAACAGAGTTGCGAATTAATAATTACTAGACTTATTTGCAGACTAATGAAGGGGATAGGAAAAGATAGGTGAAATAGGCTAGGTGCATATTCTATCAAAACGAATGTAAGGTAACCTGAAACAATAATCTATGCTAAATCTATATTGAGGTTTGATTTGGTTGTTGTCGTCTTTGTATAGTTTCGCGCTTGATCATAGTTTTGTTTTCTGTCTCATTAATTGATAAATTGCTAAAATAGCACTGCATCTGAACACTACTCAAGGAGCCTACGAACGCCAATGCAGTAGGACCATAATATTTTTATAATTACAAATGTTAGTGCTCAATCAACTCCATTTCATCTTTGTGACAAACCAAGCCGAAGTATTGCATCAACCCGTTAGTTTTTAGCCGAACAAATAACTTCGAGGAATACGAAGTGAGAGATGGAAATAGATGCTTTTGAGCTCTGCGAGGTGAGATGGAAAAATACGGGATTAGTGGATAGAGAGTTGTAGATTGATATACAGGAGAGGGGAAGATAACCAGGGAGACCTGACAATAATACTGAATGTAAAGGTAGGATGAAGCCAGTGAACACAGCGAGTGATAGAATATTATTAGCAGAAATAAAGGCTGAACCAACGAACGCGGTTCAGTTCTAAATGCCACCAAGCGATCATTCGTGGTAGGCCAGAGGAAGTTGATAACGTTACGATCAATTAGAGGAAATAACTCCAGGTATTCCTTGATGAAATATTTGATTATGATTGGGGATTGGAACGAATGAAGAGGTGATGGTGAGGTGTGGGGCTCGTGAGTAACTTGAACAAGGAATAACCGTGAGGAGAAAGAGGTAAGAGTGTTGCAGGAGATGTGGTTAATTAATAAAGGAAACCGGGGTTAAAATCACACTAGGTGTAGGAGCACTGAGAAAATACCCGGATTTTGAGATAGATGTCAGTTAGAAAATATTATAGTTAGGCACAAATTTATCAACAGAGTTATCTATCCGTGCTGTTCCCGGGTGTGGATTCAGATAATATATTAGTACCAATGAAAGGCAATGACATACTAAGGAGATAAAACTGGGGACGGGGAGAGACAGATGAGGAAGTGGAATGCAGAAGCTTTAACCGGAAAAACGAAAACTGACCGGTGGCAATGCACAACAATTGAGTGAAGACAGAGAAATGGGTACAATACGTGAATTGTGGGAGCGTATTAAAAAAAGGGATATACAAGCCCAAAAGGTAGCAACAGGGGTAGTTAATGGGATAGGGATGAGTAAACCATAGACTGTAGACGAGATAATTAGGGAAATAGACGAGAGAAGGAAAACGGAAGAATCTGAACCCGGAATTTGGAAGAAGGAAATACAAAGAGGTAAATAATAATAAACTGAGTGCGGAAATTAAAAGCGTGAAAGAAGTTTTGTGGAAAATGCATTGCTAGGTTATGGAAAATTTACAAAAGAAGGAAGGTATGAGTGCTCTGAACAGAAAAGTGATAGAACTGTAACGAACCAAGAAGAGAAAAACCGTGCACAGTAGCAGAGATATGACGGGAAAACTATTAACCACACCAAGAAAGCTTCATGTGATAATGAAAAAAGAAATGGTGTAACTATGGTAAGGATATTGGACCAGCGAGAGTAGGATCAGAAAGAAAATATGACATAGAGGACCTTAGGCTCAGGCATAGTTAATTACGAGGTTGAAAGAACATTTAAGAAATTGAAATCAAGTAAGGCGGTGGAAATGGATAAAAATCAAACGGAATTGTTTAAAGGTTTGGAAAAAACGGTCGGAAGTCCTTTTATGGACTAACTCGTAACATTTATGAGACCGGAAATAAAATTGGTTGGAAGATTTCATTAGATCAAGGTTAGTTCCAACCTCAAAAAAGGAAACAGCATCTCATGTATGAGAACTGTATAAAAATAAATTGGATTCGCCCGCATCTAAGGTGGTCTCTATGATCATCAATTAGGAGATGTAGAGGAGGGAGAATGATTATTTATTGGATGACCAATATGGTTTCAGGAAGGGGAGAGGTACACGGCATGTCTTAGAAGTAATAATACTATTAGTAGAAAGAAACATCAAGTATATACAGAATGTATTTGTTTGCTTCGTAAATTTTGAGAAGGTGTTTGATGGAGTATATTGGGTAGAATTAATCAACATATTAGAGGTGATAATAGTAGATTGGTGTGACTTATCCGCAACTATCTCACTACTCAGGTGCAAGTGGCGGATTGAGATTGAGGATGGGCAATGTTAGTAAGAGGAGTAAGGCTATTGTCACCGGTGCTGTTAAATGTATACGTGGAGGAAATGATTAAAGAGACATGGGAAGACCAAGGAGATGGGAGTGAAAGGTGGGGGAGGGAATTGTAAAATAAATGAAGTTTGCAGATGATCAAGCTTTAGTTTGATCGTCATCCTAGGGGTTTCAAAAATTGTTGAGTTCGTTTGAAATTCAGTGAGATAGGTGTGGGATTAGAATAAACTTAAGCAAAACAAAGTTTATGAGGTTTTTCAGAAGGAGAAATTAGTTAAACGATGAAGTACAAGGGCAAGAATTAGAGCAGGTAGAACAGTTTACCTATTTTGAAAGTTGTTTGGACCAAGTTTATCGAAGTAGTAGGGACATCAAGAAGAAGAATTTTGATGGACAAAGAACCTTTCACAAGGAGAAGAGAGTTGATGACAGGGACATTGAGTAAGGATGTTAAGAAAGGCTCGTTAAAACTTTGATATAGGGCGTGGTTTTGTATGGCGCGGAAACATGGTTGTCGAATCAAGACGATAGGCGTAGATTGTTTTTTTAGATGGTGGTCTGGAGAAGGATGGAATAGGTAAAGTGGGTGTCAAAGAAG
Organism: Hetaerina titia; assembly: GCA_037158775.1. Classification (NCBI taxonomy): domain Eukaryota; kingdom Metazoa; phylum Arthropoda; class Insecta; order Odonata; family Calopterygidae; genus Hetaerina; species Hetaerina titia. Next base: position 85,851,523 of record CM073769.1, on the reverse strand, counting down.
AAGAGCGAAGATGACCTGGACTTGGTGTGGGAGGAGAGAGGGTTTTAAGAAGAAGTCCAAAGAATTTGACTTTGAGAATTTGAGCTAATCGAGTAAAACTGTTCGAAACCCTAATACGTATTGTGAGTGTAATTGATTCTGAGTGATAGAACATATTTACAGGACCTCGGAGGATGATGATGAACGGGAATGGAAATATAATGTCGCTTTTCCTAGCTCTATATTGTGTCAAGATTACAGGAAGCAAAGATCTCGAGGAAGACTTTTGAGAGCAAGCATGAGTGCATGTTTATAATAAAAAGTTTCATTTGTGTACCTCGAGATCCACCAGCTCATTCGAATTTTGATGCCGATTTAGAGTTTCTACAAATCTTATGGTCAACTTAAATAGCCCAATGTTATCCATTCGAATGAACCTTTATGAAAAAGGTGGCCAGTTACCTTCATAATGAGTCTTTTTATTGTGTTGCACTTAGTTGCACATTTATCTGCGTCGGATTCGCGTATTACTCTTTCCCTTAAAACCATAATATTAATAGATTGTTTAATAGCAACGCACATTTAACAAAGATAAACTGAAATAGCCTTTCACCTAGGCTGAGGATTTTATCTACGTTTTCGAGTTCGGCTGTCAAGAATGGGGAGTCAAGTAGATACTTAGTTGCAGCAACAAGTACATGGGTCCTAATGTTGAGGTTCACTTTTTTTAATAGCGTGGAGATTTTTAAGCAAGTGTATTTTTTAACTCCTGTTTTGGTGGTGTACGCCTGGGAGAGTCTTCAAAATGGGGAGAAAACCGTTGTTAGAATCAATCTTATTCTCTTCTGGGGATTTAATGAGGTGAAAAGAGAAAGGGATGCAGAATGAAAGGGAGGCAGAGAGAGAGAGAGAGAAAGAGAGAGAGAAAGGGACGGACACGACAACTTTGACCTTTAGGTTTGGATTTTCCTTGGGAGAGGGAAGAAAAGAAAGGACTTCGGGAGGAAACGAAATGTTCTCCTCAAGTCGAAGTGGGCGTTTTTTTCTTATTTAGTTACGGAAAGTGTATGTGGTGACTGTGTCGGGGATTTGACTCTCGCGTGTGCGTGAAAAGACTCGCGGCGGGACCTGGAATCGCGCGATGTGTTTGTACTCGTGTGTGCTCAGTGCATCCTCCAGCCTGAAGTGGCCCCTCTTTCCCTCCTCCATTCCCCGATCGAAGAGGAAAGAATCGACCTGGGTTTTCTATGCGTTTGGAGGCCTATCCGAGGGCAGAGTGTCTGTTGTGGCGTAGAGAGGAGTGGCCCGTGGGAGGGAGCGGAGGAAAGGGAAGGCGAAAAGGGTCGAGAAGGCGCGAGTTTTGTGCGTTGGCGTGACTGACTCCATGAGGAGGCCCTTCGTAGGCGAGGCGCCCTCTTCTTCCTCATTATGTGTCTTCTGCCTCTTCCCTCGCGTGCGGAGGTTTCCTTGCGTGAGAGAGAAATCCATAGTGGAGTTGTAACCGATCTCATTTTGATTATCAGAGGCGATTTACCCTTTTTCCAACAGCATGATATCTTATTTTGATATGAGTGTCTTTGATTCCAGTCGAGAATGACAATAACGCCGAGGCAAAGGGAAGTGCTATTAGGTCAAGAGAGGTCGTATGCGAGGGCGGAAATACATGCGGGAGTCGAGGAGAAAGATGAAGGAAAATGTCGGTATAGTGTAACTCATGTCACTATGAGAAGAACAGTAGAAGGTGATATATTCAACGGTTTTGCTGGTTTTATCCTTAATCTCAAGAGTCGGAGTAAAGAGACCTCTGGGAAAACGTGCTGTCACTCCCTTACCACTGCCATTCCTTGCCGGAGCTCAAGGTAGCATTCTGAAGAGTACTTTTGGCGTTGCTTCCTTCAACTCTCGAGCTTTCTCACACCCTCACCTCACCCCATCCTCGACATGGACGAGATAGCACGTACGGAGGGAGAGCTTTACTTGCCATTCACCTACGTTGTTTTGAACGTGGAAAGTCTTTAACTGTATGAACAGGAGAGATTTGTTTTTGCTTTAGTATATTCTTTTTCTTTTGCCATCACCTCTATAGTTCCCTTCGGGGTTTGAAATGAACATATTAAGTGGGGTTGGGGGGGTAGGGGTCAGCTTTCAAACATGCAAGGGTAGGATGGATCTGATCCGTGCCCTACGTCATCTACTCTTTTACCATTAAGTTCTGATACTCTCGCTCGCAGACCATCAGACATGTCTTACCTAGCAAGACACATTTTGATACTCTATACTATAATAAACATTTCTTCATTTCCATATACTTCCCCCTCCCTTTATTTCGTCCAAAATCCTCCGTATAACTGTCCTGCCCAACTTTCTTCCCTCTATCACCAATTAAAATTCTTTGCTTTCACTTTTCTCCTTTGGATTTTTCCCACAAATATCTCTTCTCCGCGACCACGCCTAGTATTTCTCTCTTTGTTTTCCTTTCCATCCATTCTACTTTTTCCAACCATCTCCACACTAAAAAAACTCTTTAACTATACGAAAAATTCGAGTGTACTAGTATGTTTTTTTGTGTTTTTAATTTGACCAAAAATAAATGTTCTCATTTCTCTAACATTGGGTACTTACATACTTCCTCTTTAGCAGCTTTCAATTCAGGGATTCTATTTTTCTCTAATCCCAGAATTGCGACTCTCCAAATTGGAAATTTTCGATATGGTTTTTTTTATTAACTTGCGTTCATACAAGATTTGTAATTTCTCATTATAAACCCCTACGTTTTATTCTACATCATTCCATTTGATCAGAAATTATATTGGTCCCAGCTTTATTTTTTCTACTATCACGATGCTCCAACGGAATGCCTAAAAACTCCCAAATGCCTTAAGAATACTTGGATGCACCCGTATTGTAATAACTTATATTATTATATATTATTTTGTGTGCAACGAATTTTCAAAACAAATGGAAATAATATTTTGAATAGCTCCTGAATAACTTCCTCTTCAAATAGAAAAGAATATAAAAACAGTTAGTACATGTAGAGCTAAATACCTGAAAGAGGCACAAATGCCAATGAAAATAGTAAAACCATATGGCCCTCAAATATGTAGAAGTATGAACCCGACATGACTAACAAGGCTTAGAACTATCTGCCTAATAGCTCGATATGAAAACGAGAAGAATCTAACAAGTGAAGGAAAAAGAGCTTATTTTCTATTTTAAAAATAAAAATGAGATAATCAACATTGTGACCGATACATACCAATTAAATGAACGTAATAGACAATGAAGTATTGAGTAATGATAATAGAAGATATCACAGTAATAGAAAATCATTTTGACTGCATGCCTAATGGAAGTACTATGGGAGTAATATTTACCCTGTCCTGTTGTACTGAATACTGTTGGATTTCTGTTATTATATTATTCTGAATACTGTTGTATAAGTACTAAGGAGGTAAGAAAGATTTGAATTTAGTATTTATAAACTTAAAGAAGGCTTATAAACACGTATCTAGAGAATTTTTGGGGTGGGCCCTCAAGAAGAAAGATCTACCATTAAAGTACATCAGTACATGAGAATATAACAATTATTACGAGAACATCATCCAGTGAAACGGGTAAGTTTGCAGCAACAAACGTGCTCCACCAAGTCTCCACATTTAGTCTATATCTCTTTAACTTGGTGATAAATGCTATCACAGAAGATTTACATGATGAGATTCCGCTAATTGCTGACGATGTAGATAGAGTAGATGTTAGAGTAAATAGGGTAGAGACGGTGCAGTTACAAATTTGCACCAGTGCAACAGAAGCTTAAGCCAAACTCTCATCGAGTTCAGTGGAGAAGATGAGAAAAGGGTGAATTTAAAGGCAAACGGTCGCGTAATTCCAAAAGTCAAATATTTAAGTACTTGGGCTCCGTGGTCCGAGGGAATGAAGAAACTGACGGGATTACAAAGAAGAGGGTAAATGCAGCTTGAATGAAATGGCAATAAATCACAGGAGTGATTTTCAATAAGAAGGATGATAATAAAACTCAGGGTATATACAAAATCGTTACAAAACCAGTTCTCCGTCTGAATCCGAATGTTGGGGTACCTAGGAAAAAAACCGTCTGAAACAAACATGAAAACGAAATGACGAGAAGTGGTACGTGGTTTGACGAGAAGTAAAAGAATTAGGAAATAAAATGTTGGAGGAAGCTTGGAAATTACCCCAATATGGGAGAAAATTTAAATAAGTAGGTTAATTTGGACACGTGGAACGAAGTACAGCGACGTGGGTAGAAGAGAAATGAGCATCCTTATTTTGAGATTTCCAAGGTTTCGTGATACTGATTGCGGGCTACGCCAATCGTTAAAGGTTTTTTTTTTATTTTGAGTAGTGTAGTATATATTGTGTCAAATATGAAATTTAGATTATGTATTAGGATGTATATTCGTATATAACGATGATTAGGCCATATGTTGTGATTTTTCATTGTGGCAGAATGGTTTTTAGTACCCATTGTAAGAAAATTAAGAAAATACTCCGGCATGCCAAAGGAAAGTTAATGCATGCCACTATTTCTATTTACAGAGCCAAATTAATAACGAATGGCAGAATAGTTACGCACCACAGTGTCTCCACTTTACTCACTGAAAGCGACAGATTTCACGGGGTTGCCCTCATTAGCTCGCGATTGTTTTCCTCTGCATTTTACGTGTTTATATGACCAACTAAGAATATTGCAATTATATAAAACTAAAAATATTTCAATCTATGCTGTTCGCATTGAATTCTGCCCAATTTTACAGCGAAATCTTTGCTCTAAAGACACAGATCCCTAAACATTAGAACACTCTGTATTGGTAGTCATGGAACACAACGCATAAATATGAGGGGAAAAAGGAATAAGGGACGTGCAACTTACATGAGGAGTCGCATCGGAGCGTAGCGATGTAACGGCCCGAGCAAGAGGGAGGGAGAGAAGGGAAGGTTGGATTGCACGGATGGAGCCGAGGTTGTGGGGGGAGATTCGTCCACTTGGGCGGGGAGGAAAAGGGTCGAGAGAGAAAGGGGAGGCCATATGAAGGGAACTTATATACGAGGCTCGCCGCGAGGAATCCCTGAAAGATCTCCCCACCGAACGTTGAAAGAACAGACGTTTCGTTCTCGTTTCTTTCCGTCTTCCTCGCTCTTCCCGTAGCAACAATCTAGGGCTGGATTTCTTTTCTGGGAAATTTGAAAAGTTTCCTTGTGTTTCGTTGTCTAGATGATTTGTTCGTTCTACTAAATGGCTCGAGTTATTTTGACCGCTGTACTAATTTTTAAAACCGTGTATTTTCTTTCCTGCTCTTTCTTCTGTGGTGATTGTTTGAAGGTTTGTGAATAGTTTGCTAGGTGTTAAAATTATTTCTGTTCAAGCATATTGTGGTGAATTTAAACTTGAGCTTGATCAAATTCATTCATTCACGATATTAGAAGTAGTTATTAGGGATAGGTGGGAATTTGGTAGCGGTTGATTATTTAGGAACTAGAAAAAATGGTGAAGCTAGACTCGGGGTATGCATTAGCCTTCTCGTAACGAGAGTCGCCATGGGGTCAGCCGTTTAACTGTCAATCCCACAGATGGCGTAAAATATAGAAAATAATTAGTATAAGATCCAAGTTAAAATATAGTTAACAGAGGATTAAATGAATGACAGAAAGAATGAAAACTTAGCGATTGTATTCTATGAAAATGAAACAATACTATATACACCCGAAACAGGATAAACATCAGTAATCAAGGAGTCATATTATCAGTAATCAGAAGTCATATGGTCAAGTAGTTCTCAAAGTTGAAAACATATCCAGGTACCAAATAAAAATGGGATTTTTTATGATGATTATTCTGAAATTTCTAAATTTAAATTTGGTTCAGTTTTATAGAATAAGCGATAAAGTACTAAGAAAATTCGCACGATGCTTCAAGGAAAGAGAAATTATGCATGCATGCATCTGTCTAGTTACATTTGAGCTGGATTCTATTGTTAGTGCAACCATCAAAACATCTACGGCACTCTCAACAAGACAGTCTTTTCATTAAATCCACCAAAATACCTTTTCAATAGGGACAAGAGGGTGTTTCCTTCTTTTGAGTGTCCATCTGGAAACCTTAATCCCCGTTAGAATGGAGAAGCTGCTTTATGCTGACGTACTCGTCAAATATGCATTATCAATTCAGAAAGTTTTGCCACTTGTAGCTATTCAATTCGCTCGAAAGTTGCGTTGTGTAGATAAAACGGATCAAAAATTCACTGAGTTTACTTAGGATGCGAGAATTCACGTAAAGCGTTCAATTGTAAATTTTTCAATCTTCCTTAAAATTTAATTGAAGACTCGCCTTCTCTCTCTGCTAATACCTTTATAAAGCTCTGAAACTTTTCCAAGTTCATTGAAGACGAAAATGTATCTTTTCAGCCTGTCTAAAATGCAAGCATACACCAGTTATTCCTCAGTGTAGTCAACGAACCAATGTGCTGCCGTCCACATCCATTTTCAAAGTTTGCCACTATATTGACATTTCAAAAGGTTTTTCTCAACTCCCGACAACAAGTCTTGCTGCTTCAAAATGTTTTCTCGGAAAGTTTACTCGAATTTTCATGGAAAACTATTCATTATCACGTGTATTTATCTGAATATTATTAATACTAGCATCTGAAATCCTCAGCATGAACAATGAAAATTTAAAATAGCAATTTAATCGGTTTTTTTAGAAGTGTGAAATTAATCCCTTTCATTATCGATATTTTTTCAAACACATTCTCTTGCATCTATTTCCGAGTTTGAATAGACAAGGGAAGCCACTTTAACCTCCCTACCAAAATAACTCTATCTTATAGTTGATACCGTTGCAAAAATTCCTTTAATAATTTTATCCAAGAAGTATCTTCAGGGACTTGATTTAATTGCTCTCAATAAGATCCGATAAGGTCTAAATAATTATTTCTTACTCATTTGTGTCGATTGCCGAAGAATCAGATTTAGTACGTGATAGTACTAGGGCACAACCATAGAATGATTACTCTCGTCTGTAACTTACTTTTGATACCAGTCGTACTGAAAAGCCACAATGAGCGCACCATCAAAAGTTCGGATGACGAGATTCTCGCCTCATTGGCAGTCTCTAATTAAATGAAGATAGGCGATCTGACAGAAAATCGGCAGAATGATCAATGCACTTTAATGTTTTTAGTAATAACAGTGGATGCATAGATGTCACGCTGCTGCCATCATTGCGAAACATATTCACCCGGTGTACAATTTTATAAATGTCGTACACAGCAATCCATGATAGAGAGATATTCGTTTCACACATTCTTTAGGAATAGTTCATGCAATCTCTTAACAATAACAGATTTTGTCAAAACGCCAAGAAGGAGCAGGACAGTATTAAACTTATTTGTTTTACAATGAAACCCAAACTTGGTTTGATAAAGCAATGAAACAACATTCAATGGCCTCCAAGGGTCACTATCCCCACGGATTGGACAGTGCAATGGTGGAACAAAATATTTTTCGTTGGCTCTGAATGAGATCTTAGCACCTTCCCCAAAATTTAACATAAACACTAGACTATCAAATATTAATAATTTCCCTTGGAGATGTGGTGAAGAATAAATATTTAAATGAGAAATTTTTTATCAAGTGTTATTTCAACTGTGCTTGTTTAATTTGTTGGCGTTATTTATATGTTTCTCTTGGTATAAAAAATAATCATTCATTCAGCACTGATCTCATGCATGAGACCTGAAGGTTTTTTCATGGAATAGTGAAGGGAAAGGGAAAAAAATCAAAGAGAAAGGCTGGTCGAGGACTCGGACGAGGAAAGATGAGTCGGGAGAGGATTTTACAATGAGGGTAGAGTGGGTTTGAGAGAGACAGAGAAGGATTTTTGTGGCGAGTGATGTTCCGGCGGATTTGTCTCGCGAGTTTAGCAGGGAGTAGTGTGGGGGGAGAGGGGTTGAGAGGGACGTGGAGAGGGTAAAGGAAGTCCAAGAGTGGCCGACAAAATCAAGTGAGGGAGTGAGGGATCGGGATTGGGCGATTAGGTCTGAGGGAGAGGGGATTTGAGGGTCCGGCGAAAGGAAAGAGTACTCGCGTTACGCAGTGGAGTCGAGGGCGGTGGAAAGCTTTGCGAGTGGTTGGGAGGCGAACCATGTATTCTGGACAAAAGGAACGACGATGAGTAGATGAGGAAAATGGGCATGAGAGACTGGAAAGAATGAAAAAGTGGATATGAGGGTGATATTCAGGTGCCCAGAAGTTCAAAGGAACTTGGAACAATGTTGATATTTATATTATTTCTTTGATATATTTTTAAAATATGTTATGTTTGAATTTTGTTATCCATGTTTAGTGAATAACAGATTTAAAAGACTCATTTTGCCATTTGACGTGCAACAAGCTGCAAACGTTTTCTCTGAAGAATATGCTATTGGATATTGACATGGTGATGGCTCTATGTCTGCCAGTACTATATTGTATGTTTAACTTTATTCGGCTGAAAATAATTTTTATTTGCCCGAGTTTCATTTATATTTGTACGAAATGGACGAGAAATATCAAAAACTTTTTTCTAATACTGTCATCGGCCTTTTTGTGCAATTATTGACGTTCAGGTGCATGAAATCTAATCTGTTTCTCTTGGAGAGATTACACTTCAATGAGGTTCTTAAAAGTTTACAAAACGTCTAAATATTTCCGTAACGCAACTATCACAAGGGAGTTACTCAAATATTGAATTAGCCCGCATGTTTAAATGGAAAAACGATGTTAATACAATGTTTTTTGAGGAGATACATGTTTTCTTCGTTGAATGAATTTTTTCAGACAATAAATAATGGTACCGTGTGAATTGAATCTGGAAGTCATATTTTACCCAAGGAATGTCATCCATCTTCCTGTAAATATCTGATTCCAATAGTCTTAAAATATTTGTCTATATACGTGAGAGAAATTTGGAATGGTTAAAGTTTAAAGAAACTCTGAGCCTTAGCTACGTTTTACAGAGTTTGTCAATTTACGAGGTAGTGATTCTCCACGGTTTCTCTACGTTTAATAATATATAGTATGATGAGATGAAAATAGGCCGAAGAAAAGGAGAGGGTGACAGAAGAGTGAGCAGAAGAATTAAAGAAATTTTGTTTGTATGCATTTCACATGACTAGAAGCACCAATGCCTCACCTGAACTTGGCTGACGTCGACAACGAACCGAGAACATGTCGTTATTGCAGAGAAAAAGTGAGAACAGCGAGGAAAATGAAAGGTTATTAAAATGGAATGGCGGATCTTCAAATTGCGAGGGTGTCAGCAAAGCGATTATTTTAATGCTGCATTCAAAAATATTTATTTTATATATAATAGAAAAAGAAGATATGAAATTTAGCTGCTAAAGCACGGGAATTTTTATTTGCCATTCAGAGTATCTTGTAATGTATCGTCGCTTACTGTACGTATTGTTGAGAGTACATGTATCCATTTCTAGTCGAAAAAAATGATTCTTTTGCAAATGAATAACCCAAGTGGAAATATTGAAGTTTCCATGCTAAGGTAATGACTATCACTCAACCAATTAGATTCATTATTATTAATTAGTTCATCGTTTTGGGGCTCAAGTCCTTTGAAGCAATAACCATAAATAAAATATTAAGCTTCTATTGACATTGGTCAATGGACTTATTTTATTATCTACCTGTACTAATTATTATTCACTAATTTTGAGGGCCTTTTAAATCTACAAGTATATGATGGTGAAGCTGGATAATTTAGTCGCTAGAGGATACTATATGGGCGTTTCTGCTATAATGGACTCTTCGGTCACCTGAATCCATTGCAAGTACGTGCATAGAAAAATCTGATCTTGTCTCATTTGATTTCTCCATTTGATTTGCCGTTTTATGGCCAAAGATAATGGAAACATTACTAATTATCATTAACTATTGAATTTATCTGGTTTTACATGTCTTTTTTGTGACCTAGCGAGACGAAATAATGGAACGAAGGTTTCAAGGAAATCTACATTAGTTTTAGTAACAAAGTTTCTTTTTATTCCACCATTTAAATGTTTATTTTGGAAGGGAGGGGAGTTGAAACTATCAGAAAGACAGGTATAAGATTCCCCGCTCTTTTATAATGCCTTTTTTGCAGCGCCACTGTCACACGTTGAAAAAGGGCCGTAACGTTCTGGTGGTTAGATTTTGGCAAAATTTAATCTCATTCTTAATACTACTAACACACAAACACCACAGTAAATTCATCCCCAACATCTTACACATAGAGAAAAAAGGTCCAAGGTTAGATGCACTGGAAGAGTTGGAGATAATCACCCGCAAGAATTCTAAAGAAACCCACCTGGTTAATGAGATATTGTACCCTTCCCGTTCCCCTCTCTTATGCCTTCCATTACCAAACCATTCCCCCCTAACCACGCAAAGCCTTCAAACCTCCGCTGAGTGCCCTATAACCTCTCCCACTCCTACCCATCACCCAGACTCCTCCCCCCCCTCCCTCTTCCTCTCTCCCCAACCCACCCCCCCTTCCTGACTGTGTATATATACCCGCCCTATACTATGTATGCCTTCACCTGAAGATGCCACGCAGTGGTGATACCATGGTCGTCTAATAAAAGTTTAAATGTGGAATTGCCGTGTTTTCTTTCTTTCTTTACGATGGAAAAATTCCACAAAGTAACGGCTAAAACAGTCTCTTATCTCATTCTTAATGTAACTCACTTCTGAATTAATATTACGATGGCACTAGCAACTTTCATCAGAGTTTCTGTTCCGACTCCGGTGAATGTGGCTGGGACCTCTCTATTCGGCGATGCAACATTTTTGTTAATGATTATTTGTCACCATATTACATATTTCCCGTTAAATTTGGTTGGATTGTTAAGTTAGAAATTAATTATGCTAACGCATTTCACAGTGAAATCTTTTAAATGATAAATACCCTCACATTTTATTTATTTTAAAATCTGCCATTTTGAGTTGTAATTGTTAATAAACACCTTGCATTGGAATCCTACAGGAACAGCAATTATCTTCCATATCATATGAGTCCAGTTCATCAGTTAAAATTTCTCAAAACAGTAAAGGTTTTATCCAAGTGCGATGAAATTCAACTGTTTGGTCATTTATGGTGAGAACTCTACCCATCGGACCCATTCTAAAACTATTTCTGCTGAGGCATTCAGAGAGGTAGGGGAATCATTTGCATTAATTAGGGTGAAAGTATAAAGGGTATTGCATTCGTCCATTTTCTCACATTTTTTCTCTCGTATTAAACCCCATTTTCATCACGTGCCAATCCATATTCTACCATTCTCTTTCCTAACAAATATTCTCTCACTTTTTTCCAAAGTTAAATGGTTTAAATAGGACTGTGGCTCCATACCTTTTTAATCGTAGTTCTCCGAAGTTCGGTCTTGATATTGATATTTTAACCAAATATAATGCGATATTTTGTCAACGGAGTGACTAATAAGCTGCCATTCCTTAGTTACTTTTGCAGCTTCCATCCCATTAGAAGATTCGCCGGGATCAAATTCTGCTTCAAAAGACGAAGCCTTTATAAAGTAATTGTCCTAATGCCTGCTTCCTTTGACGAGAGATCCTAATGTCTCCTTTCTTTTTCACCTCCATCTGGTCGTCTCTCTTTGAAGAGTTCACGTTAATCATTATTATTTAAACGCGTATTTCCCGGAGAACTCTCTGAACTACCTAATTCAAGACAACAAAAATCCTTGTCCGTTCACCTTGGAAACTGCATACCATGGACTACTTGCTTCTGGCTTCCCCATTAGTAAAATGTTCGTCAAATGTTTTATGTTCCACTGGCCGTAGCTGCTTCGTGTCATTTTTTTTAAAATAGTCCACTGCTACCATATTTCATTTCGATCAATTAAAAAAAACACTCCCTTTTGTAATGTGTCAGGGCCACGCCTGAGGCTTCGTGGGCAGACGGGGATTCACCCTGTGCCATGTGAAACTTCTCTGAAACAATATATTCGTTAAAGGCTTCTCCGCTGCCACCATCAGAACATCATGTACACCTCTTCCATCTCCGACATGTCTGATTTTATCTGCGCCCATGTGACAGGGGCTTTAGATTGTATATCAGGAGTACGATGACTTTTACCTGGGCTTGACATACGATAATCAGTATCCGTCATCATAATCATTATCTTATGTACCAGCGCGGAAAGGTTTCCTCAAAGTTTCAAACAAGTCTACTTTTGGCTGATAGCCATTGATACAGGCACTTTACCCACAATAAAATAGCACAGCTAATCAATTAACTTTTCCAAGGCTATTGTCAACACCAACACTTTGTTTTTTCAATTGCAGGTGTCGTTGCTTGTTTACTGTAAGGTAGCCTGAGTTAAGGGTGCACAATAATCCGTAGAAGCTTTCTCGACCGTGCCCTCATATTTCCAGTTTTCCGGGTCTTTTTGTACACCGTTTTGGTAAAGGCTTTGTCACCCATTTTGGACTTGATATTTCATGACATTTGCTCACGGATTGGAGCGGCAAGACATAAAATTAATACATTTTCAAATTATACATAAAAATCCCAGGACTTTCCTAATATTATCTCATGAATTTATGGCGACATTCCCATTGAATTGATTTCTGAGAGGCTTCAAAGATTTTATTCCATTTTCGACATCGTTCATGTATGAGTATCATCCTCTTTGAATCCAGATCCATTGGTCGTGGAGATATAACGTGTTTCAACTGCTGGCAATGGAAAGCCGGTTTTGCTGAGGCCTGATCTTCTTCACACTTGCAACTCCAAAGAAGTATTTCAACATTGCAAAGTTATTTTCATCGGTCATGCTAAAATTTTCTCCTTTTTTATTTATTTATTCAACGAATCTATTGTGGTGGAAAGGTTTTTAACATTCATTTTGAAAGACAAAAACTACTATACGTATGTGTGGTAAAAACCATCCAATTATGATATCATGTTCCGTTCCGAGTTTTCCTGGAACCCGAAAGTACCTCATAGCCATAAAGTAAGTTTAATTCACAAGGGTTATGGCAAAAAAAAATACCTTCTCAGGAATCCTTCAGACTAATTTTGCTCATAAAGGCGTTCTTATCTCGGCTCTATCAGTTATTAGAGGAGGCGACCAACTCCTCAAGTAATTTTTACCCTAAGTACGAAGTATGCTGTCATGGGGGTATAATTTTAAGGGAATGGGGAAAGAGTGGAGAGAAACTGTCGGCATTAGCCTACTTTAAACTACATACGCTAAGGAGTCTTTCTTTCCGATGGACGGCGTACCCAATTGAAGTGCTCTCCACAATACACATGATGCAAGGAGTGATTGAGATAGTACTGAAAAGTTCTGACACCACCGAGTTCCGAAACCGGACCTTCAGAATGGGAAGCCTTTACATTAGCCACCTCACCCACCCGATCCCCGAGAGAGAGAGAGGACGGAATTCCATTGGTGGATGACTCAAGGGCGTACGGCAGGCGGTGTAATGTGTACCTTCCCTTTAAAAAATTGCCTATTGGGAGGGAGATAATGCTCAGATTCATCTATTCTTGTGCCTCTCAGTCCAAGGATTTTCCAGATTGCAGTAACATAATTTCATAAGCACTTTGTTTGTGATGGGAGTAGCAATCGGGCACGAAGAGAGAGGTTCGAGAGTTGTAAGTGGCGACCACTCTTCTTATCGCTGATCATGGGAAACAGTTTGAAGGGCGTTTGGCGGAAAACGGCGCATCAGGATATAAATCCGTAGGTTCGCGGGAGCGAATCAATCACGGGGGGAGCAATCTGCAAGCGAGAGCTGTGAAGTTACCTAGTCATCGTGGGTAATGCAAAGAAAGTGCGCGAACAAGAGAGCGTTTCTTAAAATCGCTGAATGATATTTTCATCGTGGCTGGCTTATTGCACACTTGCAACAGATGGCACGAGTGAATGATGATTCACGATACACGAGACACTGAAGAATGTGGCAGTAACACGTTTCTTTATACTCTCTGCACATTACATTTAGACGGAAGAAGTAGGTTATCACTTCATATTCCGAATTTCCTAATCTTGAGGTAGCGAAACTAACGGGATGAATGGCATAGACGAAATTAAAGTCAAGCATTGTTGTAGTTAGGGTTAAATCTTAGTGTTAGTTGGCCATAGGAGCAAAACGAGTTCTTATCCATTACAATTCTCATAGAGGATTTCTTTTTCTTGGGATCATGTTTATATCTGGAATTGTGGTCCTCACTTTTTCCGAGGAATTTCTGATGATGCATCGTAGATCGGAGGCTTTCGCAGCTGCTGAGAGATGGAGAGGTGATTCTCGGGTTAGACTGCGTGAGAGTCATTTTTGGCTCAACGTTTCTCTCCCGTTGCAGGGAGCGTCTTCAGGAGCGAAGTGTCAGGAGCGAAGTCTTCGCTCCTGAAGACGCTCCCTGCAACGGGAGAGAAATGTTGAGCCAATAATGACTCTCACGCAGTCTAACCCTAGAACCACCTCTGCTTCTGATGATGCATCTTGATCGATTGTGTTATCATAGCGTTTTCAGGCGTAAAGTCCGCGTCGACTGCGACATAACTTGTATTTCTCAGCTCAACTCAACTCCAGCCCGCAACCAACCTAATTCTTACTCACTCCCCTTGGAAAGCTCCGAATCTGTTTCCCGCTGTCAAAGTATTTGTGTTTCGTACGAATTCCTTCATTTACACCTGACCCGGGGCTTTTTTGATAATGCTGTAGTTGTTGTTCAACGCCTGTCGATGTTGTTCCAATTACACCGTAATCGACTCTCTGTGCCTAGACTGGGGTGTACTCATTCAACTTTTATTTCCTCTTCCAAGCCTTGTCCAATACACTCAGCGGCCCATTCTGACATAACGTTTGGCCACTACCCGGAAATAAAGAGATTATGTTATACCTACGGTTTATTGATTCGTTGGCCCGAGTTTATTATTAGGGAGACTCTCCAGAGATTCTCTCGGAGAACTCTTAGCAATATTTTTTCCTCCGGGATTCTCAGTCCCATTTCTATTATTATCTTCTTTCTGGTTCTCAAACGTTCAATGCACTGTGACTCAATGCCCGCCATGCCATTATCAACTTATATAACTCAAATGATAGCATTTTTTAATTTTTTCGAATTTTATTAAATTTTCTACCTGTTTTCTTCTACCATCAGTACGTTTTTTTGCATTTTGCAATGTGGCTATGATTACTAGGTATGTAGTCACTCCCCCCCTTTTCCATAAAACTTAACTTTGATTTGTGGGGTAAAAGGAGATTATCATTTACGTAAAAATTTCAGTAACCAAAGTATACTACATGTACCTATATTTATATTTCCCATGATTAAGTTGGCTCTTGAATAGGCTTGAAGCGGAAGCAAAATAATGTTCTGCATACAATCATAAAATTATGTGACAATTATATTAATGAAATAATACTGACAAATAAATCAAGGGCACCAATTTGTCGAGAATGGAAGCACTAATGCAGGGAAGAGAAGGACTGTTGTGCTCGTGGAGGTGGATGGACGGGGGCGATAAAAGCGAGCGAGGAGAAGGAGAATAAAGGCGTGAGGAGGAGGAAGGGGGGCGGTGTGGTGGGGGTTGAGGGGAAGAGAGAGGGGGGCGCTGGTTGGGGATGCACGGAGGGTGAGAAGTGGCGTGGGTGTGGAGGGAAGAGGAGGAGAGGTGGATGAACGGGGAAGTGAGGGAGGAGAGCGAAGACGGGAAGAGGGCGGCGGGCAAGCTACGAGATGGCGCTCTTGAGAGCCGGGGATGGGAAGGGGAGACAGAGCGCTTTCAATGGCCCCCCTCCGGAGACAATGGGTGGCGAGAGAGAGATAGGAGGGAGAATGGAGCGGCGAGGAGGGAGAGTGGGGTGATGGTGGTGGAGGAGGCAAAGAAAGAACCGAGGCGGGGGAGGAGAAGGGAGGGCAATGCGATGGTCGCGCCTCAGCACGGAGGCGCCACCGTTTGCCTGCGTTCTTCGAAGTCTTATGGGACCGTGAAAGAAGGAGAGAAATGGGAATTAGGCATGGGCGTCACGGCGCGATTCGCGGTTCCTTTATTCTCATTCCGTTTTGAAAGTAACCGTCGAATAAAGCGGAAAAAAATTAATTTGGCGAGAGCCGAGTTTTCTTTCGCGTCATTTATTTTTGATTCTACAGCGCTTTCCTTTTGAGGGCCACGCGGAATGAATTAAATCGGGTGGCGATACAAGTCTTTTAGATTTGTAAAAAAAATCCCAGTAATTAAGTCAATTTCTCGTTTGGAAGTGAGCAAAAGCGTGAAAATAGTACATTTACATTTTTAGTGACGGGTAAAACTTTGATGGATTGCTAAGAATTGCTGGATGATAGATTCTACTTTTGTTATACCAGAGATAAATATTTTACATCGTTATAAAGCAGCTGCTGTATAGCCTTAAAGATAGAGGATGAAATGGTTAAATTATTATATCTTCAGCTCTTTAAACATTCAAGTTACTCAGTCATGTTGAGAATATCTGATAAATTTCATCTTGTTGCCTATGCATGTATAGTTAAACTGAAAGAAAAATTTTAGCTAAAACGAAGTGTAAATATTCACTCGATTTGTAGGGGCGACATGATAGACAGAATATCCATTCTATTGAATTGTTAAATAGTTATTTTGCTTTTACCCCTGCAGATTTACATTTAAGAGAAGTTCTGAGTAGTTAGATATTAGTTAGACCACTAGAATTAACATCCACCGTAAATGTTATTTTTGAACTCAAAAATGACTATACTATACGTATGGTATTTGTTATTAGATTAAATATTATTAGTAATGTTAAATTATATATAGTTTTCTAATGAAAGGTGTTTTATGCATTAGGATCTTTTGTACTGAGGGTCCAAACTTGGAATTGGACAATTTCGTCGCTTCAATGCGGCAAAGTGAACAATACCCTTGATTAAGGCACTAGGAGCTTCTTGAGTGACAATCGACAACTTGATGATTTGATTCGAGGGCCTTCCGTGCAGAATGTTCACGATTCAGTGTTGTATAGTCAATAGCGCACTAGTATGAGATCAAATGACTTTTAGGCGTGGTGCGCTGGTGTACAGGTGTACGCCATGGCGGCAATTGTTTATTCTCCTTATTCATTTTTACGTAAAACCTTTGTAAAGAGAAATTTCTAAAAAATAGGGTGTGGTTATTTTTTCTCTCATTATTGAACTGTATTTGTATGAGGGTTTAAACAAAGTAATCCCTAAGAAAAACTGTGGAAGAATCACTTGGGGCATTTTTCTATCTCCATAAGCACCAATTAGCACACTGTAAATGCCCACAGTTAACTGACGTGATTCGATTTGCTTTCCCAAGACCTCCCATTACATTTCCCACCACAAATCACCTCACTCCAGTCATCTGCATTGTTGGCAAAAAATCATTCTACTTATTTTTGGCACTGACCCTGTGGTAGGTAAAAGTGGCTTAAGAAGTATATTTTTATTCAAAGCGCACGCTGTTCTGGAGAAGCCATTTATTCTGTACACCTGAACCTTTAATCAATAAATTATCTCGATGGAGTGCTCTGATACTACTACAGAGATGATGAATAGGATCCACTCATAATACAGGATGTCGAAAGACCATCTGCTTACGTAACTCTTTCTATTTACATGGAAATTATCATCGTCTATTTGATTGGTGAATTTAGAGGGATTACATTGTATCATTTTATGTACGGCGTGGATAGATGTCAAAAAGGTATTGAAATTCTGAATTTCTTGTTAATATTTGTTCAGGCAAATTATACTATTTATTTTGTGGAGAGTAAATCGAGTTTCTGGGAAGACCTAATCCTTGCGTTGGGTCACAAATCTTGGTATCGGCAGAAGTAGTGGAATAATGCTTAGGTTAGGATTCATAATCTCTAATCTACTACCTGCGGCGTTGGGCCAAATTCCTTAACTTGGGTAGGGGAGCGTTTTGTGTTGCACGTTCTTGGGGTGGTGGAATTTTTCGCCTTGCTACTTACCAAAATCTAGCTTGCACGTTATTGGATAAATTTCTTACTGCATCCTAAGGTGCCAGTATTTGTTGGATTATAGCATATGTAATTGCATGCGTGTAAAATGAAAGGAGGTAGATATGTATTTGCATGCGTGTAAAATGGTAGGATGTTTATAATAATGCATCCACCACTTTGGATTTGGGTTTGCATGTATGTGTTGGTTTTGAATGCGGTTTTTCTTTTTTCCCTTTTTTGGGTGGTGGCCTAACACCCCCCACCACACGCCCTTGCGGCGGCTTGCGGGATATTACGTGGATGTAATAACTATTCAAGGACGCCTAACAGAATGTCAGTAAGCGGCTTACATGGAAGAAGAATTAGCGATTAATTTTATTGCAAAACAGGACGAATTTTTTGCACACTGAATTGACATAATTACTCTGGTTTTTACTCAAACGTATGTAGTGACTCTTAATACTAACATTTTATGCTTAAAAATCCCTGTGTATTAGCAAATGTCTATAAATAGAAGAACACATCCAAAGATTATTTATATTTACAAATTTTGATGGGAAACTTTCCAAAAGCAAGCAACATTGGTAATTTCCCATTGGGGCATTTCTTTTGGAAATGTCATGCAATCTCTCTAATCTTCAATACAAAGATTTTTTCAATTCTGAACATCTTAATGTTTTTCACAGCATATTACTCCCTGTATGGAATTTAGAATCAGGATATTTAGTGTCCATCCTTTGGGAAAAACCCATTCCGGTCCTTGCTGGTGAATCTACTTGGAACTTGATGTTTCCGGCCGTAATTAATAGTTGTTCAAAATTCGTGAGAACTGAAATATTTCATGAATTAATGGAATGAGGTAATTTTGCCTAACACAAAACGATCCTTTGAAGAAAAATTAGTCCTATATTACAAATATATTAGTTTATTGCCATGGGAAAAGTGAAACTACTAGATTTCTGTTTATCAATGAGACAGTTCTATGTTTCATCTCCAGTTTTTGTAAATATTCATTTTAAACATTGAGAGAACGCGCGTATTTATAGTTCGCTCTGGGATCGAACCATCCCTATCAAAGTAGTTAAGACTCTCTTCACTAATCTTAATGACTTAATTGATATCTCTTCAACCAAATGGTGGGAATATTTTATTAAAATCCGTTTTCTTTGTCTGCTTATCAATAAACTTGATTAATTTTTATCATTTCGAAGAAGATGCATCGTAAGAAAATTAAATCTCAATAAGTACGTTGCAGCTAAACATGACCATGTCGTGCCACTTTGATTCTATCAAGCTTGAACGAGTACCCGCGTGTCCACAACCCACATCAGGCACGAACAGCGGTGGGAAATAGGGGTGAAGGTCGGAACGACCTCTTTTCTCATAAATTCCACTCTTTCCAGGGTGGTAACACACTTTGGATGGGCAAACCAAGATGTAAATGAATCCGTGTGGCGAACCACAATGATTGCGCTCGAAGCTCGGGCTAATTACCTCGGACGAGTCCAAAACTCGTTGCGTCTTCGCTCGGGATGAGGATGTTGTCATCACGCCCTGTGGATGGGAAGTAGAGTTAAACCAAGGACTTGACTGCGGAGAAGGATTGGTAGAGGAGAAAGAGAGGGATACGTATATGTAAGAGACGTAGTTGGATTGAAGGCGGGGAAGAGCGGGGCAATGAGAGAGAAGAAAGGGACTAGGAGGTCAATGGTGCAATTGTGAAGAGTTGGAGGATCGCAGGAGGAGAGGGAATGACTTCCTGGAGTCTTCCTTAGTTGCTACGGGGAGAGGGAGGGTGAGTGTATGGAGCAGGAAGAGGGAGGGGTTAGAGGAAAAGGGGAGGAGTGTCTCCCTCTCTACGTTGGGAAATTTTCTGTCTCCTGAATGAGCTTTAGGAGGACAGTGGTATGGGAGATGTTGGTGAGGCAGGGGGAGGGAAGTGGGAGAGCAAAGATGTCCGTTTTTGAGTTTCCTTCGCCACCACTCCTGAATCTCTCTCTCTCCTTCGTGATCCCTTGAAAAACTGAGGGATGGGAGTAAGAGAGACTCGGCGTGGGGGATCTCTTAGAAGATAACAGCGAATTAAGGAGGGCGAGGAAACAAGCAAGAGGAGGCGGTAGTGGCAGTGGGAAAGTGATACTAGAAGATAAGAGGTGCATATGGAGAAGATACGGCTCGAGTGTTTGCTGAGGAGACATTTTCCGTATGGCCGAAAAAGGTTTTGCATGGCCACAAGGATCGCGACTGATCATGACATTCCGGGTGGTAATATGTATAAGGAATCACTGAAGGACTTTGAAATTATAACAATTCTATGTGCCGCATGTTGTCTCCCAGGAAGATCTAGTACCCGAATATGTACACTTCTTGGTGCCCTGAGACGTTACTCAGAATCAAAACCGTACCCGGTGGGCAATCACGCCCCAAAATTGATACAATACGAATTTTTTTTCAGTGTTGCGAATTTCCGCATTTAATTGGTTTTTCGGATTGTTGTCGTTTAAAATCTCCTTACCATGAATATTTGTAATAACTATCTCAATGAGTTATCAAATGAATTTAATGTTGGACTGGCTATTGCCATAGGGTTTATACATTTTTTGTTATTGCTATTGTTTGTTGCATTATCACTAGATTTGATCTAATACCTAAGAATTTCATGTAATTATTGATTGTAAAATTTGTAACGCCTAATGGCATTATAAAATTTAGCCATCAGTATCTCCGAGGAGGTGCTGAGTATATTTTATGTAGGAAGAAATAATCATTATTCGAGCACTTTAAAAGCGGCGTTGCAAATCATGACTAATGAATTTTTTTTGCAATTCGAGTAGGTTTACGAAAGTACTTATAAGGAATTTTTTCAAAGAGTGGTCAAAAGGTGGCAGAGGAGAATAATTAGAGGGCCTGCTATCGAGAAGAATTTGCCATTCGTTAGGATTAACTTGGTGCACGAAAATATCCTTCATGATGAACACATCTACTAATGATAGCTTGGGGTAATTATTATTAGGTAATCTACCGGTTAAGGTAGGTTTTTGGATGGACACAACTATCAAATAAACATTTTGTGACTCCCCACCTAGCAAACTAATCTATATCAGGTCCCTCTTCATCTCGGTGTACTTCTTTCCTCCCTTCATCCCGTCCAACATCCCTATCCTGTTCCTACCCTTACCTCGCTTGCCCAACATTCTCCCCTCTATTACCCTCTTCAACATTCCACTACCGCTCAATACGCCTTTCATCCATTTTTCCTGCCTCCATAGGATTTCTCTCAACAAACCCCTCTCCTCACCCACCATTTCCAGTACTTCCTCATTTGTTTTCCTTTCGGTCCATTTCACCTTGGGGTAATATGGATCTTTTTTGATGAACTTTCATTGAAATTTGGCGCAGATCGATCGTGGTAATCTGAATCAATCATGGGAATTGAATTCTTCGCCTCCGGGAAAGAGCGCCGGGGTAGCCTTGCATTGAAGGAAAGTTAACATCAGGAGTGCCGAAGGCCATAAATCATTGTAGTCGCTTTACCTAACCTGTCTCCTTCCATACGCTCCCGGCGTTCTCTTTTTTTTATGAGCTCAGCGCTCAAATTGGGTTTGCTCCGGTGCTTCTATGCATTTTTCCTCCTAGTGTGCAGCCGCATATTTTCAGCAGGTTTTTTTCCGAAAAAAAATCATCGTCCGAGTAACCCTGTCAAAAAAATGAAAAAAAAGGGAAGAAAAAGATCCCACACGAGAGAGACCGGCTGAGAGAGATTTTTATGAAAGCGTTGCAACGAGGGTGGTCGATATTCCTCGACAGTTTGCTGACGACAGCACGCTCCTGCTCTCTCCCTATCTCTCTCCCTTTAGTCATCCTCTCTCTCTCTCCCCCCCCCCCTCACACTCTCGCACCCTCCTCCCTTTCTGACTCTCTCGCCTCTCTTTGGAGGGCCGTGGTCTTGCCACTTAAACCAGGGACAAGCGCCATTGCGCGCCTTTGCCTCCACGAAAATGCTGCGCGCCATCCGCTCTCTCCCCATTCCTCCAATGGGGATCTTCCCTCGACCCTCCTCTCTCTCTCTCTCTGTCGCTCTTCCCTTCTCAAAGAGCTAGTCTCAAACGCTGATTGGCGAAACAAAGGAAACCTGGATACCGTGACCCGGTGATGAGTTTCTTCAGGTCCTTCCGTTTCTCCTTTTTTTTGTTTTTAGTTTGACGGTTTATTTACGCTTGTTTTCTCGGATGTTGCTGAGAGACGTCCGAGTTACCTCTGCGCGTGTAGTTAGAGGCTCTAATGCCATAGATTTCCTACAGTTAATCTCTAATAAGCTGGTCTTTTTAAGTTTGTTTACTATTAATGTTTTATTCGTTCCATCGTTGCTACTTGGGAAACAGCAGGACCAAGAGAAGGGAGTTTTCGAAGGCGGTTGCATTTAACCCACCAATGAGTTGACCTCCTACTTAACTATCGAACCGACCTTTTAGACTTAGGCTAGTATATTATAATGCGATAATGAAATCCAATTGCAACTTGTAAAGAAACCGATTATTGCAAACGTTTCTGGCCGCCAGGTCAAAGAAAAAGGGAGCGTTAATTCTGACAAAATTTTTCTTCAAGTTTTTTCTGGCCAATAAAGTTAGTAATCAAAGGTTAGGCTGACATTTTGTGCTATCGCTCTCTACTGAGAGACTTGTGGGCATTGGGTTAGTTGATAGTTATCAATGCTTTCATGCACATGAAGAAGAAGTAACAATTCAAAAGAATCACAAGTAATTTAGGTGTTAAATTAAAATTGCTAAGTGGGCATGTCACTCAATCAATGAAGACGGGAATACTTTAGAGGCATGCAAATGCCTCCTTAGTTTTTGTATTACACTGCAGTATTTGCTTCCGATTATATGAAAACATTATGGTAAATGTCACTAAGGATAAACAGTAAATATATTTGCCTTAGCTTTCCTTCTGCCAATTCCCATCAAGATATTTATATCAAGTATTGATGTAGAGGTGACTATATTCTCGAACATAATCTTGTAACGCGTGTCGGTGGAACTCATAACTGCGTGTCATATGAAGAACACTTCAACCGAGATACACTGTATCCATCGGTTGAGATTTCAAAATATTGTGACTCTTTGTGTCCTATCGCTAAGAGTAGTTTGATATCGATACCGGTTTCTCTTCAACCTTCTACCCTCAGTAATCCTGAAAATGCTATCCGTAACGAATTATTCGTATTCTTAGCCGTCCTCTACCCATCATTTGTCTATCTTCAATGACACAAATGAACTCAGCTCTCAGTCACCTACTATAAAAAAAAGCATCAATTCTGAGCAATTCCCAAAAAAACTATTGTTTTTGATGTGGCTAATATTTGAGATTAAAGCATTCGTCCGGGAAATCTTCGCGAATGACATTTCGGAGTGGAAGGAAATCTATAGAACCGTGTAAATCACAGTCAATTTTACTTTTAGCCATGTTCCCAATTAAAATTCATAAAACTTTTTAAATCCTAAATCAGTAAACGTATTAAGGTGTAAAAAATATTCGTTACCCTTGTAAAATACTGGAATAATAACATAACGGCTAAGGTCGTTTTGAAAGAGTTTGCTAAATTCTAAGAATGGAATTGGACACGTGATTCTTTGTTCTAGATTTTATTCTAACAGTTTCTAAATTCTGACTAGACTGACTAAAATGAACATTTATTTTCGCTCAGATGCTTAGGAAAGATGATATTTCGACTTTTAAAGATTTGTCGAAACCACATATGCCACAATTCGTGTGGTCACGTTGGGCTCAACATCGTCAGCCAAATCAAACGAGAGGCGTCACTATTTCACCTAAAGCTTCACACCGGGCTCATTTACCTCACGGTCAAGGGTATTTTTATAATAAGGGTGTATTGCGAAGTTTTTCAAAGCGACCACATCGTCCTCGCAATTTCAGAACTATTTATACGACACCTCTGTCGCCATTAAAAAAGGTCCGCCGGGCGTCGATAAATTTTTTTCCCCTCTCCGGCACTTTATCCCAGGAATTACTTGTTCTACATGAGTCTCCTTGATTGGACTATCTTCCAACCAACTTTTTTTTATCGTTTTCTGATTGCTCAACCCTTGGTCTTTGCCCAACCCCATCGCCCCTCATCTCCTCAAAAGTATTTCTTTTTCCTCACCTCCCCCCGCACGTCCCGCCACGGGAAATTTCAAGAAGGGGGACCTAATTCTTCAAAAAATCCACTTTGGCATGAACGCTCTCATTGTTACTGCCTTCCCTCACTCTTTCACCGCTCGCTTCAACCCTCCAGTCACCCCTCCATCGCGCCACCGACCACAAAACGAGCTTATTTTTAGCCATCGCCGTAATCTATGCCCGCCGCTTCCACACTCCCTCGCCTAAATACTTCATGTTCAAAAATAGCACCAAACTCTGCCCTCTCCCCCTCGCAAAACCCACCCACGACACCTTTTCTTTGTTCCTCCTACAATTTCCTTACTTTTACATCCCTTCCCGCGTTTCATTCTCCTAATTTTAAAATTTTCTCTTTTCCTCTACTTATAAAACCCACTGTCACATGCCCACCCTTCTGCCGTCTTTCTCTCACTCTCTCTCTCTGCTTACTTTAACGTCTTCTCTCTTTTCTTTGGCATCGTTGGCTTATTCCGTGTTCGGCTTCATCCTTTGTGTTTTGTGACGCCTAGATAAAAACGTGGCGAAGGAGAATGTCGGTCGTGTTAGGGGTCATGGCCCAACGATCACCTTTCATTCAAATAAAATGTTTTTGTTGATAAATTTCTTCTTTTTCTCACTGAAATGATATTTTTTTTAACATCACTACTACCCATTTCTTTATATCTCCCTAATACAATTTTCACTTGGTTTTTATCTGGGTCATGGTATTTTCTTCGCACAATTAAAGTGAAAAAACACCATAGGTTTCCTTGTCACTAATCATTGGATCATTTCAAATCAATCCTCGTACATCTACTTACGTGGAATATATGCATGAAATTTTGCATTTTGAAAACCCATGTCACTATTTTTTTCGCTGGCAATAACAATTTTGATTTCCCATTTATTGCTAGTGTTACATTTCTGCGCTTAAACCGAAATCTCTGAATTATTTTATTATTTCATTCATGTTATAATTTTTTACGCCATCTTCAGTTGGATTAACTTTTGGAAATTAATTTATTTGCACTTGTTGCTCAACTTACGGGATACACTTTTATATCGAAGGTAAGCAGCTTGATGGTATATTATGCCAAATATTAATTTTGCGTATTTCCAAGCAGATAATAATAGCTATTTTACGAAAGAAGAAGTACAAGAAATAATAGAGTTATTTGCTACAAATCTTCCATTGTTTTATCCCATTTGATAACATATCGCAATTTTGGAATTTTTTTATTTATTTTCGCATCGGGTTCTTTGAGTTATCTAACATTCTCGAAATTTTCCACAGAAGATGACAGTAAATTATCCTTGATCCTCTCATCTTTTTTAGAAAGAAAGATGGGTTAACATTTACCTGATTGTATCCACTGCTCAATATTTATCAATTTGAGGAGTAAATGAATAACTAAGGTGTCCGGGTGGCTTAGATCTAAGGGCGAGGAGATGGAGAACATCGACATTCAGGCAATATTCGGGAATATCATTTAATCATACCATTTAAAAAAATAGGATCTGGGTAACGTAATCAGCACAACTTTTGAGAATGTTCCTTTGAATAATTTCACTCAAATATTTTCAAAATTGTCTGTTGCTCCTAATAGTTTTCGCCCCTCCCTCCCACCAATTTGCTTTAATTTCCATTTTCACTTGAGACGGGGTTTGCATGAAAGAATGTGAATGCTGAGAATACGTATAAAGTGTGGAGAAATGTTAACAAAACATAGAAATCGACCTATTAATAACCGATTAACCAATATTGAGTCATTTTCAAGTACTTCTTAATTTGAATGTAGATTAACTCTATCAATTTCGTCTCAGCGCCTGGCGTTTCTTTTCTCTACAATTTGCCCATTTCGTGACATCGTTGCAAAGCACATTTTTGCAGAGCTAATTTCTATTTAATTAATACTTTATATTAAGATTTTCACCACATATTTGAGTATAAGGTCCAGTAAGTGGTGTGTATATTCCTGAAATTTGCTGACAGAGGCTACTTCGTAATGAGTGTCGGTCTCAATCTTCACCGGCGCTATAGAAATGTCAACTGTGCATTTAAAACCATAGGTTTCCTCAATTTTGTTACGTGATCCATTTCCTGAGGTCGTGTATTTCATTCCATGCAATGGGAGAGAGATGTAAGTAGGTTAGCGTGGGACTTGTAGAAGGAAAAAAAATATCTGACTGAAGGACGGAGATAGGTTTAGTGTGTGTGAAAGAAGAGGGGCCTCGCTTTGTTTCCTGGGGTGTTTTTACCGCTACCACATCCTATAAACACAGATCGATCTCTCATATAAACACCGCCGCGACGGCTCCCTAAGAGAAAAAAGAAGAAGCAATTTCTCTTTTTAGAGAAGAATTTTCGTAATGTCTTATCGTTGATCGATCACTGAATTTACACCTAAAAAGTTGGGATGAAGGCGTGTGAGAAATTACTGTGGATTTCACCTTAAACCCTTTTTCCTTTTATTTTCATTGCTTCTGGGGTGATACTTTCTAGACTGTGGATTTATCCCCGCATTCCGCCTTATTTGATGTCGAGACTTTTCTTCTCTCCTGAAGCAGCTCATGAAATTCAAGAGAAAGGGACAAAACCGCAAGAGGAAAATGGAATAAAAAAATCGCAATGTAGTAGTATACATATAGATGACTTTAAGCAGAGTATCGATCGATTTCGATTGAAATTCCCATGAAGAAAGAAAATTGGTTGATATAGAATAATGTCCGTTAGCATTATTACTTTAAAAACCGGCTTCTATTGAAATTATATATCGAGGAGGAACGTTTTTGTACGTATAATTCCATTTAGCATTAATCGAAAGGGGAATTATATGAGTTGGAAGATATGGAAAAATATAAGAATACCAATCTTCTCCCGCCTACTTATCATTTTTGATGTTACAATTGTGTGGGTTTAATTTTTGAAGAAAAATATTAACACCTGAATGAAGACATACAGTGGTGTAATTACCATATGTTCATTTTGATCGTATCAGGTTAAAAGAACGTCCCTGGGAATATGAAGAGGAATAATGACAATTGACGTCGGTGTTCTTTTTATTTTAATGCCTCTCGTTAAACATTATTTTTAACTGAAAAATAACATTAGAGAGCAAAAATAGGGTGTGAATTGGAACTAAGGAATAAAATGGAAGTGTTCATCATAAGATGTAGCATAAATAACAGAAGCTATAATCTAAAATGTCTTCTGTTCTGAATGTTTCGGGAATGAATTTGAAAGTTATTCGTTGAGCCCAACTTTATTTAAATAATTTTGAGTTACATCAAATTTCATCAAATGCCATCTCGGAATACGTTCTATGATTTTAGGCTCAACAATGTGGAAATTCATTTTTAACTAAAGTTTCAAAATGAAATCAAAACCACTAGGTATCATTCCACGAGTTTTATTCAAGGGTACAACTAGTTTCGACGCAACGGCGTCATCTTCAGGTACAGAACTATATATATACCTCATGTTTAAGAAAAATGTTCTGTACCTGAAGATGACGCCGTTGCGTCGAAACTAGTTGTACCCTTGAATAAAACTCGTGGAAAGATACCTAGTGGTTTTGATTTCATTTTGAAACTTTAGCCATCTCGGAATATCATAATATATTAGCTCATACTCGGTAACATTCCTATGATAAATAATCCAGTAGTACACATTTTGTATGGTTTTCCAATTCGCCAGAGATTTCTCATTTTTATGAAAGCCCTCTATTAGTATTCTATAATGTAAGCAATTCAATATGCTTTTTTCTCTGTCTCTCGTCCTCACTCTACTTAAAATCTTATCTTTATTTTAATAGTTTTCCTTATATTATTTTCAATAGGGCTGCTGTATCCCGACATCAAATTGACGGAAGACTTCTCCGTATTCCATTTTAGGGGGCAGATTTCAGTTCTTCGAAATAATTTTGCAAATGAGAACTGACAGAAAAAAGTTTTTAGATCCTCCGAAATATTTATCGCGTTGTTTTTTCAACCACTCAATCTCTTAGGTTACAATATTAGGCCGCACCAACTTTTGTATTTTTTATGCTTTTACATTATTAAGATGCATAGAGTCATACTTGAATTCCTTAATGTTGAAGTGGTGCAAAAATCTTTTTGTTCAAGCGTTTGTGTCAAATTCAACAACCGAATATCTTTTACCTTGACTTTTTCAGAGCCGTACTTAATCTCAAACTTATTGAATATTTCAGAGGAAATATTTGGAGCGATAAGAGAAGTCGTCTGAAAAATCGGTCACGAATAGTTTGAATTTTCTTTCTATTTAATGTATGGGCAAGTTACTTTTATCGGCGCCATTTTTTTTCAATTTCTCCTCGCTTCTCCTTCTTCAAAGCCATTCCATGAATCTAACTTGCGGATAGATGAGCCTAAAAAAAAGTAGAAATTAGAAAATCTATGATGAAAGGTAAAAAATGTATTATATTTGTTCGAATTCTCTTATATATTTCACATGAAATGACTATTCCCTAACATTGTAAGAGAATGGAGCAATTTTATGTTGTGAAGGACAAATACGGAGCTAATAGATACGTAGTCTCTCCTTCACTTGATTTCTGACCCACTCAGCAGAAATATACCCCTCATACCTTAAAAACTGATCGATTCCTTTTAAAATTCAACGGTTTGAGTTTATAAAAAATTTTTTTTAAGTTCTCAGGTTGGTTCAGTGGAATTTAGTTTATCAATTTAATTGTATCTGCAAGTTAGAGAAGTGGAAAAAGGAAAAAGTTTTAATACTCTCTTATCACTATGCCTCTACTTTAGTCAGTAGGAAAACGGTGAAAAATCCGTTACTTTTGATTCGATTACAGGATAAAAGAAAAACCCAAATAGATCTCATTTGGAGATTCAAATTAAACATTTGTTGGATTGGGACGTGGTTTACATTTGGAAATCGTAATAATATCTAACATTTATCGTAACCCTTAATAGCTGATTGGGTTTGTCTGCCGGGAAATCGGCTTTCGTCAACACTTTCGGTCCACGGTGACTAGTAAATGAGATTTTTTTTTATTTTAACGATTCTTATTAAATGCAGGAAAAACAATATAAAGATCCATAGTTTTCCAAGAAAACGGAAGCAAAATTTTAGTATATTTCATTTGGAGAAGATATTATCATCTCTATTGTATTGGTTTTACTCTAAGATTCATGTTTCCAGTTTACACCTTTCGCAACTGGAAAACTCATCAAAAGAGAGAATATTGCCACTATACACAAAAAAATTGTGACTTTTAATACCGATTCAATATTTTTTGCCCTGATACACAGAAGTAATGTTTTGCCCTCAAGGTGGTTTTTCTGAGATCGTAGCAAAGTTTGGTTGCCTAAGAAGAATGGTGATATGTTTTGAGTTCTTTCAATCACAAATCAAAATTATAACATGACGTTTGTCAATACATTTCATTCTTGGAATGTACGTACCGGAATTTTTTGGGCGTTGACCCTTGAACTACGGAGGGAATGGAACGTTGTCTTGAAAAT
Organism: Hetaerina titia; assembly: GCA_037158775.1. NCBI lineage: Eukaryota > Metazoa > Arthropoda > Insecta > Odonata > Calopterygidae > Hetaerina > Hetaerina titia. The sequence goes on along the minus strand of CM073769.1, from coordinate 85,821,850 downwards.
GCCAAGCTGGGATCGGATCGGTGGGCGGTTTATTTTGGGCCGAACACCCCATCCACCGTTCCATTTTGCTACTCCGTGAGTAATTACCTACCTCCCAATGCTCTCATGTGGACCATTACCACTACGAGCGTGTCGTTCACTCATTTTATCGGATCGGCTGCTGTGTGGCGGGCTGTTGCACCGTCGCTCCGCTCGCTAGCATGGAACGTTGCCCGCCTCCGGCTGATTAGACCTCTGTCATTTGGATGAAACTAATCACTCATTTGTTTTAGTTCAAAGTTTTGATGAACGCCTTTCGCCTTTTGCCCTTCATCTGTTAGTTGACTCGATGGAATGATAGTGCTCCTAGAAATGCTGTGACTATAAAGATGAATGTAAAATATTAAACCTACTACATAAATTAGTCTTTTTTTTACAAGTTTCTCCTCGTAAAAGGCCACATAATAAAACGTACATGATTTATAACTCAATAGTTATCGCTTTGTTGAACTTATTTTATGACGAGGACAAAAGTTGTTAATCTTTCAATGAAGCATTCAAATCCGTCAGTATAAAAGAAGAGGCAGTATGAACATCATTTTTCCGATCAGCCAGAACTATTTCACTGTAGTCACCGACTTTGCTATAAACAAAAATTATTCAGGCCGTCCCATCCAATTTTTAGGGACCTTGATCCAACCATGAAAAAAAAATAAACGGGGCTGAACGAAAGGTTTTCCTGAAAAAATTTCATTCAGTCCTTTCTTTTCGCTCACTTAAAAGAATGTGTATATTTTTTTCTATTTTTTGTTAATATTGAATTTTATTACCGTTACGACAAAGTGTAGACTCATTAATATTGAAAAATCAGCGTCACACAATCCAGGATAAAGCAATTTTTTAGGTCTAACTTTGTCAAAGACGACACATGGTATTGGGAATATTATCCTTTTCTACGGAAGTTTTCATTAAACACCGACCTCATTTTCAGCATTAATGCTTAACTATCACGATTTTTTTCTAATAATGTAACAACTCTGTATATACACGTATGCTAACGTTAAAAGAGCTATCTGTGTTAATTAAAAATGTTTTGACAAGGTAAAATAGTGTCAGTATGAGCCACCAAAATAAAAATATTTGTCGAGAAGTGGCTCATTTTCGAGGCAACTCGACAAATTCTTGACCGTTTTGAAAACAATTTCTGTTCTTTGGAATTACTGTATTGACATTTTATCAAGGTGTTTGGCGAAATTCACGTTTACTTGTGGAGAAAATGATTAATGATTATATTCAAGTTCCAAGACTGATTCTCGGCCTTATTAATGTACCCTGTTTTCCGAAAATAGTTTTCCCCTGTCAAGTTTACGCATAACTCTAGTGCACATCGACCAAGGGTGACTAGTTGCTGTTGTTACTCAAGCTTGTTCCAATATCATACCTCATTCATAATGACCGCAAATGGCCGAGAAAATGGTAAACCTGTCAAGCGCTGATGGTTTATCCTTTATCTCAGTGTTGTGACGTTTCAGTTTTAACCGTTATGGATATACCTAACCTAATGCGTGCTTAAATAACACCATGACAGACCTTTTTCGCAAATGAATCGTTAAGGTAATGGGTACTATTTGATAATTAGCTAGTCAATACATTGTCAGTTCATCACTGTCAGTTCGTCAGTTCATCATATTCTTAAACTATAATAGTATAACGGACAGAGATATTTCTATGGCTACTTTCTCTAATCCAAGTTTGAATGGGAGGCGTATTTACGTATTAAGACACCTGGAATATGACCTAAAAGAAGAGAAATACTAATTCGTCTAAAGCCGTACAAGTTTTTTCTTGGCCGGCATTATTACCTATTACTCAGTTTCCTGCGGCGAAATATATGAAAAACTTCTGCCTAAAGGTAACTCTATCATAACAATCACATGGAAGAGCGTCTAGTGAGTTTACGATGAAAAATGGAGCTAAAGTGTCAGCTCAAAATTCCCTTGCATTGCCCTCGTTCTGATTACAGCACCTTATAGCTCATAAGAGCAACAACTGGTAGATATAGTAGTGGACCAAGAGCATTTTCAACTTCAGAATCACTGAACAAAACATCAATAGTTAGTTATCCATTCCCGCATAAATACAGAATAAATTGATTCCTGCAAAGCTATAACGATATCACGCAGAGCCCTCATTCATACTTTTATGGGCAGACATCACTTTACCTGAGGCTGATTAAGATCTTAACAATACATTTCTCACTATATGTAACGCTAAAACACACTCAAGCAATGGAAAACAAAATATAAGGGTTGAATTGCACGTGAAAATTATAATTACATTTTAAGTTGACTATTTTCATCAAACCACTGCCTATAGTCCAGGTTTTACTTCTGAATGAAGCAATGCCAATCATCCCAAAGTTGGTTAGGGAAGAAATTACCTCATACTAGTTCAAACCGTGTGTACAATTCGCACAGAAGGATAAGGTGACGTTCCTTTCATTTTTAAAATTTTTATCACTCCTAAAATTAAGACCCATAAAATGATTCATTAATATTTTTTCCATAACTCAACGCTTCCGACCCTGGAATCGAACGTAGTCACCAAGGATATAGGCGCCAAACGTTCCCTAAACTATGTGGTCCAGGCTTCCACGATATTAATTTCGAATAGCCCCCGACATTGCCAAACTCCTTGCAACAGCGGTTGCACTTAGTTGCGTTAGCTACGATAATGCAAAAGGAGAAAGGCAATTTTTAAAACACTCCAATTCGTAAAAATGCTTCTTGTTGACCTTTAACCTCTTGAAGCCGTCCCGGACGCGACATTTGTAATCCTCTCTTCCTAGCTCTTCGTAGCCTCCTTCCCACTCTCACTCTGCGCCAGCATTAATTTATGTCACTACGAGTTCTTCCTGTACTCTCTCAAGGGTTTGCTTAGTGTAATATTCCTTGGATTTTGCCCACATTTTTTGTTCCTCGGATATGCTTTTTCTCAACAAATAGTAATGAGAAAGATAAAGAGTGTAGAACACGCCGCAAGTATTCGGGATCCTTGGGAGAAAATGTTGCAGAAGAATAACATAAATTACAGAGACAATCCTCCAGATTCGTCAATAAGTGTATCGATGAGAAGACGAGCGTGACAGGACTTACAGTGGGATTAGACTGAGAGCCGCTTGAGATGCGAAGAGAAGACTTTTATTAAGGTTCAAAACAAACAAACAAGTTTAGCAATGACACTGCAGGAATTATTATGGCTCCACACTATTTAAGTTGGGTAGACCACAAAGCTAAGATAAGGAGGATAGACTCCTGTACAGGTATTACAAATATTCGTTCTTTCCCCGGGCAATCTGGAATCATGATAGTAAGAAATTATAGTAAATATGTAAATGGTGAAGACATAGGAAATACAGGTGAGGACCCGGCTATACGCTGTTAATAAGGTATATTCCTAGGTACATGTGCATATTAGTTGCTAGTATATGGATTTGCATGCAGGTAAGTTAAAATGGTTTTTGCATGAATATATACGCCTCTGCGGGTGTGAATTGACATGAATTTGTTAGTTTTACATGATTCTGTTTTGCGGATGATGATCTTAAATTCCTCTCCACGAGACCTTACGGCGGCTTGCTGGGTCTAATGAAGATGTAGATTATTTTGTTTAAATCATCCAACACATAATCACGTTTCGATCCTCGTACGACCGTAAATTACATTAAAATAGGCTTTTTTGAATAAAAATAACAATTTTATGCGGAATAATATAATTTGCAGTCTTGTATTTGCAAATAAATTGAATTTTTCCGATCTCCGATGGCACTAGCAAAATTCTATATCAGGCGATAGAAAATGTAATGACGATGAAGAAAATGTATATATATATATATAGTATATATTTTCGCATGATTAATAAGAGCACCTTTATAGCATTGAGCCTTCGGTAAGTTTTTGGTTAATCCGAGTCCAATGGTCATTAGATTTGTTAGACTACCACCCCTCAGTGAGAAATTGCAAAAACTAATCCCCTCAGTAACACTCGAATATATCACCCTTGGATAAAAAAACCGACCTATTGTGAAAGGAATTTAGAGCAGTATTATGGGGTTAGCTAAAAGCTGCTCAGTTGAAAGCTGATATCTACGCGCCGGTTTCATTGTTTAGTTTGGCATAAAAAGGTCATGGCTTGCCAAAATCCTTCGACATATTTTTAGGAGAACAATACTATGGAATATTAAATTGAATAATGTGCAATCGGTCTTAAAATGTTAGGCACTGTGTAACGAAATCGTAGTGATTAATTTTCAAGAAAATAGCTAATTTGATTAGGTACTGGAGAGGATTTTGTCACTAACTATAGCGTGTATGCAGAAACAGGCGTGTAAGCAGGAAAGAAAACAATGGATTTTCATGAAGAAATTTCCAAATATGAGAATCACACGCAACGGCTTTCGGGAGGTTGATGAAACATTTGGCCTCAGTTCGATTTATCTTCATTAAGCAATGTTGATTGAAGAGCAGGGCCTCTTCAAAGGATTCTCATTAAGTGAAGCCATTCATTTACATGCGTCGACTCCATGAAGACGGTCTCTTAGCAGCCAGGATACGTGTTGCCGTATGTTTTGTTTACGTTCGTATGCATTTAGCTTATTGTCGTATCTTTTCGTTTTACATGCTTATGTGAAATTCATACGATTGATACCAGTATAATTTAAGGCTTGATAATTTTAGTAAATTTAAAACTTCCTTACTTTTAGAAAGAGTTATAATCCGTTATAGCTCATAGAAATGTACTATATATAAATTATTACGTTATTTGAGTTTTTTCAAGAATATTTGTCTTCTTTTTCCCTTCTTCTCCCATTTCCTCCCTTATCTCTTTCCGATCCTACTTGGTGCTTGCAACCCCTGCCACACACCTTTTTGGTGAATCGCGGGGTATTAATGAATTTATAGAAAATAGATTAATATCTGCTGCCACGTGATTAATATTAGAAAGAAGTCGTTTAACAGTAAACCCTGAATCTTTTATCAACGCTTAAAGTATTTGGTACCTCACCAACTTTTAAGAATTGAAATAATATAGATCGAGTTTTTTTCTACTTAATGACAAAGATTTTGCTGCATCAGATATTAAGAGGATCTCTTAGGGCGAGTTTTGTGCAGTTTATAATTTCCTAAAAGTGCTAATGCAATGAGCCATCTCAGCTGATGCAGACAGGCCCATTATATTTTCCAAACCACATCTTAACTCTGCGAAGGTATCGAGAAAATGAGACAATGGTAAATATATTGCATTCATCAATTCTCAACAAAACATAAACATTAAGAGACAATGATAAGAAACATGCACAATTAGAGTATTTCCATAATATTGAAAAACAAAATTCACCCCGAAGAAAAGGCAGCCAATATGCGATTTAACTAAATGTATAGGTTTTATTTTATTGTTTTTAAATGATGGACAGTAATTATATTTTTTTCAGTAACTTTCTTGAGTTTTTAATTATGAGAGTGAATTCTATTTCCCGTTAGAAATTTATATAAATAATAACTTAAAACTGGTATTTACAAGATAAATGTGTTTCGTAAGAAATATTTTCTAAATTAAAAAAATAATTTTCCCAAGATATATTTCATTTTCACAAACGTTTTTAGTCCATCAATGCAAACCATTCTAGGTAGAAAGCATCTTATAAGGTTGATTTATTGGAGTGTTCTAACGGTTTTGTAAATTAATTTCAAATTAGCATCAAACTGGTAGTAATTACGATAGAATAACATATATGATCTCTTTGAAAGACTTTTCCGTCTAGATCCCAAAGTAAAAAGCACTGATATGTTTTTATTCCAATGGTTTTCATCACGAAACTGGACTTTGACTCTCCTATCTTCATCATTAAGCCCAATAAGTTACCAAGAATTTGTTTTAACCTAATGAATGTTTGGCAGTACTAGTATTGAATTGTGTATTCATTTTTCGGCGAGTTTAGAATGCGTGGCTAAAATCATATCCAACCTAATTTTGTATAGGTATGTTCTATATGGGTCCTTTGATAGCACTCATTTTGGAAACTAATTTGTACCAAAGTGAAAGACATTTTTAGTAAGAAATAAATGGAGATAAAATACTAATCACCACTGCGTCATCAGGAATTTTATGTTTTGGATGACATGTTGGTAGTTATTCCCGATTTCGTAGGTTAAATTTCGCTCTTATTTACGTCAGTGTAAACTAAAATGAGATTACCTAGGCAAGAATACACAATGTATTTTTATTTCGCTTTTACATTTGAAAGCGCTGAGCGATTCCACGATGTAGTTGAGTAATGCATCAAACGAATTATATGCCGCATTAATTCTCATTGCACCATTACCCAGAGACACTAGGTCACAAAGGCTATGAGTAAGCTGTTATCATTGGTAAGATTTATCGCTTTTGCAAATCATAGCATAAGGTAAACGCGTATGGGTTCACAGTTGATATCTCACTTCCACGCATCATTGGTAAAGGTGGAAGGTTTGGAAATACAGAAATGTTTAGTCGTAATGTTACCATTAAACTGAGGTACTTCCTGCATTATTTATCAGGGCCTAGTTCGTTTTTTTCGGAGAGATAACTGTACGAGCTGTACATAAAATTCTCAATATTTTTTTATTACAAACAATATTTCACTAACAAACTATTGGTCAGGGTTTCCTTCAAAGAGGTCTCCTAACATATACGTGTAAACTTATTCCAACGGTGTTACCACTTTCTAAAAAAGTTCTGGAACGCTTCTTCCGGAATGATCATAAGACACTCCGTCCAATTTTTCTTCATCTTTGGAATGGTGGCAAGCCTTTTTCCTTTGAGCGAGGTTTTTAGTTTGGGAAACGGGAAAAATTCACATGAGGCGATATCTGGTGAGTAGGGTGAATGGGGAAGCACAGCGTCATTGTTTTTGGCTAAAAACACACAAATTTTAAAAGACTAATGCACCGGCGTTTTGTTGTGATAAAAACCAATCGCCACTCCTCCAAAGTTTGGGTAGTTTTCACCCGATATTTTCTCTCAGGCGTTTCATAACCCCCCCAGATAGTACAACTTGTTGACTGTCTGGTCTTTAGGTTGGTATTCGTGATGCGCAAGCCCTTTGTATGGAAAAATACAGTCAGCATCACCTTGGTATTCGAGCGAACTTGTCAAGGTATTTTGGGAGGGGGGGATGTTTCACCTTTACATTGTAAAAATTGTACTTTTTTCCAATGTCATATCTATAGACCCATGACTCATCATCTGTTATGATCCTGGACGAGAGGTTTCATTCCCTTCACTTCGATCAAACAGTTTCTGACAGACGAACTTGATGTTGTTTCTGGTCTACTGTCAACAGGCGAGGCACGAATCTGGTGGCGTCTCGATGCATCCTCAGTTTTTCAGTCAAAATTTCATGCACTAAACAATCGATATACCACACTTGTTTCATTCATAAAGTTTGGAAACTTTTTTAACAGGCCTCGTATGATTTAACTGGAGTGACTGTATTAGCTATCAATAAAACATGGAATTCCACCGCCAATTTCTTTTCCTTTTCAGAGTTGGACTTCTTATTTGCTAAAAGGCAGGTGCCAGACAAAAGACTCTTAATAGCTAGGAAAATATCACTCTGATAGTCAATGCAACTACGTAGATGAACGCGTGCTGCAGTACATCTCTCTCCGAACTAAATACTACGTGTCGACAGAGATTAAAATGACTCTGTTCGGATCATGATGCCAGGTCCAACCTCTTGGCTACGTGCCAACTTAGTGACTGGTGCGCCGTCCTCGTACTTGTCCCATTCATTTCAGCCTTTATTTGCATCCTCCCTCCCTTCTATTCATCAGCTCCTCTCTGCATGTAAGTCGAAGATCCGGACGACAATGCAAGGGCGGAGTTCAACGCTCTCCTAATCGCATCGGTCGTCGTCTGTCATCGTCCCCCCAGAGCTCTCGTCGTACTGAGTAGACCCCAAGACGAGTGAGCTCGCTCGCGCTGTGTTGGGTGCCATTTCCGTTCATTCATTCTCAATGTGGTTTCTCAGGAAAAAACGGCACCCGGAAAGGCATAACAACCGATGTACTCACAAATGAACCTCTTAACCACTTAATTATTACTCCGGTTATAGTCATTTATACTCTGACCACTCCACAAAATTAAACCTTGTAGTAGATGACGATTTACTTTTTTATGGCAATGAAGAAAATAAGATATTACGGATCACCTAAGTTACTCTTAATGTTAAGGAGAACGTTATCTTAGCGCTAATCATTATTTTATCACATATTAAATTGTACTTTCAATTTTTAGTGTCATTTGCACGGGACGTTACCTGATTTCAACAATTTTACTGGTCATGGAAAAATCAGACTTGCTAATGATACAGTTAATATTCGATTGTCAGTGGATGAAATATTAACTTATTTATAGTTTTCATTTTTCTCGTAATAGTCTTCTCCATCATATGAGGAATTGACATAGTGAATTGGAACATTTTTTAATCGTTAAGCATACATTGTAATTAGTCTGTATCTTCAAAATGAATTCATGCATGTGAATATCGATTAAATATCGCTATTGGATTGGTATTTCTTTCGGTGCCTCGAAATTTAAAATTTTGTCTTGACTTTTGAGGGTTTTTATTATTCGTCGGACGGGGGACTCTATATTTATTACTTACATAACTGTAAGCTAACCAAAGTTATCTTACTCATAACTTTTTCGGCTTCTTTAAGATCTTCCGCATCATCGATATATATATATATTGTTGATTATATAATCTATATATAATCAACCCGAAGGTCGGTTTCGTAGGTGATGGTAGAGCTTGTCACCCATGTACCAAGCCCGACAGCGTGTGAAAATTCACACATCTGTGAATATTCATTTCCCTGGGCCGGTTATGGTTTCCCAGGAAGATCTGGTACCCGAAAAATCAACTAACTTGGGCGGAGCTGCAGGTGCCTTGCCGGGGAATCGAACCCGGGACCCTCCGGTCAGTAGTCCAACACTCTACCCCCTAGACCACCGCGACCCACATATTTATATATATATATATATATATATATATATACATATATATATATATATATATATATATATATATATATACATATATATATATATATATATATATATATATATATATATATATATATATATATATATATCCTAACAGTTCTAGAATCCCTACCCGATTCAGCCACCAACATAGAGGTGAGAACTCGCGAATCCGCATACATCCTATATTTCCGATCCTTTACAATTCCCACCCTTAACCGCCATCTTTAATTTCCTTCCCAACAGTCCCTAAACCTTCCGCTCCCCCTCCCCTCCCCAGGCACTCTTCCCTCAAAACCTCTCAGTCTGACCTGAAGAAGGCCTCGGATTAGGCCGAAAGCTTAAATCATCTACAGTGTGAGTGTCCTTTTACGTGTTATCTGTTTTATTCTGTGTTCTATTGTGCCGTCCAAAAGTTATATATATATATATATATATATATATATATATATATATATATATATATATATATATATATATATATATATATATATAAATATAAATATATATACATTCAAACACAAATTCCCGCCATACGGCGAACAAATATTCATTCCTTTGATTCTTCGAAGGAGGTGGTCAGTTGCTGTGGCAAGTTAATTCAAGGAAAAAATCGTAACATCACAAAATAGCATCCAAATACCTAGGGGGGACACCAAAACTGCCACCTATAGGTGAGCCGTTGGCAACACTCTAAGAGCAACCCGAGGCGAGATTGCCAGAGGTAATGAAACTTTATGTTGCAGTCTCCATTACGTGACCACTGAAAAGCGACAGAGTCGGTTTTCTTTCGTGCCATTCAATTATAATGGGTGTAATGGGAATGTTAATGGCCTTCCGCTTGCGTTCACGTATAAAGCTCTGGGTAAAATTGCAATTACTGATAAGAAAAAAACACCACTTTCAAGCAACAAACAAAACACCACTTTCGAGATTATATTTTTTCCCCAGCACACATAAAATTCACAAAAAGCTTAGTAAATATCAAAATAAAAACCCAGGGAAGATAAATTCTCGTGGCTTTCTTGACACAACGTGAAATATTCTCATATCCAATACTATGGAAATATTATTTGACCGAAAGGTGCTGCCAGCTTTGATTTCTGAACGATTTATAAGATTTGTCGGATCTAGGAAATTTTATGCTTGTCTACACAATAGGTATATGGCCAAATAGATCATGTAATACCTTGATGGAACTTTTTTTTTCTGCGTTCCATACCCACAAGGTGTTATTGATCATTTCGCAGATGAGAGACGATACATTACGCGCGCAATCACCAAAGTTATTACCACCAGCTTTATTGACTTGGTCTTGATTAAAGTCGGATCAGCCATTGGTGCTCAGTGCAATGGCGGTTGGCATCCGCCCCGAACATATGAGTATCACGGGTCTCCCGTTCACTCTTCCACTGTCGACATCGGTATAAAACGAGCAGCCTATGATATAATACTCGGGGCCCTTTTTCATTTCCACCTCAATCTCTCACTCTCTCGATCCATGTCGACAGTGGAAGTGGGTGGTTGTAGGGGTGGCCTCAGGCGATCGAATCCTCTCACGTGACGATTGTCATCCCCACTCCCATAACCACCAGTACGTGAGTATACGGGCGAGCACATACGTCTATGTTGGGCGTCAATTATTCGTTGAATCCGTCTCCCATTGTGTGTCTTGAACTCGTGAAAGTCCAGTTTAATGATTCATGTACGTCTACACAATACCCCGCAAGCCACTAAACAAAAATATGCTAATATACACCCACACAGACGTGTATATTCATACTAAATTTCTTTTAACTTAGACACATATATATATACAAGAACATGCATACTTAAATGCACAGGATTTCTACGCAGTGTGTTATCTTATCCTGGTATGTAATTCGGTTTTTTTACTATTATGATTCCTGATTGTTCGAAGAAAGAATGAATGTTTGTATCTATCTGTACTGGAGTCCATCTCCCCTATCTCATCTTTGTGCTCTAACCTACCAAAATACTGTGGGGTCTTAATAATTTCCTTTGTGTTATAGTTAAACTCGTGTGCTCCGCACCTTGCAGCCAAAGTTTCGGTTGCTCCCTTTGCTCTCAAGCGGCTCTCAGACTAATTCCTCTGAAAGGTTCGCCACACTCGTCTTCTTACCGTAACAGTTGGAGAATATAACGGATTTTCTCTCAATTCTATCTAATTATTTTAAACGATTTCTGCCAAGGTCCCAAGTTCTTGCGGCGTATTCTAAATGGCGCCTATCTTAAGCGTATTAACACCTCTATTTAACTTTCACACAACATTTACCCACCACCCGTTTAATTAAATCGAGTTTTTTTAATGACGGATCTGCATATTCTCCTGATATGTACATGAAAGTCGTGGTGTTAGGAATGACCCGACGTCCCTCAGTCGCGCAAGCCATAATGCGTGACCAAATGAGAGAATTGATCAAAGAAGAGAATAAAAAATACTTGCAATGTTTTTGTCGTTGAAAGTTTCCGACGAAAGTCTCAATTTGGCCGCAGAATATCTTAACTCTGCGATGCGTGCTATTTAAACACATGTTCTATGGTTTTGGACATAAAGGTCTTAAGTAATAATGATTCTCAAATTTATTTCAGTTGTGTGGAACATGAGAAATATGAGTTTATAAATTAATTATTTTTCAACCAATTTATATATCGTCGCTTTGATTATTGAAATGACAAATATCATCCCAGTAAAAGGTAAGTACACTTTTCCTTCAGTAGCTCAGGAAACAGACGTGTGTATTTGCGTGATATTGACATGAACAGAACAGACCTAAATACAGGTATAAATTATTCTCGCGCGTTTGAATACTTAATATCAATCTATGGCAATTTGTCGATAGAAAAATTTTGCATGACCGCAGTAAAGAGGTCACATGACCCGATTTCAATCCAATAAGAATCATCATCAGATGATGCAAAGGAAGCCGTAAACGTCTTTTATATTCAACAAGGAAAGGGGGAAAACAGGGTGTGGGAAGAGGGAACCTAAATACGGAAAGATGAAGGCTAAGAATTAACATTTGACTGACAATCGATTTGAGCGTAACGCTCTTGAACATCTAATGTATCTAAACGAATTGATGGTCCTGAACTGACTGCTGTAGATTAATGTGTACTTTTATCCTGACTTTTCTCCCATCAGACCTCCCAGCAGTCACAATGTAGATCCCCTACTCTCTGTTAATTTTCCTTCCTCTCCTCGACTTTTTCTTAATCCCTTTCAGGTTATTTCCCTCGACTCACCTGTTGATGACGATGACTCATTGAAACCTGTGTATTATAATTTTGTGAACTGTGGTGGTTTTAGTTTATAAGTTGTTTCCATCATTAAATAGACACAACCTTTCCAACTGATGCAAACATGTAAAAATACCTGTATTGCTATATATTCTGCAATATGACTGAGTGGTGTCTTGGTGTATATAATTTACATCACTGATGAATCAAAAAACATGGCTCACCTAAGGTCAGAATTTACCAAAATTCATTAAGACTGATTGGAATTTACACCCTCATCTCCCACCAAACCACACATCGTGCGTGTGCACTTTCGTTTCCGCCCCACGTATCGCCAAAAGCAAATATCCACCTCCCCCCACCTCCCGGACGATATTGTCCTCCCCACCCCCCCCTTCATTCCCCACTTCCAGAGATAACTAGACCACTACGGGAAATGAGTCCGTGACGTCACCCCGCTTCACTCCCTCACCGACCGTCCGGCAAAGCAAAGAGGGGGTGGGAAAGGGGAGGAGAGGTCACAGAAGAGAAAGAAGAAACACACCAGAAGGAAAGATCGCGAAAGTAATCGCAGGCCCATATTTTTGCCGCTCTGCTATAATATCCGCCTCCTTTCTTATTATAGGTGGCTTTTCCGGGGAGCGAGTGTCCTCGACCCAGGAGGAATGTTCCCTCTGCGCGTGCCGTCGGTCAGCCTCGTGCGGCGTTTGTCGTCAAAAGCCGTCGCCGGTAGCGCCGTCGTCGAATGCATTGACCTTGACCCCTTGAAGGAGGAAGCCATGCCCGAGCTGCGCCGTCTCAGGGAGCATCATTCGGTCTTCCAGAAAGGGGTGAGTAGAGGCAAATGTTCGAAGAGGGTGGGTCGAGGGTGGAAGGGGTGGAAAGGTGGCGGAGGGAAGTGTTATATTCGTCTAGTAACAACAGTCAGTGTGCGTTCACGATTTCTTTGTTCTCTCTATCTTCCAGGCCAATCCACCCTCTCGCCTTAATCCCCCTCCCCCTCCCCTTTCTCTCGCAGCGAATAAGCTTCACTGCTCCCAGGAAAGCCACAAAGTTGAATGAATGTGATATCGCTCCTTCTCCCTTCTCCTCCACAGATCTTTTCATACTTTTTTTCCTGACTTGGTCGTCAACACTTTCCGTGATCTTTATGCGATCCCCCTCGTCATTGAGCCTTCCCTGACCCGTAAATCTACCCACTCACTCTAAAGTTGTTATAGTTTGTCTTCACGGAGCTTGGAGAGACTAAAATAAAGTCGGAGACATTAAGTGATGAAGGGGCGTGGAAAACGCTTTGGTGGACCTAATATCGTATTTGTCGATTTAGTTTTTAGCAGATTTTTTTTTCAATTTTCCCTCAAGGCTTCTTTAGAAAAATTCTCCCCCCAAGAAAACTCACCTGTAGACATTAGAGCAGAGTGGCATTACGAAAGGAATCTTAGAGAGCGACGTAAACGGCAAGTTTCTGGAAAGTAAATTTATTTCTTCGAATTTCTCTTTAAGTAGGACTTCAATTGAGATCAGAGTATGGCCATATTCTCTTTTCTACTTTTTAACAAAAAAAGAGTCAAAACATTCTTTTTTGCCATCCGAAAATATTCCTTGGCCACTTTTACTGCCTTAAACTTAATTAACAATCTTGTAGCCTGTAAAAAAATTTTCATTGAGATGTTTTCTAAGGAAAGAGATATTATGGATTTTTTTAACCAGTCAGTCAGGTTTTTGTACCCAGTAGCTCTTTGTTAGAGATTCAGTGACAAAAAGTGTTCGCTATTAATAATTTTTTCGAAATATTCTGGTTATTGTTGCAATGACTTTTCTTGACATTTATACAGTACTCTTCTATTAAATCATAATTTTTTGTTAGCTTGTACACATATACCCCGTATGTGTTTCACCCAGGTGAGATCGCGAGTGAGGGTAATGCCTAATCTAACCTCGTATTTAATTGATTCTACACCATTCATTTCACTGTTTCCAATGCAGTAGGCGTTCGAGTGGGAACTGCTTATTTTCCAAAAAATTATGACTGCGTGCTTCTTTAAGTTTAATTCGAATAGCCAAGTGTCGCACCAGCATTGTTTGGCATTAAGGTCATTTGACAAAGCTGATGTGTCCTCAGGATCACGGATATCACGGTAAACCACTCCATTGTGCATTATCGAGGTGTCTTAAGATCGAACGAGCAACTGTATGTTCCTTGCACGGAATGGATGTGAGGGAAACAGGTCTGTAATTACCCAGTTCCACCTTTTCACTCTTTTTAAATATTGGTGTTATGTTAATCGTTTTCCAATCTCTGGGAACCTTGTGATCTACCAGCGACTTCTTAAATGTTATTTCTAGATGCGGCGAAATTTTCTAAGTTAGATCCTTAAATATACGAGCGGGTATTTCATCTGGACCGGGAGATTTATTAGGCTTGATATTTTTCAGCAAATATTCTATTCAATTGCATGAGATTTAAATTTTGGACTAGGTTGACCGGCAGGATTTGGTAAGCTATCGGAGGCATTAGGTGCGATATTGGTGAAGACGCTTTGAAAGAAGGAAATTCATAAGTTAGAATCTTCCAAGCTGCCGTTTACTCTTTCGGCTTTGTCATTTTTGAGTGAGTAAACAGTTGATTTATTTCTCTGAACTTCTCTGAGGTATGACCAAAATGCTTTCGGATTTTCTTCCAAATTTTCCGATAGCCTTTCCCATTTAAATTTGCTTAACGCTTTCCGAAATTCATCCTTGGCATTCGATCTGGATATCTTGTAATCATAAGTAAACTCATTATTTTTTGTCGCTAGAGGTATCATCCCTAATATTTTTCATTTTGGCATGACATAGCCTTTTGACGTCGTAATGTCTTTCTAACATCCGCGTTGTACCATCTAGGTTCCGCGTTATCTTTTATAAATTTTCTGGGAATGAACGTATTGACTGCTGAGGGCGTGACCCCAACGAATTGAATTCTCGTCTCCTCAATATTTTGGTGATTACCGTATTTCTTTTAACATAGAAAATTGACTCTGTAGCACGCACAATAGGCCATTGTAGTCCCATTCTTTAAACAAGTAAATTTTCCTTTTAGGCTTCTTATCTCTGACCCCATGTAGCGAAAACTTTGCATCTGCTACCCTATGGTCAGTAATATCTTTTGTAGTTTCTATAGTTAAGACTTTTTCGGGGATATTCTTTGCCAACGAATCAAGAATATTATCGTCCAATTTTAGTGAAGTGACAATTTGATTCAATGAGATCACCGTAAATGATTCAATAGCGATTCGCAAATATCTTTGCACCCCGTATTAAAACTATATGGGCTTCAGCCAATAGATGGGACATTGAAATCTCCGTCGATTATAACGTCGCGATCATTGTGTTGGGATAAGAAACCTTTGATATGCTGATCAAATTCTAGTATTGAATCGTCTCTGTCGGTTGGCTGTCTTTAACTCTGTCCGCTGCGGTTCTTCCGATGCACAAACTTACCTTGATTTTGCTTTGTGCTATGCAGCTATTAATAATCGTTCACCTTGAAAAAAATACCCTAAATCGCTAGCACCTTTATGGTAAATCATGTATTACTCTTTTTCAAGTTATTTGTCATTGAAAAATATTAAATAAATATATAAATAAATAAATTTAATAAATGAATGGATCTTAAATCTATGTCACAATTACAGTGCAGATCAATATTAAAGAAATACCGAAGCGGTAAAATTCAAGATTCAATTCAATTCAATCAAAACACAAAAATCATTGCGTAGCTCAGTGAAAAAGCATATAAAACTGGCTGATATAATTCTTAATTCTTTGAAAACATGTAGAAATATTGAATATGAAACCGTAGATTTCCCTTGTATTTTATTTTGACGGGAATGTATTAAAAGTTATTGAGTAAGAATTATGAGCACGATCTAACTAAAAATAAAGATCTCCCTACGCCTTTCAAATGAATATTTGAAATGAATTTAATATGAAACCCAATTTCTTCCTCTTATCTTTTCCGCTTACTCGGCATTTTCCCTTCTAACACCGCCCTGATATTTCTCTACTTCCCAATATCATTTCCATCCACTATTTCTGGCTCCTTCACAATTTTCCCAATAAAATGTTTCTTTTTCACTAGCGTTTTCACGGATTATTGGTTTGTTGTTCTATCAGCTTATTTTCTCCATTTTTTTTTTTTACATATTCTTGTTTAAAAATCTTCCTGTCTCAAAGCCGATTGAAGACTGAACTTATATTTTCTTTAAAATTCTACTCTGAAATCCTGATGTCAGTTCCCTTGTAATGATAAATTCTCCCATGACGTAGACACTTTTTTCTTACTACCCCGACCTGTTAATGCCATTTATTTTCCAAATAATTCCCAAATGTGTATTCCTTTCCGCCCGATGAAATATAGGTCTACTCACTCTGATATTTGACTTTTCCCTCTTCGTTGAAAATCCCTTTACTTTCGCTTTCTGATCATTTATCCCATCATTTTGATCCTTTAAGTCGTTCACTTCTGAAAACTAGCTCTAAGCTATCTGGAAAACTAAAGCCTTGTAATCCGATAATGTCTTAATTAGCTCCACCACCTATTTTGAACCCCACCCAAACTTATCTCAAATCTAACATTCCTTCTAAAATTGTTTCTGCGGGTTAATTGATAAAAGCTATTGATTACGGATAACTCCGTCTTTTTGCCATGCCAAACCCCGTTCATCCCATTTTCAAAGTTTGTATAAAAAGTATCAGTAATAATTTTTTCCTGACGTTTGCGCGAAGTTCTGGATTCAGACCGTCGGTTGAGTGTGTGCACGATCGCTGATCGCATTGTATTGATAATATTCACCCCATTAGCATTGAAGATTTGGCGATGCGAAAGATTTGCGCCAAACTCATCCCGGAGGTTTTGACGGATGGCCAAAAGCAGAGTCGAGTGTTCGCTAGCGAAGACCTTCTGCACGGCACAGCGACGATTCCCCAACCCTCTTACAATGCCGACTTGGCACCAGTGGACTATGATATATTCCCAAAAGTGGAATCCTTATTCAAAGGGCACCACCATGATATCCTAATTGCCGTCAACCAATCTTGCACGCATATGCTTAAGAAATTTTAACCTACCAGGGACCTTTGGAGTTGTAGAAAAAGAGTGTTGGCGATCAAGGGATTTACTTGGAAGAATTTGGCGGCATTGTATCAATTTCTGAAATAAATATATTTTTCCCAAACTTTTCCCGATACCTTTTATGCAAACCAAATATCCATCCGCAACCTTTTATTTTACGAATTTATGCCTGCAGATTATAATGAATAATATGCCTATCACTAATATTCACTCCTATATTTTGCAATACTTTGATTAACCTTGCTCACTTTATTCAACATACGAGTACTTAAGAAACACGCGAAGTAAGCAAAATATACCATTCTTAAAATTCTCCCCCTCCTTTATACCCAAAATACTCTCACCAAGTTAGTCACACACCAAAGTATATTCCGTTAATTTATTTTCTGTGGATAATTGTTAGTACTATGTTTCCTCGTTACATTAAAATTATGGATATAACGTTCTAACATGCAGTTGATTTCTTCCTTTGGTGATTGAAACGTTCGTATTGTCGTGGAAAAGTCATCAAGGCAAATATCATCCTTATTAATGCTACGAATAAATAAATAAAAAACCTTCCTTTTCATTTCATGCTGAACTGTTGGGTTGTTCAGTGGGGATTTTTGTCTATTGCTGTACTCTTGTCTATTTACCTTCATTCCCCGCAGTGCTTTTTCAATCTCATTAACATGCATTACTGGAAACAAAGTATCCTCATCCACTGCATATCTTTCTACTCCTTATTTGAGTTAATTTACTATTGTATTTATCTATAATCTATAGTTTATTCTCGTATATCTTTACTATGGGGTTTTATACGTATCCTTTTCACCTTCCTTCCTGTTCCAGTATTCTCTCTTATATACAAATAAAAAGAGACGTTTCAGGCGTGATATGGTGGAATATCATGATGAATTAAAATTGGCAATTTCCCACAAAATAAAATTTTATTAACACGATCGGTTTCAATGTAACATCATCATATTCTGGTCGATCGGAGTAGTTAAATTGAAATTTTATTTTGTGGAAAATTGCCAATTTTAATTAATCTCCTACAAACGTAAATGAAGTAATTTTTCCCTTTTTTTCTCCGAGAATCTCTTCCCTGTTCTTGTAGATCATAGCCATTTATCCCTTTTTCTGTCAATCGGCAATGTCAACACTCTGTTATGTACGTTTTTTCTTCACCCTAGCCGTTCCTGGTTTGATTTCACTTCCTTTTTTTTATGAATCACCCTTAATATTTTCTTCAAGGATCTGATTTTGATATTGTAGAATTCTGAATCAGTATTTTCTTTGAGATTTTTTTCGGATCAAAGTTTTTTAAACCCTCCCCCATTATCTCCTTTAATGTCTTCCTGATTTTATCTACATTCTGCTCATAATTTACCCTTTCCGAATGATTTTCCCTTCAAAAAGTCTTGAACCATTCCCTATACACGCGTTATTTTGCCATATTGTCTTTTTTGTTTACTAGCCCCTTGTGCAAGGATAAATAGAACAAATAGAATCGGAGGCGGTTCTCAATTGCAGTTAAAGGTTCTTGCGTCGGCAGAGCTAATTGAATTCCGGGGAACGGTTTGGGGAGCGTTTAGTGCGCAATTAAAAGTCCTCAATCCAAAAGTATTTATGTATGCGCATTTCACAGATCGCCTGTGGACAGAGACAATTCAATACTAGAATTGGATCAGCAAATCAAAGGTGTCTTATCCCGACACAATGATCGCGACGTTATAATCGACGGAGATTTCAATGTCCCATCTATTGGCTGGAGCACATATAGTTTTAAAACTGGGTGTAACTGGCTGGGTACTCATTGAATCAAATTGCCTTTTCACCAACTAAGGGTTTTTGGGGTCTGAACGAACTACAGGTATGTTATTACCAAATTACAAATATGTGATCCCAATAGAGATTTTTTTCGAAAAGCGGAGACCTTTTAAAATACTCCTCCATGGAAGTCTAAAGATTATTGTTATAAGATTCATTTAGAAAACCTTAATTAATCACAGCGATTTTGCTCATCATAGAGAAAATGACTACTATGATACGTTAAAGCCGTAGTGTATCTGGAAGCTTCTTTTAGCAATATTGTATTGCCAGAGGTGGAAATGGGATGAAAGCGGCCAAGCAAACGTTCACAAAAGTATCTGTAAGTTTACATGTTTTCATTCACAAATATTTTATAGTATTTTTTATACTAGGTAACTCAGAATGTTCTAAAGGTAATACTAAAGCATTCATGGATCTTTCTAAAAGATGACGGGGTTAAAAATTTGAAAGCTTTGTTTGATTTACCCCAATGATTGAGTTTTTCAGTTTCTCAAGGTGAAGAGAACCGCTCCAGGGACTTTTTCATGTCAACGAAAACGTTCCTCAACGCCCTTTTCTTCGTCTTCAATTTGATTCTATCCCCTATTAATTTACCTGGTCTTTCTTGTAAATCTTAAATCTACTTTTTGAATGCTCACCTTCTCTTTCCAATGCGAAATTGCAATGCCTCCCTTCTTTATCCACTTCTTTCAATAGTATTACTTCCATTGCGTGGTCATGAAGCGCGCAACTTTGCGTTGCGAAAATCGCATCGCAGAATTGAATGCTAGTATATTTCTCTAAAACATCAATCCGGCTGGATTTAACTTTTTCATATGCCTTGCACACAAAATGTGAATTCATATCATTCGTTAGAATCTCAATTTAGATCTCTCCAAGTTCTCTTCTGCATAATTTTTCTGCATGCACATGTCCTATCTATGTCACTGATATTTTAGCATTCTGTAAATCAAAGACTTCACAATGGCGAAACCTTTGTCCTTTGCCGGTTAAGAAATTGGCAATGTAATATTTTGTATACATCTACATATATTTTTCATTAGACTTTTATCGCCTTGTGGTATTCATAAATACCAAAATCAAAATAATACCTTGCAATTTTCTTGGATAGTTATTTAACCTATATGTGGAAATAAAGTATTTCATTAAGAATATTCTACGACATTTCTAATTTAAAAAGGTGGAATCGTTCTCGTTCTTGCGCACAGAAGTCTTAATCCATTCATGTTAATTGCCTGCGCTTGCCCTTTATTCACCTACCTTCAGCTTATTCTTGCCCAATCCATTACAATTCTCCTTCCCTTCTTTGGATTTCCCTGGTGTTTCCGGGTTTCATTAGTGCGCCCATCCTTTGATTACTATTTTTATCGCACGTTTCCCGTCCACCTCAATACCTCCCACCCCGCCAAGGAGGATTGTGCCCCCTCCCTTACTCTTTATCCATCGTAAAAAGAGGATTCTCTTCCCGGAATCCTCCAATTGCGTCCTCCTCCCGGACGACCGAGCGTCATCTAGAGGTAATCTTCTGCCCTCCATCCCATTCCAAATATAAAGCCCGCCTTCTTTTCTCCTTCTTTCGCAACACATCTCACCTGCACCCAGCTTTTTTCCCACCACTCCTCAGTTCATCACCCCTTTCCTCTGCCCCTCCAACCCTCTCGCCCAACCGGACCCTCTAATCTTTGCCTCCCCCCACAATCGAACGCCCCCTTCTCGCCCACCATCGGCCGGGAAATCCTTTTCCCACCTTCCCCTAAAATCCCTCCGAAACTACGTCGACGTCTCCTCGACATCTTTAAAGGCCACCGTCTCCTTTCTCTTTGCCCTTACGCCATACTCGGAAGTCCTCTTCCTTCCCGTCACAACCTGCACCCTGTTTCACGCTCTTAAACCCCCGCCAACCGATACTTCGTCCGCTCCGCCATCGACCATTATCCATCCCTCTACCTCTTATCCGTTTTCTCTTGCTCCCCCACCTGTCTTCCTGATATTGCCACCCTTAAAGCGCTCTATCTATCTCCTCTCTCTTTCTGTCTCTTTCGAGGCCCTCCACACGATACCCTTTCTCACCTCGATCTCAATCTTCTCTTGAGATCGCACTCAGCATAACGCCAGGAGCTTAGTTAGTAGACGGTAAGAGGTGTATGGATGGCATGAAAGATTACTCCTCACGTCAATGATACATGTCTACAATTTGCCTGAACATAAATGTCGTCTTCAGCTCTAAATTTTATCGTCTGTCTCTTGCCCTTCGAGACATCGAATGAAACTGAGAAAGTGATGAGGGGATTTTCTTAGAATCGCGAAAAGCGAGTCAAATTTGGACGCTTATATCTTTCCATGTGGCTAATCTTCTTAATCTTCGAAGGTGAAATTATGAATCTTATATGATGGGTTTAAACTAATTATTCTCGGTTTCATCTTTTTGAGTACATATTTTCTGATCGGTGCATTTGAATTTTGGTTAAAGCCACGATGTGCTTTTCTTCTTGAATGAACAATTGTCGCCTCCCGCGTTAAGGCTTCCTCGGATACGCCACCTCTTTAACGCATTGGCTTCTTACCCGAAGCCGATTCCCCCTGGGAAGAAAAGGGCTTCCTGCTAGGGCGCAAGGAAGAGAAAGACGAATCTTATTTCTCTCCTTAATCTGCATCGCCATGGTGTCCTGTGCATGATGTCCTCGGCCCGTCGCTTCCCCTATTCGTTCCAAGTCGCTTCCTTCTCCACGTAGCGGCTCTCCGGATCCGGCCCTAAGCCTTTGAGAGCACTCTCAAAATCTTTCTCCCTCCCTCATGCGTGTTCGCCGGCTCTCGTTGAGACGTAGCGCGAACCTTCACATTCACACCCGCATGCCAACTTGCTATCCCGCTATCCATTTCGATCTTCCAAATTCCTTGCACGGAAACGCTCGTGAGATGGATTGCCTTTTGAAGAACATGTGGCTGGGGAAATGGAAAGATTGAGAACCTCTCATTCGCACTCTCGCCTTTCAATTTTCTACCAGCGAAACGCATTGACATATGTTATTGCGTTATTGAAATACTTCAATATTCGAGGTTTGTCTTTCTTTGCTATTTTACGAATATCGTTAGATGCATAGGATTCAAAATCTCCTCGAGACCAATGCTTAACCTTCGAAAAAATATTATGCATGTTGTTATTACATATTTGAAGTATTTTATCAATATCCGGGTGATACTTTCTGTTAAATGGTTGTAACGAGTCATCCTTTTCTGTCAACTCTTCTCCGTATTTCCTTACTTCGATTTTACGATTGTTCTTTCCCTAAATTTGCGTATCAGGAGCAATGTATTATAGTGTGGGATATTAATGCAATGGCTTTCATTACATGACTTATTCGAATGTGATCGTCATTAATATTTACAAACATTTTAAAGTCTGACCTTTAGGTGCTCAATGTGGTTGAGCTCTCTTGAAAGTATAAATGGCTGGAATGGCATGACATGGCAATGGAAGGAATAAATAAATGGCATTTATGCATTAAAAAACAATAAATATACATGGTACTAATAATATGATTACCTTAATAGCCTTTGTAAAACGTATCGTTTTTCAGTTTTCGAGGCATAGAATAAGATACATTTTCAAGAAATGTAGTTCGGAAAAAGTCCATTGCCCAGTTGTGTATAATCTGTGGATAAGGATACATTAAATTTTATTGCGGTGGAACATATGCATTTAAGAATCAAGAAGCTTTCAGAGTTACTTTTTTCATCCCACTGATTCATTGTTTGGCCAACTTTGAAAATAATACTTACTCAATACTCATACTTGAGTATTATTAATGCTAGCCTACCGATCTAGGCTCTACAATGGACTAAGGAATTAAAAACTGCTACACTTTTGTGTCTCGAATAACATGAAATTTAATATTCTTAATCAACAGATGTATTAAAAATAAATTACTCTTTAACTCTAGATTCCGTCAGTATTCCTTTCCAAACGTCTTTTTTCTCTTTGCCGTGTGTACCCAAAATTTTATTCTACCTTAAACTGTATTTGCTTACCCACCATTGAGAGGAACTTCTATTCTATTTGACCTTTTTATCTAAGTGTGAAAGTTTCAAAGCCAATTTGAATCTTAAGTTTCATTGAGTAACAAATTGGCACTTTTTCAAGAATGTATATAAAAGTTTCCAGAGAGACTCAATTTCTTTTATAATTAATTACCAACACGGGAAACGACTCATTTCGCACCGGAAGAATAAAACGCTAATTCTGTTTGCTTTATTGTTAATCAGGTCCGAAAAAAATATAGAAAGAGGTATCAGTGAAATGCAAATTAAGAGCATTTCTGCAAAGCAGCGTAGGAAAGACATCCCTTTAATTAATGTTAAATAAATACAGAATCTTCAAAAATTAGTGTGTGATATTAATATTTTGAAATTATTTTCGTCTCGTATAATTTTTATTTATATTAATACTTGGCGATAGAATACTTTACAGCAGATCCATTATTTAAGGTACTTAAAATAAAATCAGTGTAATCTGAGGGGCTTAATATACAAAAACTCCAATAAAATGATATTTTGGCATATTTGAGTCGTCTCTACTTCAGAGCCTCCACAATTTTTTGATGACATGGATGGACTGACTATCTCAAGATTAGGTCATCATTGTGCGAAGAGGGGAGTTAGGATAATCCTTATTTGTTCCCTAAGAATCCTGGTTATTCAACTACTTTGTCAGTCTTGAAATATTTGAATTCTTTCTTTGTTCTGTACAAGACGCCCACCGATTTGGTTTTTATATCACTACAATTAAGTAATAATTTTTACTGACCGTAAACAGTTGTCATTTTAATATATTTTAACGTTATATTGCTTTTCTAAGGTATTTTGTAAGCTTTCCTAAACATGGATAAACAAGCTCATTCTTTTGGAATTTATAAAATAATTTTCATTGTGTCACGAAAGATGATCTATGTAAAGGATTTCAATCGCTAATTACACTAACTCAGGGAATTTAATTGAAATAGAAATACTGAAGGGAACAAAGATGACTATATTATAACTTTTTATTCACTCGTTAATGTCAGATGGATTTACGAGTATACCTTTAATTCGTCAAAATATCTGTCGGATATACTACAAAAGGCTTTACTTTTAGTTGTTTGTGAAATAATATGACCTTTCAACCGGTTTCGTACACTTTTTTCTTTCGTATAAATTAATTAATTCAGAGTAAAAGGATAAAATGAATGGGGGCTTTAAAGGGCAGTAAGTAAAGGAGGAATCCTTGACTTTTTTGTGCTGACTTTAATGTATCTGTGTCAAGTTTCAGGTGGTTTGTATCCAATGCTCAAGGAAATTTCAGTGTGCTCGAAATATTGATGACGGGAAGAGAATTATGGGAGAATAAATGGCTTACTTACAGTTGTTTCCTCATGATTGACAAAAGCTCTCTTAAAACTGTCTTATTAGAGTTTACAATTATATAATTAAGTTTAAAAAATTAAACTGCCGATGCAGAGACACGAATTAATCAATATTTTTGTTATCACAAACGTTTTTATTTATTAATTAGATTTATTGGAGATCCTGGGTTAGGATTTTCGCCCAGTTACAGTGAAGCAGACTTATGAATCAGAAAGTAATGTACTAATGATATTGGGAAATAATAAAATGTTTTACTCGTAGAGGAATGGGAATCTTACATAATTGAGGTACTAAACAATGAAGTTAATTTATGACACTGATTAAATTATTAAATTTTGGAATTGTAGTTGCACTGTAGACCTTCATTTTAAAGGAATTCTCGGCCAAACTAATAAATGTTGACACTTTTTGTTCTGTTACAGAATTTCTGATCTATTCTATACTACGATTAACATACGGCTACGATTTTTGATGGTAATTGTTTTCGTTTTGTATATTTTTCTTTAATTATTAGGTAATCTACCGGTTAAGGTAGGTTTTTGGATGGAAACAACTATCAAATAAATATTTTGTAACTCCGAACAAAACCCAATCGAGTCACCTAATCTACATCAGGTCCTTCTTCATCTCTGCGTACTTCTTTCCTCCCTTCATCCCGTCCAACATCCCTATCCTGTTCCTACCCTCTCCTCGCTTCCGAAACATTCTCCCCTCTATTACCTTCTTCAACATTCCACTACCGCTCAATACGCCTTTCATCCATTTTTCCTGCCTCCATACGATTTCTCTCAACAAACCCCTCTCCTCACCCACCATCTCCAGTACTTCCTCATTTGTTTTCCTTTCGGTCCATCTCACCTTCTCCATTCTTCTCCACACCCACATTTCAAAAGCCTCCAATCTACGTCTATCCTCCTGCTTCAGCGACCACGTTTCCGCACCGTACATAGCTACGCTCCATATCAGAGTTTTTACGAGTCTTGTCTTAACATCTCTACTCAACGTCCCCGTCATCAACTCTCTCCTCCTTGAGAAAGCCTCCTTGCCTAGCGCAATTCTTCTCCTTACGTCCCTACCACTTTGACCGTACTGGTCCAAAACACTTCCGAGATATGTAAACTGTTCTACCTGCTCTATTTTTCCCCGCCTATTTTAATATTTAGCTTAGCCTTTTTCTTTCTGGAAAATCGCATGACCTTTGTTTTATTAATATTGATTCTCATCCCATATTTATCGCACTGAACCTCCAATTCACTCAGCAATGCTTGCAACCCCTTGGCTGACTGAGCAACTAATGCTTGGTCATCAGCAAACCTAACCGATTTTACGAATTCCCCTCCGACTTTCATTCCTACCTCCAGTTCTTCCCATGCCTCTATAATCATTTCCTCCACATATACGTTGAACAGCACCGGTGACAATGGGCAACCCTGCCTTACCCCTCTTCCTAACACTGCCCATCCGGACTCTCCGTTCCCCACTCGCACCTGAACAGTCTGAGACATGTACAGGTTGCGGATCAGTCTCCTGTCCCTCCAATCCATTCCTATTTTCTGCAATACACGCAGTAATTTTTCCCAATTCACTCTATCAAATGCTTTTTCGAAATCTACAAAACAGGCAAAAACGTCCTCGTTGTATTCTATATTCCTCTCAATTAGTGATCTCATTACTGCAATGGCATCACGCGTACCTCTTCCCTTCCTAAACCCATACTGATCATTCCCTAAGTAATCGTTTGCCTTACTCTCTATCCTTTTGTTGATGATCCTGAGAATAACTTTAGCTGCGTGGGATATCAAACTTATTGTTCTGTAATCCTCACATGACGGATCCTTTGCCTTTTTTGGAATAGGAACTAATACCGATCTCAAAAAATCTTCCGGCCAGATTCCTTCCTCATAGATACTACGAATCAGTCCATATATGGCCTTCTTCCCACCTTTCCCTAACCATTTCAACATTTCTACAGGAATGTTGTCCACCCCCACAGCCTTATTTGCTTTCATCTCCTTTAATGCCCTTTCTATTTCATCGTCGAGTATGCCTGGACCTAAGCTATCTTTTTCTACGTCATGCTCCTTTTCTATATCTAACCTTTTCGGCCTAAGTTCTTTACCATACAGTGTTTCTATATATTTTTCTTCAATTACAGAAGGTATTTCACAAATAAGTTGAGCGATTAATTTTTAATAACACTGCGTTTAACCCATATTTCGCGACTGCCCGGGGTCGTTATAATTATAAGATACATTTGACGCTTCATATTTCTTTTTTCCACATGTGAAAGGTTCTCCATAGTCATTTGCATGTCCATCATTTTGCTCTTGGGAATGATAATTGAGGTGATTTCCCGTTCCAAATTTTTGGAAATTGTGCTAGGATGACTGTCGAAAGGACTGTCCTGTCCCGAAAATGGTATAGACTACATTAAGTGAGGATTACAGAACAATAAGTTTGATTTCCCACGCAGCTAAAGGTTCTCATTCCTATTGCAGAAAATAGGAATGAACTGCAGAAAATAGGAATACATTGCAGAAAATAGGAATAAATTGACGAGACAAGATGTAAATCCGCCACCTGTACATATCTCAGACTTCTCAGGTGCGAGTAGGGAACGGAGAGTCCGGATGGGCAGTGTTAGGAAGAGGTAGGTGTACGGCAGGGTTGCCCATTGTCACTGCTGTTCAACTTACAGGGTTCGTCCGGAAAATACGTCTACTGAGCTCAGGAAAAAAAAATTATTACACTTGTACATATCTTAAGCTAATATTCCTCAAAATAGGACCCTTGTGAGTCGATACACTTGTTCCAGCGGCGTTCCCATTCCATGAACGCTCCCGCGAAGGCATCATCGGGAACCTCTCGAAGACACGTCGTCACGGCCTCTTTGACGACCTCCAAAGTCCCGTATCGCGTTCCTTTCAAACTCCTCTTTATCTTCGGGAACAGAAAGAAGTCCGGTGGTGCCAAGTCTGGGCTGTAGGGCGGGTGCGGCAGCCTTGCCGCGCCGTGCTTGGTCAAGAAGTCCGACACGACAAGCGCGGTGTGAGACGGCGCATTGACGTGATGCAGCCGCCAGATGTTTTTGATCGCTGGCCGGACGCGGGTGACTCGTTTTCGAAGACTGTCGAGCACTTGGACGTAAAATGCAGCATTTACAGTTTGTCGTTCAGGTACAAATTCGTAGTGGACGACTCCCCTTTTGTCAAAAAAGACTTATTTGTCAAGACAGTTATTTTCCGGACGAACCCTGTATTTGTCGAGGAAATAATTTAAAAGGCTTGGGAAGAATTGGGGGTGGGAATGAAAGTCGGAGGGGAATTATTAAAATCAGATAGGTTTGCTGATGACAAAGTTTTAGTTTGTCAGTCAGCCATGGGGGTGAGTATTTATGACTATTTTGGAATTATTCATTTATGAGTTAATTGGAAAGTCAGTGCGACAGTTTAGGGATAAGAATAAATCATAATAAAACAAAAACTATGCGATTTTCCAGAAAGGAAAAGGCTAAGGTAAACATTAAAATAGGAGGGTAAATGTAGAGCAGGTAGAACAGTTTACGTATCTCGGAAGTGTTTTGGACCAACACGATCCAAGCAGTAGGGACGTAAGGAGAAAAATTATGCTAGACAAAGAAGCTTTCACAAGGAGAAGGGGGTTGATGATGGGGACGTTGAGTAGTAAGGTTAAGACAAGACTCGTAAAATCTCTGATATGGAGCGTAGCTATGTACGGCACGGAAACGTGGTCGCTGAAGCAGGAGGATAGACGTAGACTGGAGGCTTTTGAAATGTCGGTGTGGAGAAGAATAGAGAAGGTGAAATTGACCGAAAGGAAAACAAATCAGGAAGTACTAGGTATGGTAGGCGATGAGAGGGGTTTGTTGAGAGAAATCGTAAGGTGGCGGGAAAAATGGATGAAGGACGTTTTGATCGACAGTGGGAAGTTGAAAACTGTAATAGAGGGGAGAATATTAGGCAAACGAGGAAAGAGCAGGAACAGGATACGGATGTTGGACGGGATGAAGGGGGGAAGGAAGTACACAGAATGAAGAGGGATCTGATGTAGAGTAGGTTGCTTGGAATGTGTTTTCTTAGGAGTCACAAAATATTTATTTGGCATTCATGTCCATCCGAAAACCGGCCCTAATCGATAGATTACCTAATTACAATAATAAATTATAATATATATGTCTAAATAACTATAAACAATATAAACCCAAAGATCGATGTGATGGGTGTTGGTAGGGTCCAACCAATATTAAGCCAAAAGTCATGTGATCTGCACACATCAGGGTTGGGGGCCAGATCCTTTCCCCGGAAAATCACACATCTCTAGTGAAGCTGGGTGTGCCCTGAGTCGTGCCTGGGAATCGAACGCGGGTCCTCAGTTAAGTAGTCAAACACTCTAACCTTGGACTACCACGTCACATGGAATAACTCTATATTCTAAAATTTTGTCACTCTTTGATATGTATAAAGTGACTTTAGGAAATCCATTTTTAATGATTTAAAAAAATCGAAAAAATTAAAAATTGTGAAATGTTTGTTAAAGGAACACCATATGGTAACAAAACTTTCTATTAGGATTTATATTTTGTTTAATCATGATTTTTCTGTTCCAAAGTTATTCCCTGGGAAAAGAATGTAACAAATATACCATTGGATTTGGTAAAGGAAAATGGGGAAACGGCAGTTCTCCTGAAGGGAAGAGGAATATTCTCTTTTCCAGTAAGCATATTACTTTAAGCTAAATTTATTTGCTTTGTTGAATCACTATAGGTCGTGAGATATGACTCGTGAAGTTACCACTGTCGCCCATGAGATTTTCCCTTCCAAATACACATTTTAAGATTACTTCTATTTTACGTCAGTAGATAGAAAATTCGTTATCGTCTATGATTCAAAATGTCAGGATGATAATTAATTACCGTAACGTAATCATTCCTCATACCTATAGGTGGCAGATTTTCAATTTAATTATTGGAAAGAACTTATAGGGTGGTAGACCTATCGGCGTATCCATTACCTGTCTTCTGTATTGTATAATTATATTTTTATTCCCACGCGTCAGGTCGAAATCATTCATAGCCAAAGGAAGAGAAGTTTCCAAAGCGTTATCCACCATTTTCACTTTTTTCCTCATTTAGATATGCAAAAATGAAGCGTGATTCGAGCTTTCATCTTAAAAACGAAATTCATGAAAGAATATTTTTGGCACAACAGGTGTCAATAGGAGAAATAGTGGTTGAAGAATAAATATCTTATGTTTTTCTCAAGAGAAAATGGCATTTTAATGTTGATGGAAAATGTAATCTGTGGCTTAATTAATTTTAGCTCAGTCATAACAACTTACTGAGACGTATAATCTGTTACTAAAATGATTGTTTCGGCCGATTCAAACGTGAGAACTGTATAATTTCATGCAAAATAACAATCTAAAATATTAGAGAAAAATACCAAAAATGCCTTAAATTTTGTGCGTCACCTTAGTTATTGTCTAATCTTTAGCTTTAACCATTATAGGTACATGGTTTGTTATTGTTGGCGGAGTAAAAGGCAAAACACGATTTGATGAATCAATAGGGAAAATCTAAAACACCCTACAGATACAATTAAAAAAATATCGGATTTAGAATATTTACTACATGAAAAGGAACTTTTACTGGAATTAGATGTGCCAAGAGAAATTTTGATCTAAAATGTGATGAGTTGAGGTGTAATGACTCTTTTGCTAATAATATTTTAATAATTTGAGTTCCTTAAAGAAAAGTCTGTTGCAAAATACATAATACACAGTATTGGGAAAAAGAAGAGTAAATTTTCACATTTTATTATTAATTTCATATTACGGCATTATGATGTCATTCGCAACATTTTAGACAGACATGCCTTCGAACGATTTTAATTTGGATTTAGGAGCTTGCGATAAGAAAGGTGAAAAATATTTTTAGAAACTGATCATAGTTAAAGATAGGTATTCATTATTTTGGCCCGATCGAAAGTAAAAAACCTAATTATGATTACTGTCGATAAACGATAAAAAATGTCATTGCAGAGAAAATAGCGTAACTTTCGAAGAAAATGCTCATAAATTTTCGTGCTCTGTCAGAGTGGAAATTCGAATCAAGCTGTCCATTAAGTTCCAAGGAAATAAAAGTGGTAGCATGATCTAAACTCACTGTATCGGTAGCAGTAATCTTCTGAAGGGGTGATCGAGGAAAATGAAATAATGAAAAATAAGTCTTAAAGAATACGATCGAGCGAGCCGTGACGTAATTACGTTCGGGCGACAGCCTATGATATGGTGATGCACTTTTTTTATGACAAACGTCATAATATACCCACAGGTATCGAGTGAGAGTCACGAGAGCTGTCAAGCTCTTATTTGAACAACTTACGATTCACTGACTACCACTAAGAAGATACTTATATCATCGAGAATGCAATGAGCTTGTTACGTACATTAACTACGTAATGAGACATCAAGAGTAAGAAGATCGTAGTGCTCGATCGAACGGATCCACTTCTCATCAGTGGATGACACACTAATGATTTCGGTTAGATTTCACCACTGTTCATCACGATCACTCAAAGCGAAGCATTCAGCTTTTCCCCGTTGCTATCCCTTACACTTCTCCAACTGGGTGTGTTGTTTCTGGGAACCAACACCCTTTGCATCAACACGTTCTTTGAAAAGTGTCTTCAGAGGGAGCTTGTTAACAACGGTATCCCCCTGCCATATTGGCGCTCGCTTAACAGCCGGTTCTCTCTCCCTCTCGTCATCCGTGTTCCGAGTCTGATGCACATGTTGCTTAGTGGAAACCTTCTAGGCAAGGGAGTGGGGGTGCGGGACGTTGGCATGAGGTACCTTGTCACGTTTGAACCTGCATTCATTTTATGGCGCCGCCTTGTTTCCGTGGATAACGTTTAAAATCTGCTACTCCTTGCTTCCCTTCCACTCCCCCCCCCCAGTTCCATTCATCCCCTCGCGGAAGAGAATGAATCGTGGCGTTTGAACTTCTTCAAACAATAGGGTGTGGAGTATCAGGTATGGGCAGGGCCGCACAACTTTCCCTCTCAATGACTGCCTTTTGTAGGTCCGCCCCCGCTCTGTCCCCTCCCGTCCTTTCTTCTCTTCTTCCATTCCGCTGCCACTAATGGTCTTCCTCTGTCTCTCCCCCCCTCTCTCCTGTCTATTCCCGTGCGCTTTTTCTCGTCCACTGCTCGCTATTTGGTCGTCAATTTATTTTCTCTCCTTCCTCACACCCTACCCTTCGTCGGGTGCCTGTTTTTGGTTCAACCCTTACCTTTCTCCCTGCGCTCGCTCCTCTCCACCGCTTCCGCCCCACGCCCTTCGATCCGTCCGCGTCCTCCCTATTTCCCTCTTCGACGCCGCGTCCATACCTTCGAACAGTTCATCAGTTACGCCCGTGAGAAACTGACGAGGGAATTTTGATGGAGGCCAGGGGTAACATTGCCTTGGGTTATTATATGCACTCTGATGGCGATATTATTCATCGTTTATTGAGAAGTTAGATTCAATCCATTAGAATAAAAAAAACCAGTTTCTGGCGAAACTTGGTGGAAAATCTTCATACTGACGTTTTTATAAATCAAACCACTTTGCTTTTCCACATAAACTTTTTAGAGAGTTTATGTGGAAAAGTATAGTGGTTTGATTTATGAAAACGTCAAT
Source organism: Hetaerina titia (assembly GCA_037158775.1). Classification (NCBI taxonomy): domain Eukaryota; kingdom Metazoa; phylum Arthropoda; class Insecta; order Odonata; family Calopterygidae; genus Hetaerina; species Hetaerina titia. The sequence goes on along the minus strand of CM073769.1, from coordinate 85,789,491 downwards.
CCATTAGTTTAATATCATCGTTCACATTTCCGAGGGAGACCATGTATTCGATATCTAGGCGGAGACCATCGCTCCTAGAGTCCTATTAATGAAATAGTAATCGGACTCGACTAGTCCGTTCAGCGCTCTTTGGTTAACTTTGCATCTCCATTTAGGCATGCTTTGAGGGACACCAAAACTTGAGATTAATTAAATTAGAACTCGGGTCATCTCTATCCTTATTTATCCACGGTTATAACTAACACGGTTCCCTGCAAACGCCCGCATTGGTGTTAGTTGCGGGATGTATCTCTGACAATATCTTGATGTCACAAAAATTGTTTGGAAATGGTGAAAATGTTATCAAATTCATAGTATAATGTCACCGAGTTTACAAAAACAATCCGTTTGTCTACTATGCATTATTTTACGTACTTAATTACTCTATTCACGAAAGAAATATTTATATATGTGGTGATAAAGTGCGATTAATGATAAAAACGGCTGCAAACTAAGCAATCAAATACCTACTAATATCTACTGCACTGATCACAAATTCCCCGGACGATTCGATGACTTTCATTCTGCCTTTGTATCCTTCACGGACAAATCATACGTACTTTAATTTTTTCCAATTTATAGTTTACCTTGCTGAACTTATATCTAATGTCCAATCCACCATCGTGTAGTGGAGTTTTTCATATGTTTTTACAAGCTCCAGAGTCTGGTAGGATAAAGAGAAGAGTTTTCGGCAGGCCGGAGTTTCCCGATTTAAATCCGATCAACGCCTTTGAACAGCCTCAGCTAAAATCCAAGTGGTGTTCTCTTCAGACTAGCGGAACTTTATGGGAAGCCGCAGGTGGCACTGAGAATAGAAGTCCCCCGTCCCTGAACATGTGATTTTCACGTCCCGTAGACCCCTAGTACTCGTACTAGATTAACAATAATCTCAGTTAAGAAAAACTAGCCTGCGGGGTGATTACTTTGCTGTGTGCGGTTGGTCGTGTTATGGTAAGAATTCGCACCGATTTTTGCTTCGTGCTCGAGATTTATTCAAATGTCGATGAAGCAGATAATTAGGCACTTAGGTTGAGACTAAGCATTTGTGCGGACTCTTGTTGCGTGGTGGGAATTATCAGCATCACGATAAGGATGGAGATATTGTTTAGGTTTATCGTAGTATACCTGTATATAATAATAATAATTTGGCCCGTTCGATTAGAATCGTGCAATTAATTGTTTCAATTTTCGGGGTACCTTATTTTTGAACCCCCAATACAATTTCGTTAATTTTTTTACAAAATGTGAGTTACATGCCCTTCCTTTCCCTCGTTTTCCCAGTTCCCCCTTTATCTTTTGTTGATAAATCTATCCAATATTTTCCTAATCGGTTCCTCGGGTAGGAATTTCCCAATTTGTTGGACGTTGTGCGAATATCCAATGATAGCTTCAAGTTCGCGTCTTTTCTTGGCATGAATTGGGCAATAAATGACTCAGTGTATTGTCATATCCTCCTCCATCATGCACATTCACGCGTCCCCTCCTTTTTTCTCCTATTTTCTTGAAGTATGTTCTAAACTCCGCGTGTCCTGTTAAAATTTGCGTAATTCCTTTATCAGTTTTAAAGTTGATCTTCATTCTTTCCTTCACACTAGTAGTAAACATGGTGGAGCGAATCCACATGTGTTGTTGCTCGGCCCATTCGTTTAATGTGGGAATTTGATCCTCGCTTCGAAACAAAGCCAACTCGGCCGATCACAAAATGAACTGTGGGAACATGACCTACGTGTGTCCTTAGGGTAGGAGACCGTTGTATGTTACATGTCCATGTGATCGTGGAATTTCGCGTTCTTACTTTTCGAATTCTAGCTTGCACGTTATTGGATGAATTTTTTGCTGCATCCCAAGGTGCAATTATTTGTTCTTTGAGAGTTTATGCATTTGCATTATGAAACGATTTTTGCATGAATGTATACACCACTGTGGGTATAAGTTGGCATGGATGTGTTGATTTTGCATGTGGTTTTGTTCCCTTTTACGGGTGGTGACCTAAACATCCCCCGCCACACGCCCTTTGCGGCGGTTTGCGGGATATTATGTAGATGTAGATGAGTGACGCTCCCCACCTGTTCACCTGGAAGTCTGCGGAATGGGAGAGAAGCGCATGGCTGCTGCGCGCCACCCAATTTCGAACTCTCCCAATTTCATCCCGCGTTTTCGAACTCAGTTCAGCTCGTCCGCCCCTGGAATGCAATTATTTAAAAATTCTATGAAATCATCGTGGACCTTTTGTTTGAATCACAAGTGTCGTGTAAGCGGAAAAACGGGAACTCTTTGTTTGAACCTACTTCCCCATCTTTCGCCTCGTGTACCTCGTTCACCTCTACGCCCTTTAGCATTTCGGCCTCGAATGTCGTCGCACCCATCTTCTCCACCGTCCCATTCTATGAAACTCTCGCAGCCTCACTTCGACACTCAAACCTCCACGGCGTCACCCTAAAAAGTTCCCCTCCCTCGCAGTTAATTTCTCCATCCCTTCCCTCCAACCATCACACACCCCGGCACACCCACCCCCTCACCCTAGTCACACCACTCATCCCCTCCATGCCTCCCTCCCAGTTTCACCCTCACCCTCGGCTACTCCGGGCGTACACACACAGACACACCTCCATTCCTCCGCCCTTCCCCTCACTCTTGGAGTGTTTCGCGGTCCCTCCGCCAGGAGGTGCGCTTCTCGTTTCTCTCTCTCTCTCTCTTACTACTCCTGGTTCTCTCACCCACCGCTACTGCCTCCACCCATCTCTCCCTCGTTTCCCCCCAACTCCCCTCCGCCGCCGACCCTCCCGATACTTCCTTCCCTCTCTCTCTCTCTTTCGTCCTCCGTTTACCACCACTGCCACCATCATCCCCTCCCTCTCGCTCTCCCTCCCTCGGCCTCTCCGGAATCAGTACCGCTCCGACCTCAGCCCTTTTCGGTCGGCCGTTTGCCGTTGGTCGTCTCGCATCGCTATTCTTTTCCGCTCCCGGAGCCGGGTCGCGCGCGCTGTGTTCGCTGGCCCGGTAACTCTACCCCTCGCCGGGGACAACGACACAGCAGGCGTCGTGGAGGGTGACCCGAGGATTCTCATCCGCGTTATTCAGGAGACTCCGGGGGACTCGAAAATTTGGCGCCCTTCTCCGTGTTTATATCAGTTAAAAAAAAATAATGTTCTAAAAATCACGGTGTTTACCTTCCTTCCCTTGGCTATCCCGTCGCGTGTTCCATTCCAATCCAATCTCCTTGGCTAGCTTGGCGGCCACCTGGACATCTCCCCATGCCATTCTACGATCGTATGCACAATCAATGCTTACTAGACCCGTGTAGGTATATGACCTCAGATGACAGCAGTGTGTCACTCGTAAAAGCCGTACACATTTTTGAAGAGGATTTGTAGGAGTAAAACGTGTCGATGAAATCGTGCATTGCCGTGATTAGAAGATGGCTCCAGCTGGGCATCACCAACAGACGCTCGCCGTCTAACCAGCGTGATTTTTTAAAGTGATCCATCCAATATTCTCACTCGACCTCATGCAAAAAAGTTTGAAAACATTACTTAAGCTCACCATCGCCTCATCTTTGCACGTATTTTCGTACCAGATACCGCAGCGTACATCGACTTCATTCTTCCTCTTTCCACCGGCAGTAGAGAATTTCGAATTTTGTGCCCTGTTCATTTAAGTGAGTTATACACGGGACCAACTCCGTTACCTGAGAAACAACCGCCTCCTAAGAGGCCAAGGAGGTTACTCTTTTCAAAATTCAAAGTGCGAAGGATCTCCACGATTGTGCTCGAACACAAAAGAGAGCGCCTTTCGTTCAGCCAGATCACTAGAAAGTGGCCCTGGTCCAGTCGTCCGTGTCTTCCACGCACCCCTTCCCCGCGGAGACTGGGTGTGGTGGCGTCCGTAGATTCCCCTGGCAGCGGAGGGAGTTCTGCGGAGGGACCGGCTCACCTTTCCCTCTTGCCCCATTCCAGCATATTGGCGGCCGGGGGTATTCCCAGGCAGGGAGGCAACGGGTGTCGACTTTCGTCGCAATAGCTTCATCATCGTGAGTATCGAGAAAATCAGACGCTTTGTTCTTTTCTCATCGAATCGCATCCGCAACGTTATTAGTATTTTGGATATCATTATATCTTTTTATAGTAAAAAAATTGTTCAATAGGTTTCTCCGTTACCCTATGGCATGATTATTTTCAATAAATATAAGTTCAGGTGAAACATTGCTCTTTTCCGTAGTCATTACATTGCTCGGAGAAATAGTGATAAATAATGTGGTAAATAAAATATAATTGCTTAAATGCGTTTGAAATAAAATTACTTCCAGTTACTTCAATAAAAAAATATGAAACTGGTGCTTGGCGAATACTTTTGGCTACGTTTAAGTGTTTGCAGATTACTTAATTTAGAAGTGGTGGTGTAATTGAGTATCTTGGTTTTTTCTTAGTGGTTATTTCGTATCTGGACAATCATTTTTATAGAATAAATTGATTGACGGATATAAAAGAAGTCGATAAGCATTTCATTTAAAATCGTCACTTCATTGGGTGCAATAATCGTCATCAAATTACCCTCATCGCCAATTCCTAGATCTCAAATGTTCAGAAAACTTCAACATAGTGCCCGGAAGACAGATTAAATTACGTGTACTTTCTGCTATTTAGTGGCTTTTGAAATGTTTAAATTTTAAGTGAATTTTACCATGATATCAGGATGACGTTTTTCGAAATTCTTGTCGGTTGTCATTAAATATTTCGGAAAATAATTACTTCTACCATGTGTGCCGCAGAGGATCTTTTAAGCTGAAATTTATCCTATCTCTTATAATATCGTTGATGAATTTAATTAAGTTTCCGTCGAATAAAAGATTGAAACGAAAATCAGGAAAATATTGAAGTTAATATTATTTCGATGGTAAAAATTCGAGATTAAAGCATTATTTATTTTGTTAAATGTCTTTGCAATTTTTAACGAGCCGTATAAATAGCTTAACTATTATTCGTAGTGGTAATGAATAAAAAATATTATTTTTGATAATTTTTAATATCGATCAGAATTAGTTGTAGTGGTTAGGCTGTGAGCAAAATATGCACTTGCCGGTGGTTTTTTGTTGTAAAAGATTCAGTCTTAACGGGATACTAATGTCAAAAGCCATCGTATTTTGGAGACGAAAAATTGAATATTCATCAGCAAGACCTAAGATCTTTTTTACTTTAACTTTGAATGTATTGTCAATTATGGAGGGCGGCGGTATCTTCATGGCAGGAGAACCTTTGCCGCTCACGAAAGCTCCACAAGAACAAATATCTACGTTGTTCATAATGGATTTAAAAAATATTCTGGGAATGGTTCAAACAGATCTGAAGATAAGACGTGAATGAAAATAAAGTGCATTATTTTATGCCAGAAATTTTCGACACGCTTCTAAATTGCTGCTTAAATAGAAACACATAAATTTGCAGCAAAAGAAGTTTATAATATTGTAAATATACGCATAACCTGCAATTACTGTAATAACTTCAAGAGTTTGTAAGATATCTGCATACATTTTTTAATTAAAACTTTGAAGTCTTTCTCTTGGCACACGGTAACTATCTGTCGCGGTACAGTCCATAAATAATATTTATTAAACAAAAATAATTAAAATAAGTGTAAGCTTGAAAAAATCACTCTTCTGAAAATTTTTAAGCAAGAAAATTGGATAATTATTTAAAAATAAGTCGAATAATTTTTATATAAGACTCTATCTCATGTTCTTATGTCCCATTTATCCTTACTATGCTCCATGTTCCATTTTCTTACTTGTTCTTATGTGGTGGTGTTATGGCACAGTTTTCTGAATAACTTATATTTAAGAATCACGGTTTTTTCTCTATAGCTATAAGAAGGTAGGGCCATGCGATGGTACAGAGTGGTGTATCATTTCAGAAGAAAGGTTTATTGAATTTATGAATTTGATTTCCCTGTCAGTTTGCTCAAAGATGTTTGTTTTGGAAGTTAGCCTTAGGACATCCTCTTTTGATACTTTTTTCAAAGTTTCCTCTACAGAATTCAAAGATTTCAATGGACCCATATTTCTCAAACATGTGTGTATTCTGGTGTCGATAAAAAATATTTATTTTGCAGATTAAACTCTTTTTTGAAATGGGCGACGGTTTGAAGATTCTTTAGCGTGGTATTTATGAAGCTAACCAATGTAAACATTCATCTCTATGGGAAAGTAAACTTGCTGAATTATTAAAAGAAATGCGAACAGGAAAATTCTTTTTTCTCTTCTGATTTGGGCTGTAGCAGAATGTGTAAAGCAAGGATATATAATCCTGGTTATCCCTTTAGAGGTTAGGTAGGAAGGGACTACATAACCTCAATCTCGCCTAAATGAAGACGTTTAATGTCATCATCTTTATCATTATTATTATCATAAAGAACTCGTTGCCCGGTTGAACTTACCTATTTTGGTAAATATAGATTTTATAGCGTGCTACATTCTGATTTAGAATTTGAGACCCTTTTCATTGACCTAATTTTTTATTATGTAAAAGTAGATGACATTCCATTCGATAGAAATATTTCTAACCATGCGTAGATACTCTGCTTCAATATTAATTTGCGACATAAAATCAATTTGAAGTTTCAAAATTCTATGTGGGATGAAATTTCGAAATAAATTTTCTGGGTCATTTTCATTTTCGCAGTTTGAAAGCATACAAATAGCTCCATAGAGAGCAGGAATGACAGGTATTTTTTTTTGGCTAGACTAGTTTCGTCATAGGTATTAGGAAAATGAAAATTTCCTTTTGATCTAACGCGTATTACTATATTGTTTAATACGCCGTCACCATAGAAATAGTTAATTGATAATTATGTGTAAGTTTAATTAGGTATTCATAGAGTTAACTGAAGCTTTAATTGAGTTTTTAAATTTACTCCATGGAACTGATTTCGTTGTAACCGTTAATTCACTGAAAGCATTGAAAATTTTAAGCGTGCAGTTTTTAATTGTAATCACTCATTTGAATATTCTAATGAGTTTCAGCATATTCTTGAACTCCGCTAATTACGAACATCCAACATGCATTGTTCAGCATTAAAGGGATAAGTATAGTCTCCACAGGATGCCATTAATCAATTGATCTGATAACAAATTTATGTCAACTATTTTACATAAAATTGCTTAGTTTTTTCTATCTTTCTAACATTTTTATGAATGTGCTACCACTGAAACGGAGTTGAGATCGCCATATTGAGAGTCAGTTGGAATATTATGCCCAGGCACCTGAGGAATGCGTATCAACGATGTTATCTGAGAACACCATGTGATTCATTTAAGACCAATAGTTGTCTCCACAAAATGTGTAGCTTTTGAAGTAATCAATGTCGTAATAATTTAACTACTCATCATGGGACGAACAAATAGCTAAATGTTTAATGGAAATTTATCTGGGAGAATTATATTAGAATTAAATACTCGTACCTATGCATCAATTGATTTAACGCTCGTTTGATTAATTTTAAACAAAACAATTCTTTGAAACGTAGGACGATAAAAATCTTTGTAAATATATTTTTCATCTTCTCTCTTGAAAAAATTCATATTAAATAATGTCAGAATACATATATCATCCCCAATCTAATTATAAAATGCGTATTCAAATACACTTAATGAGCCACTGCAATTCAGACCAATATATGTGAGACTGTTGTTAACGTTGCAGATCACCACACTACTTGAGACAAACTCGCATGCTACCATAATCCTGACCGGTATTAGGTTTGCATGGGAGTGTTTCTGTGAATAACATTTGCGTCGCCAGGGAACTGGATTTTCCATTTTCGGTGTTGAAATGAATTATCTCGGTGTGGTTTCTCGCCAGTTGTTTGTGTGCAGGATGTTCCACTATTGAACTGACGTGTCTTTTTGTCTGGAATTGTTTTTCCACAGTTCCACAATTCACTTTTTCCACAAAAAAACTGAATCGTTTTTCCACAGATCCGGGCGTTTCTTTTCGGGTTGCTTCACGCAAACGGCATTGAACTTCTAGGTAGTACTTCTTATTGACCATTTGACCTGGCGGCAGGAATTTATGATGCACTATGCCATTAAAACCGAAGAACACAGTGAGCATAACCTTGACGTTCGACCGCACTTGTCGAGCCGTTTTCGGTCTTTGCGAGCCAGAATGCCTCCACTGGGATGATTGAGCCTTAGTTTCAACGTCATATCCATAAACCCATGTTTCGTCACCTGTTGTAATACGTTTCAGGAATTCTGCATCGTCGTTTACTTCATTTAGTTACTCCTGAGCAACTTCCATTCGCCGCTGTTTTTGTTCAAAATTCAACAATTTTGGAACGAATTTTGCTGCCACGCGTTTCATACCCAAAAAAATGGAAAGAATGTCATGAAATGATCCAATCGATATGCCAAAATCATCAGCGACCTCTCTCATTGTGATTCGGTGATCGTTCATTCCCATTTATTTCACTTTTTCCACATTTTCTTCGATTGTTGATGTGCTGGGGCGTCCAGGGCGTTCGTCATCTTCAAGGTCTTCACGGCCTTCTTGGAAACGCTTTTACCACTCGTAAACTCTTGATTTACTCATAGCAGACTCACTATAGGCCTTTGTTAACATTTCACACACGTTATTACACTTTCCATCTCAGAGATACTACGAATCAGTCCATATAGAGTCTTCTTCCCACATTTTCCTAAACATTTCAACAGTTCCACAGGAATGTTTTATACCCCCACGGCCTTATTTGCTTTCATCTCCTTTAATGCCCTTTCTATTTCATCGTCGAGTATGCCTGGAGCTAAGCTATCTTTTTCTAAGTCATTTTCCTTTTCTATGTCTAACCTTGTCGGCCTAAGTTCTTTACCATACATTGTTTCTATACATTCCTTCCATCTCTCTTGAATTTTTCCTGGTTCAACTATTATCTTACCTCACTCATCTTCAACTGTTAGCACAGATCTTGCCTTCTTATTTCCCGAAAATATCTTAACCTTGCTGTACAGAGCACCAATTTCACCCTTCTTCTGTAAACTTTCCATATCCTCGCATTGCGTTTTCCACCATTCTTCTTTTGCTTTATTTGTTTCACTTCTCAATTTATTGTTTAACTCTTTGTACTTCATTTTGCCCAACTCTGTGTTTACATTCTTCCATCTTCTTCTCTCCTCCATCTCTGCAATCATCTCATCCGTTACCCATGGTTTCCTTATCCTTTTCCCGTTAACGGTTCCTATAGTGTCTTTTGCGGCTTTCGAAATCACTGTCTGAATACATTCCCATTTTTCTTCGATAGTACTCAGTTCTTTACCGTCATCCATCATTTCCTCTACAGCCTCCTGATACTCCTTCTTCGTTAATTCATTTGCTGCTTCTAAATTCCATTTTTTTAACCCGCCGCCCTTGCCTTATCTTCTTGAAACGAACATTACATTTCATAACAACTAAATTGTGGTCAGAGTCCGCGTCCGCTCCTGAGAAACTGTGCGAATTCAGCACACTATTCCTAAACCTGTGCCTAACCATAATATAATCTAACTGATACCTTTCTGAGTCACCTGGCATTTTCCATGTATACCTACGCCTTTTGTGGTATCTAAACCATGTGTTGGTGATGACTAACCCCTGTCTCCTGCAGAATTCAATTGCTTTCTCCCCGCGTTCATTCCTCGTGCCTAACTTATAGTCCCCCACCTCTCCACCATCTCTTCATTCGCCTACCGCCGCATTCCAATCCACCATCACTATCAAATGTTTCCCTGCAGGAACACACGCGATTATATCCTCTAACTCATCGTACATCCTATCGACTTCTTCCTCCTTGTTCTTTGTACATAAATAAGTAAATAAATATATATATATATGTGTGTGTATATATATCTTTTTAATGTGTGTGTGTATGTAAGGCTAAGCTAAACATTCAAATAGGAGGGCAAAAAATAGAGCAGGTAGAACAGTTATCGTACGTGTCTCGGTAATGTTTTGAACCAACACGGTCAGAGTACTAGGGACGTAGGGAGAAGAATTGCGTTAATTATGGCGTATTTTTTGGCACTAGCCATTCTAATTCCCTTACATAATTGTTTTCAGCATACAATCGTTCATCAAGATATATAAAATTGGTTTATGGATCTTTCGCACGACTTAATTTCTCTATCCATTAGTCACTGTCACATTTTCCTTAAGGTATTTGATCCCGCCATCTGATTTCGTCATAATTCGGTAGAAGCAGTACAAATTTTATTGCTTTCGACTTTATTTTCCTTCCCTGCTGTCACAGTCAATGCCTCACATTCGAAGTGTATACCTAATCAATCTATGTCTTGGTAAAGTTTAGGTCCAATCATTGAAGCATTATTAAAAAGTCATCAATGCGATCACATTGTGTGAGGTAAAATTGTCTGGGCTTCGCATGTTATCGCAGAAGTGGTGCCGAGGAGGCATATCGATGATCTCCTTTGTTCAAATTGGTCTCGAATCGATCAGATCAACTTCTTTTCGTGGGAGGCTGCAATTTTCTCCCAAACTTTCAAGCCCGCTCATTTTCTCTTTGATATTACTTTCCGTCACTGCTGTTACAGTTTGGTTTTACGCAGACGAAATTACTTACTGATAAGTAGTACATCGAAAATGACCCGAGTATTATTTTTTAAGTCCTTGGATAACATTGGAAAGCAGGCGAAAGCAAGACCAACACAACACAGAGGAGGTTGCTGTTTTAAGCAATTCATTATTGAATAAAATTATGGAAAAATGTTATTATTACCACATTTATTGCATTGCATTTTTAAAAGAATATAAGATAATGCATGCCTACATTTTTTACTGAATTGCATCTTTGTGAAAATTGTTTTGAGAGAAATAGTATCGGTTTTATTTATATTTCCCTTTGATAATACCGATATATACTTAGCATTTTTGCGTTTGCATAATGACTAATCATCTATAAGGAGTAAATGTATATTTTTACTGTATCCAGTAGTACATGTGGGACTATTAGCATCCATGTATAATATCTCAATAAGTAAATCTATCGGCAAGTACGATTATCCTATATAGTTAATAATATTCTAAACATTTACCTATATTTTATCCTCAAAAGTTGTCGCAATAATGTAATTGTAATCTTATCAAAGGAAAGGTTAAGTGGTGAAAAAAGCGATGCTATATCGATTATCAAACCATGTACCCCCATTTTTTTGATAAACGAAGGATTGATGTGCCATGTTTAACTATATTGCACTTATGCTATATTGCACATGTTTTGTGGTTACAAATTTATTTTCTGGAATGAAAATCAAACTGCAAAAACAAACAATGGGACATAATGGGATATCATCTTTTATTTAATTTTCTTTCTCCACTTTAGCTATTCTTATCGATAATATCGTCTCCAAAACAAAGGAAAAATATTTCAAATTTCTTCAAAAATGTTGGAGTCAAGCTGTAATTCAATTTACTAATGAATAGAACATAAACCACATGAACAAGTGGTGACTTTCATTCTATTTAACGCCTGTGTGTGGCATGTCTGAGCGTTGGCTACACCAGAATTTGATGATTCCCCGATGTACCTTTTTTATACATGACGAATCAAATTTAATTTATTTCTTACATAATAAGTCGCTGTCATTATCCTATTTACTTTCATGATACACAGAATTCCATTATTTGAACATAGGATGAAGGATAGTGAATGGATTTCATTAAAAATTCTCAATTATTTTGGTGGACTATCGTTTTGGTAGGTTTCGGATGGACACAAACTCAATATTCCTACACTTCATAGCCTCGACCAAAATAGCATGACACTAGATACTACAATAAACGTTTCGTCAGTTCCGCATACATTCTACATCCCTTGATTCCGTGGAACATGCATATCCTTTTCCTTCCCCTGCCTCACTTGCACCTTCTCCACAGACTTCAGCATTCAAACGCCAGTCAAAACTCCCGTCCATCTTTCCTGCCTCCTTTGGATTTCTTCCAGCATCCTCTCTCATCTCCTACCATGCCTAGTCCATCCTGGTTTGTTTACTTTACCGTCAGTTTCACATTTAACATCCTTTTCCACACCAAAATTTCAAAACGCCTTAAGCTGCGCTTATTATTTTGCCTCTGCGACCAAGTTATTGCGCTGTTCAAAACCACGCACTACACTACTACTGTGTATCAAAGTTTTCTATAATATTTTCTTAAACTCCCTACTCAGGCTCTTTCTTCTTCTTATATCATTGCTACTTTGATCATTTTGGTCCAAAACACTTCCGGAATAATTAAATTATTCTACATATTCTAATTTTTCCTCTCCAACGGTAACGTTTAACCTATAATATTATTATGGTAGCAAATATTACTGCGAAAAAAGAGGGGAGAATTTTACAGCAAAATGTTCTAATAGTTACAATGGGATGGGCCATTTCCTTTTTGCATCACATATGGATTCAATTATATGAGGAAACCTTTCGCTCATCCTTTTGTTTTTTTGCCAAGTATTTAATTATGGGCTTCGATCAATCACAGCATCTATCCACTTAATTAAATAATCATTTGACTCTCCTGCAATACCTGTGCCTCTATTTTTAATTGAAATCGTATAATTGTAATGGCCTTTTTATAATCAACAGAGGATACTCGCATTTCTCATTGACCATGATCTTGTGTGTTATTCTATGCATTTATTTATTTACTTGACAATGAAGATAGCTTATCCAATTTTACCGAATTTAACATAGAAGTTCGATAGCTAAAGGCCAATTGGTTTTTTTTCTGTGAACCGTAATTAATGAAAAAATACACAATTATCTTTCCGGCTTGTCGCCATAAAAAATATTCAAATTCCATGTCTATAGGTCTAGTGATTGTGTGCAATTCATCTTCATTTTCCGGTTCTTGTGAATATTCATTTTTTTCAATCTTGTACCGAGAGCGAAGGGTAAATTATGAGGGAACCCGAGAACCCTGTAGCATTCATTTTTATTTGAAACAACCGAAGATCGAATGGGATTTCAAACTTTCGTGTCCAAAAATAAACTATTATAATATAACTACTACAGCAGAAAACTCCATCCCAAGGTTATACATTCGCTTAATATCTTTCCTCAGTTGAGTTTTAAACAAGAATATTACATTGAATAAAGGTAAACAAATACGGTAGATCGCAATATCTACAGTTGTCATAAAAAAATACCTTTAGAACATCCACTGTTTTGGTGAAAAAGGGATTGAAAAACCTCATTTATCCAAACCCCACTCTCCACATTCCATACCCATGCTTGGTGATTTTTATTGGTTAACTCTCATCTATTTCCCTCCCTTTTATCCCACTTTCCATTTCCCATTTTCTCTTTCCACAGATTGTCTTCTCACATTCTGACCATTCTCAAATTCTTTCCTTAACGAATCCTGCGTCGCAATTCCCCAGGGAGCTGCTCCTTCGATTACTCATTCCATTTGCAGCTTTCAAAAGCGGAGAGCGAATTACCATAAAAATCAGATGTGGGAACAGCCGCGGTTCATTCTACCATGTCCTCCCTCCTTTAATTCTTCGATTTTCCTCTTTGACTCCTTGGCGAAAGCATTAATATTTTTAACGAGGAAGATAATTTTTTTTTAATTCATCTTCCAAAGGCATTCTGCTGATTCAAAGTCACGGGTGCGTTTCCTGTTAGGTCATTATTAAAAACTGTTGAGCCACCATTTACATTTCTTATCTCTCTTTTTCAATTGTTATGCCTTCACATTGCTGACGTGAAAGTAGTCGTTTGCGATCAGCCTGCTTTAATGAGATGATAAATACGCAGCTTGCAATGAAAATACCACTTTTATGAGTATTTCTTAAAGCTATCAGGGAGGGGAGGGATGTAGGGATTTCTCTCTGGATGGCAAAGGAATAAATGTCAAATAGGATATAAGAAATAATGAAAATTAGTGCTAGTCCAAAATTGCAAATCATATTTAAGAAAAAGGTGAATGTTTTTCAGGTTTTTATAGGCTGGAAATATGACTATTTGATCAAAGATTGCGTGGTACAAATAAATATTTTCCAATTGGAAAAAAATACGAAGGGAGGGTGAATTTTACCAGAAAACTATGGGCTTGATATTATCCACTATTTTATTTTGTCATTGAAGAAGAAGAAGAAATTTGACGTATATCCGACACGTCCCCAAGCGCAAAGGTAAAGGTACAAATTTTTGTCGGAGTCAGCCAAGCAGAGAAACTCTCAAGTAGAAACTTTGTTTTGTCTCCTTTGTTGCGAATTGAAAACTTTGGAAAGCATCAAGAATTTTGGGCATTTATTTTTGCTCATCCCAATAGCAATACTTCATGAACGCAAATTTCAGCGTTAGCAGCGAGCAGGCGCAGTAGACAACTCATCGCTCTCGTCACACAATAGACTTTGTCGTATCGTATCGCACCATTTTCTCTCGCGCAATTCTCGTGAATCTACTATATCGCAATCAAGATTTGTTGAGTAAGACCTAAAAACATTTTAAATCGACTCCGTTTCCATGACTCGCAAAAATAAAAGAGGAAAGTCGGAGCTAAGTGCAGATCCTTGTTTTGAGTAATTTTTAATAAAGACCTCTCTCTCTCTCTCTCTCTCTTTTATACGCCTTCTCTTGCAACCCTTTAAAATTTCCCGTTTACCATTTGATTTAAAGTACGACTAGTTTGAGTTGTAATCCCTGGTCAAGTGCCGCTATATTTCACGTGATATTGCGAAGGAATTGGGATTACTGTAACAAGTAGTAAAGCAATTGGGAAAAGTAACAAGACTGGGGGCGGCAGAGGCATAGGAAATTCATTTTGTGAGGGAATGCAATTGGTGGGGGGGGGAGGGATAAGAGCGGTCGCGGGGGAAGCCGCGGATAATTTCATGGTTTCCCGGGTTTTGACGGCAGGGTTTGGGACTGAGGAGTTGAGGGATTGGGGATCAAGTGGGAGAGGAAAATGGAGAGACGGGAGAGGTGTCAGAGGGAGAACAACTTTCAAGGGTGTTCGACGGAATAGAGATCTCTGAGATGTCTGTGAGTGGGATTGAAATGGGAGCGAGTGATAAGGGATTCGGGGGCTGTTGGGGGTGAGGGAGTAAACAGAGAATGGGTGAGAAAGGATATAACGTAGAACAGGCGGGACATGAGAAAGGGAGAGAAGAATTGTGAAAAGGATGGGGCTAAGTAAAATGCGTTATTTATGCGAATAGTGTAAATATTCATGCCAGAAATATATATCATTATTTTTTTTATATTTCCGAATAGGATATATCTGAGAGACGGCAATTCAAAGTAATATTAATCGTTTAGGAAAATGAAAACGTGACTTTATTCTTACTATGCATGAAAGCATCGAGGTCGATATTACTTTCCAGATTCGAAAACAAAATGTTTTTAATCTAGCATTTATTCTCAATTACGTTGTACTTGATCACGCCAGTAATATCAATAGTCATCGCCAGGCGTGGTTAGTTGGTTTACTTAACATTCGTATGACATAGAATTTACATAACACGTTTCTATTCATTCCAATTTTTTCTTTGAACGGTAAAAGTGGGTTAAATATTAGCTCTGTACTTTTAACGGACGTGATCGATATGCGTCGTATGTGATCTAAGTAATTTACCATTACTTTCCCAAGAATAAAATAACTTAGAAGCTTTAATATGAAATGCCTTCATGCGAGTTTTGACATTGTCTTTCAAAAGCTAATTAAAATTGATGTAGGGGAATATCGTGAAAAGAACAAGATCAGGGACAAAAGTTAATACTAGTAAATCTCCGACATTGTATCTTTTTTAGCTGCACGCCCTCGTCTTCCATGCGAGATCAATCTTGTGTCACATAGGCGATACTAAAAGGGCTGGAACTGAAAAGTTGGAAAATTGGATTCGGATTTCTGTAGTCAATTTTACCTCGTCTTGCAGAAAAAGGCAATATAAAAGATTTGCATGAGTTTAAAATTAAATAGTTCTTTCCTTTGTTATGAGTGAACTTTTTGAATGACAGTATTTTCCTAAATCAAATACTTTTTCATCTTGATATTTTGTGAAATTACTTTCAAGAAAGAAATGGTCTTCCAGTCATTAGAATTACATGCGTGTAGTCAACTTTAATACTTTATATTTCAATTTCCCTTTAAATGCTTTGAATATATGCTTTTAAAAATTTTCGGATACTTTGTTGCTATTTACTGTGATTAGACAGTTTTTGTTTGGCATATTATGGAAATAATAATACATTGATTCAGGTTGAAAGAGCTATTTTCCGGGTAACACCATTAATTGTTAAAGATACTTTTTCAATATATCTTAATAATTAACAAGGACGATGTTTCTTTGGAAAGGACTGTTTCGAAGAGAATTTTATTCTAAATGAGCAGAACACAGTACAAAAGGCGTAATTTAACAAAATGGCTGTAATGGCCCTCGTACGCAATTTCCAAAGAATCATTGGTAATTAATATTATTGTGGAATTTATGTCAACTGTTAGCGCCAACTACAAAGATTTATAATGGCTCCATTTGAGTTTATTCCTTCCCTATTGTTGAAAGTTAGTTCGGTGTGGTCGAAGGCCACATTCAGTAGACAGTCATTTTGGTATCGTAGCGATTCTCAAGACGAGGAAAGTGCGCCATTATTTCAAAAGATGGCTCGTTATTTTTTTTCCGTTTCCTTGCAGGACTATAATTTTTATGAAATTCAAATGTTTATTTCCACGAAGGGGAGAATGAAGAAATCCTTTCCTTGTATAAATTTGAGGTTGACAACCTTTTGTTCTCCGTTTTTAAGTCAGAACTTAGCAATCCAAGAACACCTCCAGAAACAGTTTCATTCAACTCGAATGTCTTCCAATACTAGCCTGATTATTCGAAAATTGTACACGGGTGCATGCTTTCCCCCTTTCTCTAGGGTTGAAGGATCAACATATTTATTAGACCAATTCAGTTCCACTTCCACGTTGAACTGTACAAAAATAATTCCTGTTGCACTAATGAGTGCAATTAACCATTTTTCAAGCGGGTATTTTTCTTACGGTATTCCTATTCCAGTGTTATCCTTTCATATTGGATTTTTTTAAGCTGTGAAATAAACATTTAGTGGATGCAAAATAAATTAAATGCATTCTGGACACAACACCGGTTATAACGCTTTTGAGAGTTTTTCAAAAAATACTGAGTGACAAACGTTTCTCATTTGGTAAGACTTGGTCTTCCTAAATGATCTAGTTGAGGAAAGAGGTCTCCACACTTTCCCGGCCGAGTGCCGCGTTAGCTATCAAACAACAGTCTAGGGTCTGAGTACACACTCGAGATCCAAATAAAAAAGAATCAAGATAAAATGTTGTTTTTTAATATTTATTTAATATCACTTTATTCGGTTATTATTTAACAACAAAGTTACACACTTCACATGAACACCTGTATTAACGAGGATGGTGACATTGTATCCTGGATTACAAAATATTATATAGATATTTGTAACTAGATTTGATGTCCCCAATATCTGATACCTGAGATTATCATCAGACTAGTTTGTTCTCGAATTGTTCTTCACGTATTTTATTCTTGGAAATGTTTGTTCGCACATACTACCTTGATCAAAAAGTTCCCGGAATAACCACCGTGTGGCGCTCCCATCGTTCCGATTTGAGTTCTGTTTTTTTGTTAAATTGGTACATCTGTTGTTGATACTCCCTTTAAATCTTATTGTCATAACTTGACATTTGCAAAAGTTACGTAGCCAAGAGTACATCTATCTCTGTGTGTGTTGGCGATTTTTTACAATTGCAGAAATGGATTTAAATTTGCAACAACGAACTTGTATTAAATTTTTCGTAAAAAAACGGATTTAGTGGCGCACGGACGTTGGAAATGTTGGAAAAGTGTTTCGGCAACGATTCTCTAAAAAAAACGGTCGTTTACCAGTGGCACGAGCGGTTCAGAAGTGGTCGTGAGTCAATCGAAGATGATGAACGCAGTGGCAGACCATCGACATCGAAAGTCGGTGAAAAAATTGATAAAGTAAAAGAAATGTTGGTCAATAACCGCAAATTAACCATCAGAGAAATAGCGGAGGACTTGAACATTGCCTATGGATCCGCCCAAGACATTGTGGTTAATGATTTGGGTTCCCGTCGTGCAGCAGCAAAGTTGGTGCCAAAAGACCTCAATTTCATGCAAAAAAGAGACCGTGTTGACGTCGCAAAAGACATGATTTGCGAGGCTGAATCCGATCCCACATTCATCAAAAGGATCATTGCTGGAGACGAGACGTGGGTTTATGAGTACGACACGCAATCCAGACATCAGGCAAGTGAATGGCGTTCACCAAATGAGCCGAGACCAAAAAAACCACGTCGTTTTCAGTCAAAAAAGAAGGCAATGCTGACGGTTTTCATGGATTACAACGGTGTAGTGCATCATGAATTTTTGCCAGAAGGCCAGACAGTAAACAAAGAGTATTATTTGGGCGTTATGAGACGTTTGCGTGAAGCAATTCGCCGAAAGAGACCAGAAATCGTCGCACAGTGCGTCGAGACCGTCGCACAGTGCTATCATTATTCGTAATTTTTTGACGAAAAATGCAACAAATACCATCCAACAGCCACCGAATTCACCTGATTTGGCTCCCTGTGACTTCTTTCTGTTCAATCGAGTTAAAAAACCATTACGGGGAACGCGTTTTAGCAGCCGAGAGGAAGTAATGGAAAAATCGCAGGAAGCACTGATGGACATACCGAAAACCGAATATAAAAAATGTTTCGAGGATTGGATCAAGCGCTGGCATAAGTGTGTTGCAGTCGATGGGGATTACTTTGAAGGGGACAATATAGATTTAGATGAATAAACTTGTATTTTTAATTTTCTGAATAAATTCCGGGAACCTTTTGATCAAGGTAGTATATGCTGTTTCAAAGATTGAAAGGTACCTTGATGCAAAAGTTTCGATATTAGGAAAGTCTTCATAGGGCAAAAATGTGTAATTACCCACCAGTTCTTCTTTACACTTGTCCCTAAGGAGGTCCTTTGCTTGCAACCCAATGACTCGCCGAAATTGTTCATTGATTGCTCGGGCGGGCAAGTATAAACCGTTCCGGTGGGTGAAGTCTCACCTATACCGGCCATTGTACATAAGAAACGCATGGCATTGGCAGAAAGAAACATTACTGAAGTGGAAGTGTGGCTTGCGAGAAGGAGATACTTAAAACTAGGAATAATATATGAAATATTAAACTAACAAGAAAGGAAAGCCGACAGGGAACGACTATTGCACAAACAAGCACAAATGACGTCAGTAACAGCAGTAACAGCCCACCAGCGTTCTCTGAGCATAGAGCGGTACGAAAAGGAAACGGAGGCAAGGAGCAACCATTCCCACAGCGGGAAATTATACTTGGGCAAGGGGAAGAGGGTGGTAGCAAGACCGTGAAGCGGATAAAACCTCACCAAAACAACATGGAGGACGGAGAAAGAGACCTGTCTGACCGTCAAGCATGAATGAAATGAATAAATTTAAAATAATTTTTGTATATTATTATATTTGTATTATTTTATTAAATTACTTATGAAGAAAATTACAATTAAAGACTCACAGGCGAGTAATATCTTTAGGCAGTATACAGGGTTCGTCCGGAAAATAAGTGTACTGAGCTCAGGAAAAAAAAATTAATTACACTTTTACATATCTTAAGCTTATATTCCTCAAAATAGGACCCTTGTGAGTCGATACACTTGTTCCAGCGGCGTTCCCATTCCTGGAACGCTCCCGTGAAGGCAACATCGGGAACCTCTCGAAGACACGTCGTCACGGCCTCTTTGACGGCGTTCAAAGTCCCGTATCGCGTTCCTTTCAAACTCCTCTTTATCTTCGGGAACAGAAAGAAGTCCGGTGGTGCCAACTCCGGGCTGTAGGGCGGGTGCGGCAGCGTTGCCACGCCGTGCTTGGCCAAGAAGTCCGACACGACAAGCGCGGTGTGAGACGGCGCATTGTCGTGATGCAGCCGCCAGATGTTTTTGATCGCTGGCCGGACGCGGGCGACTCGTTTTCGAAGCCTGTCGAGCACTTGGACGTAAAATGCAGCATTTACAGTTTGTCGTTCAGGTACAAATTCGTAGTGGACGACTCCCCTTTTGTCAAAAAAGACTTATTTGTCGAGACACTTATTTTCCGGACGAACCCTGTATACGTGTGTTTCTCTCCGGGATAGTAGTCCCAGTTGGTTTGTAACAGCCGATTTCCAGACGGTGAGAGGCGGGATTGAAATGACACGACTTGGGAGCGAATAAACTCCGCGACGAACGGGAGTTTATGAGCCGCTCGTACGTCAGCTATTGGAGTGATTCGATGCACATGGAGTAGCGTCCGAGCTGCCATATTTTGGATGGTATCAAGATGACGCTAGAGCGCGTTCCTCATAGCAAACACTGAGCACAGAAACTGCGGACAAATGATCGACCAATAAAGTTGCATCTTCTCGGTGTGACACAGAGGAGAAATCACGGTGGAAAGGCAGCCGAGACGGCTTCTTGTGCAATCGTTGCCTTCTGACGGCAAAAGTCGAGGTGCTGCTGGAGAGTGAGCTGGTTGTTGAGAATGACACCAAGAAATCGGTGTTAAGAAACTCTCGGTATAATGTTTTACTGGAAGAAAGGATGGACGTGCGCGTTTTAGTCTGCGGGAAAAATGTGTATGTGTGTTTTTGCCATCATTGATACGTCTTTTTCAGGTCCGTGTTCACCGATGCAGTTTGTCATGTTGTGCGGTAAGTCGTCTGATGTTCGCGGAGCGTGTTCGAGCTGTGACGGCGATGGCAGTGTCATCGACGTACATGTAAAGGGAAGTGTGAGGTGTAGAGGGCAGATCGTTGACATACAAGTTGAATAACAGGGGACTGATAAGAGAGCTCTGCGGCACGCCAAGCTAGACGCTCTTTATGGAAGAGAAGGAATCACCTAACGACAAGCGAAACGTACGATTGAAGAGGTGATTTCGGACAAGAAGGAGAAGGAGAGGGTGAAAATCGAGGATGTTCATTTGTATATGATTTCCTTGTACCACACCCGGTCGAAAGCACTGGCGACGTCGAGGAAAACGCCGTCCGTCGTACGGCGAAGATTAAAACCGTGCGAAATACGTTCGCTGAGGCGAAGGAACTGGTGACACGCGCGAACGGAAGCCAAGCTGTTCTTGACGGAGAATACTGCGGTCGCGGGCATGATTCTCAAGGAAGGTCAGAAGGACCTGCCCGAAAATTTTTCGAGACGCTCAAAAGAAGAATTAGTGAACAAGCAGCAAACCATTTAAAAACTCTGTCACTATATCAACTCATTGACTTTGAACAGAAGTAGAGAAAGTAAGCAGCGAATAAGGTTTTGCAATGTAGTGTTCGGTTGGAAAACATAACGTACCAATACGCTCCTCTATTTTAATTCGGTAAAAACATAACGTCCACCTAAGCGCCTGCTGATCTTGCTAGGCTACACGTCAAATTTAGTAATTAAAAAGGTCTTCGCGTGCCGGATGACATGGTCTCGTGGGCCGCATCTGGCCCGTGGGCCGTAGTTTGGAGACCCTTCGTCTACGGTGTGAGGCAATGCATCAATAATGAAATGCAAACATGGATTAATTAAGTTATTAAGGAAGACACTAAAACTTCATGAATGCAAAAAACGAAATTAGTACATACTCTGGAATTCATTATTAATTGAAATGTCAATGTTTTAAATATAACCTTAGAGTCAGTCAGAAAAATTCACAAAAACTAAATTACCAATTATATATTACCCATAAGACACATTGTATACCGAAAGCACATGGCCGTCAACTTGAAATTCCACAGTAAACGATGGTCCTTGCCCGAGTTTATGGTAGCCTAATTTAAAGAGCTACAAGGAAAAATTGTTCCATTGTGCATTTAATGAATAGCTGACTATATGTTTCGGTATAGAATTTGCGATATGGAGGTTTTACAATGTATTGACAGGCTAGTCAAGTGATTCGCCCAATTGTTTCTCTGAGAAATTATAATTCGTAGTTTTCATTTTCTCCGAAAGCTATCGTTTTTGCAGGTGCTGTAATTTAGACTTATCTTTCTAGGTTTATTAACGCCAAGTCAATGTAAAGCCTATCTTAAACGATAAATGCTAACAAAGGTAAACACCATAGATTAGTGAAAATTTTGGTTATTTTTTTGAAACATTATGTTATTTTACTGAAAACCAGCGGTATTATTTTTTCTACAATGTCGAACAAAAACCCAGTTTAAATGTAAAATCCTTCGAAAAACTAAAATATCGTTAACATTCCTTCCCAGTCAAGAAACTTGTGATCACGTAAGCGACTTATTTTGTATTCATTCGAATCGCCTCTCAAAGCGATGCCTATAAAATGCATTGAAGTAAGAGTGAATATAAACTAAAGAAATAAATATCGCTGTATTTCTCTTGTGGGACAAACCTTGTCGAGATTCCATAAGAGGTAATAAATAATATACTACCTTGATCAAAATGTTCCCGGAATAACCACCGTGTGGCGCTCCCATCGTTCCGATTTGAGTTCTGTTTTTTTGTTAAATTGGTACATCTGTTGTTGATATTCCCTTTAAATCTTAGTGTCATAACTTGACATTTGCAAAAGTTACGTAGCCAAGAGTACATCTATCTCTGTGTGTGTTGGCGATTTTTTACAATTGCAGATGTGGATTTAAATTTGCAACAACGAACTTGTATTAAATTTTGCGTAAAAAACGGATTTAGTGGCGCACGGACGTTGGAAATGTTGGAAAAGTGTTTCGGCAACGATTCTCTAAAAAAAAACGGTCGTTTACCAGTGGCACGAGCGGTTCAGAAGTGGTCGTGAGTCAATCGAAGATGATGAACGCAGTGGCAGACCATCGACATCGAAAGTCGGTGAAAAAATTGATAAAGTAAAAGAAATGTTGGTCAATAACCGCAAATTAACCATCAGAGAAATAGCGGAGGACTTGAACATTGCCTATGGATCCGCCCAAGACATTGTGGTTAATGATTTGGGTTTCCGTCGTGTAGCAGCAAAGTGGGTGCCAAAAGACCTCAATTTCATGCAAAAAAGAGACCGTGTTGACGTCGCAAAAGACATGATTTGCGAGGCTGAATCCGATCCCACATTCATCAAAAGGATCATAGTATAAGTGGGTATGCTGTGAAAACGCACAGAAGATTTTGGGTCTGGAGAGCAATATAAGAATTAGGTAAATTTAATTGAACGAAGGATGCTTCAGTGGGACAATAGACTAGGAAGAGGACCAATTGACTCAAACTCAGAGACAATAGCGAAGGAGAGGATTTGAAACCAGTATTGGCTGAGGAAACTGATTTTATTGGAAGTGTCTCAGGTGTTATTTGATGCGTGGAAACTTCAAGTTCGCTGAAAACCGTTTACACGTATTTCCGAACACTAGGATTATGAGTTGACAAAATTTGTTGAGTAAATATTGTTTAAAAAAACAGAAAAAACTTTCCAGCGATGGTGAATGCAGTCATTAATAAAGAAATGGATGAGGTATATTGGATGTCATTGACGCGCCAAACATTATTCGCATGATAGCGGACAAGTTAGAAAATTGGAAAACGCAATGCAATTATTCGCTTCTGTGGCTAAAAATTCATCAACGCTGCACCAACGATATTCGGACGTTACCACATGAATGCCTGACATTTTGCATGAAATCTAAAAACTAAATAAGAAAGAAAAACAAAACGCAGAAGGTAACCGCCTCAACTAATTCAGAAATTTACAAAAATACTGATAAGAAGTGGATTTTTTCACGAAGCAAATGATGGCGCACTTAATTTTTAGGATCATTGATATAGCTTTATTATTGAAAATCAATCGAGAGGGTGTATGCTTGGTTCATAAACAAATCTCTGAACTGTGGAGTTGACTGAAATTTATTTCCTTACGGATTTTATGTTAGGAGTTGAACCGTATGGGATAATGTATTCCTTTACGAAATATTGGCAACGTCGAATATATAGATTGTGTAAAGAGGTTTGAGAGAATAGATGATGGACACGATATATCCAGTGAAAATTACCCTAATTCTTGTGGATTTTCGGTTTTTTTTATTACCCCTTCCCTTGAAATATTTTCTGTCCAGAAGCGGCAGTTGGATCGCAGTGCCCAAAATAAAACCCTGTCGCCGCGGAAATTAAATCTGAATGTAATGCCTATGCAAAAGTACCTGAAAATACTCTGCATCATTAAAACAATAAACATTTTTGCCAAAAATTCTTGAAATTAATTCCCCCTAAATGATACGTAATACAGAATGCAAACATTTTTTGTGATGATAGCATGCTGCAAATAATTTTAAATGTGGATACGAATTTTCTACATAGCCTAAATTTCGAAAATAATATGTTGATGTGCCAAAGAAAGTATTATATTATTAATCGGTAAGAAGTTGAAATCGTTACAAACATTATTTAAAGGTATTTGATCCTCATGCACATACTTTTGGGGACTTGCTCCTAAAATATGATCAATTCATTTAAATTTGGACAGCAATCTGATAGTTACCAGATAAGTATACATTATTACTTATTAGGGATATTTTCCCGAAATATCCGCGCTAGTAACATGCATAAATACTTCAGTAATATAACGTTTGTCGTAGTGGATATCAATAGTGAACTGGCCGAAATAATCTTCAGGATGGGAACTTATCAGGTGATATATGCTTTTACAAATAGCGGTATTATGAAGTTGAATTCCCGTCTTAGCATCCTGGCTAAAATTATCGGAAACCAAATTTAGTTTGTATACATCACTGTTTCGTCATCTCCGAGATTGCATGTAAATCTCCGTTGGGTATCTTTTGTTAGCGAATAGTTTAACTGGACTATCGTCTAGCAGCAATAAGTATTATTTCATTTTTTTTATCTGTGAAGCACATGGGTGACCCCTCTAAGTGGCACTTCCCTAGAATATACGACGAGGAAATTAGACAGGAGCGAGGATTATTGCAGTGTGGCGCCAGACAACAGAGGAAAGAAGGATACGACCGAAGTGCGGGAGAAGACCCAGAGTGGTACTCCCAGCGGGATGGAGTGGTGGCCTGTGCTTTTGAGTGAGGTGAGGGCGGGTTAATTTTCGGGAATGGCAGCTGATTGACCGTGGAAGGGTCGGCAGGCGTTGTGGGCACTCTATTACACACAACAGGGAGTCAATTCAATCACTTTCATTAGTAAGCTTCCCGTGTTCGGCACCCATCTTCACAACCACGAGTTGGTCCGGTCTCCCTCACAAAAGACACCTCGCTCTCTCCGCAGTGGGGATGTGAGGGGATGCTGCGGGGGATGAATACACTTCCGTTTGCATTAGTCCTCTGAGTCCTTCATCTCGTCCACCCTTCGTACCCGTCTTTCCCGATTTCCACTCGAAATTCCCCATCTCCGGTTCTCCGGCCCTTGCGTCCTTAGTGCACTGCTGTGCCACTCACTCAGTACTGATTATCGGGACAACGCGGTCGGGGGGCAACACTCACTGACAGAAAACGGGGTTTCGACTCCGAAATCTTACGTTCTAATCCAGAGGGTGATCGTATCAGTGGGATTAGATTTATTGATAGCATCACGTTTTAATAGCATTGGGAAACAAGGAACTTGGGCGTGGTAGCCTTTTGGGGAGAGCTTTCGGCTTCTTCGACCAGAAGGCCTGGCCTTAAACCAATTGACGATGTGCACATCATCAGCTTTGCCAAAACCAAGTCCTTTTTCGGTTGCCAGATTTTTCTGACAAACCGCAGACGGCAGCAATGGATCAACCAGTTGATCAGTTCACATACAAATTATTGATGGGTGAATATCTCACTAATTAAATAGAGCTTTCCGCGAATTAGGCTCAGAAATTTTAAAAAAATCATGAGGTTTGAATTTATACCAGAATCCAAGTTTAATACTGTAATTAAGTTCATTGAGCGACAACATACGGACGAATACATCGATTGTTCAAGCAACAATATTGATTCATTATATTTTTGAAAACCAACCGATTAATAGCGAGGCTATAAATACATACCATTAACATCCGTCTTACTCATAGTCATTTTGCTATCGCATGATGTATGGAATGAATTAGCGCACCTTTATGCAGAAAAATGAAAAAATACTTGTACGCAAACGTTACCTATAGGGTATTCTTTGAGAATTCCTCTAATGGAAACACATAAGCTACTGCCTCTAGGAATCTGTTATGGGGAGTTAGTTCTCACTGAATGTTTCCGATGGTATTGTCGCTGAAACTTCGTGAATTTGTATGCAGGCCTGTTGGCGAGACTTAGACTTTTAGAAAGGTTCAGAACAAACGATCCCCTCTTGTTTCCCCCCTCCTCGATTCCCATTCAACCACCAATTATGTAGATCACACCACAAAGATAAAATAAGAGAGATAGATTCCAGTAGAGATAGATTCAAATACTCATTCTTTCCCAGAACAATCAGAAATCATAATAGTAAGAAACCAAAGTCACTTTAGAAATATTAAAAATATTTGATTTACAGCTCGAAACAAAATTAAATAATGCATAATAATAGTTTTGAGTGTTTTCATGTGTGTGGGTTTTAAGAGTTCTTCCATGAATGTGTATCATATTTTGTTTGTGGACTGTATAAAGTTGTGGCTTTTGCATGCGTTTTTTTCTTAATTACGTGTGGTGCCCTAACACCCTCTGCCACACGCCCTTTCGGTGTATTAAGTAGATGCAGATTCAAACGTAGGTTCGTCGTATACTCATCCTCTGGTAAAGTTGCCCATTCAACTTACCACGAAACATATTTGCCACGGAATGGTGGAGAAAACAGAATGTTCATTCTATGAATAATCTTCAAAATACTAGTGGAAATACTGCCATAGCTTCTGACCGCTCCAAATCCTTTCGTCGGCTCAGGCGGGTGGGTGCGCATCGATCGTAAGTGGCAAACAAGAATCTCGGACGCGCGAGTTCCCATTTTCACTCGCTGGTAACCTCTTTTGTGTTCGGATATTGATGCCACCACGTTTGACGAATGAGTCACACGTCGACGCGACCAACTTTTTTCTTAGTGTGCAAATGCCCCCCCCCACCCCACCCCTTTCACCGTCAGCATGCATGCCATGAATCACGCGCGCCCACAATGATGCGTAACTAATTCCAGCGTAACTCGATTCCCACACGGGGGGCGGGGATCGCGAGGGGCGAAAGCAAATATGAGTCCTTTCAAACGCTCGCCGCTCCTCTCCTCTCATCCATCCTGACCACTCCGCCCGGCACTTTGGCTGCCGGAAGGACGAAGGGAAGGATTGGGACCTGAAGGAGCCACTACGCTACCTTCCTCACGTTTCCCGTCGACATGATCTGAATTCCGTACATACTCGGGTTTCCCCTAGAATTTCCAGAATCCCTGCTGAGAATCACTCGCTGAAAATCAATGGGAGACACAGTTACCAAAAAAACTTTATCGTGTTCCTGCCGTAATTAAGTTTTATAACCTGCATAAAAAAGTGGTGATAGATTTTCTGAAAAAAAATTACCAATACCGTTCTCCTATGTGGTTTGGATTACATTTCGGAGTCTAAAGTTTCATACAATTACTGCTGTTTTATATACTTTCCATAATATGTGATAGTGACTTTATTGTGTTTCGATACTTTCAAAATGGCTCAAAAAACATATGGTGACTATGAATGTTCGCCAAATTCATATTTTCCGCCCCTCATAATTGACCCTGACCTGTTAAATCTTGTACCCAACATCTGGTGTTGTAATCAATTTATTTATTGATTTGTTTGTTTAACAAATCAGCCAAAAACGGCACAAAGGCACATTGGCTGACTTATAATATATACTAAGAAAAAGAACGAGTAAATGCAATAAAAAATACTGAACAGTTAACAAATAATGTCAAGTACAGCTATAAGATGGCAGGAGAGCACATATGCAACCAGAGAGAGGTAAGTTACTATCTGGCGTTTAAGAAAGGAGGTGAAAGCGTTGAGGGAGGAAGGGAAACTGGATGCTCAGGGAATTAATTGTAGCGGGAAGTCGATGGAATAGGTAACGTTGAGAGACCGAGAGACGGAAATTTGGAATCTGAACACGAATTGAGAAAAAGGAAGAAGGTCGTTGGTACGGAGAGTTCCGTTGAAGATGCTGTGCAAGAATTTCATATCACACACTTATCGGCGGCGGTGGAGAGGGAAAATACCAAGGGATGGGAGTGTAAGTTCCCGGGTTGTATTTTTGAGGGAAGGGATGCGATAACGGGTAAATAGCAATAAATAAATCAAGAGGTCTGTTGAGTAACTCTAAAGTAGTTGGGGAGGCGGCCGATCAGATTGGTGGTCTTTTGAGAAAAATCTCTGAATGACTTTAATCTTATCTCTGTACCTAGAAATGTATCATGCGGCCTTCTTCAGGAAAAGTACAAATAATGAGTAATGAAGTATAGATCGAAGCGTAGTATTGAAATGAGTGCTGCCTAACTACTTTTAATGAATATCGTTAATGTTTCACATCGGATAACAAAACGATGAAACAGCTAGCGTGACTAACTAGAATAGATTCTCGATGACCGATAAAGGAGATGGACTGTGGCTCCATACCGACCACCACTCAGATGAGGTCGTTGGACATAGAAAAGCACAGCAGGCACCTCATAAGGAAATAAGTGTTTTATTCTTACTTGAGGAAATACGGGTGCTATTCATTGAAAGGAGTTTGAGATACACTACCAAATACCCATTAAAAAAAAAGAAACCCCAATGTGGCTCGTTTCCTTATTCTGGTTATGAGTGACACAAAATGTGGTTCCTATCCTATGTCATTCCATGATTGCCTTCCCTACTATCCTTTTCTCTTGTGTCCTCTTCCATTTCTCTGCTGGTGAGCGATATATAAGGTCTGCCCAAAAAGTAGTATGGTTTATTTATTTCCGGATAGACTGACGGACGGGCAGCGGTTTCCCTGGCCGGATCCGAGGAAGGGGAGTCTCAGGAAATGCTTGAGGTCAGTGGCAGTTGGCTCTCAACCTTTGCGGAGTACAGGTAGATCGTTTGCGAAACCTCTATAAAGTGACCTCGTTGCGTTCCGTCATGAACCGATTATTGGAACAGCGCTACGCCATCAAGTTTTGCGTAAAACTGGGCAAAACCGGGAAAGAGTCTCATGACATGCCTAAGGCTGCAATTGGCGATAACGCCAAGGTATGTCAGGTGTTTTTGACTGGCAAGTTATTTTGGGAGGCTAGAGAAGACATTGAAGATGCCGATTGTTCATGATGCCCTTCGACCTCAGAAAATGACCAAACTTTTTCAGGAATGAAGGCTTTGTTTGACAGGGATCTAAGATTAAGTGTTCGCATGGTTTCTGATGAACGAAGAATAGGAAAATCGCACGCGGATCTGCCAAGAGCTTCTCGATCATGCCTCGGCCACACTATAGCCCTGATGTTGACCGACCAGACTTCTTCCTCTTCCCCCGCCTCATATACGTGCTGAAAGGACGTCGCCACGGCTCGGTGGAAGCATTATAACAAGCGGTGAGGAGAGAGCATTAGCAGCATTCCAGGCGCCACCTTCCAAAAGGCGTACGAGGCGTGAAAAACCCGCTAGCAGTCCATATTTCCATTGAAAATTAATTTTCCATCGCATGATATTAATCACATTTGAAACAACTAATGTCCTGTGAAATGCTTTAGAAATCTCATTAGTTCTTTTAGTCGGTGTCATCAGTTTTGGATGTGATAAACTACAGCATTTCCTTATAAAAGGTTCAATTGAAATTTACGGTGGCTAAAAAGCACTTAAATCTTAGTGCATTCAATTATTTGGATTGTTCACGTATTTTCTTTGCCTCACTTTTTTCTACATTTTCTTCCCCCTTCATTTGCATCATGATTTCCCAATCCCCTAAATGGTATTCGCTTCCTCTTTTCTTTCCGCAGCCTGCCCTTTCTTTGGGCATGCCTCACAGCACCACACCACTTTATGATGTTATTTGATGAAGCGTGCGAGACAAGTGGGTGAAATTGGAAGGGTAGATATTTCGTGTAGTTTAATGCGAACTTTGTGTGCCTGCGTGTGCGTGTGAGCGCGCCCGCCTGTCAGAAGGCAAAGAATTTGGGTTTCCCATTCGCCCTTTCCTGGCATTATTGTATCTGTCGTCACGTAAAATGCGACGCAGGAATATTTTCCATGATGGAAAGATCCTTCACCCCACATATTACCCGAAATCCGAATAAAAATAGAGATAAAGAAGCCATCACAGGTCTCACATTTGCTAGCTGGAAATGTTTGCAGTACTAAAGGATTCCTGAAGGAACGTGATAAATCTCATTGAAGTGAATGCGTTCCCCGTTCTTCCGAAAAAGACGACAACATTGCGGGATATATAACTTTACGGCCTTGCTTGACACCCTCGAGGTGCCGAGGTAAAAGTGAGGAGAAAGAGTATTCGGCTCTCACTTAGCACGAGGAAATGTTGAGGACGTACGGGAATATATCGCACCTAAATGTGAAACCTTTTCGATATTTCTCTTTGTTTCAGTGACCGCAATATTTTGAAACTAAGTAAAGATGCGAGTAGATTTCAACTTTATTGATAACTCGTTTCCATCTAACTATTGCTTATTGCTCGTCTTTTACTAGCATTTTATCCAGAATACGTTTGAAAGTTATTCCAAACGTTGATATTGTAATGCATGTTCCTATGAATAAATATTCTCCTAATCATTTCAATTTATTTAAACATTTACTGGTGACAACATTAAGGAATGAAATTAATTTTTGAAACTTAATGACTGGTGTTGAACCATTCTACACCACACACCCTATTGTTCGCTTGCAGGATATAATGTGGATGCACAATATTAGAAACTCCTTAAATAACTACTTGCATGTTTTCACAAAGTGAAGGTTACCTTAGTGTTTTTTTTTAATGATCGTAAAGGATAGCTAAAAATTCCAATTTCATCCACCATATTAACTCCCTAACTTCCACTTCCTCAAGATTATTATCGCGAATTATTTACCTTATTTTTTTGTCGAGAGAGAGTGAAAATTGGAGGAAATCTTGTATGGAATTCTCTCAGCTCAAACCTAACTTTCATCGAAGCCTATCTACTCGTGAAATCATTAATGGTGGGCGTCGGAAATTTCATCCACCAACAAGAAAATCCGTCGTTTTAATTTCTTTATCTAACGATCTACAGATGAGTGTGCTATTAAGTTTTTCTTGTGAAATATTAGGTGATAAAATTAATTTTTATCAGTGGACTGGTCTCGATATAACCTTCAATTTGAAGGGGTCAAAAAACGTCCGCTCATATCTTTCAGCCACGTCTTCCGTTTACGGAAATCTCCCTTGACTTTTAATTACAACCTGAGAGATAAACGCGTCCAGAGATGGCAAACGCTGGAAAATCTCTCAGTCTAATATAATCTCATATAATTTATTTCATTCTGGGAAGTGAGAACGGAATTGGATACGCCCCTCGCCTCAGTCTATTTATTTCATCGCATTATCCTCCTCTACTCTCACCCCCATCACCTCTTCTGTTTCTCCTCTCCTTTGGAAGTCGTAACTCGATAACTCGTCGAACTGAAAAACGCCATTCGAAACTGGCCAAAAGTTTTTCCCTCTCAGGAAACGAATTTCTATTCCTCCCAAACACTTTTTCCTCGC
The DNA here is from genome assembly GCA_037158775.1 of Hetaerina titia. NCBI lineage: Eukaryota > Metazoa > Arthropoda > Insecta > Odonata > Calopterygidae > Hetaerina > Hetaerina titia. Next base: position 85,757,755 of record CM073769.1, on the reverse strand, counting down.
TGCAGAAATTCATTCCCCTTCATTATAAATACCTCACTTTTTCAATAAATCTGAAAAAATTGAAGCAATACTATCTTATACATTAAGTAGTATTATTTCTACTCTTAATACTTACAATAAATAATGCTGCCTGCACAAAGGTGCAATTGAACTACGACATCCCGTTACCGCATCATGCAATCCTTGATCTGGGTGATAAAGCCTAGCTGCTCTGAAGCCATGAGCAATGAGAGTTGTTCTCTGGATTGTGGATTCTACGATGCCTTTGGGTGTAAACCTTAGTTCAAACCGATGGCAACTGATAAACGGAGGTTGCGCGGCTGAAAATGCCGATCAACGACGGCACGGTCTCGTTTCTCGGTGAAAATCAATTTCCCAGCTCTTGTGACGGCATGCTAAAAATTTGTTCCATGTAGGAAAATACTTAATTAAGTTATATACCTTGCATATATATATATGTATATTATATATTTATATATATAACCATAAACATAATAATCAACCCGAAGGTCGGTTTAGTAGATTATGGTAGAGCTCGCCTATGTACTAAGCCCGACGGCGTGTGAATATTCACACATCAGGGTAGGGGGGCCAGTTCCTTTCCCTGTGCCGGTTATGGTTTTCCAGGAAGATCTGGTACCCGAAAAATCAACTAACTTGGGTGGATCTGCAGGTGCCCAGAGTACAGGGTTCGTCCGGAAAATAAGTGTACTGAGCTCAGGAAAAAAAAATTAATTACACTTTTACATATCTTAAGCTAATATTCCTCAAAATAGGACCCTTGTGAGTCGATACACTTGTTCCAGCGGCGTTCCCATTCATGGAACGCTCCCGTGAAGGCAACATCGGGAACCTCTCGAAGACACGTCGTCACGGCCTCTTTGACGGCGTTCAAAGTCCCGTATCGCGTTCCTTTCAAACTCCTCTTTATCTTCGGGAACAGAAAGAAGTCCGGTGGTGCCAACTCCGGGCTGTAGGACGGGTGCGGCAGCGTTGCCACGCCGTGCTTGGCCAAGAAGTCCGACACGACAAGCGCGGGGTGAGACGGCGCATTGTCGTGATGCAGCCGCCAGATGTTTTTGATCGCTGGCCGGACGCGGGCAACTCGTTTTCGAAGCCTGTCGAGCACTCGGACGTAAAATGCAGCATTTACAGTTTGTCGTCCAGGTACAAATTCGTAGTGGGCGACTCTCCTTTTCTCAAAAAAGACTTATTTGTCAAGACACTTATTTTCCGGACGAACCCTGTACCTTGGCCGGGAATCGAACCCGGGACCCTCCAGTAGTCCAACGCTCTACCCCCTGGAATACCGCGACCCACCATGTATGTATATATATATATATATATATATATATATATATATATATATATATATATATATATATAAATGTTTTCTTGGAATGGAAAGAGTACGACCGACATTGAGTGAAGAATAGCTTAAGATAAGGAGCCGACTGTAAATATCTAAAAACTATATATTTTCAAGGAACTTGATATTGCAAACCTTAAAATAGTTAATCAAAATGTGCCTATGGAGTATGGAGAAAATGGCACTCTACGGATTTAAGACGTGGAACAATGGAAACTTGAGCCAGCGAAGATTAAATGCCTTAAAAAATATAGCACTCGAGAAGAATGCTGTAGATTAAATAGGCAGGTAAGGCGAGAAACGAGGAAATATAAAGAAGAGCAGAAGAAGAAGAAAGGATCATATGGAGAATTTTACGTCAGAGGAGAACTAGATGGATCGGACACACCTTGAGGCACAATGGATTCATTGGCAATATAATAGAAGGGATAATCCCGCGGGGAAGACGAAAAGTCAAGTACATAGGGTTAAATTAACAAGGACGTAAAATAGGAAGCTGTCAAACTATCATATTGAATAGTAGCGAATGAAGGACTACAGTAAATCAGTTTTAGAATGTAAATACTGAGGATAGTGAATCAACCACGTCATGACATATTATTCATCACATTCAATGGTCTACTTGTATATTTAATGATGAAAATTTCCCGAAGCCCATTCCCAGCAAGTGATGTTCTGTTACCTCATGTACGACTGTACGATTTATATATACCCTTCTATCGATGCCACTTAGCTAGTATTAAAACGCTATTCCAAGAGCCATTAAAATTTCATATTACAATGTGTCTGGTATATGCCTGAGAGATGTTAAGAGTAAACTATGATTCCCTAATGATATTTTTGTTGCTTTCATTTTAATTCAAATTTTGCTTCGGGTGATTTCTTTGGATGCTAGGTTTAAAAAAAAATACGTCGGAAGAATAAAAAAATAACATTTTCTTCCTATTCATGCTTCACACTGACATCATGAGTTCCGCCCAGAATTATGTTCTTAGAAAATAAAATTTTAAAATATAATCCAGAAATACATAACAATGACAGAATTGGAAACAAAATCATCATGCTGTATTTACTACATGTCAAACAATATATGTTTAGACAAGACGGAAACACCCTCATTTTGCTTTTATTGAATATACTTAGCGATTATATTATGAAATTGGAGGTCCAGCCGAATAATAATGGCGAATGACAATTATTTTACGAGTTATGAAAAAAATATTTTATCGTACAGTATATTTTATTGAGGTAAAGATTTATGCTACCCAAATATCAAGCAAACAGCCAATGGGAACAATTGTACTGGCCTGCCTGTTGTCCTGTAACTGATGGCATATTGCTTAAACATTGACTAACCAACCGAGGAGTGAAATATTGACAATACTTACAGAAGATAAGTGTCTGCGTCTTTTGAGGGTGATGACGAAATTTTATTCTGTCTTCTTTCACCAAACCTGTTAAAGTGGTATATGTCAGAGGAAAGGGCCCGAAGGAAGTGTTTTAGCTGCATAATGTTGAGTTATTTTTTTCACCAGAGCTGACTCAACACGCCCTCGTTCAGTGCGACACGAAATTGAGCGAACCTAAACGACACCGGAACGCGTTCAATGAATATTTTTCATCCACTAAATTCTCGCAATTTACCGGCGTTCCGCAGGGTGTCACCGCATATTCCTCTCGACATCCTCGCTCCCCGTTCAATTCCGGCAGGCCTTCGATTGGGGGATGTCGCGGAGGGAGGGAGCCTCCCCACACGCCTACACCAAGGCAAACATTTGCTTTAAAAGCCGCCGTTATCGTTGTCTTCGCCCTTCCCCCTTCGCCTTTCCCCGTCTAAAACTCTTTCCTCCCTCTTCTCATTCCATTCTACCCGTCTCTCAACTCCATATTCTCCATCTTTGGTCTCTAGTCTCTCATTTCCCTCTTCTCCAACCTCTTTCCTTCGCATCACCTCTGAGCCAACGTCACGTTTGCCTTTTCCCTCTTTCCTTTAATATCACGTTCTGTATCTAAAGCTCCAAGCAGTTCGCTTCGTTCCTCTCCATTCCTCAGCTTCTCCAATGGCTCTCCTCCCCCCCAAACATTTTCCACTGTGTGCCTACCTCCGTTATCCGTGGCGATTATTTTTCCACCCACATCGGTCGGAGTTGGTGGATCAGGCCAGATTCTCTCTTCACCACGGCGTGGCCAGCAATTCATGGTACCTTTAAAACTTTTCTTCTGCCAAACAAAGGGATGCTGTGCAATTTACTCGTGATTTTCGCCGTGGGTTACGTACGGATTATTATTACGCAGAGCTTTGTGTTTGCAGGTACTGATAATGGGACGAAGTCACTAGTTCAATGCATTTTTTTGAAAGTACCATGGGATTGGCCTAATTTTGGTCCAAAATTATTTCGCCCTTTTCCATAGTTGGTATATAGGTTTAAGGGTTCCTGGATTCAACGATATTTCTACCGTAGATTAGAGGAGATTAATTAATACGTGAGGTGTTAGATGCTCAACTTGTCAGGTCGCGTAATCTTTTACATTTGAGAGGTGATTAAATAGAATATCATGTATAGTGTTCTTCACGCTGTCCTTTGAAAATTAATCGATTAGCCGTTAGTTAGACTAAATTTGAAAGTTTTTGTAGATAAAATATATTAAAATAATACTTACGTACTTTTATAAAAACGACCGAATACAGCCAAATCATATCAAGAATATCGTTTTGATTACTTGAAGATTCCGATCAATCATTTGTTATTGTCAAAGTAAATTTATGCCTTATCAATATAATATATATTTTTATATTTTAAATATGACTTAAACATTGGTAACAAGAAAATTTAAAAAAAATTTTGCCGATTTATAGTTGTAAACTCGTTAGTGAAAATGCCTAGTGGTAGAAGTAATATTTTCATCTATGCCTTGTGAATTTTCGCTGAGTTTGAGGTCAGTGTCCGCTTCAACATGACAGGCGTTAAACTTTACTTTACGTTAAGTTTTTTTCCACCGTTCCCAGTGCAAAGATATAACTTAGTGTTGTCAGCGTCACGTTGACTGACTCTTTATGCCCAATGGTCCGCTTCAACCTTCCTCCGTTAATTACTGGGAGGAGAGTGTAGTGAAGAAGGAATTTTATTCCTTCACCACTCCCGTCCCTCCTTTAATTATGCCTCTCCCCCCCTCTCTGTCGCTTTTTCACCCAGCCGTCATTTCCCTCACCGGTTTGCCCTCACTCGCGGCAATCCGCTCGTTCCCTTTTTCTAATCTCCCCCACCTCACTTTCCCTCTCTCCCGCGGATCAATCCATTGCCTGCCAGCCCCCGGGCACCCAGTGGAGGTATATGGTGCGCGGTACCTGCCTGTTCCGACGACCCATCCCCCCTGTCCCTCGAACCTCGCACATTTCTCGCCTCGCAGTAATTTCTCACCCCGAGCGGGGCGTGTTTGGGTAGTGGGCGCGGACAGCCACGGAGTCGGAGCCGACTCACACCCGCACCCGCCTTTAAAGGTCGCTCTATCCTCACCAAATGTGAACCCCCGCAGTCACTTTCAACTGCGTATTTCGGGCCGGATCTATTACGCAAGGGTGGCACTTGAAATTTTCCGAACGGTAAGCTTCGATATCACTCCATTTAATCCAAGTCTCCACTCTCGACGTTAGAAATGAGTAGGGGAAATCAAAGAGACTCTGGAAGAACTTTTTTTTTATAACTGAGGTTTGTTCAGTTCGTCATCTTGATGTTTTTCGGACTTAATTCAAATTGGTCGACTCTAATTAGGGTAAATTAAGGTGTTAATGAAGCTCCAGCCAGTATATAAGTTATAATCAGACTCTGCTCTCCAACCTTTAATCTTGCGTTGGGATGGGTGTAATTCTTACTCAGAATGTGATTTTTACGAGTTCATGCCTCTCTAATTTTAGGAAAGGGAAGTGGATATCCTTATTTGCGTTTTATTTTATGCTATCGGTTTATGATAAAATGAACCCAGTTGTTCCGCTACTAAAACCTTTTCTTTATAGTTGCTATTTTGACCTTTAAAAGTCCGCCTCCGTCCAAATCTTTCTGAGGGAGTGATTTTTACTCCAATGGTTCAATAGTCCCAGGCTCCACCTGCAAGACTTTAGGCTCAACCTGAAATTTCATCATTAGAAACTAGAAAACAATTTAAAAATTTCATCAATGTTCAATGCCCTGCGACTGGTATTATCAAATATTTAACACAAGTACCTGAAGATGTCACGCATATGACGAAACAGGTCGTATCGTATAAGTCTTCAAAGAATCTACAAAGTTTCTCTGGTTATCGAGTTATTTTTAGTTATCAATCAATATCAACAACGATATTTATCAATAGAATGACTCCTGACGTCCGTTACTATCCTGGTATTTAGTATTTAGTTTTAGGGTTCCGTACTAACTGCAAGAAAGTACCAGTGACCTACGATGTTTCGTAAGTGCCATTGATCAATCATCCGTTTTCTGTGGTTTGAAAATGATGTTAATGATAAATGGCAGACCATATTATTATTATTATTTGTATTATATTGTTTAAGGTAGGTTTTTGATGAATCTCTGCTTTACAACGGTATATCATTCGCGATATGAACTCTTCCAACTTTTCTAGTTTTCGCCCTCCTATTTTAATATCTAACTAACCTTATCTCTTTTTCGGAAACCTAAAAACCTCTCCTTTGCTTAAATTGATCCTCAACCCTATTCTCATACCAATCACACTGATTTTACAACACCCTCACCGATGATTGCAATGCCCTGGTCAGCTGGTAAACTAAAGCTTCATCATCCGCAAAGCCGATTTTATAAAATCTCCACCAACTTTCATTCCTCTCTGGAGATCTTCGCATGACTCTTTTAACATTTCCTCAACATGTGAAGGGTAAATTACAGGCGTTAATGAGCAATCCTCTCCAACTCTTTTGTAACACTGCTCTCATCTTCAAGCTCTATCCGCCACTGGAACCTGAACTTTTTGAGACATGTACAGGTTGCGGGTAAGTCGCCAATCATACCTTGTTTACCGTAAATGCTTTTGTTGATTCTAACCAATTTGTTCCATTAAAAGCCCTGTTGAAATTATGAAAATAACCAGTACATCCTGACTGTATTCTATATTCCTCCCTATTACATTATTCCTTATCAGTGTAATCGCATTGATAAATGAACGGCAGGCACTTATTTTCACATCATCATTAAATACAGTTACCGGTCAGTGTGACCGGATGTATTTGGATTTTTCTGAAGGTCTTAAATTTTTTACGATAATTTGTAGTCAGAAATTGGATTTTCCTCCTTTTGATTTGTCATCAAAGGGATATTGGCTAATATATTAATATAATTGTAATACTAATTGTATACTAATATAATAGAATAATATTGATCATTAATTGTAATATTTATTGCATGTAATATGTAGTGTTATTGTAGTATTTATTGTAAAAATATATTATATTATAATTGATATAATTGTAATACTAAATGTATACTAATATAATAGAATAATATTTATTGTAAATTGTAATATTTATTGCATGTAATATGTAGTGTAATTGTAGTGTAAATGTAATATTTATTGTAAAAATATATTATATCATAATTGATATACTAATTGTATACTAATAGAATAATTGTCCAAAAGGGATATTGGGATATAATGGGGGCAAATAGAATGGACAGCCAAATATTTTCACGAGAGGTGAACGTTACGCTATAATTACAGTTAGAAATAATTCATTCTTTAAGCGGGAGACTGAACTTTACCAATGAATACGCCTTCCCGCACTTTGAGGGGAAAACAAGATTTATTGCAGGTTTCAATCGAAAACATAGCTGTGGAGTGTAAATATAATAATGCTTTAGAGACATTTGGCGCCGGGTCCTTTTTGAGATAAATTTAGGCCCAGTTAGTTGCTTTGAGAGACTTTAAGGAGTCTTCTCCATCAAATTCCCATGTTCTTCATATCCCAGCGCTCGAATTCTCTGAGTAGTTTCCTTTGTAAAAAATGAAATCGGAAATTTGATTTTGTGTTGGTGATCCGTTACAGGTGTAATCCGTTACCCCCCCCCTCAAATAGGTGGATCGCGACTACTTAAACAAGAATTTTCCTAAAAAAATCAAAGCGGTGATCGTTAAAAAGAAAATTAAGACCTGCATTGAAATTTATGGCTCACATTCCATGACGAAATCTTTTGATCTACAGTTAATTTCGAGTAAAAGGTCATTCTATTTCTTGAGGGAAATATATTTTGCTATATGGCGATGTTTGTGGAGAGATATTACGGCAACTGACGTTATTTTGCTTGATAATTACAAAACGAAATGTTCTGTCGTAGATGTAAACTGCCACTAGCTTGGTGATCCTTCCGTGCAACCAGTGTCATCTGGAGATGGACAAATTAATGGGAAGAATATATGAGGTGAAATATAAGCGAGTCATATCAAGTAAATGTTTTAACTTAAAATTTATTTCTCAAAATCGCTTTGTAATTAATCGAGAGAAAATGGCTTTATTTTATAACATGAATTTCGATTTGCATATAATTTGAGTGGGGGAGGAAATCATTGCCTTAATGTAGTCGTTCAAGTGAGCCTCATAAAAAAAGGATGAACTTCCCAAGAGTCGGTCAAGTTTTAAACTGTATGCTAACAAACTGCATGACTTTGAGTCGATTTGAAAAGGAAAAGAGGAAACATTTGAATACTGAAATATAGATAAGTTTAAAAAAAACGACTCATTATAATTGATTCACAATCTTATTAATACAAAATTGGTAAATTAATGTGATCTGAATCGCAAATGTATTCTCATTTCTCTGAGATAATTATGCCTTAAAGTTAAAACACTACACTAAAACATATAGTTGATGTCGTGATACGTTTCCGCTTTAAAATTAATTCTTCCTTCCAATTTAACCGCTTCTTTCGTAAAAAAGAAAATATAAAGACTCCTGTTGCTATTTAGGGCCGGCTTTTACTGGTCGTCTGATTAAATATTCATCCGCTGCTATCGGTATACTCTGGAGACGTCGGAGGTTCCTTTACCACTTTGATACCTATCCATAGATCCCGGTATCGATAGACCTTTCTTTCTTCTTATTTTCATTGCTCCTGCCATTATGCCTCATTTCACCCTCTCTGCTTCTTTTTCCCTCTAATTCTCCGACACAAGCTCATCCTAAGGTCGTGATCGGGGCAATTGTCTTTGAAATATTCTTCTTTCTCTCTCTCTCTCTAACTAATCCAATCCGCCGACTCTCTCTGTCTCAGTCACCAGTAGTCGATAGAACCCGGCAAAGAAGGATTAACGAATGTCAAGGAGATGGTGCTCTTGAGAAGATAGAATGAAGATATTTTACCGCAATTCCCCTCGACGTATCCAATGCCTTTCTTTGGAGGCGATGACTCAAGCAGAAACACGCAGAGAGGGAATTTGAGTAGGCAGTTGTTAGTGGTGAGTGATGTAGGGTCAAAAGTGTATGATCGGGGAAATTCTCAGGTGGAAGCGATAGAAATAGTCAAGAGGGGACTAGTTCGTTGCAGGAGAGAGTGGTGAACTGCGGTCATTCATTTTCATTATCTCTTCTGTAGCACAAGGTCGTATCAATTCTTCACGACTTGGATATGTGTCATGATCTTAGCTTTGTGAACTACGTATAAAAAACTGGATAATAATTTTGGGCGTTCAACTATCATTTCTTAATAATATTCTTGTTAAAAACCAAAGAAGTGGTTTTCCAAATTGTGAAACTAAATAATTAGAAGAGAGATCTCTTTAGGAAAGAAATACACGTATCTTTTTCTATGCCATTCTGGTAGTTCATTTTTGTCTGCCATATAAATCTAAAAAAACAACTTCTCGTACAATCACATATCGACTGCAATGAAATAATCGCGTCATCTCCCCTAGGTGCCTCCATTGGAATACCTTTTTGTTACCAAAATAGGAGTCTTTTTTATTTGAATAATCGTTATCGTCCAAAATGTTACTTGCTACGATCTTTTACTTTCGAAAAGAAAATTTTTTTGATGAAATGCAATAATAATTACATTCCGTTTCTCTTACAAATTACTTTTCGTGCAGTCTTGATCTCATAATAGATGCACATTCTGCAGCATAACGGAGCGTTTAGTAATTAAATTTTCAATATCTAAAGAATTATTGAGACGTAAATGTACCAAACGATGGCAGATTATGAAAATACTACAGTTTAAAGTTTAATTTTGATGTCAAGTCAATCTATAAATAAGTTAACAATGCCCTTTAATATTGTTCACCGAAATATTTTAGGGAAAATGCAGTTATTGACATAGAATAATCCTGTTTATGAACAATAAGTTATTTTTTTAAAGAGTAAGATGTGTTTCATGGTATTTCCACCCCTATCACTTTGATTTCGTTAGTGTGGACATACAAATGCGTAATGAATAGAATAAATCACATTATCTTAGAGATGCGGTTATAATATTTCAGGTTGCAGATGTACGAAACATCATACGTATTTAATTGTTTCGGAAATCTTGTTCAATCCAACTTTTTAATCAAACTTACATGTTTTTGTGTTGCACACTTAATTGAGGAGCACCACTGCAGGATGAAATTAATTTCGATTTCCTAGAGTCGTAAAAGCGCTTACAAAGTATAGAGACTTATCGTAAGATCGAGACGTAAGAGAGATCGAGAGAGAGAGAGAGAGAGAGAGAGAGAGGGAGAATGTAAACGTGCGAGAGTGGGAAAGTGTGAGAGGGTGTGAAACAATGCATCCCGTTTGATGGATTGCTTGCGACTCCACACTGACAGAAACATATACAACGCTGAAATCTAAAATTACCTCCATGCGGGAGCCTGAAATTTCGTCGGGCATAATACTCGGAGCAGTCCGTCCTGAATTCAAACCGTGACTGGATATACCTGCCGTAGTGTGTGTGCGCAAGGGATTAAAAAAAGAAAAGTCGCCCGCCGAAGAAAATGTCGGTGGTTAGTCGGAAACGGATCCCTTTCTTTTCTTCTCAAGGGTCAGTGACTCCTCGTGATGGGCGTGGCGGTGTGCGGGAAAAGTAGCAGGTGATGTGGGCTCACACGGATGGGCGAAGAAAGGTGAGCAAGGGAGGGAACGACTGAAATCGTCTGCGTGACGACGGGGTAGAGATTTTCCAAATATAAAGTTAGCACAAGAACTGAGGGAAAGAAAGGTGACGAGGCCAAGGGGAGAGTTGTAGGTCCTTTTTTTTGAATGAAAAGGGAGAAAGAGATAATTTCCGAAATTTGAGTCGAGGAATAGAAGAACAAAGGTCGGAGAAGTTTTGAAGGATTATATACGGCAGTTGGGAGGTCGAACGAAAAGAGAAATTGAAGAAAGTGAGAGGGCGTGGAGTGGCGAGGAAGATTAAAGAACCTTGTGGAACACCTGAACATTTTTGAAGAATTATAATCAGTCCAAGTGGATGAGAATGGAGACAAATTCCTTTATTTTCGACTTTTATAACTTCTTGAAAATCTTGAGTTCTTGAAAATGACCACAGTTGTTTAATCGTTTTGAAAATCTCGAGTCTTACATTTTCTCAACATCGAATCGATCCGGTTTCCAACGAGAACTTCTTGTCGCGCGAGTGTCAATTTTGTTGCACTCGTTCAGTTTTGAAAAAAATCAAACGGGAAGATATTAAATATTTCTTTTTTACCCTTGAATAAAGGAAAGAAAACATCAGTGCTCTTCAATAACTTAATGATAACTGGCGTTCTGCTTTCAGGGAAGGATCCACAGGCATGAAAGTCCTGGACGCCATTGTTTCAATGGCGCACATCCATCCAAGTCCCTAACATGATTGTCATGATAAAGACACTTTGAGGTCCGTGAACTGATCGTCTGAGAGAACCTAAGGCCGTTTAGCCCCTTCCTTTGTGAGTGGGACGGATGTCGGGCATGCCTGTACCGGACTTATCCAATTCCTTTCAATTCCTCCAGACCATAGGGACTATGTGGCTCTGACCAGACCGAAGAGGAATGTTATATGAATTAGGGATCCTCTGTTAGTCTTCCATTAGTTCTTCGGCATCGCTGTTAGTTCAATAAATTGCTTCATTGATTTAATGAACAATCGTTGAATTTTCTTCCCATCAATCGTAAGAAAATATATTTCTGAGGAAACGTCTTATTTATGGACCAATTTGGCCTATTCCCTGTTTCACGTACATTTTCTCGTACGTAAAAGTGTAGCATAAATTCCCCTGAAATGCACATGGTGCTAGAATTTGTTCATCTTATTATTCCTTAATAAGTTCGACTGGATCTTATTATTCATATTTTCTATCGATAGTTATTTGTTATTAATTTCATTAGTTAATTGCTTTTTATTCATAAATTTTATTTATATTTATTAATGTTGTTTCCATTGAAACAGCGTTTTTAATGTTTTATGTTATGGGTAGTAATGTGCGATTATCTTTTCGAGTAAGAAATTATGGTGCGTGGAGCATAAGCAAATATGCTGAAAGTGACACTAGAAAAAAATACGGTCCAAGGGTATAAATCATCATCCTATGGATTTTGAACCGCAACTGGCCACACCGGTTGTTCCACGAACGTAATTTCATCTGAGTACGCTACAGATCACAGAAAAATGAGGGTTTAGAATGTTTCAATATTTTAATTAGATATGTAAAAGTAGGGATGGTACTCATTGAACCCTAAGAAAAAGTAATGGATGAAATAATTTATTGTAATTTTACTCAAAGAATCTGGATTTTCTTAATGTGATTTTCTTCTTAATGTGATTTCTGAATGAAGAAAAGAAAAGCGTCTCTTTGACTGTAAGCATTTGGAGATTGAATCATTTATATTCTATAATGTACTTTCCAATTTCCAGGTAAAATGTTTATGAGGTACTCCGGTGAATGTAATGACGTTATATAAACGATAACTATGAAGAATAATAGGAGATTTAGTGCGTTTCTCAAAAGGGCGTTATCGCGAAAATGATGGAAATTCATTTTGAAAATGTTGCGCTCAATGAACGACAGGTGTAGTGAAAATTTTTAATAGATGTACTTATATGTTAAATTTGATTTGAGCTCTACTAGACTTCAGCAAGAGGTGCGTTATTGTCTATTTTCCATTCAACGTGACCATTGCATCCGTCTTGCAGCATTGGCCGTGAATTTGGCCACCAGAGAGTTTGCGATCTAAACGTGGAGGTGAAGAGGGTAAACAAGCAGCAAAGGAGACATTTCTGTCGATTTATCTCTCTTAAAAACTGTTTGTTTAAAACAATTCCGAAATAATACACAACATTTAAAAAAAATAAATTATGGTACAAAAGATGATATTATTCTTGCAGCGCTAAATCCATTGGCAGTGTGCCAATTTTACTTTACAATATCAATTAGTTTTTGAAATGAAGGTAGCGAATGATCAAGTAGAAATAAATGAAATGTTCCTCAGTCATAAAGTCTAGGACTTAACAAAACACCTCCTTAAAATGTTTTAGATACATATCACGTTACTTTTTGCCTTAAACTGCTTCTGGCGTACCCAGGTAGTATGGATCAATATCCGCTCAGCTCGCGGAATATCGTGGACGGAAAATTAATATTTTATTCCCGTGCTGAATTTATGTGAGGTAATTCTAAAGGAATATTGGACGTCTTTCGATCGATGCATAGAAGGTTACTCACTATTAGTAATTGGCCTTGCTTATAGCTGCGATCATACAAAAATAAACTTTCCAAACTTTTTGACTGCTTGGAAACTCAGGAGAAAATCATTTAAAGTTGAAAATTCATTAAGACATTGCCGAAGCGATTTACGAATTGTCAATTTTTTTACGACTGTGGAAGATAGGCTCGTATTTATTGGAGTTAAAATAACTGCCAAAATAAACTTTGAAAATTCCTAAGTGTTGCTCTTCTTTTTCAGAACTTGTAAAACTTCAGCAACCCAAGGGTGAGTCTCCGTAAGGGTCCTACGATAGACCAAATTGTCTCTTTCTTACTCTCAAATGATACAGCATAATAGCAAACGCTCCGTCGATTAATTATCAATTAACGTTACATGTTTTGCACTGACAAATGGCTCTTCTTTGCCTTCATTATGAGCATGCCATTCCCTATCGTTGAGATGGATTCTCATGACTGAAGATTAGATGGTACTACAGCACGGCAATCTCTTATAATCCAGGAGGTTGAAAGACCCCAAGAACTGAGAACAAAAATAACTTCAATATATCTTTAGTGGTATAATAGCAGCATTCGATAAAGCCAATATTCTTGTCTTCGATGTAAAGCCTTTTTTATTGGATCTTTTTGTTTATAATAATAATTTTAATAAATGACGTAATTACTGCATACGCATTCAAAAATTAGTTTCAGGAACCACATCGACTAAAGATGATGAACGGAATAATTTTCATGGCAAAATAAATGTAAGTAAAGTTAATTATCGCATCTACGTGCCCACGTAAGTCCATTGTTTAGAAAATGGAATTATTAACAAAGGCTGACGTAGAAGAAAATAGTGAAGGTATCTAAACACTATACTTTAAATGACTTCAATAAAGCTGCAGAGTGCACCTAATTGAAGATAGTTTGACTGAATGAATTCAGAACTCTATAAATAATATTTATTAGGTAGTGCTTTAAATTGTACACTATAAAAGAGTCTTAAACCTGAATACACGCCTTCTGGCACTGATTACTTTTATGTTTAAATTCTATGCTGAAACCTATTAGACGTTTGAAATGCACAAATCCAAGGTATAAAAGCTATTCAATTCCCCTTTCATAATGTGACACATGACGATGTGACCGGTTTAGTGGGGTAGAATTTATTTCGATTGAAGCTCCGTGGGAAGATTCTTGACCATAAGAATTATTTTTCCTGAATTTTTCGTTTCAGAGCGCATCTAAAACTGAATATTCTCACTATACATATTACACATATTTTTGGTGATATTTTTCCGAACGTTCAAACTTATTTTTTACCGTCTGTGTGCTACCGCACTGAAAAGCCAATGTTGAATTGGTAGCGACATTCGATAAATTATTAAATCTTTTGTCATGACTGCTTTCTCCATAGAATATTTTATTCAGTGTCATAAAAAATGGTGCAAAGTTATTTATTTTTGCAGTTAATTTTTTATTATTCTTTTAACTTCCTCGTGAAGTCTCATTCGCTTTTAGTCATTGTACGTGTACATTGTGCGGAGTTTCCCGGATGAGAACTTTGACACGTTGCAACTGACATAACAACGAAGAGGAGGAGTAAGAAAGCGGTGAGCTGGGAGAGCAAGGTTAAACCTTTTGGAACAAGCGATTAAAGCACCAGCGAGAGAGAGAATGAGAGAGACGGAGAAAGAGGAAATTGTTTGCGTAAAAGAAACGGAGTCAGCTTTAGTTATCCGGTGGCTAAACGCTCATTGAAACAGCATATAGCGTGCGAAGATGAAATAAAATGAAAAAGAAGACTCATAAATATGAAATAATTGCATGGTTACTGTGTATAGCATTGCCTCCTAGCAAAATTAATTTCAAGGAAGTAAAAACCCCGATAATTTCAAAGTAACGGTTGAATGGATAGCAAACCCTACGCTTTAATCTGTTATTGCGAAAACGCAGGAGGACAACGCCCGCAAGAAAGGTTTGGATAGTGCTCGAAAATACTCATCGACTCCATTTTATATTCTTTGGCGTTGCGTTATAAAGAATTATTCATCATGGTGATCAACCACTGCTTTGGGAATATGGGGATTTGTCCTGTTACGCTGCGCCATGCAGCAAAATGGAGACTGTGAGTCTTTTTACTTGCCAATGAATACCGAGCAATTTTTATATAATTAAACCTCTCGTTCAGAAAATGTTAATGCTAATAAAAGCAACCAATATGAAGCAACTGCAACTAAAATTTATTGAGTTTAGTGTTTAAAGGATACTTTTTACTGATTTACTGATGGTTTATCTTTATCTAGAAAATGCGATGCATCACGTTAATAATCGCGAAACCTGTTGCTCATTCATGAATGTTTCGGTTTGTACAATTTCTTAAATCTACTGCACGCTTAATCTCAATGAAGTTTCTGCCTCCATGGAAACACTTGAGGGGTCAAAACGAGACTTATTGGGAGGAAACAGCAAAGGCTTTGCCATTATTTGGAGTAATTTTAAAGCAGGAATTAGTCTTTGTTGCGAAGCCAATATGATTTAATTAAACGTTTGACAGATATTTGTTCCGTCATGGCTGACATTGTAAATATCCAAAGAGTTCATGCTATTATGGGCCTGGACATTTGGTAAGTTTTTGGTTTTTGATAATGCAATATTGAATACATATAGTGCGTCTTAGTCTGTACTTAAATTTCTCATCATATGATATCGATTCCCACGGCAAAGGTTCCACCGTATTGACGGAGTATTCTTATTCTGCAATGCTGTAAACAAAAAAATAGCGATTTTTCACTCATCTATCTCCATATTTTACCTTATTCTTCTCTAATTTCGCTTCCAAGAGTCGGTCTCTTCTCCCGTTTCTACTCCTCCTCCTCCGCCGCCATTCAGTCACTACGGAAATTTCCAGGGGCGACAAAAAAAAAGGGAACCTTTTTCCCGTTGCCTAGCGGAGTGCGCAATTAGAGGGATAGTGGCCGTTATATGTGGATACGGAAGGAGGAGAAAGCCGAGGATATGGAAAACTCAGGGGCACAAGCAAGGAACGGGAGACTAGAGTTACAAAAATATAAAAAAAAACAGAAAATAAATTGTGCAATAAAGACGACTCCTAATTGGAATTCTTGTGGACTTGGTTTCCGAAACGCTCGGAAATACCCCACTTTTTTCACATGAAGGTCCTGCAACGGATTTGAGCGTAGCTAGAATCAATACGGTGCGAGGAGAGGCTGGAGGTGGCTACTGAAAGTTATTTAACTGCACTCGGAGCTGTCTGATTTATGCCTCGCAGTGGCCCGCGCCGGAATTGAATTGATTCGGACGAAGGAAGTACTATAGTTGCCCAGAAAATCGTTTAGGATAATTAAATCGTTGAAAAATTGTTAACGATTGTAGAGATGGTCGTTTTGTTGCCCTTCATTGAGCAAACCTTTGAAAGTTTGGGCTTTGTCGAATATGGGATGATCCGGAAAAATATTTCTCGAGGACAGTTTTCATCAAAGCGGAACTTAAATTCTCTCAATGCTTGCTTTCAATACCTAGTTTCTTGAATCCAGTGGTTTAATTTATTTTGTATGATTTATTCGTTTGATCATCTACTTTCCATGATTATCATCCAGTTCTCATAAAAAAATTAAAAGCACGACCCCAGCCTCCATATTCGCCAGATATGCCTCCGTGTGACTTTTTCCTATTTCCAAAAATTAAGAGAACCTTGAAGGGCCGTCGTTTTACAGCCGTAGATGACATTAAAAGCGCACCGCTGAAAGAATTAAAGGTTAACTCAAAGATCGAATTTGAGAAGTGTTTCGGGGATTGGAAGAAGCGCTGGCACAAGTGCATAATCTCCAATGTGGACTACTTTGAAGGTGAAAACATCAATGTATAAGAATAAATAAATATTATTGTCCGAAAAATTAATATTCCCCTTAACTTTTTAACACACCTCGTACACTATTTCCTTATTTGTTTATGGAAATTGCGAAATTCTAATAATCCGCAAGCGAGGTTCAAGTCGACATCGTACCGTACCATTAATTAAGGATTTAAATACGTAATATGTTCTCACATCTTACTTAACTTATTTCATATTTAAAACCGATGATGGGTTCTGAAGTTTTATTTGTGACTGGCAACAGTTGATGGTGCGAAAATTGCCAAAAAAGTACATCCACCAAAAGTTTCACTTGACCTTCTGACATGGCAAATTCACGGAGACAGTGGTCGCAGCCTCCCACTGGGTAGCTTCCGCCGTTCGGTGACTTAAAGAGTTCCACCCGTGGGGAACGTTAATGGGCGTGATCCCCAGAAGACCAGTCGGTGCCTCAGAATTCAGCGAAGCTCAAGGGTCGACCACGGTTTCTTCCTTTGATATTTTTTCCCCCAGTTGGGTTCCTGCGAAGTTGGCGGGATCCAAATTCCTCTGTTGAACTCCTTCCCCGGGTTCATTAGTACGTGCTAACTTTAGGGATTCGTTCCACGTTGAGGTTGAGTTGGGAATGAGGGATACGAACCCTTATAACCCCATTCACATCTGATGCTCAGAGGTGTGCGGACTACCGCTTCGAACTTCCCCTCACGACCGTTCCAAATCAACAGGAATGAAATCCACAGCGCTGGCGATATGCATATTGGATTTTGACTCCAAGTCGTAGATGCCTCGTTTCACTCGCCGCCGATGATTCTTACACCTTATTTGGAGCGATTTTAATGATTAGATTCCCAGTGACATAAGGAATGATTAATTTCTTCTCTATGAGTTGTTCATTAATATCTTCCACGATTACCCTGTGGTGATCGGTTTTTCTAGATTTTTATCTAACATGAAATGAATATGTTACGCCTGAGCGCTACTTTTTAATTTAGAGTACGTTTCGTGGCCTGCTGAGTGAAACTAGGAGGGCTCTGCAACTTATTGTGACGTTTAAAATGGGAGCAACGGTAAAGTTTAATTTATTTGAATACAAATCGAACCCAAAATCGTTAGTTGTAATTGGCCATACTTCGCAGCTTTTCGAAGAATTCTGTTTTACTGTTAGCTGTTGCCTTAGACACTCATTCAAATAACTCTGAAATAAGATTTGTTGGTCTGCAATAAAACTTGGGAGGTTGGCTCCCTAGAATGACAGTGAGGAGGACGAACTTGCCAGTGATATTATGGGGAAAAGAAATATCCGCTAAACTCGTCGCAAAGATCTTGACGGACGGCCAAGAGCAGAGTCGAGTGTCTTGCTTGCGAAGACCTTCTGTAACGACATCGCGACGATTCCCCGATCCCCTTACAATTCCGATTTGGTACCAGCAGACTATTTCCTATTCCCAAGTGTGAAATCCTCCCTCAGAGGACACCACCATTTCAAAGAAGCTTACACGCGTACCCTTGAGGGCATTTAGGAATCCGCCTACAAGGGAGCCTTCAAGCCGTGAAAAAGTCGCTGGTAAAAGTATGTCGACGCTCTTGGGAGGTAATTTGAAGAATTTTGAGGCATTGCTGCAATATCTGAAATAAATCTATTTGTCCTAAACTTTTCCCGATACTTTTTATACAAGAAAATAAAACTTTGTAAAACCACAACAAAAAATAAGCTTTAATGCGATTCATGTTTCACTTTGGCGCATCGGCACCAGATCTGATGATGCTGCACCGCAGTCAAACCTGGATCGCATTTAAGTTTATTTTTAACGTGGTTTTACAAAGTATTATTTTGCAATTATTATTGCGTCTTAAAAATACTGAACTAGTTTTTCGACGCAATAGTCCACTTTATTTATAACACTCGTAAGTATACGTATCTCGTTTAACTGAAAATAGGAGAAATTGCAGAATATGAAAAATTGTTTAAATATTTTGCTTTAACATGTTCTGTGACACTTATAATTATACCATTATGTTTACTGAGGAAAAATATACTTTCGAACGCTTTAAAATATGCTTTTTTGCATGCATTAGATATTGTTTGTTGTAACTATTTCCAAATTTTGAATAAATAACGGTTCTAATGCTTCACAATCATATTTCAATTATTATAAGTCCAGGATTCTCAATTTACATATTAATATTATGCTGACAAAATGTTTAACTCCAATAGCAGTTGGGCTTACGACCTATACTGAGATTGTCATGAAAACCATTTAATAACGAGGGGGATAATATCTCAGTATGCATCGACCTTAAATTTAAATAAATACTTAATTTTTTATCGCTTAGCATAAAATTGTCATTATTTTATCATGCATCTTTTTGTTTTGGTCTTGATCCCAAAATCTGATATTTACGGTCTTCTGGACAAAGCTTTTTATGTTAAAGTTGCATTGTGCGAAAATGTTTAAAGTGAAGTAATAAAGTTGCCATTATAAATTTCATTTGTAACGGCAATATCACGTGTATTTTATTTATTTTAGTATATTTTTAGGATTCTTCGAATGGTGTACTTTTAATGAAATATGGAAAATATTTCCTAACATTTATTAATCTCCACGGCATTAAATCGAGCCAGAACAAATATTGACACTCCTTAATCAAACAAGTTTAAAACTCTGATTTCAGCATTTCTCCATAAGAGAGTCATTGCGGATCATATATTTGTTGGTTCCATGTCAATTCCAAAAATAAAAGCTCTTTAATATGTTGCCATTTGGATAATTATATTTCTAATATATCATAACATTTTAAATAGCAAATAACATTACTAATATTCTTTATGATTGTGATTTTTACCATTGAAGATTGAATAAAAAAAGAGACGTTTCAGGCGTGATATGGTGGAATAACATGATTAATTAAAATTAGTAATTTTCCACAAAAACAATAAATTTTTGTGGAAAATTGCTAATTTTAATTAATTGAAGATCGAGTTGGTTAATATGTTCACACTTCTCTTTATTGCAAAAAGGAACTGAAGTTTTAAGAGTAAGTTAAAATAATTGTGAATTTTTGCAGGCCGTTTGCCCAACCATTGGAACAGAATGGCTGGACTAATTATTATTATTAACTGACTTTGAACTAAATGGTGTCCTATATCTATGAGGCCTCGCAGATATTTTTCATACTACTTTACAGTGCGGGATTTAGGAGTAACATTATTTTTGAGATCTTTACTAATACTTATATCACTTCTTCATAGTTTATTTTATAATAGATATTGATTTTTAAAAATATGGCACAATAATCCATTACTTTTTCAAACTGAAGGTCACTCTTAACAAGTATTCTATATATTCTTAAAGAAATAACAACAATTTAATTTTGCTTTCAATGTTAAATTCATTAACCGAAGGCAGTTTCCTATTCTTGATTTTGTAATTTTAAGTGCATTTCAACCTTATATGCACTGAAAATCAATAGGGGACCACAAATAATGAAACCCTTCGATTCCCCCTCGTGGCTGTTCCCTTTCCTTCAGTTGTGCTCTGTCGTATCTATTGCGCTTAATGGAATATGAATACCCCTTCTTTTCTTCATGCACAGACGCTAGACGAAAAATTAAAAATAAATTGATTAATTGCATGTTGAATGTATTGACAGTACTTTCTCTCTCTCTCTCTCTCTCTCTTTTGTCATTCTGCTTTGCATTTCTACATTGCCATTTAAAATTTTAAAAGAAATACCAACATTTTTTTAAATCCTAAGATGATTAAATCAATCATTTTGTATCGATTTGTGTGATTCTACTTCTAGCACACCGTATGATTTTTCTTAATATTGGCATGCTAAGTTGTCCATGTCTATGGGGAGGTTTTTGCGTCAAAAATTAGGTTCAAAATATTATTTGAGTGAAACCCAGGAGTGTAAAGACTATAGGGTGTGCCTCCAAATAGCTCTGACGCATTTCGGTGGTTTTTCACAGCGTCGTTCAGGGTGTGGGGTACTTTTTTTTTAATTCAATCTTTCTGTTGTCCAAGAATAGTTTGCTCGCCTGCTATTTTGAGTACATAGATTATCGTGTGATATTAAGTCCAAAAAATAATGAATACTATAGAGCAGTGTATGCAAATGTGATACCTCCACCAGATAACTTTGAGCTTACAAGTTGCCAAATTGAAGGGAAAGGATAAAAGGTCACAAGGAAATGTCATCGGCATATAAAAAGTTCCTCTACGTCATTGGATTAGCATTCAAAATTACCTGCGCCCTAGAAAAGAAAAACCTCTGTAAATACATAGTTCATTACGTATTTCTACTCAGTCTTTAAGTACGAAAAAACGAGTACAGAGTTCAAGAGTCCTTGATAACTTGCAAGGTTTCCGATTTATTGGTTGAAATGTTTTTCTGTTGGAACACAGAATTAGGAAAACTTAAGTACAAATATCTGAGCAAAATAATGAGGCGAGACGCCATTTTGGCAGAATGCACTTTGTGGAGAGAGCGATGCAGGGATATGAGAAATTAACAGAAACATGGTGAAATGGAAGCGTTATACAAAAAGGGTGTAGAAGCTTTCATATTATCAGATAGATAAATCCATTTAAACTTTCAGAGATACCACGAGTAAAATATTTATCGAAGTAGAAGATTTTCGGACTGGTATGAAAGAATATATGGGAACTAAATGATAATACACTAGGAAAATGAGTTTGGTTGTAGAATGAAAATACGGTGTCGATAACAATAGCTGAGGAATTCATGACTGCAAAACAGGAAAATCATTTAAGGGAATGAAATTGAAGAAGGTGGTGTGAAAAGATAACATCCCTGCAGAACTATTGAATAAATAAGGAAAACGAGGACGGAGGGGTTTTTATGGGTTAATTCTATCACTCAGGAGGTAGGAATTTGGATGGAAGACTGTGGCAAATGTATTACTTAGGATCATTCACAAAAGAATGGAGAAGAGATCCTATGAGTCTCAAATGAACTCTGAAGAGTATTAGTTTGGATTTAGAAAGAGGACGTGAACGCGTGACGCCATAGAAATAACGAGGTACGAGTAACTAGTAGAAAAGAAAGTAGAATTCAACCAGGATGTATTTGTATGCTTCGTGGACATTAAGAAATCGTTGGAAAGAAAGTGCACAGTTGATACAAATTTTACAGAATATAGGAAAAGACTGGAGGGATAAACGACTTATCGGAAACTAGTATACATCTCAGACTCTTCAGGTGTGGATAGAGCATGGAGAGTCGGGATGGGCAGTGCTAGGGTGGAGAGTAAGAAAATGTCCGTTAATACGCTTTACGTTCTATATCTCGCATATGCTGAGGAAATGGCAAGAGAGGAGAGGGTTAGAGGCTGGAGAGAGTATGGGCAGGAAACTTTTCAAATCAGCCAAAATCTGCAGATGGTCAAGTGTTGGTTAGTCAGGCAGTAAAATGGTTACAATAACTGCTTGGCACCCTGCAGAATCACTGTGATACGTACGTGCGGAATGGGAACTAATCATAACAAAACGAAGGAAATGGTAGCCTTAAGAGGTAGGAAGACCATGATAAAATTTAAAGTGAGGAATTTACTCGAAAAGTCAAAACAGCTCACCCCTTGAGACTTTTTTTATGGAAGATGCATGGCATATTAAAATATAATTGCGTAACGTAAAGACGCATGTAAAAAGGGGGTGAGTTACTGACAGTTACCTTAAGTAAAAATTTGAGGGAAAACTAGTGAAACCTTTAATTTGGAGCGTATTCTTTAATGGCTCGGTAACTTGGCCATGATGACAAGAGGGTAGGAGTAGTTTGGAGACTTTTGGGACATGTGTGTGAAGGAGAATGGATAAAATAAGATGGACGAAAAGGAAAACAAACGAAGTTTTAGGTATGGTATTGGAAATGAATAGCTATTGGAATAAAGTATAGGTAGGAAGGACAAGTGGATGAAATATGTACTGAGAAACAATGAAATATTGATGGCAGTAATAGAAGGGAAAATGTTTGGAAAGCAAAGTAGAGGAAGATAAATAATAGATGTTTTGGATAACATTATAAGACTCAAAAGGACACTTTACTTAATAATGAGTAATTGTAATATGAACTATTGGGTTTAAGGATATATTGAGTTATATATTTTAGAACCTAGGAATGTAGTGTTATGTGGTGCATGGCACATCAAAAAACGTACTCTAACCTGGTAGACTACCGCTGATAACCATAACTGTTTTAGTACTCATCAGAGAGAGTTTCAGCGTAGGAAATATTTTGAGTGTCAAAGTTTTTGCAAGTTATCAAGTTCTTAAAGATTGGATTAAAAATAGGTAAAGATGGAAAGGATGTAATGCCTCATTTTTCAGTATTAAAAAGGGTAAGGTTGATGACAGTAGCCAGTTAATTGCACTTGGGTCTCCAATTTCAACAAGTTATATTCTTTCGGTACGATTACTCATTCTTTAGTAAGGAATAAAGTCATTGGTAGTTCTATCATTTTTCACCCTGAGCATTGATTTTCACTCTTTTCATCCGCTAATTTGAAAAATATGCCTAGCACTCTGTTTGCGTCAACGGAGAGAGATAACAGCGTCATTTAGCTGCCGAGCGGCATAGGATCCATCGCCTTTACAGAAGAAGACGGGATTTGTGTGCCTCCCTCACACTCACGGACGTATATGTAGGGTCAGAGTTGGGTACTTACCAGGTCGGAAAAGGTTAGTTCCGAAATATTTACACCTAAAATCGACGGCTCATTTAATTATTAATAATTATTCACTGTGACCAGCCTGGAAACCTGTGCCGTATATTAAATTAAAATTTTCTACAAATAGATTTTTCTATTTTTAAAGTCTCTCAATGTTGCTTACTCACCTTGCGATTGGCTAAGAAAAAGACTTAAGCGTTTCATATCAATTTTGAATGTAAATATTCCATTATAGAAGCTACGGTGTTGAAATGAACGCAGTTTAAATGACTTTTCAGGAAATTTTATTTTAAACTTTTCTATCTTAAGATTTTTTTATCAAATCGCAAGTAAGAAAATAATCCAATGAGGAGATTTTACCGCTAGATTCTGGTATCAGCGATATAACAGAGAACGCCAAATTGTTTAGATTCTGGCATTTGCAGCCCAAGAAGAATCTAAGAGTCAGGAGGAGGGACAGAAGAAGGAATGTTCTGCTATGAGAGACATGTTGGGAGCGCGTGTGGGATAAACAGATATCTGAGAAATTCCAGCGTTGGTCCTACGCAGTTTAGATCGGAATTCGATGTACGCATGGCCCTGTGTCTCCTTGAAAAAATATGTATAAGGAAAAAGAGCGAGACGATAAGGAGAGGATTCTGGATATGTGCACACCAAAGAATAAGAAATTGAAAAAGGGAACTAAATTGGATAAGGAAACTTAAATTTCCATAACTCTCTATCCCATCATTTAAACTCTTACAAATATAATATTCCACTTCGCCTTTTTCCTGTTACCTCACTACTTCACTTGCCACTTGAAATTGGGTAAAATACGTTACGGATTTTTATTCAAGTGGCATATTATATTCCACAATAATCTCTATATTGAAGGAATGTTTAGCTCAACAAATGCAGCATGTGGCCACTATCATATTAAGCTCATTTAATTATTTGTAACAATAAAGAGTAGTTGATTTATCTCTCATTGTAATATGCAGAAAAATCTTTCTTCCAAACGAATATTTCCGAAAAATATTTCACGCACCCACAAGGCTTTTAATTTTTTAATCGTCGTTACAGTTGCAGTAATGATTTTAACAAGGCGTTATTGACAAAACCTGTATTTAAATTAGACTTTTAAATAAACAGATATCCAATTCGTAATACGCCTGGTCTCATAAAGCTAAATTTGTCTGGAGGTACCAGAGTTGAACTTCTTGTAAGATAAAACATTTTGAAAGAAATCTGTAGCTATAATAATAATAATAATAATCCCATTTTCCTGAGTTTTTGACGAGAGAGTTTACTTTTTTAAGATGTAGCACCTTCAATTTCTGATTGATGACGAGGGGACATGACGAGGACGTCTGATAAAGGCGAGAAGGGTAGATGGAGATATTAATGAGGAGAGGAGTGGAAAAAGAGGAGAGCTGTGTGCGTGGGTGGGCACGGGAACGGAGGCCCATCGGGTGCAGAGTACGGAAAACCGAGGTAGAAAGATGAAGGACTCCTTTTAAGGCGCACAAGGAGAAGGAATTCGTGTGACTCCCGAGGCAGTGAAAATATTCCGCCGGGAAGGAGCGCAAGAGGGGCGGGTTGAGATAGGGAAAGGATGAGAGAGCTCGGGAAAGAAAATGGTCCCCTTCTCCAGATAAGGAAAAAAATGAGCGTTGCTCGTTTTGGAGGTGCTCAGACGTAGGCCACGTTCGCGATACCACCAAAATGGTATTTTGAAATCTAATGAAGGTTGAAGAGTTACTTGGAACACAATAGATAAAATCTCCACTTGAAATATTGTAGGAGAGCCACTTATTATTCGATTGAGTTTTTTCGTTGGGCGGACGGTATTACTGAACCCCGCATTAAGATGAAAACTACGAAATACTCATCTAATACTAGAGCTATGTACTTGATATTCAAATGATATGATCGGAAATAAATCTAAAATAAATCCAATTTTATTAAATAAAACAGTTTCTGGTGTAACTTGGTGGAAAATCTTCATACTGACTTTTAATAATCAAACCACTTTACTTTTCCACATAAACTTTTTAATTTTTACAACCCAGGTTTCGTTATAGCATAAAATCATCAGGTCCTGATGATGTTATGCTATAACGAAACCTGGGTTGTAAAAATTAAAAAGTTTATGTGGAAAAGTAAAGTGGTTTGATTATTAAAAGTCCAATTTTATTTGTTAGTCAAAATAAAATTAGAAACAGAGAATCCCCGTCGATCCCGTTCAAGGCGAATTATTTTTGCACTCTAAAATCGTTGCATTGAAATACACACAGAGAAGTTACTCGTTGCCATTTTTTTTAAAGGTGATGAAATTCTCATTGCGGTGGTGCCTGATCGCACTTGTAACGAAGTTGGGGAATACTAAGCCAATCGATACCGGTCAGCAGGATTCTCCATTAACCTTAATTCCTCAGCAGTTTTGACGATCATTGAATTATCGCTCAACCTTTTGGTTTGTGCGAGTGAATCTTTTCTAATTCAATTACTCAAGGCATTGTACGTACAGGCGTGAAAATTACTACGGGATTCTTGTTTCCTCGGGATGAATAACGATAGCGCTTCTAAAAGCTGAATACGCAGGAAATTGTGGTTATTACTCCATTAATGTAACGAGTCGTAGATTTAAAAGAGGTTCTATCAGACATCCCAACACATGACATTATATTGGTACATATGGCGGGGGCAATAAATTTGGAAGACGGAGGTATATGCCCCAATGTAATCCAGTGAAGATTTAAGCTATATTAACTATTTATTATTATATATATAACTATATAACTATATGATACGCTATATTAACTATATATTTTTATATAAATATATATATTAACTATATATACGATATATTAACTATAAATTTTAATTTAAGCGTTAAGAGATGTAGGTTCAGCTTCATGAATCTAGCTTGTGCAACTATAAAAAGGCCTGCACTGATTGATTTTCGATAGCAATTAACCCAAGTGCATTTAAATTCAGTGTGTTTTTACTTTTGCCTCAGCCGAGGGGTGAAGTGAGTCATGTCCGTATTTCCTGATGATAATTCTGTGAATGAGGCCGTTTGAGGAAATAAATTATTAGGATCTACGTGGAAAATCAAATTCCGGTGATTGGTTTTGAAGGACTGTGTGTATATCTAAGGGCTTGTGTCTGCCATGTCTGCGTAGATATTCAGCATCGGTGTATTCGAAATTCTCTGCTGAGCTTGAAAATGCAAAATGGTTAAAAGAGGGCAATCGATCGATGACTGGAGGGTTTTAGGTGAAGGGACGAGACCAAAGAAAGAGCGAGGTTAATTGGACGCTTTGGGTCGAACAGGGCCAACGACTGAGATTTGGTGAAATTCCTCAGCGAACAAACAAGAGACCTGTGGAATTCGATTTTCTCATGAGACGTTTTTGAGTGCCTTCAGATTCTTGTAATGTGGAGTGAAAAATAATTGCTTAAAGGTTTGTGCAAGGATAAGTAGGTACTTCTTTTCTGTTATTTCAATAGTATTTTTTGTACTTGAACCTTGTTACCTAGAATTGGGCAATTTGAAAAAAAGGAATAGTAAAATAATTTCATTAATGTTTTAACTTTCATTTTGTCAGCTCGTAACGGTTATATATCTTTTATCAATAATGCTTTAATTATTAACCTCTTTTGATGAGGCTTGCTTTATTGGGCAAAACACTTTATTTCATTATGTCGGAGGATTATACTTCCCTGTAGAATCCTAAATTAGCTGTGCCACGTGTGGTATTAATTTCTGAGAGCGAAACTAATAATTGAAATGTGTTGTATAACCTCTATTGCAATAAGCTAGCTTTTTTATTAAATGGATCATTGGAAGAAAAGTTTCAGGAGAAATGTTGGGAAAAAGTTATCAGTAAGATTAAAAGAACCAAGGGGATCTCGGAGAAAGTTCTCATGTCAGGTATTAAACTAAACCCTGTGAAAAAAAAACTCTTAGAAACTTTTAAAACTATGTCAATAAAATACTAGAGTGTAAGTTTCTCTAAGTTTGAAATAGTTAACAGGGTTGATTAATTCATGAAGATAAAACAAATGAGTTTTTAAATTTTATTTGTACTTGCATTCATAGATGTCTTAAGAAGACCCTTATGTTTTCTGAGTTTGGTTTGGTTCAAATTTGGCGTGGAAATGTGAATGTCATTTCCAACTTTGATTGCCTCGCATTTCATAAATCTAGTGAAAATAGTACATAAAAGTCAAAGCGAATTGTAAAAAAGAGGCATAAGGATAATGTGCTAACTGTCGAAAGGTCGGTGAATATTTTTGTTCAAGATGAAGACGGCACAAAACAATGATAGAACCTGGTTGATGAATGGGAGTGTTTCCTTACGGGGAAGGAACGTTGAGATAGAAGGAGACTCGGGAAGGGAAAAACATTTTTCAGACGCACGGACTTAAGTCCTTGAAATCTCACCCGAGCGGACTAATTATGTGCTCCCCTCCCGAGATGATTCGGATATAGGGAAGTAGAGGTACCCGGCAGGAGACAAAAAATTTTACCATCGAGGTAAAAAAAATGTCCTGCATCCGGTAATGGTGTCGGTACGTGGTCGTCAGGCGTCCCCTTACCCACCCCTCACTCTCACTCACGGGTGGAAGCTGGGTGACATTTCGATGGGGAGAGGCAAACTTGAGAGCCTAATTGAAGTCTTGCGTGCGCATTCGCAATTTTCCGAGTGATGGGGCTCCTGCGATGCAGTCGGCGAGTGATGGAGCAGACGCCGTCAAAGGTGAAATAATCAGAGTGTTTTACGCGCCTGACACATCGAATTCATTAGCTTTGTTCGTAAATATAGATTTTTCTAGTGCGCTTGGCGCACACCCGTAGGAAGAACTATCAGATTCCATTATAGTTGACAATGATTCCAATGGAAATTATCGGATGGTTTAGATGATCGTGAGATTATTTCACGTGTCTGAAAAATATGTGGTCAGGGAAAAAAGTTGAAAATCCTGTGCTCATTTACCGTTAAAGAAAATTTTGCTAAACGGCTAATGGTTTTGATGTTTAGTAAACCCTTAAATAATAGCTCCCTAGTGCGGAAATGAAAACTTCAATCCTTCTTTGTATGAAATAATTTCATAGATAATTCACGTTTAACATCACTCCCTAATGTACGACCAAAATACTTAAAAAAATATTTTCTCATTATTAATGCAGTGTAATTTAATTCCGATTAGCCAAGCCGTGAAAAGGAAGAGGTTGCAAGTGAGGCTGAAATTACTGTATAGAGTGATAGATAGACGTAGATGCATATTTCTGTGAATCATATTTTCTCAGTAATTTACGTTCGCGTTGTTTGAACACGTTAGTTGTGTACTTTTCCTGAGCAAATAATGTTATAAAAAAGGACTAGCTACTGTTTGGTAGTTCCATTACAAATAGTTTCAAATATTTTTGTTACGTTTATACATGTAAAAATATAGAATTAAATATATCTTATCAATAATTAAATTTACAATATATATATATATATATATATATATATATATATATATCATTTTGAATTAATAATCTTTGAAATGTCTCAGTTAATGGGGATATGACGCCCCAATTCCATAATACGGTCAACAAAACCTTGCGATGTTTCATTTCGATTAATTTCATTCATATAAATTGAATTAAATTATCTTTTATACTATGGTCAATACATTATAATACATAAAAGAGACGGAATGCATTCCAGAATATTAATTGCTTTTACCGTACAGTTTTGAATGTCAATAAATATTTGATTGTTTTTTAAATAATAATTTGATTTTATATTAAATTATCCGGTTCTACAACAAGCATCTCCGAATGGTTTAGTCTGTAAATGTTACGAATGTTTCATTGATTCTTATTTTTTAATTTTTTTATGATGGATAAAAAAATTGTTTACATTTTCATACAGTAAAAGAAGAACTGATTGTTATTATAGATTTATTTTTCAGTTACTTTTACGGTAATTCACAAATTTCGAAGTTGATAATAAAGTAAGGACTGCGAATTAAATAATACACTTTTCATTGATTGATTCTACAAGGTTTTTTTTATTTGTTGGTGAAATAAGGTTTGATACGTTGCAGTTTGCATAATCTAGATTCTAAGTATTGCATTGCATTGCGTGGGTTTACTGAAACACATTATTTAGCTAAAAAAATGTGATATTAAAATCATTTTTCAAACCTCATGACGTGGTATTAGAATATTATTAAACGTAACAATATAATAATTTAAAAATTCTTAAACATTCACTTTTAAACAGGTTATAACTATTTGAAGGGAAAGGTCTTTTTCTGCTCAGGAAAATATATTAACTCCAAATAAAACTAATGGGCGTTTTTGCATATTCAATTGTGAGAGAATACATTTATTAAAGATTAATTTTTTATTTATTCATTTGAAAAAAATGAATACCATAGAATTCAGTAGATCATGGTCAAATATTGGTTCTTTAATTGTGAAAAGAATTTTGTAACCATGCCATAACATGCTTGTTAGTTCACATGAATGTGAATGTTCATTTATTTTTAAAAAATTCAATTCGAATTTATACTGAATTTACTTGGCTAAGTTCGATTCTAACTGAACATCGTGATTGCAAAGAAAACACAGGATTTTATTAAAGTAAGTGCAATAATTAAAATAATCAAAGCCAGAAAGGTGAAGAGTGATTCTTTGAGTCACATAATGAAGACTCTTTGAAATGTTTCATTGCAATTTCGGAGACATTTTATTTGTCTTTCACTTTTTATGCTGTGTAAAATTAAATACACATCCATGCACACGGTTTAAAAGTAATGGGATATCAAATGGAATAAATCGAATTTTATTTGTGATGAATATTATGAACAGATTAATCGTCATCAGTTTAAAAATATTTACACTGTTTTCCACAAAAATATTGTCATTAATTCTGTTTAGTCGTTTAATTTGAATGCCCTATTTACCCTTATAAAATTGCTTACAATATTATTTACCGATGCATGCCAAAATTGGATTTGTATTTATTACGTTTCACCATTTAATTCCTACTATTTTCTGGAAAATATATTTTTGAAGCATGACGCAAAGCGTCATTAAAATTTTATTAGCGTCTTCTTGCCTTTAAAATTTCATAACTTGTACTAAATTGGTACTAAGAATAATTCATATTGATAATTGGCATAAGAATAGTCAGAAAACCGAGTGTCTACATATTCTACATGTTACTTTATCGTTGAATAAAAGATTTGTTGATGAAGAGTATATACTAAATGAAGTATTTACTATTTGTTTTTAGAGCAATAGACTTTTGCCGTAAACCTGTCTTGGAGATTGTTGTGCGAGACTTTATCGAAGACTTTCTTGAAATCCAAAAATTCTGCATCGACGTGTGTGTTTTTTTCTACCGATATTAGGATATCATGAACAAAGAGGCCCAATTTCGCAACATCTTCTCCTCCGAAGTCCATCCTGGCTGTAGCTTAGTGTCTTCCTAATATCGGATAATGTCATTAAGTTCCTTATAATAATTAGGAGATGGCATACGGAGATGAAAAGGGACTTTGTTGTAGAGTAGGATGTTGGGTTATATTTTGTTGGGAGAGAATTTTTTGGTTGTTGTGTCCTTAAAAAACCTACCTCAACCGGTAGGTTACCTATAATAATAATTTTACATGAAATCGATGCTTTCATTTGTTTTAAGCTCAACTTGGTGAAAAAAAATGAAATCGATGTTCAAGTTATGAGTGGATAATTGGTGGTTTTTTCTCTCTGTCGTCCTTTTATAGATGAGAGTTATGTGGGCTATCTTCCAGTCGCAAGGTATTGAGCCTTCTTCTATCGACTTGAGAAAAATGATTCTAAAAATTGGGCAATATCTTCAGCTATTTCTTCCAATATTCTAACAGACATTTCTTCCGGACCTGGTGCTTTCATGGCTTTGATACTACGGAGCTAATGTTCTATTCCTTTCCTGGTCAGTGTTATGTCGTTCATGTGTTCCCCGGGTGACTGTAGAAGGTCGTTTGGTGCGTTTTTATCTTTAGTGTAGACTTAGCATTCAGATAAAAGTAATGCTTGCCGGCATCAATTTATGAAAAATTATTATTACGCAGAATGAAGAGAGATAGTAAATGCCACTCAAATACCTTCATAAGAGGGTTGATATTTATATTTTCAGCCTAATAATGACAATACTGTGCTAACAGTTAAAGATAAATGGGGTAAGATAATAGTTGAACCAGAAAAAATCCAAGAGAGATGGAAGGAATATATAGAAACACTGTATGGTAAAGAACTTAGGCCGACAAGGTTAGACATAGAAAAGGAACATGACGTAGACGAAGATAGCTTAGGTCCAGGCATACTCGACGATGAAATAGAAAGGGCATTAAAGGAGATGAAAGCAAATAAGGCTGTGGGGGTGGACAATATTCCTGTAAAAATGTTGAAATGGTTAGGGAAAGGTGGGAAGAAGGCCATATATGGACTGATTCGTAGTATCTATAAGGAAGGAATCTGGCCGGAAGATTTTGTGAGATCGGTGTTAGTTCCTATTCCAAAAAAAGCAAAGGCTTCGTCATGTGAGGATTACAGAACAATAAGTTTGATATCCCACGCAGCAAAAGGTATTCTCAGGATCATCAACAAAAGGATAGAGAGTAAGGCAAATGATTACTTAGGGGATGATCAGTTTGGGTCCAGGAAAGGAAGAAGTACGCGTGATGCCATTGCAGTAATGAGATCACTAGTCGAGAGGAATATAGAATACAATCAGGACGTTTTTGCCTGTTTTGTAGATTTCGAAAAAGCGTTTGATAGAGTGAATTGGGAAAAATTATTGCAGGTATTGCAGAAAATAGGAATGGATTGGAGGGACAGGAGACTGATCCGCAACCTGTACATGTCTCAGACTGCTCAGGTGCGAGTGGGGAATGGAGAGTCCGGATGGGCAGTGTTAGGAAGAGGTGTAAGGCAGGGTTGCCCATTGTCACCGGTACTGTTCAACGTATATGTAGAGGAAATGATTAAAGAGGCATGGGAAGAACTGGAGGTAGGAATGAAAGTCGGAGGGGAATACGTAAAATCGGTTAGGTTTGCTGATGACCAAGCATTAGTTGCTCAGTCAGCCAAGGGGTTGCAAGCTTTGTTGAGTGAATTGGAGGTTCAGTGTGATAAATATGGGATGAGAATCAATATTAATAAAACAAAGATTATGCGATTTTCCAGGAAGAAAAAGGCTAAGCTAAATATTAAAATAGGCGGGGAAAAAATAGAGCAGGTAGAACAGTTTACATATCTCGGAAGTGTTTTGGACCAATACGGTCAAAGTGGTAGGGACGTAAAGAGAAGAATTGCGCTAGGCAAGGAGGCTTTCTCAAGGAGAAGGGAGTTGATGACGGGGACGTTGAGTAGAGATGTTAAGACAAGACTCGTAAAAACTCTGATATGGAGCGTAGCTATGTACGGCGCGGAAACGTGGTCGCTGAAGCAGGAGGATAGACGTAGATTGGAGGCTTTTGAAATTTGGGTGTGGAGAAGAATGGAGAAGGTGAAATGGACCGAAAGGAAAACAAATGAGGAAGTACTAGAAATGGTGGGGGAGGAGAGGGGTTTGTTGAGAGAAATCCTATGGAGGCAGGAAAAATGGATGAAAGGCGTATTGAGCGGTGGTGGAATGTTGAAGAGGGTAATAGAGGGGAGAATGTTGGGCAAGCGAGGTAAGGGTAGGAACAGGATAGGGATGTTGGACGGGATGAAGGGAGGAAAGAAGTACACCGAGATGAAGAGGGACCTGATATAGATTAGTTTGCTAGGTGGGGAGTCACAAAATGTTTATTTGATAGTTGTGTCCATCCAAAAACCTACCTTAACCGGTAGATTACCTAATAATAATAATAATAAATAATGACAATACAGTAATTTATTGATGAAAATCGCTTTGTTGTTTTTCGGAGTATTCTCCATGATAATCAATACACTTTTTGATGCGCTCGAGCCAATTTGCGTAACTCTTTTTCCATTCCGATTGAGGTACCTCCAAAACATGGTTTTTGAATGCATCAATGGTTTCTTCAAGTGCCGAAAAACGCTGGCCACTCAATTCTCTCTCACGAAAGTCATTTGGTGCTAAATCAGGACTGTACGGAGTATGACCCATCAATTCGACGTTTTGGCCAGTCGAATAGGTAGCTGTTTCAGCCGATCCGTGACAGCTTGAATTGCAATGATGAAGAATGATACCTCGTTGCCGCTTCTTTTTCCATATTTCACCAAGCACTTCTGGCAAATAAATTCCTGTGTGTATCATTCAAAACACACGGTTCTACGTTGCTCTAATGTTACGGTTGCCACATGTCCAGTTATTCTGAAGAAACAGATGATCATTTGGATTGCTGTTTTGTTTCGGGCTCATACGCATAGGCCCAAGATTTGTCATTTGTGCCGATGTTATACACAGCTTTTGATGCACCACGATTGTATTAGTTGAGGTTTTCTTTGCACCATTTGACACGAGAATCTTTTTGAGATTTTGACAAATTATGCGGGGGTCCAACGCGAACAAATTTTTTTCACAGCTAAATTTTCATGCAATATCTTATTGATGCTCGCCATTCTAATCGTCAAGGATGGCTCAATCTTACGATAAGTTCTATGGCGATCTTTCTTTACTAGTTTTTGCACAGAATCAATGTTTTCTGGCACAACAACTGATTTTAGACGACTTTCGTCGCTGAGCGAACGGTGGCCATGATGAAATTCGTTATACCAGCGTTTCACATTTGCAAAAGATGAGGCTTCATTGCCAAAAGTGGAAGTAAGTTGATCTATGCGCTCCTGTCTTGATAATTCACGTTGACATTCGTAAAAAAATCATCGCACGAATTAGCGAGTTAACTCCATTTTTTCGCTGAGACCAAATTTTCCAGTTACTGTAAACAACACAATTTATGATCAAATGACAAACTGTCCTAAAGAGAGTTAGCGTTAAAAGAGTCACTTTCAAATGAAAACGTCAGATGGCGTCTAAAGCAGTTAGTGTTGTCAAGGCTCAAAACATAAATAGCAACCGTCATATTTCCGACCTAAGTTTCAATTAGAGTTCCGTTGGTTCATTAAGTTTACTGCATGAAAATTACTGTGTAATAGAAACTTTGGGAACTAAAAGTAAAGATATGTGCGTGGATCCTCCGCCTTTTCCATTATCCTTGGGCGCTCTTATCAGCTCAACGTCAGTGGAAATACGGCATAAACACTATCCCGGTTTCAGTAGAGTTCTATATGTATCCCATGTAGCTCATACAGTTTAACCTTGCAGCTAAAAAGAAGGAAATTAGATTCGATTAAAGAGATTTTGAGTTTTATAAAATCTGAAGCTCAAGATCAACAAAGATGTAGTACTGACTTAGATTTCGTAGCTGTGCAACATATTTCCTTATGTTCTATACTAATATTGAATTTCCACAAATTCACCGGAAATCACTTCCTATAGTCCAACTAGCCTGTATGTTGAATGCTTCGTAAAACCGAGAGAAACTACGCAAGTATGAAGGAAAGAAAAAAAATCCTTAAAAATATTATGTATAATAGGGATCAGCATAAAAAATTGTCAATGTGTAAGGCATGATCATACGTTTAGTCTTTAAAATAAATAAACTCCAAATGACTTTCATCACTGAAGCGTTTAATCATGTATTCGTAGCTTGATACATCATCGTCACCTTTACAGTCATCTCGAAGTTTTTCTATACGTATGTTTTCCGAATATTATGTAAAATAATTAATAGGAGACGCATTGCTGGACATATTTTTGAGTATGAAAATAAAGCAGAGATGCTTCATTTATCATAGCAATATTTTAAGAATATTTGATCCATTTCTTATTATTAATTTTGCATCTATAGAAACAGCCTTCACGCCTATTCTTTAAACGTTGTATATCTCTTAAGTTTCATCATCCGTTTAAGTTCGAAGCATTTCCAACCAGTTCTGTAGATTTATTTTAATTGAAGGGTTATTATTTACCCCATAAAATGTAATGCAAGTCTATTGTTTCTAACCTGACTAAAAAGTAGCTGCTTGAAATAATGAAACGTATTCTAAAGTTTCAAATTATTCTTTATCTGGCGGGATTTTATAATGTGAATACAATGGTCACACAAGGTTTTGACAGAGAAATATATCAGCTTTAATAATCTCGGTCGTATACAGTCCTTTTTACCCAATAGTCTCAAGTTAAATGACAAGATAAACCTTTAGAGCAATCGTTTCCAAATTGATTGACACGATATCCTCTGAAAAAAAATTTATGGATTTAATGTTGGAAATTCGAGTTATCCTCCCGATGCCTTAATTTTACGTTTTACTCTCCTTGCATGTGCGTAGGAAGAACCTCCATTGAGCATTTGTTTTCCGGACTGAGTTTCTCCCGGGACTGCGCAAAACGCTATCGCCGGCGTACCCGACTGTCGCTCGATGATAGCTTCAGCCCTACCTTCGAAGGTACGAGAAAAATATCATGAAATCTTGAGAGGCTTAGTCGAAGAAGGGAATTGGAGAGCGGGCAGAAAATTGAGAGGAATCGATGTAAGCGGATTGCTCGGACCTGCGCTTACGAGATGGATTGGAAATGAGAGAAACAAGGCGAAATTGGATTGCCTCGAGGCAGCAGAGCAGAAAAGAAGTGAGCCGTGTGCATGGGAGAGGATGTTTATAAGGGAAGGGTACGAGAGGGTAAATGGGAAAGTGAAGGTTAATTGCGGTAAGGGCGTAATAGGCACACACATCCCTGCCATCCAACCGTCATCGAATGTAATGGTAACGCCCTTGGTAGATCTCGTTATGGCAAAACAATTGGCCGATGTGGAGTAACTGGAGGTCAATCTAGACATGAAGCTCGTGATAAAAGTTAGTGAAACCAAGTGTCGTGAGATCAACACTCCACTATTTGGAAATGCCATTTCTCATTTTTCAATATTCATTAGTGAGTGAATAATTATTTTTTGAAATGTACGTCAAAATAAATAATAATTAAATTTCATAGGAGTTAGATGGATATTATCTCTAATGAACTGCAGTCAATGTACTCAAAGTCTCATGTGTCCAGTTACAGAGTTCATTAGGGATATTACATATTTTCGACTTCTTCCAAAAGGATTTTTCCCCTAGGAATAAGGGATTCGAGGATAATTTTTGTCTCTTGGTCATCATGGCTTCTCACGACACACGACCGATTGAGCCAAGTCTCGTAGTTGCCAGGACTCATATTCTCTATTCTGTCCATCATAATGCTCTTGAGAATGATAATTGAGGTTGTTTCCCGTTGCCTTCCTCAATAGTGTTTTTAACGTGACACCATCACTTAATGGCAGCCTCACTGAGGAACAGACGCTGCGTGGACTACCTTTCGCCTGGCTCCTGACCTTCGACCTATCTGGCATGGGTGACCCTACCAGGAGCAATTATCATTACTCCCGCCAGCACAGTTCTAGGGGTCATCGGAAAGCACAAGTCCTCCCACCACATCAAGGTTGTAGTCGATGGGAGGGAAAAAAAGGATATTACAATGTAAATGTATGGATATGACACCAGAATTTTCGGATTACTCCCCAGTTGTTCTATCTGACTGGACGAGTGATTGCGGTCAGCATCTTCAGGCCCAAAAATGCTGTCAGCAACACCAGCAAAAACGTTCTCGAGCCAGATAGAACAACGCGAGGGTCTCTCGAAAACCCTCGTGTCAACCACTGTCTTGTATGCACCGCCGCAGAAACCTTCGTCACCTGAAATATGTACCACGAGCAGCAATTTTGGGAAACGTGATACAGCGTGAATTATCTTCTCTTTCTATGAGTTCCTTGATAGTTGGCAAATAGAACGCTTGTTTTATAATGGACTCTTTACCTTGAATGTGTCGAGGCGAAGCGTTTAAGGCATGGTAATTTTGCAGGTTGAATGACTGTTTTGAAGAAGTTTTCATAGCCTCTAAGAATCACCATGCCGCAACTTGAGACGTATTAAAAAAATGCCAATCTACTTTAAAACCTTTTTCTCTCCACGAGCAAGGTAAATTTACCACAACACTCTTACTTTTCATTAATTTTCTTCGGGATCGGTCGAGTTGCTGAACAAAAGACGGTGAAGAGGTCCTCCGAATAATTTCTTGACCACTCAAAAATTTGATCACATTGTGCGGTCTACGACCATCTCATTGAAAAAAAGCAATGATGGGCCCCACGAGACAAGAATGCTGTGTAAGGGCTGGAAGGAGTTGAGGCGAGATAAGGTAGGCCTCGACATCTTGGTGACATGCATAATTAGGTAGCGGGAGAAGGCAATTCCAGGGGAACACGTTTATGTTGACGCATCGGGTCTTGATATTTATCGAGGTCTCGATCGTAAGGAATACCATGGAATATTTCTTTGCGTTCATAAAGAGAGCAAGGTGGAGGGCGATGGGTCGCGAGACAAACATCATTATGCCTCCCTTCCCTCAGCAAGCTTTCCGCCGTGTTGTTCCCGCTTCTCCAAGTGGGGGAGCCCGGCATAATAATCAATTTCTGCGCGACCTCACATGTGAGAAGGCGAGTGACAGGGCGGAGGGGGGTGGAGGGTGTGGGAATGGGGAGGGACGGCATTCTCTCGTGGTGGTGGTCT
The DNA here is from genome assembly GCA_037158775.1 of Hetaerina titia. Classification (NCBI taxonomy): domain Eukaryota; kingdom Metazoa; phylum Arthropoda; class Insecta; order Odonata; family Calopterygidae; genus Hetaerina; species Hetaerina titia. The sequence goes on along the minus strand of CM073769.1, from coordinate 85,719,518 downwards.
TTCCTCCTCTCCATGTGAGACGAGTTGGAGATGGAGAGGCTCCCTTCTTTCTCCCGGGGGTCTGGAGGCAAGAAGAAGAACGCCCCTTTATGGCGAGAGCGAGCGATAGATAGTGTGGTGTGACGGAGCAGAGTAGGGGAGCGAAAGGGATGGGTGCTCGAGATGGTGGCAAAGCAAAGTGTTGGGTGTCGTGCTGTCGGTGAAAAGAGAGGGAAGGAGGATTAGGGTGAGGGACGAGCGAGGGATGCAGGGGAGATGGGTTGAACGGCCATTGAGGAAGGGTCGCCTCGAGGCAGCGGAAGGGACGGGCGGAGGTGAAGTTGATAGAGGATGGTATCTGGGGGGAACGTGAGAGAAACACTAGGAATCCGGAGGGGGAATTGGGATGGGAGGAGGAAGGGTTTTGTCGGGATCGAGATGTTCAGAATCGAGAAGGTAGATTCCAGCCAAGGGCGGAGAATAATGGGGTCCAGATAGTCATAATCAAATCGAGGAGTTGGGTGAAAAATATGGTGGCCGAAGGAAGCGTGTCGAAACGTATCGAACTCCAAGGGCATTGATGGTGAAAGGGAACTTAGGTGGTCACTTGATGATGTGTTCACCGTTAAGAACCTCATTTTGGCTACTGCTTGTTAGATAAAACTTATCTTAAATAAATCTCGAGAAAGCCAATTTTTAGGAAGGCGAAACATTCTGTCACGACAGCCAAAACACCCCTCAAAGCGCACGAGGGGTTTCCAAAATGCAAGCATCTGCTTATCTTAAGGTCAACGCCTTCCCAATAAAATTTTTAAGACGTGCTAACGATATTTTCTTCCACGAACCGCGCTATATTGTATATTCGCATTCTGTTTATCGTAATATCTCATTTTTCATCTTTTCATGGTCAACTTAATGTCTCAAAATTTTTAGCCTGCTTCATTCTTACGACATTTAGGCGTAACAATGTCAGACGGTATTTCTTAGGAGAAGGAGGAGTACACAGAGTTCCAGGAGTAAAGAAAACAAATTAAATCTAAATATGAAGATTTTTCAAAATACTATAGGTATCATTGCTCTATGTGAAGAAGAATGGATAATTTTTATGTCACTCTCGATATTATATCGCAAAACCATTTCCGCTTCTTTGTGATGTGCCTATTCATCGAAATTACAATCAAGAAAATAATTAGCTTACAGACATTTGTAGCCTATGACACGCACGAGAAGAAGAAGATGAGGAACTGATATGGAGATTGAATGGTCTGAGAGCTGGAGAAATGATATTGGGGGAACGTTTATAGCCGAAATGGTCCGTGATTGTTGATTTCACATATTCTTCGTCGCAGCTCCTACCATTATCTTCTGCGGACCAAATTGAAAAGTTCCAGTAAAGGTGATTAAGGCCAATCAAGAATCATTTCTGCATTTACACAGCACCCCGTAAACCCGTAGTAAGCCCTCGTAAGAGTGTGTGGAGGGGAGTGTAAGTGTACAAGCCATACATGAAAAAATATGAGTTAATACATACATTTGAATACATATTAGCTGCAATAAAAAAATTATCGTAAAATGCATAATGGCATATCTGTAGACATTATGTAATAATTGCTAAATTGTTAAATGTTTGTCTTTGAGTTGGATTCGATTTTTTTATGATTTCGTATTGTGGAAGGGGAGAATGTATACTTGAATCTGTCGGTGACGGTGTCCATCTATCTTAATTTAACTTGTTACTCTCTCTGTCTTTATCGTTGGTCGAAATCTAGCAATGAACTTAGTACCATTTTGATTCCATCGGTACCGCAATAGAACCTTTCTAAAAGTCTAAATCTTGCCTGCTCTCGTCGAGGGTCAAAAGGCTCTCAATCTAATTCCTCCAACATGATAGTCTTGCTCAGTCTCTTCTCGTAGCCATTTATCACAAATCTGGTGAAATTTCTTGAATTATCGTTTTTTCACCGAGTCCTAAATGCGTATTATCCGTGTACTTTTTCCAAATGTGGCCAAATTAAATACAACTCCCTAGCCTTTACATAACATTTACCTTCAACCCGTCTAATGAAATCTACCTTCTCTAAACCTGATCCGAATATTCTTTTAATATTTGCATACCATGCAAAGATATGATGATTTCATTAATTTAGAAAATATTTCCTTATTTAAATTTCAAAGCACATAAATCATTTTTAAATTCTGTTTTGGGACACCGGAGTGATACATTGAAAGACACTGACTCCCCTCCGTGAACGTATTAATTTCATGTATCCCGTTAAAGTCGACGTGTTTCTGACCTGTGGTAAATCTTGAGTCAGTAATGCCAGGTCATCAGTAAAACCAGGCATCATATGTTTGTTCTTCATGATTTAATTGGTATTAGAGCTATTTTTCTTGATTGAAGCTTTTGTTGTTAGATTTACAGTTTCTACCTGTTGTATCCATGGAGACAGTAGCACCAGTTATGGTATTCTAGTTAAACAAGATGACGCGCTTATAGAAATGGCATGTTCATTACACATCGATACCAAAATTAAGAAGTATTTTTTAAAAGAATTATACTTTTATATGGGCAAAATATTAAGACACTATTGTGATAAATGAGTTTTTCAGAAACTCTCTTAAAACCTCATGTTTTCCATGCACGCTTATCTTTCATGAAGACCCCAATATATTCATTAGTATTTATAACACTATCGGTAGCAATTTTATTGCCAACATGTATTCTGTAAGATAATTGCGAGTAGAGTATGATTGAATATTACTTAAAATTGAATACTGACACCAAAAAATGCCTTGAATACTCTGCATGATATGGCGCACCGATTGGGATTGAAAGATACTTCAAAACATTAAAGCTACTCAACGAAACCGAGTATTTATTTTCGTCATTCTATTGACGCCCTTTAAGTTGTTTTCCATTATAAAACTCATATTGATACATTTACAACTTTTCCCAATTTTATTTGTGGAAAAAAACTGCAACTATTGTAGCATTCATGGTAAACAAGAAAACTTGTTTCAGGAACGATAGTTTTTACACGTAGGTCTGATAGGGTTAGTACAAGGTGAACTCTAGTCCCGTTTGTTAGCCCAAACTATAAAGTTGACTACTATCAGTGAATAATTTTCTCCGGATGCCCATTATCGAGCATGATATAATAGTTTTGGCGTGGACCGTGGACCTGATAATGACTTTCCTCGAACATCCGCCAGCAATATATATCTGGACACCGCAACTACTCCATTACGGCAGAGTTTTCTGGAGACCAGAGATTAAGATGAAACGACAGCGGCATGTAGAGGCATTTTAACGTGCCAACCAATTTCACCTCTTCCGCCTCCAACTCTAAATCCACTCCGCTTATACTCCGTCTTCCACTTGATTTTCCATTCCTACTATTTCATTTTACTTATGGTCCACACTGAAAAACCCGTAAAGTTGTCCCTCGTCGGCGATGCGCGTTCACCTGTTGTGTCAGTTTGCCTTCGAAAGCATTGAAGAGTGTTGAAGAGAGGAGAAGAATCATTGATGCTCAATATCATGAAAATGTGCGAGTGATATGGATATGAATTTCGCGAATGCGTAGCTTTTCATTTCGTTAAGTGTGGAATATAAGGCCGTTAGTACCCTAGAAAATGTTGGTTATGGTGCGTATATATGTATACGTAAACACGTATACATGCATGTATATATGTATATATATACAGGGTTCGTCCGGAAAATAAGTGTACTGAGGTCAGGAAAAAAAATTATTACACTTTTACATATCTTAAGCTAATATTCCTCAAAATAGGACCCTTGTGAGTCGATACACTTGTTCCAGCGGCGTTCCCATTCCTGGAACGCTCCCGCGAAGGCATCATCGGGAACCTCTCGAAGCCACGTCGTCACGGCCTCTTTGACGGCGTCCGAAGTCCCGTATTGCGTTCCTTTCAAACTCCTCTTTATCTTCGGGAACAGAAAGAAGTCCGGTGGTCCCAAGTCCGGGCTGTAGGGCGGGTGCGGCAGCGTTGCCACGCCGTACTTGGCCAAGAAGTCCGACACGACAAGAGCGGTGTGAGACGGCGCATTGTCGTGATGCAACCGCCAGATCTTTTTGATCGCTGGCCGGACGCGGGCGACTCGTTTTCGAAGTCTGTCGAGCACTTGGACGTAAAATGCAGCATTTACAATTTGTCGTTCAGGTACAAATTCGTAGTGGACGACTCCCCTTTTGTCAAAAAAGACAATGAGACAATGAAACTTATTTTCCGGACGAACCCTGTATACATATATGCATATGTATATATATATGTGTGTGTGTGTGTATAAATATATAAATTCAAATACGAAATCCCGCCATACGGCGCACAAATATGGACGCAACTATCAAATAAATATTTTGTTTCTCCAAACCATACACAATCGAGCAACCTACTCTACATCAGGTCCCTCCTCATCGCTGTGTACTTCCTTCCTCCCTTCATCCCGTCCAACATCCCTATCCCGTTCCTACCCTTTCCTCGCTTGCCTTATTGATGATAAAGTTTGAGGTAGAACCTACGGATACAGCGATAGTACAGGTGTATATGGCGACGTCCAGCCATGCAGATGAGGAAATAGAGTAAGTACTTGAACAACTGGAAGAGGTTCTAGGAACAGTAAATGGGAAGGAAAATCTCATTGTAATGGGAAATTGGAACGCTGTGGTCGGCGAGGGGCGAGAGGGAAGTAGCGTGGGATACTTCTGATTGGGAAAACGAAACACCGCGGGAGAGAGACTTATAGAATTCTGCAACGAGAAAAACATTATAGTGGTAAATACCATTTTCGATCAAAATCCGAGAAGAAGATACACATGGAAGATGCCTGGAGACAAAGCACGGTGCAAACTTGACTACGTCACTGTCAAGAAGAGATACAAGAACCAAGTTAAGGAGTGTAAGATCTACCCTGGCGCAGATATAAATAGCGATCACAACCTGGTGAACATGGACAGCAGACGGAGATACAAGAAGATGAAAAAAGAGACACAATGACCCAGATGGAACACAAAGATACTGGAAGAAAGGAACGCAAGAGAAAAATTCACCACGGTCGTCGAAAGGGAAATAGAAAGAAATAATGAAAATACCAGCACCGACGGTCGAAGGAAAGCAATGAAGAATATAATTAGGAAAGCTGCAAATGAGCTCCTTGTGAGTAAGGCACAAACATCTAAGAAACTATGGATAACAGCTCAAATAAGTGATCTTATAGACGAAAGAAGAAAATACGAGAATAGAAGAAATGGGAGTGAAAAAGACCTCTATAAACAGCTGCGGAACCAGGTCATACGAGAGTGCAAGTAAGCAAAGGAGAAATGGATAGAAATCTGCTGGGAGGAAATTAATGACAACATGAAAAAGGGAAATAGCGAGATGGCTTATAAACTAGTGAAGAGGCAATTCGGGGAAAGAAAAACAAAATCACAAAACATCCGAGCCGCTAATGGAAAAATACTAACAGATGGTGACGACATTGGGAATAGATGAAAATAATACGTTGAGGTACTCTATAAAGCTCCCAAACCACAGGAAGATGGCTTAATTAAAGGTGAAAGCACGATAAGTAAAGACGATCGGGGTCCACAGATATGAAGAAGTGAATTCTAGAGAATCGTGGCAGACCTAGAAACAGAAAGGTACCAGGAGTTGAGTTAGAGAAATGATCCAGGCACTCGGGGTCAAAGCGAAGGATGCTATCTATGGGATAATCAAAGATAGCTACGACAGCTGAAAGATACCGGAAGACTTCGAGAAAAGTATAATGATTGCAATACCTAAGAAGCCGAAAATAGATAAATGCGAAGAATCCAGAACATTGATCCTGGTGACTCGTGCATCAAAAACCCGAACTTGGATAAATACCCGAAGAACAGAAGGAAGGAAAGAAGGATATCTCTCGGAAAACCAATTCGGATTTAGGAAAAACCGAGGTGCAAGAGAGGCTTTTCTCAGCTTGAGAGTTCTGTCCGAAAAAATGAGACATGTAAAAAATACATTTTATGTGACATTCGTGGGCTTAGAGAAGGCCTTCGACAACGTAGAATGGAACAAGATGTTCAAGATACTAGAAGCCTTTGGAATGGACTACAACGAAGGAAGAATTATCCATAACATCTACAAAAATCAGGTAACAACAAGGCAAACGAAAAATGGAAGAAAAATTGAAGGCAAAATAAACAAAGGAGTAAGACAAGGACGCAACCTCTCATCAGCAATATTCAACGAATACCGGCAAGAGGAAATGAAAGAAACCCAAGAATTGGGTATCAAAGGCGTAAGCTAAATGGGGAAGAAATCAACATGCTCCGGTTTGCAGATGACATTGACAATAACATCCAAACAAAACCTAATCCAGCAACGTACTCTACATCAGGTCTCTCTTCATCCGTGTATATATATATATATATATATATATATATATATATATATATATATATAAATGTGTAAATGGACTAACTAGTCGACACAAACAAAGAAACTGAAACACAAAAAAGAGGGACTCACTGGTTCTCGAATTTTCGGTGGTGCAACCACCTTTCTCAAGAGGAATTAGGAACAGAACTGTTCTTACCGAAAATTCGAGAACCAGTGAGTCCCTCTTTTATGTGTTTCAGTTTCTTTGTTTGTGTCGACTAGTTAGTCCATTTACATTACTGTGCACGTTCGTGGGATTTTCAAGAAAGTGACTTTAAATATAAATGTATATATATATATATATACAACTATCAAATAATTATGTATTTATTTGATAGTTGTGTCCATCCAAAAAACTACCTTAACCAGTATATTACTTAATATATACATATATATATAAAATATACGAGTATATATTTATCATCTAGGGGAGCTTCAGAATTGTGTTTGTGTATATATATAAATATACACACACAGTTCTGAACCTCCCCTAGCTAAAAAATCCAACGCTTTTACGCTACAATAAACCCTTCTTCAATTCCGCATACTTTCTACCTCGCTCCTCTCTGTCCAAAATGCTTATCCTTTCCTCCGTCATCCTGGCTTGCCTAACCTCTTTCACAATATTCAACATTCCTTCCGCAAAGCCCGTTTAGCATGCTCGGCATTCACTCTCCCCTTGGGTTTAAATCTTAACATGATAGGGGAACTTGTTCGTTCCGAAAACCCCTAGTGCAATCTTCACACCAGTGAGAGCAATGATAATTACTCCTAGAAGGGCCACCCATATGCGTCGAAGGGTATGAGCCAGGCGAAAGGTTAGCACAGCATCTGTTTCTCAATGAGATGGTTGCAAAGGTGAATGAGCTCAGTGGGATGGCCGTTTGAGTTATAAAATCTCTTTAATAAAAATTTTGAAGAAGGCAAGAGAAACTATGCTACTTATTTTCCTCAAGAAATTGCGAGTATAATTGATGTAGTTAATTACTTATCATTAATTGAAGTCAGCTCGGGAAAATTTGTGACGAGCATGTAATAAAGTTTTCTGTTTCTTTCATCTCCAAATTTGAGATTTTTTCCAATAAATCTGTTATCAGCTTGTCCATGATAGTGATTCGTGAACTTCTTGATTTCCTTGAAAAATACTTCGACCTGAATCTTTTTACTTCACTTTTACTTATTTACTATCTTTTCTTATGATGTTCGAATTCCACCACATTATGCCTGAAACTACCCAATGTATGGTTCTTTAGAGCCTACTAAACATTTAACATCATTTATTACTTAAGAAATGAGGACTTATTTATGTTAATAGTTAATTTATTAAAATGTCTTTTGCCGAGGACAAGTAATATTTTATTAACTACTGATTCCTGCTTTTATCATCCTATAGATCATTATCATGTATTCCAGGAGATAAAATGTGTTTCATACTTTATCTACGTGATCCATTGGTAAAATAAAAGGGAAGATTTCAAGGAAAACCTATAAGTATATCAGCTAAATCTGTCTCAATCACATCACACCGACTCCCAACGGTTTATTAGGAGCAATATAATCTGTGGATCAACTAAGTTGTCAACTTTATGAAAAAGAATATGCTTTCATTACGATTACTGCTAGCTTCTACCTCACATGAAGACTGAATCTCAATAATTTGGCTAGTGGCTAATGCATACTGCATTCAAAAATGTTTTCCATTTCTTCAAAGTAGAACTCCTCTCTTCCAAACTAAATTTCTCCAACAGTGAAATTTTCATGGACAAAATTCATCATTTAGAGTTAACAGATGTCCAAAGAAAGCTCTAGGACCACACACTCCAATAAAAAATTGAAGCCAATTATCTATTGAGAAGATAACTAATACTTCATAATGTGGGAAGCGTTATAAAACCCGCGTTTCCTGATTTAATATTAAAACCAGTACTTTTGAATGGTTGTCCGTAAATTAGCGCAAGGCAAACTAATCACTTTAAATGCCATTACTGTATCAATAAGTATAACAGCCATTTCATTTAATTGTCTGCTTACCGGTTAAGGTAGGTTTTTGATGAACAAAGTATATACTACACGACTTAATATAACAACACATAATAAACAATAACGGTACGACGGTATTTTTCTTAGCCTCTCCTAAAAAAGCAAACCTTACCCCCAGCACTAAAACAAACCACTATTCAATGGCCCATGTCCCCTTGTTCTCTTCTTCCCATCAAATATATATACAATCATCTTTCTCCTTCCCTATTTGACTAACCCTCTCCCCTCCTATCAATCTTCAACAATCTGTCACTACTCAAAACGTTCTTTATTCATCTCCCCTGCCTCCTTTGGATTTTTCCCAATAATTAATTCCCTCTCCTACCTCACCACGCCTAGCTAGTACTCCTTTGCCTGATTTCTGAGCCATCCATGTTATCGTTTCCATTCTTCTCCTTGCTCACTTCTCAAAGTCTCCAATCTTCGTCTGTCAGTTTACTTCAACGACGTTTCCGCGCCGTAAAAAATCACGCTACATATAAAATTTTAATGAGACTTTTCTTAACATCCTTATTCAACATCCCTTTTATCTTTTTTTCCCTGTAAAGCTTCTTTGCCTGACGTAAACTTTCTTCTTATGTTCCTACGACTTTTTATTTTCGTCCAATATACTTTTGAGACATTTAAACTCTTCCAACTGCTCTAGTTTTTGCCCTCCTAGTTTGACGTCTAACTTAACCTTCTTTTTCTAAAACTTCCTGACTTTTTTTTTGTGAGATTGATTTAGAATCCATGCCTAACACACTGATTTTCTAATGCACTCAGAGTCCTTTAAAATCTCTTGACTTTCAGGCCAACTAGAGCTCGAACATCTGCAAAACTAACTGATTTTATACACTCCCATATTTATTTCTTCAGTTCTATTTGAAAATATGAAATTTTGAAACCTTTCCGCAATTGTTCTCCTCTATTGCTATCGATCTATGTATTTTTCTGGGCCAGATAGCTCGCGTGTTTACATAAAAAAATTCTATATATCTGACTGGTGTTAGAGATTTATTATCCATGAAAGTGCTCCAATGCTCACTGAGTTTAAGAGTCGCGAAAACTTCTCGGCCATTACACAGACATACTCGATCATAGAACAAATCTTCATACCCTATGCAGCGCCTCCGTTTGCTCTTATGAGCTGCGAGAATGGCACACACCACTTCTCCCTTCATGGCGACCTCGAATATTCAGAATGTCGAGGTGGCCATCCGCATCTTCAGTTCCCTCCTGCGAGTGGGCTGGAGGGGAGGGGCAATGCGTGGCTGCGGGAGGGGGAGAGGTTTGTATACACTGGTCGCCATTAGTCTCGCTCATATATGGGGCATTCCGTCCCCTGACCAAAGGGGCGTGTGTGTGTGTGTGGGGGTGTAGGGCGCGCGAGACTAGGGATTATAATGGTTGAGAGAGGTGGGCGATGAGGAAGGCGCTGCGGCCCGAGGGATCTCTGCGGAATACGTGATGAGGCGAGAGGAAGCGAGCGCTAAGTCTATTAGCTCAACAATGAATTTAATTCGGAGCATTCAGAGTGGCGGAAGAAGGGAAATTTTACGTACTTTTTTTGCGTTTGTCCGCGTCTAGTTGCGGTTGCATTTCGTGGAATATGATTCGGCTGGCACCTACTAATACGTCTCCTTCGTGAAACCGGTCGGTTTGTTCTTTTATTATGCATGATTGAACGACATTCGAGTTCCTCTTGTTTGGGATGCCTTCATTTGTTTTTCTGTCTATTCATGTGTGCCAATGGTTTCATGCATTTATCCACCACGCTTCATGTGGTTTTTTCCTTCATTGTCTCTTCTTTCAAAAGAGTGGATTGCATTTTTATGTTCGAACGGATCTGTGAATTTGTACATATTAAGATAAATGAGATATTTAGAAATATGTAATTGTCTTTAAAACATTTTGCTGTTTTTCTCTAATTTCATCGAAATCTTATTTTAATTCACGATTGATTCTTTTAAGATATTCTCATTTTATGTATGAATACTTTGCAACGGTGGTTGTGTCAATCCCCTTAATTTTCACAAATAGTTCGTCATTGAGGCTATTTTATGTCCTTCCATTTTATGCGTACAATAATCCATTGACTGAAAAAGGCGCATGTTGAATGTAAACTCATATTCAGTTTTATGGATATTTATTGAAATCCTGATATTTTGATAGCATGTGAAATATTTGTAACAAGGAAGCAATTGTGATTTCTTTCAATAGTGTGCTTCTTTTATTTCTGCAGTTTAATTTATATAAAGTTGACAAGTAAATGAGTGCGTATATTAGATACTTAGGCAGGATATAATTTGGCGAAATTTATTACGGATTAACAAGTTAAGTTTGTACTTTTTAAGCACACTTTTATGGCAATATACATCGTGTTCAGATACTTTTACGTCGTATTGAGGCCTATCCTTTTTCTGATGCACCTGAAGAAGACTTACTAATATCTAAATGCCTTGTACGTGTAATAAAAACATTATGGATAAGTACAAACCCAAGTTATTAATTCAACAAATACTTAGTCTGCTGCGTTCATCTTTAATTTGAAGATCCTATTTCTTAGTGATACAAATGAAAACAGTCCAATAATCATGAATGTAAGGGCCATGTGTGAAGACTAGTTCCTACTTAGGAGTTTTTCTCTACTGGTGAATATTCTGCATATCTTAGCTGCGGTTGGTCTTTGGCATTTGAGGAAATATATTTAGATTTATATCGTATGAATGCCTCAACGCTCCTTTATCTTAACTTTCCTTTCCAGATCCACTCCTACACAGCTAAAATTTCGAGATGCCAATTAAAAATCTAATAACAGCTCCGTTTGAGTAATAAAACATATGCAGCCCTTATGCATGTTTTCATACAAAAAATTATTTATCTTTTTTGTGGCTTGCATTTTATTTTTTTAATTCTTGAAACATTCTTTTACATTACAAACAAGGGATACACTAACAGCCCAGTGGCAATTGAACATGATTATTCAAAGTCTCTCCGAGAACATGCTTTCTCACTCCAGACATGCCTCATTAGTAGAAAACAGTAGAGGTGGACGCCGGGATTTATTATTTCTTTTTCCCTGAAGCTCCAACTTTACAATCTCAATCCATTAAAATTGTAACAAGACTTTATATCTTTATTTATACAGAGTGAGTAATTCCCGAAAAAGTGAAGATTCCACCGTCTCCTCTGTGCTCATGAAGCTAGACACTCCTATTTTAACATAAGTTGAGGTAACTTATTCTGAGCAATAGAGATTTCTCTGTATTAAACCATCTAAGATCAGTCAAAAAAGTAGTTACATGAACGTTGTAAAATTTTTATTAATTTCTTCCCTCTAGGCATTAATTGATACGAGTTTACATATTTCGTCGTTTTATTTCTATCATCATCACATCTATTTCTCACAAATATATCGTAATTTTTTTTACTGTCTTGCGTTTGAATTTTTGTGCGAGTTCGTTCCATGAACAATATTTGCTTGAGTCGCCATTTCGCCAGGCGCTGGAATCAAGCAAAGCGCGTGTTCCAAGTAAGCATATTTGACTGCCACGGGCCTCGACCGTGGTCGACCGATAAAATGTAATTTTTTTTTAATGCTAGCATTGAAATCTTTAAGAGCCTATTCGAGAACCCAAAGAGGAACACCATCTAAGGGAAGAATTTGGAAGCAGAGTTCTGAGGATAGAAGGTTTATGAGGTGATGGTGATTCTATGTTCACGTTCAGATTTTTTAGGCATCGTTTTCAATTTTATACTTAATTTTAATTAGTCAGCATTATTTTATACTATTTTTAATGCCGCGGTTAATAGTTTTCCTTTCATAAGTAAATAAATATCGTTGGATAATAGCTCATTTATTTTGTAAACTATTTTGAACAACCTTTTTATTTTATTTTCATTTTATAACTACACATATTTTTTAAAAATTTCATCTTTAATTGGCCTAGAAATTTAGGGCTAACTTTTTTCGTGCTAATTAACATTGTTTTCTGTTAGTTTTAGCATAAAGTTAAGTTGATATTCTGCCATATCAGTTTTGTTCATCAATTGTATTCAGGGTTCACTGTTACAATTGTTTGTGGAGGAGGTTGTTTATTTTTTTAATTTGTGCGTTTGTGATGTTTTATGAAAAGTTGAAAAACCGAATTTAGTTTTCATCCTTGTCATAAACAATGAAGAAATTACCAGTAAATTTCGTGCTTCGAAAGAGGCAAGAAAAATAAATTCAAATTGAAGCATAATTGGTCCCATTTTTTTTTTCTTTTTGAACATTTGTAAGTTGAACAGGTAACGTGTGATGAGTGTGTACTTAACACATTTGATCCATCCTTAATACGTATATTTAATATTAAAATCAACTGGGGTAAATTATCTCTCCAAAACTGCTATACCAATTAGCATTATGTTTATTATTCCCCCATTTTCTCGCTTGCCCTGAGCATTTAGCCAGCAGTCAAGGGTACGGGAGTAATTACCTCTTGACTTTGTGTTTTTTCTGCTTAAGTCTTGCGAGACGCACTTCTGTCTGTCTGTAACAGGGATTCTTCCATTTCCTCCACCGAAGAAGAAATTCCGCGTTAAAGGTCTAGGGAAGGGCGTGACTTGGCGTCCTTCGTAAAATTTTTAGACGGTGACACGGCTTTAGATTTTTTAGCTACCGTCTTAGGTAAGCTATTTCTTTTTTGATCCCTTGAAGGCTTTTGATGCTCGTTGATTTAACATTTTTCGAAATTCTAAGTTCTCAGTGGACTTCTGATTTCAGTGCCTTGATCATCCGCCAGGGTGGAAACAGTGACTTTATTTTTGGGCTGAGAAGAGACTTTATCAGAAGAGCGAGTAGAATTAGTTGTCATTATTTCAAACTCTCTTTAGTTTATTTACCCACCTATAATTGAATATATTTGTTAGATTTTGAATAGTTTGTAGAGCTTATGTCATTCGTGACCACAAGAACTATGAGTGCCGGCTCCTTATCAGACTAATTTTGGCACTAGATAAGTATAATGAGTCCTGATCTATAAGAGTTTCTTATAGCAAAATATTTCGGCTACTTTTTGTTCCTCCCAAATACTTCAGTGCCTCCTCAAATACTAAATGTATTTTTTCGCTCATTTGGAAATCTGCAATCGAATATTGTGCCTCCAACTTATACAAATATTGAATTACCATTACTGCAATCCACTCATTCGCCTACACTATGTGGTGTCGTACATTTTCGAAGCGTTGACCATTTTGAGATATGACATCGCGGGCAACAGTGACGTTATCAGTGATATGAGTTTCCAATAGATGTTGAGAAAAATATTAGTCCGAGTGGTAAGTAACAAAAAATTGTCCAATATTATAACAAATGTAATTATACCGGAATCATATGTTCACATTCAGTGGGACATCAGGTATTGATAATTACATCTAAAAGAAACTTGAATATTCTTGAAACTTGATTGTTGTCTGTCGACGTAGATTTTTTTAAAATGTTACTGTTTATTAATTATAAGTTATTGATCTATACCAGCATAACATGTAACTAATCAAGTGAAGCAGAGGCGTGAAATCATACGCGAAACTTTGAGTTTAATTATGTTCCCGAAAGAAAATTAAAGAGAGCATTCGAAGAAGCTGTGATGTGTTCCTGTCGCTGATGTTGTTTCGGCGTTGATGGAAATAGTCCGTGTAATTGACTGCCGTCACTGCTGCGCGTGGTGGGAACATTTGATCAACACTGGCTTCAGTCGCTTTGAAACGCTTTTGCGTGGCAAAATACGATGGAAACTTAAATAACGTTGGATGTAATTTTCTTAGGTCACGATTGCGATTAAGTTAAAGTCAAAGTTGATGATGAACCAGGAGTTCAGTTTAGGCGAGGTCCGCAAATGCGATTCGTTCTGAAAGTGGAAGGGTATAATTCACGTGCTTTCCCGTCTGGAAAATTGAAATGCTATTTTGAGTTTTTATGACACAGTATGCTTTTCACTGCGCTGAACCGAACTGAACATTCAGCGTCATTGCAAACCTGAGAGAGGAAATTTTCCCTTAGGAACGTTAACCATAAGCTATAAGTTAAGTATGAATTTGTTTTATTCTAGCAAAAATTGATGCAAACAAAAAGTAGCTTTGGCTTTCTAAAACACCCAAATGCTGACTATTATTTCTAGAAATGGTCATATGGACGACCTTAATGGGACTAAGAGAATGAAGTATATTAGAAGGAATGTAATTGGATCCATTATTTCGATAGAAGGACCTGCATTAGCTCAGCTGCAGCTAAATCCATTGAATGACTCAGGTCAAAATAGGAGAGGTGTATAATAATATTTAGTAAATATGAGGGGGTACATATGGTAGGGTTAAAGAGAAAAACACAACATGGAATAAATTTTATTGTGAAGAAGATTCAGGTACGGATTTAGCACACTTTAGACTTAAGTAGCCTTTAAAGTCGTCTCGTGAATATAAAAGAACGGAAAATTGAGAGATTTAGAATAAGCTGCTGATGTATGGAAAGTGTTCCTTTCTCTTTTCCTTACATCTATATCCATGTGACCCCGAGAGCTGTACTGGTGGGAGCAATGCTCCTGGTAGGATCATCCATGATCGAAGGTTAGGAGCCAGACGAAAGGTAGTCTACGCAGCGTCTGTTCCTCAGTGAGGCGGCTGCAAAGCTCTGACCCATTGGGGCCGCCATTGAGTGATGATGTCTCGTTAAAAACACTATTGAGAAAGGTAACGGAAAACCACCTCAAATGTCATTCTCATGAGCAAAACGATGGACAAAATAGAGAATATGAGTCCTGGCAACTACGGGACTCGGCCCAATCGTTTGTGTGTCGTTCCCGGTAGCGGGAAAGGAAAGGCTTCCGTGGTCGTCATCTCACGAAATCCTTACAAGGGAACACCGGTAGCAGCAGAATAGAGGACGCGGAAGAAAAAGACTTATTTAGCTAGAATAGGAACTTGAAATGTTAGAAAAATATTGAGGACAGGAAAATTAGAGAATATTAAGCGAGAGATGGAGAGAGAAACTCGTGTAGATATTTTAGGTTTATGAGAAGTAACATGGAAGGATATCGGGGATTACTGGAGTGATAGTTATAGAATAATATACATCGGCGGGAAGGAGAGCCAACGAGAGGTGCCATAATATTAAATAAAGAGGTAGGAAGAAGCGTAATTGACATAGCAGAAGCAAGTGACAGAATATTATTAGTAGAGATAAAAGCAGGACCGACGAACTTGGCCATTGTTCAGGTATGCATGGCACCAAGAAATCCTAATGAGAAAGAAGTCGATAGGACATACGGTTAGAGGACATAATCGCGTGTGTTTCTGCACGGAAAGATTTGATAGTGGTTGGGGATTGGCATGCGATGGTAAGCGGAGGAAGAGATGGTGAAGAGGTGGGAGACAACGGTTTAGGTACGAGGAATGACCGCGGGGAGAAAGAAAAAATTGAGTTCTGTACGAGTCAGGGGTTAGTCATCACCAACACTTGGTTTAGACACTATAAAAGGCATGAGTATACATGGAAAATTTCAGGTGACTCAGAAAGTTATCAGTTAGTTTATATTCTTGTAAGGCACAGATTCAGGAACAGTGTGATAAATTCGCACACCTTCCCGGGAGCGGATGCGGACTCTGACCACACTTTAAGTTGTTATGAAGTGTAACGTACGTTTCAAAAAGTTAAGGCAGGGGCGGCGGGTTAAGAAATGGAATGTAGGAGTATTAAATTGAATGACAAGGAAGGAGTATCTGCAGGCCGTGGAGAAAATCATGCATGACGATAAAGAGCTTAGAACTTTCGAAAAAAAATGGGAATGTAGCAAGAAAAGGATATCGAAAGCCGCAAAAGAAGCTATTGGAACCGTTAATGAGAAAAGGACAAGGAAACCATGGATCACGGATGAGATGATTATCAAGATAAACGAGAGAAGAAAATGGAAAAATATAAACACAGAGTAAGGGAAAAGGAAGGACAAAGAGTTAAATAATAAATTTAGACGGGCAACAAAATAAGTAAAATAAGCATGATGGAAGACACTTAACTCACATCTACCGGTAGATTACGTAATAATAATAATAATATCATATATATATATATACTCATGCATGTACAGGTTAGTATAAAATCAATAAATTACTTACTAATTAACATTTAAAGTACTGGAGGTTTTACTTTTTCATCACTGAAAACAGATGTTTTGATGGTTTTAAAATATAAGCCACTACTGCAGTAAAATATGATACAGGATATATTAATTAATTTGAATTCAACTTAAGCCCTCAATTGATAAAATGAATTTAGGATTCGATATTTAAATATTAATCTGGTTTATTCGGATTTGAGTCACGATAAAAATTATTTGCCCTGTTCAAATTTTTATTATAACTCTTTTAGGTTAGGAAAAAAAGAACAAATGATACAATCAATTACTACTGTACTGATGCCTACCTTGTTTGTCTCGATCAGACTTTCACGTGCTCCATCCCTTTTCCGAGAGCTTTGTTGGATTGAGCTCTGTTTCCCCGGTTTGATACTGACTATAAGCAGCTTAGTACTAAGTACGATTCTGAGCGCAGATGTTTGAAAGCGAGCGGGTGGACTAAAACAAATGCCGTGAGAATTTTCTGAGAAAAAAGGTAACTAATTTTCATGGACTTTAATGAACTTGGTAGTTAAAGAAGTTGTTCGAGTCTGGAAAAGTTGTGCTGGACGTGTGAATAATTGTTAAGGAGCGAAATGAGTGCGACGGAATTAGCGAAATATTATAACGAGGTTTGCTAGGCTATGGCTTAAAAATCTAATGGGATTAGAAAAGTGGAGCGTAGCGCTGATATATTTTAAGTAATCGTTTTTCCTAGCACTGCTCACGATAGTAAAAACGTCATTGGTAGCCATTTTTACAATGTTACTTGCAAAAATACCAATTAAAATCACTAACTAAACCCAATTAAATAGTGAAGGTCGTTCTTCTCAAGCCATTCGCCGCACCTCTCCATGAATACTAGCTATGACGTTGTTGTAAATGCATTATTTTAAAATAATTGCATTGTGCTTCTAATTATTCATGTAGGAGACTGAATAACACTACGCTTCTACATTAATAAAATCACTCGATAATTACCTTAATATCATCATGTAATGGCTGACATGTTATGGCGAAAATTATTAATTTCCCTCTTTATGAATCCATTCTGAGGTCAGGGTGGGTGAGGAATTGAGGGTATAGTAGGAGATGGAGCGAGAGAGGACACTGGTGAGCACGTGCAATCATTATAGATAACTGAAGTCGAGAGGGAGGGATGTGAAGCTACGCATTAGGGAATGGATGTAATATCTAGGTTCCCGCAAAGGGTTGGGGGGGGGGGGGAGCGTGCAAAATGGGACCATTCGCCACACCCGACATGCCATTTAAGCGGAGGGGGTCGTATGGTTTTCTACATTTAGGCATTGTGTTAGAATGGGAAGAGGGGTTACGAATGTTCTTTGATAAAGAGATATCCCACCTTCTGTGTATACTGAAAAGTACCCATTAGATCGTTGGCTTCAATCCGGGGTCTTTCCTTATTTTTGTACTAGAATTGTGGTATTCAGTCTCTTTTCTGTTATTCTCCTGTGATGCTCTTCGTGAAGCGGAATGGATAGTGATTTTTTATGTAACATACGTGGTATTTCTTTATTTTCAACCTGAATTTCCTTTCTGTCTACACTTCGACCTAATGATATGAAGTCATGCATATGATTAGAAAAATCCGAGAGAACATGACGAGTGTTTCCGAAAAGTATTAACCGAATAAATGAAATTTTAATTTTCTATTGGAGAGCCCTCGTATTTTTTTAATGCTTCAAAATCATCGTTACACCTAATATATCCGGATCCAATCATACATGCATAACTAGGGCCCGAATAATTTTTAATGGCGATTGCATGAGGTATTGATAAATTAGAAATTAAAAATGTAGGTGTCTTATGCATGAACACTTGGGGAAGGATTTTTAATTTAAGAGTTATGTTTTGTAATATCATCAAAAATCAACTACCTATTTTTAAAATAATTTTAAATTTGAATTTATTCCTAGTATTTTCTCCATATTCGTTATATGAATTTTTAAAATCATTGATAATTCTTTCCTTTATTTGTTTGGTATTAGCTGTTTATACTGGAGAACAAATTTCATTTTTCACTCTAACAAATTTCGACAGAATGAAGATTGTAAAAACACACGAAAAAAAATTAAAATCATGTATTTAATTCCTAAATTTTCTCGTGAGATCCAAGCATTCATTATTTCCTCTAAATACGGTACACCTACTGTGAAAAACTTCCGAAGATTAAATTTCTCGGCGCTGAAGGAAAATACATTCAATGTGGTCTTCCAAGGTCTTATTTAAAGGTGTACTGTACTTCTTTAAAGGGCACCGCACCATTAACAAAGTCAGAGCATATTCGTGTTATAATATATTTCCTTTTCAAGCTTAATTGGATAGTTCAAATTTCAATATGTAAAATTTAACAAGAAGGTCAAAAGTGTATAATTTTTACTTTCAGATACGGACATCATTTAATTTATATTTAAGTTCAATCTGGATTGTTCCAGCATCCGAAATGGTCGTGATTGAATCAAGGAAGACGGTTTTTTCAACAAGGTTACTAAATATTCTTTTCATAGCTGCCGTCAGAATTCTTATAATCTTTTCGGTGTATTTAATATTCACGCCAATATTGAAGCACGCGTTGCTAGAATGGTCGAAATCGTTTTCTTATTTTGCCCGAGCTCCTTCACCATTATCGCTCACGACTGGTAGAAAACCTAGAAAGTCTCTAATTTGCTTACAGTAGAAGCCAATTCCACGTGATTTCGTTTGCAGATGTCAGAATTCTGACTTTGACGGCATGAATGAAAATAGATTGAAGAATGCTTGTCATTTAGTTTTCTTATTTCTGTTTCTCTTGCTTGAAGAAATTTGCTAGGACTAAGTAGCTTGAGTAACCTTCTGCAAATAGTCTAAAGTCAAAAGTCTAAAAATAGTCTTGAGATTAATACTGTTGGTTATAGAATTTCAGTTGCCTGGTTGAAGACGGCTACTACATCGTCCGGGAATGTTGTAAAAGAAATATGGAAAGACCACATTTTCCTCCGCCTCGTAGTTGGATAAATATTTTCCCTCATTCGTGTAACTTAACAAGTAACAACGAACCAAATGAGGCTCGTGATTTTAGTAACAGATAAGCTTGGTTTCAATGTGTTTACCTCTAAATAACTTTTTATTCCAACTGTGCAGACCAAAAATCACTGATATGTCAAAAATAAAAAGAGACCTTTCAGGCGTGATGTGGTGGAATCTCATGGTTAATTAAAATTTGCAATTCGCCACAAAATAATATTTATTTTGTGGAAAATTGCCAATTTTAATTAATCACTGATATGTCGTACTAATTTTGGTCGATGTGAGTTCCACCACAGTGACTATACTGACTTATATGAATTTCTGCGCCGGGGTATTTTTGTGTTACATTATTCACGAATCTGACGAACGCAATTAAGACCTTATGGTCATTTTAGCGCCTGAAACCTATTTAGTTTTTGCGAGACACGCCAATAAAATTGCAGACATGGTGACAAGTCGAGATGGTTTGTTTCAACGCAATATGATGGGAATTATTATTATTATTTATAGGTAATCTACCGGTTGAAGTAGGTTTTGCATGAACTCAACTACCAAATACATATTTTTTAAATCCAGCACTACCCTACTCTACATCAAATCCTTCTTCATCTCTGTGTACTTCCTTCCTCCCTTCATCCAATCAAAAATCCCTATCCTGTTCCAGCCCTTTTCTCGTTTGCCTAACATTCTCCCCTCTTTTACAGTATTCATCATCCCACTTCCGATCAATACGCCCTTTATCCATTCTTTCTGCCTCCTTAGGATTTCTCCCAACGAACCACTCTCCCCGCCCACCATACCTAGTTCTTCCTCGTTGGTGGAATGGTGGGAATATTATAAAATAAATACCCCCCCGTTAAGAGGCCATGTGTTTTGAGATTTCATTCTAGAGCGTACTTAAAGCGCGTCAAATGTGCATTGGAAGAAATATCTCTTCCAGTCGCCCTAAAATCTGAAATATGGAGCGCTTGCGTCGTAGCCTCTTCTATCCACCCATTACCTTACTGACACTGCTAATGGATTCAAATATTCGTCGGAATGTAATGGGTAAGGATTGGCAAATGGATGAGCTGCTCTCTGAGCTGTGACCACTGCATCGCACGTACAGCTGGTAACGTACGTTAGCAGATATATCGTAGTGAGTAAGGCTGTTTCATCTTTGATTAACTATTTCACCCTTGACTTGTTTGAGTTTCGACTGTGCACATTTATAAAACCGCTACACACGATATACCATAGATAAACTTACACCGTTTTTCATAATGAGTAAATAATGAAACGTTTGAATATTTCCTGTGGTAGCAGTGGCTTCACGGTCACTTCTATATATTCCGAATGGAAATCCGCACTGTGCACCCGCAGATCACTCCAATTCGATTGACGGCATTCACACTGCAGCTTATGAACCACAGCAGCATGCTTATTACCGGTAAAACAAATTATATAGGTACCATCGTTAGATTGCTAGACAGGCGTGTAACATGCACTCAAATGCTTTTTTTTCTTTTAAATTTCTCGTTAGGAGAGAAATTGAACGAAAACAGTTAATTTATCGCACTGAAATAATTCGTCCTACTTCCGGAGGAGAGAAAAAATTCCCCTCAGCTTTTGTTTTATCCTTTTGGAGTCACCCACTCGCGGGTGGGATTGTTAAGGGAGTAAAAATTGGGGATCAAAAGAATGCATTAAAAAAGAGATCCAGAAGGAGGGGAAAGAATGGGTATCCGTCCTCTCCAAGCACCATAATTGCCACTCTCGTGTCAATGGGGACAAGGCCCAGTCGCCACTGCAATCGTCGTCCGTATTTGTTTTCGTCGAGGGCATTTTCGAGAGGGCAGGTCGGACTGCGCAAGAAATGCAAAAGGGGAAATAACGAACGGAAAGCCGTATTTCTCTCTCTCTCTCTCTTCGTCCTCGTGTCCCCTTTGTCCACTCACTCCCAGAATTATCACCGACTCCAAAGTTCCCCGAAAAATATTCACTCTCTTTTCCCGTCCCACTCCAACACTTTCCCGACTCTCCTACTCCTTCCCCACAAATCCTACTCTCGTGCAATCAGTCTCCAAGCTGACCATGAACGGACAATTTTCCCTTATCTTGCTCCTACTCAATCTTGCCGCGGCCACCATTCTTTCCTTTTCCTCCCATTACTTCGATGCTCCCCAGAGAACTCTTTCTCTACCTTTCATCCACATCGTCAGGGGAGAAGCGGAGAAAAAAAATGAAAGATGCCGTTCATCGTCGGTCTTCGTCTATTCCTTGCGCACTCTCCTCTTCCCCTCTTTCATCCCGTCCCGTCCACACCACTCACGCGAGTGAAAGCAGCATCGTCGTCCTCCTCTTCTTCGATCTCCACTTCCACGTTACTTCGGTCCCTTCACTCCCTTTGGGCCTCTCCTCCGCCCCCCTTGCGACTTACCTGCGACAAAGGAATGATTCCGCTTCTTTATTCCACTTGGTCCACAGTGTGACATTATTTTCTTCTGCCTATGCCTCCGTCCCGAACGGAAAAATGGGCTTTCCGAACTGGAGTGGCTCGAAGGAGGCTTTGTGTGGGCAGAGAGAGAGAAAGAAAATGGGGTGGTGATGTGGTGTCGAAGCGAGTGGGACATGTTTTCTTTTTTTTTTTAAGGGTTAACACGAAATCGTCACGTTTTAATTTTTTTGTTTTTCGTCCAGGAGCTTTCACGTGGGAAGAAAGAAATCTACAGGGACGCTCGGGGTTCGTGGGTTTTCTCTTTTCCCCTTGTCGTGTTTCGCGTGCCTGTGAATTCTATATTTACTGAATGAGGGCCGAGAGTGTCAAAAGGGCTGGTCGCATTTAGACGTGGGAATGAGTGAGTGAGTTAAGCTGAGCGAGCGGTACCGGGTGGAACACCCGTCTGGTTTCAGTGTCCGAGGGAGGGATAAGAATCGGTTTTATCCCTCAGGATTAATAGCCACTGAAGTGGAGTTCATTGGGAGAGTTCGGCGGTGAAGCTCTTCTGCAACGGGACCGAGAGGTATTGGTAGCGTGGTGCAGTGAGTGGGATGAGGGAGGCGCCATGGGAAGAAGACTTAAAGCGAGATTGGAAGTTTTTCAGAGAGCTTTTATCGACGGGCCTAAGAGGAGGCTCAGAAATATGTTTATTTGTGTTTAGTTATTAATAAAAATACTTCTTTGAGGGAAAATTCATTGAGAAAGTATACCTGTTCACATTGTAACCATGAGAAAACTCAAATAATATGCTAAGAGAGTAAATATATTTTTTAGCTCCTCTGAAATTTGAGTTAGGTAGCGAAATCACATAAAGTAAATTTTTATTGTATATCGATCACGCTAAGGTATGGGAAAATTTTATGGCAACAAAATGGAACGAAAAAGTTATTTTATCTCCTGATTTTGAATTTTTTATGTTACCGCATATTATTAAAAAGCAACGAAAGAGACTGTAATTTCAATTACAAGTCAAAATAATACCTTAATTATTTAAAATCATACGATTTTGTTTTCATTCAATCATCCATTAAGTCACGTGGGGTCCCTAACGTAAACAAAATTGACTGAAAAATTTGTACTGAATCCCTTTTCAGTGCACACCTGAGTGTACACCGGATGCTTAAAAACAAGTTGATTAAGGTTGATTCTCGCTTTGATGTTTGCCTCTCCACTTCAAAGAAAAAAGCTCATTAGTAGTCCGAAATAAGTTTTCCGGTTTATTTGTGTACAAAATTGCACTTTCAAATGAGGAGTGAGTTTTGAGATGTAAATTTTAATCTTGGATTACATTTCCCTCCCGTAGACTGCAACCATGATGTGGTGGAAAGTTTTCGCGTTAACTCCTAGATTTGCAATGACGAGAGCAATGATAATTGCTCAACGTACTGTTTATCTTGGTAGATAGGTATAGGAGTCAGACGAAAAATAGTGCACACGTCAAAAACACTTTTGAGAAAATAAATGGGAAACCACCTCAGTTATCTTTCCCGTGATAGATATGGGTGCAAGATAGATAGAGATAATTAAGATTCATAGAATGAATGCATTCTGCCAACCACGAGATGAAGCTTGGGTGGCTGTTCTGTCCAGCAATGGGAGAGGCAAAACCTCCCCGGTCGTCATCACAGGAAATCTATAAACTGCCGAGATGAAAGTAGGGAAAAAGAAGACCCAGAACAGGATTGCGAAGTTTAGGATATGCTCGTACATGGTATGTTGGGACGATGACGAGGGCAGGCAAGCTAGAAAAAATTAAGAGAGACATGGATAAGGGGTTAATGTGTTAAGATTTTGTGAGGTGAGATGGAAAGATTGCTTGAATACTGGAAAAGTAGTTACAGAGTGATTTATAGTGAGGGGTGGGTTAAAATGGTGTGGTCGTGATATTGATTCGGAAACTGAGTGATAGAATTTTATTATTAGAGATGAAAGCTGATCCAAACAATGTAGTGGTAACCCAAGTGTATTTGCCGGCAATTAATCACCAGGAGAAAGAAATAGACAGCTTGTAAAAATAACTAGAAGAACCATCGTCAAAGCTCCAGGAAGGAGGCACCAAATAGTATTGGGTATTAGAATTGATTGAAGGGTATTGTTGAAAATTGCAAGGAGGGATGGGAATGAAGTTGAATATTATGATTTAGGAAGTAATTACTTATTAATTTATATCTCTACAGGAGTTTGATAATGACTGGAACCTGATTAAAACATTATCAAAGGTGAAGATATGATTATAATATGCTGGGAGAAACAGGTAGGTACCAGTTAGATGTTATCATGACTCGTCATAGGTTACGAAACAATTTCAACTTACAAAAGCTTCCCAGGTGCAGATCCAGGTTTGGATTATAATTAAGTTTAATCAAATGTAATATAAATTACAAAAGGATCAGGAGAAACATGAGAGTGCCAAGTTGGAATCTAAAAGATTTACATAGAGTAGAAAGGAAGGAGTACAGAGCTTAATAAATAGTTAATGGGGACAGGGGAATGAAAGCGGTTGGGCAAAGGTGGACGAAGCTTAGTAACGGAGTAGTAGGTTCAGCTTAGGGAACAATAGGAATGCTAGAGAATAAGAGAATTAAAAAGCTAAGGTTGAAGGTAGAAGAGATATTTAAGAGGATGGATGTGGAAGAAAATGGAACACTCTAAGCATGGAAATTAAGAGAAGAATGAACAGAGAATTAACGATAAATTCAATCGAGAAAATAATCGGACTAAGGAAATGTGGTGGAAATATCAGTAAGAAGTACTATATGAGAAGGTAAGAGAATAACCAGGATTTAGTGAACGAAAAATTATACATAATATATGGGGATAGGTTGGTACGTTATGAATAAAGCCGATGAGATTCAATGACGTTAGTAAGAATGTGTAGAAGATCTTCATGGTAATGCTGTTAGGTGGGCCAGTTTAGAAATAGAAAGGGAATAAGACGTAGACGAGGATGCCATGGGTTTAAGCATTCTAGATAGTGAGATAGAAAATGTGTTGAAGGGGGTAAATTCCAATAAGGCGGTGGAAAAATGTAAGAAATAGAGTCTTTGAACTTATGAGCAGTATATACGAGGAAGAAATATGACCAGAAGATTTCTTTATGTCACTGTTGATACCAAAACGAAACAGTTCAAATCAGCTGTCCTATGTGAGGACCAAATGAAGATTAGTTTAATTTCACATGCACCAAAGATATTTCTGAGAATCATCAATAGAAGGTTAAAAAAAACTGCGCTAAATACGTAGGAGTACCGAAAACCTAGATTAATGTGGCTTGAGGAAGGGGAGGGGAACTTGTTATGCCACTACAGTTATGAGAATATTGGTAGAAGAGAACATCGTATATTATCAGAATACAAAGTCTGGCCAATAAATACGTTAACTGGAGCAATACTGTGGCCATGACGCGGGCTATAGCCCCACCCACTAGCGACATTAGTTGTCTGAGACCCAATGAGCCGTCTTTATGTGCCGTTTATGTGATTGGTGGATCGTCGTGCTGTGCGTATGTTGCCAGTTTTGTTAGTTCCCGTTTTACTTGTTTTACTGTTTATCAATAATGGAAATTGACAAAATCACGCAGCAACGAATCAACATATCAAGTTTTTTTGGTGAAGTGCGATAAAAATTATCAAGAAATTACTGAAATATTGCCAACTGTTTACGGTGATAATGCTCTGAAGAAAACATCCGTTTTTAAGTGGATAAAGCGTTTTAAAGATGGCCGACAAGACGCCACGGATAATGCAAGGCCGGGACGATCTTCAACCACTTGTGTTGACGACATCATCGATCGTGTGCGGTCCCTTGTCCTTACCAATCGTCAAAAAAACTGTCCGAATGATAGCTGATGAACTGACTTTAATAAAATCAAAAGTATCCACTATTTTAACGGAAAATAATAGATGAATTCTTCACCATGACAGTTCACCTGCACATTTAGCATTGATTGTTCACCAGTTTCTGGCAAAAAATTCAATCATCGTCCTTGAATATCCTCCTTATTCGCCGGATCTAGTTCCTGCGACTTTTTCCTGTTCCCAAAAGGCAAAAAATGTGATGAGGGGACATCACTTGGAAGATGTGGCCACAATGAAGCAAGAAAGGACGAGAAAACTAAAAAGTCTAACTGCCGAGGACTTTCAAGGGTGTGCTTTAAACAGTGGAAAAGAAGATGGAACAAGTGCATAGCAACGAATGGAGAGTGATTTGAAGGGGGAAAAATCGATGTAGACTAAATGTCGCAAAATAAGGTTTTTCTGGCCTCAGTTCGCGTATTTATATTGTATGCTTTTTGGTCTTTATGAAAAGAAAACCGTGTAGAGCACGAGAAGTGATGGAGACATAGCGGAATATGATAATGGACTTGAGAGATGGACGACTTACCCAAAACTTGTACATAAATCAGACGGCAGTAAGACGGGATATCTCGTTAACATGTACATGTATGCTTGTGAAATTTGAATGGTAGTATTTGTAGGGATGGAGGTAGAAATAAAAGTGGACTTCAGATAATTAAGTTGGTTATGCATCCAAATGATCCAAAAATAATGAGTCAGAGAGCCAAGAAATTACAATTGTTATTGAGTGCTTTACAGAAATAAAAAAGGGATACTTTTTAAGGTTTAAGCATAAGAAAACAAAGTAATGAGATTCTCGAGAATTAGGAAAGCTAAGTTAATTATTAAAGTAAATATAAAATATTGAAGGTAAAAAGTAGATCAGGCTGAATATATTTGGGCAGTATTTTAGAGGAAAATTGGCGTTGTAATGAGGATATTAGGAGAAGAATTGTAGTAGGAAAAGAAACATTTGCAAGAAGAAGAGAACTAATGACGGGCACAGTGGCTGAAGAACGGGAACAGTGAAGAAAGAGTAGTAAAGACTTCAATATGGAGTATTTTGCTTGATGGATGTGAGAAGTTGCGTTTGAGGCAAGAGGATGAGTGTAGATTGGAGAGGATTTTGAAATGTGGGTGTGGGGAATTAAGTGCAGAGAATAAAGAGAATTAGTCTGACAGAGAGGATGAAAAACTCTGACGTTCTAAATGGGGCGGGCGAATGAATGTGTTAGTTGGGGAAATTCAAAAAAAGATCGAGAAAGTGGATGAAGGAAATATTGAAAGGTAGTGGCATGTTGAAGAACGTAATAGAAGGGAGAACGTTGGGAACGCGGGGTAGAGAAAGGAAGAGGGCAGGCTTTTCAGACAGCATGAAGGCAGATGAATGTTTCGAAGAAACCAGGAATAAAATAGGAGTTCCCATGTTACTTGAAAATAAATAGTCACCGCCCAAAGTCGAATTTTAAAATAATTAGAATATCTTTATTAATTGATTACTTTTATATGTCATCATTATTCAAACTATAACGTATGCCACTTACTCTATTCAAAATTCTATTGTATCTGGTCCCTTGGAAACTATGCAACAGAAAATAAGATACTTTATAACTCACTACACGCTTGTAACTATACTTGTATAGCTAAGTTTCGCTATATTCGGCTCATCAACTGATGTCGTCAAATTGGATTAAAATGTCATTTCCGATTAGAATTTGGACTCCTAACCTTAACTTTATTTTCCCATTGAATCGAAGTACTGATTTCGAACAGTTTGGCTATCTTTCTACGTGGCATAATTAAATATTAAGTTACAATTTTTAACCTACAAGTTCGTAAGGGAAAATATTTCCATCGTATCATTGGGGTTTCTTATCATATATTAATTTATTAATATATTAATCCATGTTTTCCTAACGCTTCCGAGTTTGTAGTTCCATTTCAACATAGCCTTAAAAACAATTAATCCCCGTTTAACACGCTAAATCTTCGAATTTGGTGTATTTGAGAGGACGCCGTTAACGTATTATGATGGTGATAGTTTGCAGCATTGATGGATTTATTTCACGATGAGTTTAATATGGAAAATATAGTCCCAATTAAATTTTTAAATATCTTTGTTTTCTTAGAGCTGTATTGAATTTGAAAAGAGTAACTTAAGAGGACATTAGGAATTGAGTTAGGTCATCAATTTAAAAATATTTGAAGCATTAAGGAGCCTGACCTTTCTAATTGATTCAGACTACGACGAAAAGAGAAAAAATATTTCAATCTTTCTTCATGTTGTTCAATTATTTTGAGAGGAAAAGGAGCAGGGGGCATACTTCAATTCACTTTAGTGGCATTTTGGAAAGGGATAAGAGTTTGTGGGAAAGAATTCCCATGACCTTTGAAAGAAAAAGTTTGTTCAGGATTTAGTATAGGGTGGAGTGTTACGAGATTACAGATTCTGAGGAAGTTGATGTCAATAGGTTCAATGAGGAAAAAAATGCGAAATATAAGTAAATGGGAGATTTTTGCTCGAACATCCTCGTTGCTCTTTCTCTCGTCTTATAAATATTAATGATCAGACCGAAGATTTATCAGTAATATTTCAGTCACCTTAAATTCTTTCTCTCACTTTCTGAGGAATTAAGGACAGATTTCATAGACACGATAGGTCATTTAAGTCATCATAGATACGATTTCCCAGAGGTACGGTGAATTTTTTATCGAACGTATAAATAATGTATTCCTCTACACTATCCTATGTTGCCAAAATTTCCTTTAGAGTTATTGCAGATGTGAAAATCCCAGCAAATACGTTTGCGTTTGAAGCGATAAACTTTTTCGACCAAAATCTGAATGCCCTAAAACGTTTAGCATACAATCAGCTTTTAGTAATCCAATTTATTTAAATGATTTTATGTATTTAAACTTTTGGCAAAACTTCCTTTGTGAATTATATTTTCATATGTATTGATCGCATCATTATTCGTTTAAAAGGGCAAAAAAAAGGAAGTTTGCTTTTCATGAAACATAGATAAAATGTGTCGGAGTATTTTCAAAAGAATTGCTGCTACTTTTAACTTTAATAATGGTTTTTAATAATGTGATAATCTGCATAATAAATTACGATAAAACTAAATGTACTCAACCAAAAGTACTTCCACTATTGCCTCATCAAAATGTTTAGGTTAATCAAAAGGTTAAGGCAATACGTCAGCTTTGTAACAGCTCGAAGTTAAAGCCATTCTCTTAGAGAGCACAGAATGAAATTAAATGCATTGTTTGTTGAGCACTATTGTCAGTGTTCTCTTGTTTTCTTCCATTTAACGAAATAAACGGAAGATATTTGCCATGTTTATTCAAGACAATGATATATTCTGCCATTAAATTTCCTTAGGAGAATAACTTATCCAATAACCGATTAAGAAAATTAAATACCATGTATTTAACTTGCAAGCCAATTAGCCAGCTCTCCTCCTAGAATGTTAGTTCCTCTCTGAACAAATTTAATCGGCAAATTATGGGAAAGAAAGCTCTGAAATTCACTATACAGGTACTCATCACTAGTATTTCTCATTCTCATTTTCAAAATTCGGAACTTCATTTTTATTATAACTTGAAATTTCATTTTCAATTTACACCAATTTGTGTATTTAATTCAAAGTTCTCCTCGATTAAAGTGGATTTTTACAACGGATTAGAAGTTTCACTCGCATCGAGTACCCATCTCATTCATTTCCGGGATCGTGTAGTTGGCGTCGTCAACACTAGACTTATAAACACAGTTTGATTCTTTTCGGTTCGGTCGAATATACACAGTTTGATTTTTTCAAGAAACATCGTCCATCGTGGGCAATCCCCTCAAATATCCCTTAAATTAGTTATTTCATTTTTCCTCCAAGCGCAAACCAGAAGATTTTATAATTCCGTAAACGTTACTTTTCCGCTTTTGTCATGAGTTATTTGGAATGCACGTCAATTGAATGGCATCCAACCGAGGAAATCCCATTCATGACATACTATACAGGGTTAATGATTTAGAAGAATCAAACTGATTGAAATTATGGTTATGAAGGAACAAAACGGTGATCTCACACCTGATTACGGAAACAGTCGAGGACAGAAGATTTAACACTGAAATTAAATTGTTGAAATGATAATGCAGAGGAGGTGGGGTTTACACCAGAGTTTAATGAACAGTCCTACTTTAAATTTCCGTTCTCTCTACGAATATATAATAAGATAATTAGATTCCAGAACTGAATGAGTTTGGGCTTTCTTTTCCCCGTGAAAATAGACGAAAGCAACGACTGAATGGCTACGACTCTTAATCCAATCACTTAAAACCTTTTTTCGAGTTCCATCGGTGCGCGCTTGACCGAACATTGGGTGATTAGAGAGGTACATTTGATTGTTTAAGTTAAAATAATTGCGTGAATGGTTCATCTAAAATGTGGTTTTCACTTTAATGCCACCACGTAGGAGAAAAACAAATTTTCAAGATTTTCACATGTGAATAATGAAGATGGTTTTTGGGGTTGGTTGGTGAGGAATAGGAGAACGAGCAGGAAAAATCGAAGAGAAGTATCAGAGATTAACACATATTACACTCACCCCGTACGGGACCGATTTGTTCTCCGAACAATGGTTGAGAAGAGAGTGGGGAATGGCCATCACAGAAAATTCCGGTAGCTCCCATTATCCCATTATCATTCCCCACCACGTTCTCGCTCATAACCAACGCCGCCCACTTGGGGTGATTCTGTGTAATCGAACGGCATATTCGCATTTCATTCCAGCAGTCCAGGTAATAAGTAGAATATAGACTTCCCTTCCATATCGGGGTGAGGGGATGACAATAAATCCATGGCTTTCCGAAAAAAAACTGGACTCTTTTGAAGTGAATGCGGTCCGCTGTAAAAAAAAACTTGCTTTGAATGGCATGGTGATGCGTTCGTTAAATTTTACTCACCCTGTTCAGGGAGAGAATCCTTCTGAAAAAAAAACGTGATACAGTACTGGCCTTTGTTTTCTGTATCTGAAAAAAGCAGGCCTTCAATTTTTTTTATGGAATAGAATTATATCAGTCATACCAGTTAATTTCAGCCTTTTTTGGGATACACAAGTTTTATTCAGAATGGCTTCAGTAAAAAATCCCCCTATGTTCTGATAGCATAAACATAAGCGGAAGCGGGAGAGAGAGAGAGAGAAAGAGAGAACCATTAGCAAACCAGAATTTTTCGGAGACTTTGACAAAGACATATCTAACTAGCACATGAATCACGAAATACCTCGGTATTCATTACTTTGACTCTTACGGTAGGAGAAAAAGAATTTTATTTTTAAATCGACCGATTCCATTTTTCTCTTCCTCCCTAATCACCATAAAATTATGCTGAGATTGGTAATTTTCCGTGTAAATATCTACGCGATTCAAAGAAGCAAGGTGTCCCAGGTGTTTCCCCGGATTGATCCGAGAGGACGGGCATAGGAAATCGGGAGGGAACCGCACTTGGCGTCAACAGGCCAAAGGTCAGGCGTACTGAAGAGGGGAAGGTTTGGCAAACAAATCCCCTTCGGCGAATGAACGAACATTTTCTCGCTTTCACCAATTCGGCCCTATATAGCAGCACATGGCGCATTAACAATATTTCAAGTTGTAAATCAAGATCTATTAGGAGCTACGGAGGTAGTCGGAAGTTTTCACACTTGTTTGATCGTGCTCACCATTCTTGTTGATGTGTGTCCACAGGATCACGTTAAGCCAATTGACTTATTATCCGCTTTTTTAGGGGCCATATTGTGCATTACGCATTGGCACCTCACCAAAAAGAATAACTTGATCGGTTGAAACAATTTGTTTATATCATGTGAAAAACCATGTTTATTCATTTATAAGCTTCAGATTTATCACAAAATGTGTGGCTCCTTGCTCAATTAACGGATACCTGCGGGATATTTTGTATGCTCTTCTGTTTATCTCAACTATTTTGAACTCTTGTCGAAATTTTGAGACGAATTATTTTCGGATGTTTATGTTGTTGAAAATGTCATGGACATTGTTTCAACATGTTGTGACATGTCAACATGAAATGCTTGTGGTAAGTCTGGTGGTTGTCATTGTAATACATACTTATGTCACTCTTACTAGTTTCCATGGCTCCTTAAGTTCATTTTCCAAAGGTGTCGTTATGCAATTTTTTCATCTTCCTCAGTAGCAACATTTGTAGCATGAGAAACTGTGTTACGAGTAATGTCTATTAAGTTATTTTTCTCTTTGCTGTTGTTATTTTATTACAAAACCACAAACAATTGTCAACCCGAAGGTCGGTAAATTGGTGATGGATTTCACTCAATACTAAGCCCGATGAAGTTTGAAATTCGCACATCAGGGTAGGGGGACCAGATCTTTTCCTTGTATCGCCAAAAGATTCCCAGGAAGTTCTGGTCCCCGAAAAATCACACGGCTGGTGAAGCTGAGGGTGCCCAGAGACGTGCCCTGGAATCAATCCCGGATATTCTGGCTAGAAGTCCAATGCTCTATCCCTGTAATATCACGTCCCCGTTATTTTACTATGTCCCTTAAAACAGTTTACGTACGTCTTTTTTTTACTTTTAATAATCAAACCACTTTACTTTTCCACATAAACTCATAACAAAGTTTATGTGGAAAAGTAAAGTGGTTTGATTATTAAAAGTCAGTATGAAGATTTTTCACCAAGTTACGCCAGAAACTGTTTTTTTTAGCTTACGTACGTGATTATTTTATTTTGGTCCCTGGACTCTTCCGACCGTAAATAGTTGTATCGTGAGTGAGGCGAAAATATACTCTGGCTGAGTAAGTTCCCTTTACTGGTACAGTGATACACTTTTTCCCTTTTTTTTAATATTTGGGTGTTCAATAATTCTAACACTGAAACAATAAGTCATAAATAATGAGGTGAATAATAACGTTTACTACTATGAGAAAAACAAAATTTGCACTTTTCCACAGATTTATTTGTAACGTACAACGCGTTTACTATCCAGTTCATTAAGTAAACCCCAACAACTACCTCTCAATCGACCTACTCCACTACGGTATAATATATTTTAGCTTCGGCCTTCGTATTGGAAGTTTCCGGGAAAGGTTAACCGGTTCCATTATATTGCATCGGACAGAGAACAATCAAGTCAGTGTTTCTTCACTCTTCCTTGTCACCGCTTTCCCTTCTACGCAGGGGTGGCGTTCGAAAGAGTTTTATTGTTGCTGCGTCATTTCGTGTTCAACTCATGCCAACAAATTGCGGACTTTATAAAACAACGCAAGACGTAGCCGTAGAAGAGAAACGGAAATTTCTTGCGCTACATTAGGAAAAATTGATTCGAGGCAGGAGGCGAGAGAAAGACGGCATTAGTAGGCAACGACATAAAGAGGAGAAAAATTGTAAAATAAACCAATGGATTGATTTCTCTTGCACCACATCTTCACGGAGGTAATAGTTGTTTTACAAGTAGATATGAAATTGCATAGAAAATATTTTACAAATACATGTATCCAAGTTTTGCATATAATTTACACCTTCAGGCTTCACGTCATGGAATTGCGTGAATTTCCATTTAAAAATGAACATCATCACAATTTCCACATTTAATTCATCCAAGTCTTTTGTTTTATTTTTGTGATATATTAATTTGATAGAATAATATTTAGATATTAATGTGCATACAAATAGTATTCTGAGAATTTGAGCTTCATTATTTCGATTATAATTTCATTTAGTCAAGCTTTATTGAATCATTTGTGATGCTGAAGTTTCAGGGATAATTTTGTCTATCATTTTTTTCTCCTCATTTAATGAACGAGTTACTGAAGCATTTTCTAGGATGCCCATTATGAAATGTAACGTATTTACAACAAAAAAGAGATGAGTCAATGAAAATTCTTCTAAATATTAGCTCGCTGGAGAAAGTAAATTTGTTAAAATTTAACGATGTTCTAGCATTGAATAGTCTAACCTTGGATACAAGTATTATTATCGGCAGCAGATAACCGAAGTTCACGAGTTCAAACTCAACTCAAGGTAGAAATTAATATAAAGTGGCATAGTCGCGTTGAATAGTAATAGCTTATTTTCAGGCAATATGATTTTGCATGTAGCAATTAAATAATTAAACAATCGAGCGTAAAAAAAGGAAGACCGAAAGTATCACACCTCAATTAACCGTCACCATAAGGAGCAAAAATTATTAAATGGAGATGAAGTATGGTTTGATAACACAGGCCAACAGTGGTTTTGGGTCCGGAGTTTGTAATGCTGATTTAAAGAACAAATGGGGTGCTGAATCCAATTATGACACTAGTTTTTTCCTATCAGCTGTAGTTTTCAAGATTTAGATATGTTGTTACTTACGTAAAAAAATCTTCTACATGATGATATGGGAATATTATATTAATAACACTGGCCAACAGTGGTTTTGGTGCCGGAGCTTTTAATGCTGATTTAAAGAACAATTGGGGTGCTGAATCCAATTATGACACTAGTTTTTTCCTATCAGCTATAATTTTCAAGTTATAGATATGTTGTTACTTACGTAAAAAAATCTTCTACATGATGATATGGGAATATTATATTAATGATTATCCCATTGGCCTACAATATAGAAATATACATAACTTATTGACAGTTTATTGAAAATAAAAGGAACACCACAGAGTGGTTATAAATTAGTATACTTATAGATTTATTTAACTTTGAAAATTATTTTCCGGAATATATTAAATATTAAAACAACTAATCGTAAGATCTAAGAAATATCTAAAAAAGTAGAGCTGTTAAATAAAAACGGATTTCATATTTGGATTCAGCTCTACAAATATAGTTAAAATCATCACAAAGATTCCCGGCACCAAAAAAAAATTTTTTTTGTAGGCCTGTGTAATAAATGAGATTTAAACAAAGATAACCGGCATCCTTATGAATTGATAAGGATATTCGGTAAGAGAAAAATATGTCTTTTACCAACTTCGGAAGCAGCATACCTGAGTGATTAAGGTCACCACCAATTATGGTGATGCTGTTATTATTTATGCGTGTAAATTGATGTATTTGTTCGTCGTGTGCATGAAGTGTTTGAAAGTCTAAGTCTGGAGGTCTATAGAAGGAGCATAAATTAACGTCGCGTTGATTAGATCGCAGTAGAGTGCACCAAACACTTTCTATGTTGTTATTATCAAATACGCATAATTTCAAAAATACTTTTCACTGCCTTGAAAACTCCTCCTCCGAGTCTATTACCTCTATCGCGTCGGTAAACTGTAGAATCTG
The DNA here is from genome assembly GCA_037158775.1 of Hetaerina titia. Classification (NCBI taxonomy): domain Eukaryota; kingdom Metazoa; phylum Arthropoda; class Insecta; order Odonata; family Calopterygidae; genus Hetaerina; species Hetaerina titia. The sequence goes on along the minus strand of CM073769.1, from coordinate 85,684,291 downwards.
TCGCAAACATTTCTCGGTCGTTTACATCATCATACAACCAACTCTTTGGGCCTATGTCAATGCAATAACTTTGGATTATATGCTCGAGGTCCTCCCTTATTTTTAAGATTTCTACAATTTAATACAGGGAAAGATAGGTTATTTTTATTTTTAATGACACCCGTAATTTTGTCTGACAGTAATTTAGAGCGCGTTTGTGAACAAGTACGTGTAAAATGTCTTTCGGCGTTAATGCCAATGTTGTCCGTTTCTCTTTTTTTATTATCGCAGTAATGATTTTATGTGCGCTATCCGTACTGACAGTGGATGCCCACGAAGCCCATGTAACCCATGTTTCAATAAGTCCCTGGACTTATTGAACGGGATATTATTTTGGGGAGGCATAATTTACCTGGAATACCTTGAGAAGGGAAAATCTATCAATAGCGACTATTCCATCGAGTTATTGGTGCTTTTGAACGACGAAATCGTAAAAATACGACCGCACATGAAGATAAAAATAAATCATCTTTCGCCAAGACAATGCACCGTGCCACAAATCAATGAAAACCCGATCAATGATCTGAAGAAGATGCTCCTGCTGGGAAAAAGATTTGGCTCAAATGAGGAAATCATCGATGCAACTGAAGCTTATATTTTGAGGACAAGGACAAATCGTTTTACAAGCATGGTAACTAAAAGTTAGAAAAGCGTCGGAATGAGCTCTTCAATGTGATTATGTTGATGAATAAAAATGAATTTTTCGAAACAAAAGTTGTTTTCTCAGTTAATCCCGGGGCTTATTGAACGATTCCCGGGATTTATTGAACGTTGGGTTACATGTTTTTGATTCCGCAGTGATTAGTAGTCCGCATAGTATTCCGCAATTTCGAAAATGTACATTGAATTCCCCATAATTTCGCCAACTCTCTATGCTATCTATGCTAAAATCTTTGTACATGTTCATGTATCCTACGCGCCACCAACTGCGACGCCTCGGCATTATCGTGGACCCCGGAGCGAAAACTGCGGTGCTCGATTTCATTATTGAAAGTGAACATTTTTTCAAACAATCAAAAACCGATCCGAAAAAGAGATCGTTTTGTGTTTTGTTTCTTGAGAGGGGAAATCACACACTTATGAATGAAAATTAAAATTCTCACCTCTAGTGCGTCACGTTGCATGGCTGTCTGCTCGTTCATAGGAGGCACAACTAATATTCTAACGAGAAATAAATTTAATTGTGCTCTTTGCGTGCATTGAAATTCCGGCATTCTAGATTGTTGACAATTCCGACTGGAGACGGCGGACGTACGAGATAAGAATCGTCTCTGATTGGGCCGCGATCGACAAGAATGCTGTGTCTTTAATCTTTTCTGAAACCTTTTACTTCTTCTTTCTGGTTAGAATGTTTAGCGCGCGAAGTGAAATCGGACCTCCATCCTGACCGTTCTCAGTCCTTCAGAATAGGAATCAACACCTTTGTACGCGTAGGAATGAAATTGGATCCTCCTTTGCCCAAACTATTCAGGGGAGTTCTCCGCTGTCCATTTGGTTATCCCAGCTCATGAAAGAGACTCAGACCTGAGTACTCCTCCGCTCTCCTCGCGTCGCCTTACCCTCGTCATTCACCTTATTTCTCCTTCCTCCCTCGCAGCCCAGCAATGGCTTCGCAACCCTTACTCCTCTCCCATCGCCTGGTGCCCCAAGAGACAACCCACTCCCGGCTTGTCTTCGGCTCCCTATTTCGTTTAATCTCATATCTCTCATTCTAAATTTCTCCGTATCCTCGTCCTCATTTTTCTGTCGGGAGAATTCTGCGAATTTTATTGCTCCAAGAGAGTTGAAAATGAGATTACCTCGGGAATTTTCAAAATCAGCAAGCATCAAGCCTGTTTTTTCCTCAAATCGCGGTCTTAAGTTTTTTTGTGAAGGAAATAAACGAAGGAAAAAAAAGGCGTTATTGTCCTTCAAATTTTTGTCTGAGTTTCAGCCGCTTTTTCCTCAATGGTGCAAACGTCTCATTAAATAAATTTTAATTCTATTAAAACCACATGCATTAGCACACTTTTCTAAAAAATATATTGGAAATGGACAGGATATATAGTGTCACCCTTTCGTCAACACCTTATGTAGGCTTATTGAAACTTATTAGAGTGCCCCTGAGGGTTCTGAAAGTCGACATGTTTTTCCTTTGCTTTCGTACCTTTCTTTACGAAGTAAAGCTCTGATCTCAATTTTTTCCATCTTCACAAGTCACTACACGGGAGCAACAACAGAGAGGCGTTCGCGCCACAGATCTCTTCCCAGAGCTCTGGCACGTTAGGTGTTTACTCAGAAAAGATAACCTATTACTATGCAGGAAACTCGTTGCGCTAGTTCTGACATCTAGTGATGATTCCGAGAACCTTTCAAACTACCCTCTTATATTCCACTGTCATTACTTAAGTTACGAAAGATACCTAAACGGTTATTTAATGTGTCATGCATAAATTTCTTCTGCTGATGAAGACATACAATACATACAAATTGTGATTGAAGGAATTCTTATAATTGGAGTTGAGCTACGTTATTTGCTGACTCTTAATTTAACTTTGATCCGAAAAATATAAATTTGATAATTTTATAATGGCACAGAAGAAGAGAGCAAATTATATTTCAAGAACCAACGGTCAGTCCGCGTTTGCTGAATATTTAAACAATGTTCTAACTCATTATAGGTATCTCACATTTTAAATATTAATATCCATATTTTCGTTCGAATTATGACAAACTACTCGATTTGTGAGATCATTAACTGCATCAGATCAAAGAAATAATGAATGCTTAATTGTTAATTTTTTTGGAAACTGTCATGTAGGTCATGATAAAATGTTATTCACAAATTTTCGTAAGAGCAACTCAAGTTTGGTGAGGCGAATGTTCTATTTTTAACTTATATTAATTTTGATTAGGATTAATTTTAATTTTTACTAGTTTTCCTATTAGACTACAACCTTTCCTATGTCTCATTGGTTCACTTTACTGCGTTCCATTCGTCCGACTTTGGCGTTACCTCCCTCTCCTCTTTGATAGCAGGATTGAAATAGCCCCTAAATGGACTGCACGACCGTCTCGGAAAACAAAATCCTCTCCAACCCCTCTCTCTTCATTCCCCGACCGCGCCCTTTTTTGTCTCTCGACGTCCCTCCCATGTCACTTTATATTTCAAATTCCTTCCGCTTTTTCGCTTCCTTCACTTTTCCATCTCACTCGAATCCAACTCTTTTTCCCAGCTCCCTCCCACACATCCATTCCCCATTCCCAAGCTCGACTGGTGTATTTGCCTTCCAAGATTTTTTAAGGGTGTCTCTGCCATATCTCCCTGTCCCTAGTTTAATTCTGCCAACAAAGTCCAGGATTCCTCACTCAGAGCACTGGACAGCCCGGCATGAACCTCATTTTATTCATCCCCTGATTAAATCTGCTTAAATTCTGGAATACTAATTTGTGTGAGCTTCCATGAAATTTATTTGACGGTAGTAAGAATGATTAATTTTCGAATATGTGATTTTCTTCTATTTAATATTATTATTATTGCAATTTATATGGGCATACAAAGCATGTCAGCTGATATACGAATCTTTAATATCACAGTCAAACTTGCCTTTCTGTAACAACAGCACTTCATCATCAATCTCTATCGCAAAAAGGCATATTCACATTCATGAACAGAGAATACTTAATTATGAAAAATCTCAACTACGCTACTTTACATGGTACTTGATCAATAGCAAGTAGTGTCACAGTTGTGGTAGAAATTGGCTAAAAGAAAGAGGTCGTTGAGGAAGGAATGAAACTCATATTACATTTCATAATTAGAATGACCGGCAAAACTTCTGTTTTTAGTCAGGGGTGTTTCGTTGACCTTGTATAAATTTTGCTAAATATTACGAATTTCCCTAATGTTTGCACTTTGTTAACTTCATCTGATGTTTATTACTTCTACTTGTCTGAAAATAAACTATCATCCCCGAAAAATATGCAAAATACTTCCATTTGTAGGTTGGACTGCTAGCAAATATACTTTTACCAATTTAATGTTTTTACCAAGAGTATTTTATCCGGGTTAAGCATATGTATGCGAACGTAATTTTTCAGGGGTAATTTTTTCTGCGCGGTTATTTGTGAGATACTTACTCGAATTCAAGTATTTTTTATCACCTTAAAATTTATTTTGAACGTTTCAATTTCATCAAAGTAGGTTAAAGTTCAAGAAAAAGGATTCCAACAAATTATCTGGATACAGTTCACAATTTCGTTCCCCTCGCGTCTTGACAGCTCATTGAATTGCCATTTAAATATAATCTCGCCTTAAGATTGTATTCCGCGCCTACCAATTACGTCGACTCATATTCTGATGCGTAATTAAATCCCTTTTACGCATCTAACGGTTATCAAACACTCTTGTGCCAATGATTCCATTTCCTCCTAAGCTCTTGTTCCCTTTTATCAGCTCGCCGGAGTTGTGGAGTGCGCTAATCTCTCGCACGGCGACCTATTGCTATTCTACAGACTCATTTCCTCCCTACTTCTTCCTTGTTTCCTATCAAATTTCCTATCCCTTTATGCTTCACACGCCTTTATTCCTTAATCCTTAGCCCCATCGTCCTCTTCCTCTTCCCTTCCATCTATGCACTACAACAGGAATTCTGTAGTAATAAATAAACATAAACACGAAATCAACCCGACGGTCGATTTGGTGGCTGATTATGGAGTTCATTTACGGCGTGTGGAAATCACACTTCAGTGTTGGGGAGCCAGTTCCTCCCTGTACCGGTTCTGGTTTCCCAGGAATATCTGATACTGGAAAAATCACACAGAGGTGCCAGAGAGGCTTACCCAGGAATCGAACCCGGGCCCTCCGGTCAGAAATTCAGCGCTATTACCCATTTGATATTTTCATATTTTAGCATCCTGCAAGCCACCGCTAGGGTGTGTGGCATGGGATGAATAAACACCAGACTATTAACCCATGCACTACCGCGACTCACAGGAAATATATATATATATATATATATATATATATATATATAGATATATATATATGTATATTTCTATAAAGCAACAGTATAGATGATTTCTTCGAAGTAAGACGGAAGTGTTGAATAAAAAACTTAGACAGCAACACACAGCACGAGAACACATAAAAAGAACACTCACAATAATATCTTGATAATTTTGACGGACTCGAACTCCGACTTCGGAAGATATTCCTAAGCAGTCATATCTTATCTTCCGAAGAAGACTGAGTCCGAGTCCGTCGAAATTATCAAGATAATTGTGACTTTGGCGCTTTATAAGATCGCAGATCTCAATATAAATCAGGTTTCCTTATTAGCTCAAATGGGAGAGCATCCGCCCGGAAAGTGGAAGGTCCGTGGTTCACATCCCGGATAAGGAAATATTTTTACTTTCGTAATCTGCTCAAAAAACCGCCTTCCCACATGTCCTGTGTTCGCCTTTTAAGTGTTTTCCTATCCACTTTCCTCATACCTATTTCTATGTTTAAATGAATATTTGTGCGCCGTATGGCGGGATTTTCAAGTATATATTTTCAAGATATATATTTATTTGCTTTCTGGAACTATCAAAATATCTTAGATGTAGTAAGATCTGGTGCTTTCCCGGAGTATTTGCTTGGTGAAGTTTTCTCGGGTCTTATTCCACCGTCCTCATCCCTGAGGACGATGCACGAGTCGGCCATCGAAACGTCGGCCAACATGGAACCCCTGACCCGGTGGAAGACGAGACGAGAAAAGTTCACCTATCTTAGATATATCTTCTGCGTATTAGCAGGATATTAAATTTTTAAATAATTCAATCATTTAGAATCCATTCTATGTAATTTTTTTATCTAGGAAACTTCAACAAACATTTTTATTGTCATTTCAAATAATATTTTTGTGAAAGAAGTTATCTTTTCGACTATCCTTCTGAGAATGCAGTATGATGGGCAGGTTGATGATTTTTTTTATACATTCTCTTCTCCTTTATTATGTTTTCTTTTTTCAATTTCCCTTGTTTTTGAACTTCATTAATCCGCTTCAACATATTTCGAATACAAGAATTTCAGTACATAATGTCAACTATTGCACAGATTTATGAAAAATTAAACATTTTTGCTGACTTTTTGACCTGTCATCAAATATTTTGACAAGCATACTAGTTTCAGTGGCATTAATAGTTTTATATTTAAGAGATTTGTTGACGAATATGCTCATCATGCACCACTCGTTAGTTCCTTAACATCCTAAAACTCCATATTTAGAAAAGGAAGGCATAAAATTAGCGAATGTAATTAGTTTTTAAGTTTTAAAAACATATGAATAAAACACAGTGAACATAATTCTATTCCATTCAATGCTTATAATTGTAGTCATTATTTAGTTTAACCATTGAATTCAATTAGAAAGGTCAAGTTCCAGAAGAAATTCCACGACGCCGCTAGCGTTACTCAGCAAAGAAAAGAGCTAGTGATGTCTTGATGTTCACCGTTTCGAACACAACTTAGTATTAACCGCACTCGGACAAGACATATGTCCAACACTAGCGGGTCACTTTGTCAGAGGGCAGTGATTCTCAGCCGTATGATAGCGACCTCTTCCACTCGAACTGCTGCTGACGGAATACGACGTGTCGCGGGCTCCTGGTCATATTAACGGAGCCGATGACTTCTTCCGCTCCTCTGGGTATGGTAACGTCACCCTGAGATCCCATACGGATGCCAATAATGAAATGGATGCGTGATCAAGCAGAAGCAAGGATCTTTAGCCACTGAGTCAGCCTTTTAGTTCTGATTAGTCCCCCATGTCCAGGTATCAATTGAACCGTATTGTTCTTTGGTGACAGGATGAGTCGCGGAAAAGCCGATGCTGGATTGCAGGTCACTGGAGGAACTCTTAGCAACGAGACATTTGTGTATGCGACACCATATTAGGCCATTTTTATGGCAAAGAGTCTCACCGTGTGCACATTACAGGGAAGATCAAGCTTTCCTTTGAGGACTCCATGATGAGATGACGCCGCCCCTCGTGCACGAGTTAAAACCAGCTTAGAGGCAGGTTTCAGTGTACAAAAGAATGAAGTCATAGTGGTGCCTCAGAACTTCCTTCAATGATTGCTAATGTTCAAAACCAGTGGTAAAAGATTTACAGTACTGTCCTCGTTAATTTAAGGCTACGCCAAAAACCGATTAAATCGGGAGCTAAAATAAAGGCTAGTAGCTTTAATCTTTCTATTAGCTATATCGTAAATCTCTATTTGAGAATGATGCAAAAATATGGGTGAGTTCCCATGGATAATATAACGTGTACTTACATAATTTTTTCTGGTTCTCCGGCGTCTACATTCTTGCTGACGACTTGCGATGTCCTGAAGACACCGATGGTCAGCCGCATCCCAGAATGTTAGACAGTTGCTAGCGATCTTACGTAACTTTATCGTTCATGCTCGTTTCTCTCTCTACTCCCATAAGTACTTGTTAGTCCCACCCTCATTGTATGTCTCATTCACAAAGAAAAATTAGGTATACACCGTAGTTCTAAATCCCGAAGGTCGAGAAATATTTTGCTAGCCAAGGACTAAGCCATGTATACGTAATATTATTTTAAATAATTGGTTTTCTGCATCCATTAAAAAAAAGTTAAATGCCATATTTTATTTTCATGCATTAGAGGCCATCGTTTTTTAATCATTTAGAGTTGACATACGGATTCGCAACCGGCAAAAATAATAAATCAAATTTATTTCTTTTTGCTGGCAATAATCGAATCAAGATTGAAAATATGTGTTTAATAATATTTATTTATCTTTAATAATGTGTTTTTTATTTTTATCAACTGTGATAAATGTTCATTTCCACAGTATCTATGTTAATGTTTTACCATTGAAAATAGTACGAGCAAAAATATTTAACACTCGAGAACATGTATGTGTTATATGAGTGATGGAAAATTTAGTGTTACTAATGGCAGGGATTACGTTATAGACAGAATTATATAGTGATTATGAATTGCATATTTTGGATAATAATAGCAATTAATGCAAAATAGACATAATGCATTAATGAATATGTTGCAGGCATATTCATTGCCCAACGATCATAAATAATCGTGATGAAAGTCACTCTACTGAATATACTTCGGTCAAACCTTGAATGGCATACATCTTGAATACAATTGGCCACACTCTCGGAACGTAGACTGTGTTGGAGTCAAATGGATTTATTAAAGTTCACGGGATTAGAAAAGAGTTGCATTGTTATAATAATAGGACATTAAAAAGTAGAAACGGCAACACTTACACTGTTCTTTGGAGTTCTAATTACACTCTTCACAGTAGTGTTACTTGTGGCTGTTTAAGTAATAATTATGAGCACATAAATGGACCGCTGTAGAGATTCGCTTATCTGCTCTTTGCCACATTTTCCCCCTCACTTTTCTAAAGATTCCACTCGGCCCAGGGGTCCAGTCTCTGCTGAAAAATAGGGAATTATTAACATATCAAACGTATATGAACGGGTTAGACAAAGTCAACGTAAGACAGAGATGATCTGATCCAAATTTATGATTTAAATAATTTTTTTATCTTGCACAACGTACGTTCAGAGAACTAAAACCGAAACAGCATTGCCTTGACGTTGCTCTCAACTCTGCCTTTTCACGAGCATTTCATCCGCGGTAGTTAATAGCGTGATGGTGAGAAAATCCAAATGGCCACTGTGTGGACTGTGCCAACTCGGACATTGATGCTGTGTTGTTCTACCAGGTTTACTTAGTTCGGCGGTGCGATATATGTTTTAGACCTTTCGGAACAGAAATCCACTACCGCAGTCATTCGACAGCTTTACTCTGTATTGCTTTCCTCTGAGCAATTCCCGCTGCGACCTCACTTGTCCCACCCCCGCCATCTCTCCTCGGGGCAATCCAGTACGCTCTCTCTCCTTCACCCGCGTGAGTCCGCGGGGAACGCTCTGGTCGCCCGCTCACACATCGCGCGAAGTGTACATGAACCTCCCCTTCTCGACTCGCTCCACCGCTCATCAGCTTCACTCACTCGCCTGCGATGTCAAGGCTCCTCCTCGCCCCACGCAATGGCGTTTAATTGCACCGCTCAGAGCACCTCCTCTCAAGAGGCGTCTGTTTGTGAATGGCGAGGCCGGAGAAGGACCTCTCAGGGGGAGCGATGACGCGGAGCGGATGACTGTGGTAGTAAGCACCACTCTCTCCGGAGAGGAAATGATGGCGTGTGTGGAAACGGAGGGAATAAGAAGAGCAGAGGGGGGTGGGACACGTTGGGTGGCCGAAAAACCCACCCGATGCGAAGATGGAGCCCAGGTTTGGAATCGCTCCTCTAGAAGAGCAATTGTTTGATTTACCACAGAGTACTTCATCTCGTGCGTCGGTACCTACCTAACCGGCAACTGATATTGAACAACATCCCATCTTTGTACATATTTGCATGAACAACTGTCACTTTAACGAATATGAAACGACGTGCATCCAAGACAGTTCTATAATGGATATCTAGTCTTGTCTCTCAAGTCTACATCTACATAATACCGTTCTAGCTGCCGCAAGGGCGCGTGGCGGAGGGTGTAAGGTCATCAGCCATGCTTGAACAATCCCAATCATGACCCCTCTGCACAAATATTGGTTTCATCAGGCACAGGAGCAAAGTTCATCGCACGAAGGAAAAATCTCAATTCTCTAAGGTTAGCTAAATTTCATAAATGTAGGTTTGATGTCCTCAGTCTTGGCAGGATATGGTTATATTTTTTCTTTTGAGACTAGGGACTTCATCATCTTCGTGGGAAGGGAACGTCTCCGCCCAAACTAATCAGCGTCAACCAGCTTTGTATTCAGGATTCCCACCATTCGCGAGTCTACAGTTGCAATAAATGTGAATCGGAAAAAAAAACACATCTTAGAACGGACTTTGTACATACAGTCACAGCTTTCAGTAAAAACGTAAATATGATAAATGGGCGGAGAGGAAATGAGGGGGGAATAATATTGAATACGTTCCCCAAAGACATATTGAGTTTAGAGCGTTTAGAAGTGACCATGACCTTGGCGTGTTGTTGTTAAAGGAAACCTAAGAAAGGTGAAGTTTTAGAGTAAACACAAAAAATTCTTCTTCTTGTTCCGTTTGGACGACTGATCGATTGGTAAATCGAAATATTGAGAAAGAAATTTATTATGAAATGAATATTGTGTTTTTGTTTGCTCCAGGTGAAACTTATTTTGCCTAGAGGAAAAGCCAATGTTGGAACTGCTGGAATGCCGTGTTTCAATGAAGAGGGCGCCAAAAATGGATTGACTCCCTAATCGAAAATCGGTAAAAGCTTTAATATAAAGTATATCAGGGGTAGGGTACGATCTATACAACCTTTATGGAGACAGAATGATTAATTCATCACTGAGTATTTGTGAAATTCTTCTGAAATAAATGTCGTACTTGACTTATATTTGGAGTATAAAAATAAAAACCCACTTTCTATTACGTACAAAACCCTCGTCGTACTCGTATTTTAGTCTTTTGAATCTGATATCTTACTCCATTGGTGCTAAATTATGATCTCAATCCGCATCTGCTCCAGGGAAAATGCGAATGTCGTTCCAAAAAACGTGTCTAACTGATATCTCTCTGAAATCCCAGATATTTTACACACGCATTTCGTACATCAATTGTGGTGTTTAAACGAGGTGTAAATTATGATTAGAACCTGTTTTATGCAAAACTCTATCACTTCCTCCCCCTGGCCATACCTTCTTCCTGAATAATAGGGCCCTACTTCACTCCTATCTCTCCCATCGCCCGTCATCGCATTTGGATCCCCCATAATTATCAGATACTTCTTTCTAGGAGGCACCTGCATTATATGCTCTTAATTGTCCGAATACTATTTCTATTTCTTCTTCACAATGATTACTTTTAGACACCTAGAACTGAATAATACTTCTGCTAACAATATTCTATCATTCATCTGTTCTATGTTTATTACGCTTCTTTCTACCATTTCGTTTAATGATATTTCCACCCCCTCCTCGCTATTATCCTTTTCCATCGTATGCTATCCTGTAATTATTGTTCAAATAATTCTCACTGCCATACGATCTCAAATGTTACAGCCGTAAATTATTCATAATTTTTCTCTCCATCTGCCGTGTTATATTTTCTAATTTTCCAGTCTAAACTTTGTTATAAAATATGAAGTTCGTATTCTGAATGGTTCAGTCTTCTTATGTGTATTTTTCTCTGTTTCTTGTGTCCTGTAGTTACTAGGACTTATATATTAGTATTTGTATCCCCCATATTTTGAGAGTTAAATAATTGGGGTGGTTTCCCGTTGCCTTCCTCAGTTGTGTTTTCAACGTGGTACCTTAACACAAATGATCACCCCACTGGGGTCAGACGTCTTCGCATCAGCCTTACTCTGAAGCAGACGCTGAGCGGACTACCTTCCGTCCGGCTTTATCAACCTAACTGGCAATGGTGACCATACGAATGGCAATTATTCTTGCTCCCTCCGACACAGCTCTCGGGGGCTTCAAAACGTAAAAGGCCTCCCTCCATGCCAAGGTTATTGTCCATTGAGATGGGTATGTTGGCATAAAATAAGGAAAACTATGATCATGAAGAATAGATTCAGTTAGGTCTTGAGTGAGATAAAGTTGGAAGGAATAATGTGGAAGATATTTCCATTGTATAATAATACTACTTTTACCTTTTTTGGAGTCAACATCAATGAAATTATGATTGAAGACTGATTCTCAAGAATTCCTTTGATCGCAGTTCGGCCATATAGCAAAGAGGAAACCGTAGTTCTGCGTCTTCGAATTTTTTCCAGGCCTAGATGGTATCTCGTTATGTTATTCAGCATACTAGTAGATCAATGACCATATTTCTTATAGAATCACAAGACAGTATTCATAGAAAAATCTAATTTTCAATTGTCAAACGTCAGTTTTATTGTGAAAGCATCTCAGACCGTGGTAAAAATCGAACACCAGAGATAGAAGCCAAACATCAGTGATGTCACTATGAATTAAAGACGGGTACAGAGGGAACAGAGTTGAGGGTTCGATGATACAAAGACATCAAAAGTTAACAAAAGAAAATGATTTTAGCAGAAAGAATAGGTATGCTATAAGCATTTAGGAGAAGAATGTGAAATTCTATCAATGGAGTAAAGAAGAGAACTGAGGGATTGGAATGCAGTGCGTATTTCATGGAATAAAGGAAATTTCATTGTTGGAAGGCCCTGCAGCTACCACGGGAAATTATTGTTCCTTTACTTACGTTATTTCATCGAAAGGGGCCTAAAACACTTTGGACGCTGTGGGGAGGCAAGCTGCGATGCCTTCCATAATGGAGAAATGTGAATGGGAACGCGAGGCCTTCGGGGGTGGGGGAGGGAGGGTTGAGAGGGGGTTAAGTGGGTGCGGAAAAAGGAAGGAAAAGAATTTTAAATGCCGAACTAATTTTTCCCTTTAACATTTTCGCCTTCACTTCATTGGTCAATTCTTTCCTCGCCAGTCATCCTCGAGTCATTCATTGGGTTAAATTTCATGAAATGGAAATCGTGAGTAGGTTCAAATGAATGAATCTTATGGCTGCGTAGTGTTTTCCTGTTGCCCTAATCTTATTTTATTTCCGTTGATCCGTGAAGTTTTTGAAATTTGGTGGCCAACTATTCTCCAAGATATGCTAAAACAGCATTTTGTCGTCGTGATAGGTTTCAATGTCAGGGTTTTTGTGGGATTATTTCAATCAGATGTTCTATCAGAGTTTTTCTCTCTTTTTTGACCCTGGAAATGGCGTAACATGCACCATTTTTTCAGATTAATTATTCAAATTCACTTAACTGAAAATTATTTTGTCAGATTCAGGGGAGTGATATGTAAGAGACTTTCAAATGGTTGCTGTTTCCATTTTAAAAAATCAGCATGGTCAATGAATTAATTTGATTTCCTAAGATGAAGTTAACGCTGGGGCAGCTTATTATATATAGTATACGGTATGGCCTGCAATAGTGGTACGACTGGTAGAGAATCGTACATGGTTGACTTTTTAGTTACACGAAGAAGTAAAATATGCCGAGGCTAATTGCTCAATAATCCCAACTCGAAAATTTCACAGTCAAGTACGCGTGATTAAGTAGTGATTTCAATAATTTCATCTACCACATGGAACTTACATGAGCACATTAAGAAAATTACATTCATTGCCGTAAAACTTTCGCATTTGACATTTTCCTTGAGGTTATTAAGCATATATTAGGTCAGTCCCAAAGTAGTAAAACTTCTTTTTTCCCGGATATACGGATGGACGGGCGGCGGTTTCTCTGTCTAGGTTTGAGGGAGGGGAATCTCAGGAAAGGCTGGAGACCGGTGGTAGTTGGCTACCAACCTTTTCGGGGTGCGGATCGTACGTTTGCGAAACCTCTATAATGTGACCTCGTTACGCGCCGTCATGAACCGTTTTTAGAAAGACGCTACGCCATCAAATGTTGCGTGAAATTGGGCAAAACCGGGAAATAGGCTCATGAAATGCTCAAGGCAGCTTATGGTGATAACGCCATGGATAGATAGGGCGTTTTTGAGTGACACAAGAGATTTGGGAAGGATAGAGAAGACTTTGAAGACCTTGAACGTTCAGGACGCCCTTCGACCTCAAAAAGTGACGAAAATCTTGCAAGATTTAAGGCTTTGTTGGACATGGATCGCAGATTAAGTGTCGGCATGGTTTTTGATGAACTTGACATCGCTAAAAGTCTTGTTCATCGACTTGTGACCGAATACATGGGCATGAGAAAGGTGTGTGCGAAGTTGGTGCAGCGAGTCCTCTCGAACGAATTAAAGGAAAAGTTGCAAGCGGATCTGACAAGAGCTTCTCGACCTTGTGAGTAAGGTTTCACATTTTTTAGGCAATGTCCCATCGAACATCTTCCTCTTCCCTTGCCTCTAACCCGTGCTGAAAGGACGTCACGTCGGTGATAGGCCGTGACGAGGGAGCTTGGCAGAGTTCAGGACGCCGCCTTCCAGAAGGCGTACGAGGCCTAGAAAACCCGCTGGTGGTAGTGCGTGGACGCTCAAGGGTGCTACTTGGAAGACTTTCAAGCAAAACCATCAATTCTGGCAATGCATTTTTTAATTGATTCATTCTAACTGCCTTTAGGACAGACATTATATGGGCGAACATTTGCAATCCACCTGCATTGCACTAGCAAACACGTTGCAGAAATATCGATTGAAATCAATAATTTAAGAAGACTAAATACAAAAAAAATAATTTAAAGTCGGATACTTATCTACAAGAACTAGGTTTGGTAGCTAATAATTAGATGTTTTTACTGCGGTATTCATCAATTGTATATATTTATAACAGAATTTTTCCGCTAAAAGTATAAAATAATCGAATTTATTCGGCTCAATAATGAATTGTCAATTGCCATCACGTATACTAGTATTTTAATGATGAATAACTGATCGTAGAACTTTTCCATTTGATAAAACTTATATATTTATACATCATCATCATCACGATACATCGAAACCCGGTTCTAAAATAAATTTTATCAAGTGGAAAAGTGCTACAATCAGTTATTATTACGTTCGACTTCCGCCACATCACGCCTGAAGCTACTCGATTGTTTATTTTAATGATGTTTGTAAATTGCTCTTCATAGTTTTGTGATTATGTATTATATCTAAACTTAAGATATTTTAAAATTTACCATTTTTGTAGTAAATGGTGTTCATAGGGAAACAAGTGAACCATGAACTATCAAACCGCCAACCTTCGAGTCGATTACTGTGGTTGTTGTGTCTTTCCAAATTTTAATGATTCCTCATTGTTGTTCTCGTTGTGTAGGACACTTGGCCCTAGCGGGTGACGGGGCCCCGCCATGAGCGCGGCCACCGCCTCGTCCCTCCTCCGCACCCGTCTCCAGCAGCACTCGGGCGGAGGGAGGGCACCCGGCGGAGGTGGAGGCAGCGCCGGTGGAGGCGGGGGGGGAGGAGGAGAGAGGGATCACGCGCACCACATGCCCTCCATGACGACCACCACCACCGCGGCCTCCCTCCTCTCAGAGAGGGCCCTCTGCCCTCCCACCTTCCCCTCCACCTTCCGGGACTTCTTTTCCGAGCTGTGCAGCGAGGAGGTGGTGTTCCTCGAGGAGAAGCTCATCCCGCGAAGGGGAGTTGCGTGTCCCGAGGATGGCGGCCTCAGCACGGATACCTCCGCAGCGGAGGAAGAAGCGGAGTCGCACTCCCGCTCCCTCATGAGGTCCTCGCTGAGAGGACGGAAGAGCAGCGTGCGGCTCGGGAGGAGGCGGAGGGCGTCTCTGGGCGGGGGCGTAGGAGAGGCGGGCGGAGCCTCTGCCGCGGCCGGGTGCGGCGGCGCAGACTCTCTGAGCCTCCCTTTCGGTTGCGCCCTTAAGGAGAGGTGTTCATCTGCGAGATCGTCCCTCGGGGGACCCGAACGGTGTTTCCGAGCCCCCTCGCCCCTGCCCAGTCTCCAGCGCCTGGACGCCGTGGAGGGCAAGGAGGAGGAAGATGAGGATGAGGAGGACGAGGATTACGACGAGGAGGAGGAGGAGGCCGGGAGGAGGTGGGCGGGGGCGAGGGACGCGTCTCGAGGCGCTTTCAGCGAGGAGGCCGATCTGCCCCCGCCCAGCGTGATGATGGGTCGGAGGAGATCGTCTTCCATCCCGGCGCCGCTGCCCGCGAGGGTGCAGACGAGGACGGCGACGGCGCTGCTGAACCCGGGGGCGGTTGGAGAGCTGCAGACGGCCTTCGCGGACTGGCCGGGGAGGAGACGGCTGAGCCCGGGGGCCGTGGTGCTCGGTGGGGGCAGCTTCAAGGCGAGGAGTTCGAGGGCGGACACGGTGAGACACGGATCGCAGGACCACGGACACCATGGCAGTTCGGAGACTGCTTTCCGGCCCAGGACGTCTTCCATGCCTGCGGTGACGCGGCAAAGGGTGAGTACCGCTTGACCTCCGATCTTCTTGTACGTAAGGGGAGTAAGGACAAACGGATATAAATGCTTTTTTAGCACTGGTTAAATGCGTTTTCCTCCGATATTTCGATTATTTTCCTCAAATCAGGCTTTTGGATCCAGCCGTTTGAACTTTGACCCTAATTTAAAAGCACTCTTTCTCAATATTCTATCAGAGTTCTTGTTTTTAAGCTAGGTCATTTAAGGTCCTGCGTTACGATGCGATACCAGCGTTCAAAGTGAAATTCGATCATTAAGATTCAGTGGTGAGCGCATTACACAATCTCAATCAGCATATAGTGAGTATAGAACAATCTCTTGCAGCATATAGTGCCCTTTTTTTTCTTAGCGATGTGGAGATCTCGGTTCATTTTTATTATATTCAAATAATTATATTTATTCTCTGATCAGTATTGCCAATCTGCGAGTTATTTCTCGTCAAATATACAATATTAAACTGTCTTTATTGAACTCATCGAACCAGAATAAGGAAACAATGATTCTATGATCAATAAACCTTAGGGATTTCAATTTGAAATTGATTTAATGATATTAATTCAAATTATGTACGCAGGAATATTAACTTGATAACTGCAAAGCGTTATTTGAGATTTAATCAGAGTTATGTTTATTAAGACCAAAGTAGGTGTGTGTCATCAAGAATAAATTTTTATTTACTAGTCAAATTTTACAAGAATATACAAAATATAGCATGCAAAATTGGAACACGACTTCAAATGACAGAAGTCTTTTCCTTCCGTTTATAAACTTAGAAATATGAAGCGAAAAATATGGAATATTTTTGGCTATAATCATTTCCATTTGCTGTTCTTTATATGCAAAAGAATTCCTTTCTAATCATTCATATGCATAATCTCATTTATCATCCAAGCCTGCGCCAGAGTCTAATATATATAAAGAGTCGCGTGAAAAAGATGCCTTGCAATTAATTTAAAGAAACATTTTGACTAGTTGATGGAATAAGGCATCCATAAATAAGCGGATAATAGATGCCTTTTAGCGACGTTTTACCGCGAGGACAATCAATGAATGCGTGTTTTAGTCAAGGAAGGAAGAGTCCAACCCTTGTCCTTTTTCTGGTTCATTTCTTTGCATTTCTTAATCTACTAAATGTGCTGTTTGTCAATGTAATGTACAAGTTTGGCAAGTCACCAATAGGGTTCATAAATGGCGATGAAACAAGTGACCTCTTTACCTGAAGCGCATCCTGAACTTTCGGAAGCCCAACTTTCCAAAAACTGTCTAAACATCGTAGGGTATAGACCTGTTACGCTATTACTCATACAACTTCTGCGTTTCCGTGAAGCTGTTACTAACATCCGTCGCTTATGTCAAAATAGGTCTCTCGCCAACTCTTTCCCTGCGAAGATGCAAAAAGTATCCTAATTTTACTTTTTGTAAGGTATTTCTTCCTCTACGTTGCTCTTCTGTACCTATTAATTATGCATGTCCTTACTAACTACCAACCGTAGTAGTCTAATGAAATAATTCATTCCAGAGGCTATGTAAGAATGCCAGATTCCTGCTCCCCCTCGGGGTTCGTTCTTCTGTAACTTTGTTCACACCCTGGGCAATAAGAAAGCCAAACAATGTATTTAAGTATCTCATTTAGAAGACGTTCTCCTTATGTAAGTCCAATAGAGAAAAAAACTTTTAAAAATATTGATTTCATTTCCATTCACATTGTTTCTCTCATTTTACCACATGCAATATTTATGACCTGTTTGTCAGCTTACAAATATAGTCGTTTTTGAGTTCCATCTAATATCCCCGGCATGTCCAGGAACTAATCACCCATACAAGTTTTATCTTTACAACCTTACCTCTCCCTAGCCGGATACCATTCGAGGCACTCAAAAATTTTTAAAAAAATGTACAATTTCAAAGTATTGATGATGAAATATTTTAGCGTCATTTGATCATTCAGCTCAGATATTAGACAAGAGATTTGGAGTGTATAACAGATTTTAAGCTTAACTGTTCCCAACGTCTTGAACTTTGGGGTAAAAGTTATCATTTACATAGTAAATCTATGATGATAAGTTTTTATCTTTAGTTTTTTTAAATTATAATTTTTTTGAGCTCATTTAGAATTTTATAAATGTTTGGTTATGGGTTAGTTTTCCTTGGTCAGTTATTTAATAATCTCCGCATGAAAAATATATTTTCTCTAGAGTATTATTGATTAAAACATCATAAATGTATTTGTTGAATTTAAACAAGTATTTCTAATTTGGGATTTTTCAGTTTTAAAAAAGTGTTTACTATTTGTAAGATGTACTTGTGTCATGAGCTATCTCAGTCTTCAATTATGTAAGAGTATTTCAATGTCTTAGGAGGGAACTAATTTTCAAATTATGTAACTTATAATATTATTACTGGAGAGGAAGTTGGAGTGCAAAGTGGAGTGGAGTCAAGCACTTCGCTTTCTTTCACGGTTTCCATAATTGATTTCATCGACTATAAATTTAAATTCATCCCGACGTAGGATTAAATCAATACAAAGTATTCGTTAAATATTTTACTAAGTTTCATTGTCGACACATGCGGTTATATCTTAAAGATATTTTTTAAAGGCATTTTATTTATATTTTGAGAAAGTTTCTCTCAAAATTATTACCCAACTTAATAGGAGAAGAATTCATTTCATTTTTGAAATCATCGGAAGGAAATTAATCTTTTATGGTGGAAACGGAAAACCTCTATACCTCTGTAGTGCTTTAGCTCTCTCGGCGAAGAGTCCGCCTGAAATGAAGCTTAAACAAATTTATTAACTCATGAAAAGTAGCTGCAGAGCGGCTGCTCCAAGAACACGCTTCAAATCTGAACCGGAAGGATAAAGTTCCCTTTGAGCAAAGAATTGAGATATTCGCGAAGGAGCGTGCGTGGAGTTAGGAAAGAGGGAAGGAAGGCAAACTTGGGGGGGGGGGTGCGGAGGAGGAGTGTGTGGAGGATGTTGAAGCGAAATTTAATTGGCTACCGACGTCGACCTTCGGAGGATGGACTCGAAGAAAGAAAAATCAAATGCGCTCCTGGGCAAGAAGGCTATGTACTCATATCAGGGAATACGTTCTCCTGCCTATTATCGTTATTTCTTCCTCCCTGGTGAACTCCTAACCCACTTTACTTATTTCGGCATGTTAGCAAGGATCTTGAACATAGAAAGAGTCGAGCAATGACACCTGATTGATGAACCACTGATTTAATCGGATTTTTAAAAAATAATAGTTTAATGGATGGGAAAGAATAGGAAATTCTCCAGTAGGTAACCTAATATTTCCCGAATGTTTGACTGCAGTGAGTTGGATCCCAGTTACGAACATCTTTGCCCAATTTGCTGGTTTTTGATTCTCCGTAATGTAATAATATTTCAGTAGTAACTAGTATATTCTATCACCTACGATCTCCGAGGGAAATATACGGGAAGACACCCTGTACGCAATTGGAACAAAATCCTTCTACATCTGCATAATTATGTCCAAAACTAATATGAATTGCATATTCAGGTACAGGGGGAGTTTTAAAAAAATGCAATTGTTTCTTAAAGTTATTTTATTGAACAGATTTTCATAAACACTTAAAATTATTCTAAGTACTGGCCTTGGGCCTCTACAAATTATTTCCAGCAACTCTGCCATGACCGGTACACGCCCTGGAAGGTGTCTTCGGGGACCTCTCGCATGGTCTTCGTTACAACCGATTGGTTGTCTTCTATGGCCAAAAAAAGGGTTCCTTTCAGGGCTGTATTAATCCGATGGAACAAAAGCAAGTCTGCTGTGACGACTTCAGGACTACATGATGGGTTGGGCAGCGTTGGAACCTGGTGTTTGGCCAGAAACTCGCGGTTGCGCGTAGCGTGTTGTGGCAAGGTTCGTTGTCGTGATGGAGTTGCCAGGTAGCGGAGGTTTCTTTTCTCGTCCTGATGGCCCCTTTTTCGGTGTCTTTCCACAGCATCCACGTAGTAGGTAGCGTTAACTGTCTGTCCTTGAGGAACAAACTCCTTATGGACCACTCCTTTACTGTCGAAAAAGACACATGCATTGTATTCACTTTTGATTTGCTCATTCTTGCCTTTTTGGACTTGAGGGACTGGTCGGTATGTCACTCAGAGCGTTGGAGTTTTGTTTCAGGGTCATATTCAAAAGCCAGATTTCACCACCAGTGATGGCATTATCCAAATAGTCAGGTTCATTTTCAATACGTTGCAAAAGTTCACTTGAAATTTCCGCTCGTTTGGTCTTTCGTGACACTGTGGGCGCGCAGAGGTTTACAATAACTGATGTCCTGACGCTTCCACAGCTAGGAGAGCACTAAACTTGGTTTGCATGAAAGCTTAGCGTCTTTTCCAAATACTTAAAGCTGTTTTTTTCACTGCAATCAATAGGAACGGCATAGGAAACGTAATTGCATTACTTTTGGAAGGCATCCGGTATGATGTAGTGAAACTGTTCCATAATAACCGATACGAAGGCTATTACAATTTCCCACTAAATAATGATTAAGTGGAAAATTATAATCGTCTTTTTTATTTTGTCCAAAACACTTAGGCTTCCTAAAAGGTTATTACTAAATTAATAATGTTGAAAATTAAATGTTCCAACGGTTGGAATAGTTTTTCTCATTTCATTATCTCTATTTCATAATTAAATGTTCATCGTATTATAATTGAACATACTGATGTTTTTTTTATGCTGTTAATATTTGTAGAACATTATTAGTAGATATTTATTCCAATATCGACAGCGTTTTTTTCTAAGGTACGATAAATTTGTAATTAATCCTGATAATCATGATGACTGTTTCAATTTACTTAGTAATGAATAATGCTTTGAATAAGAGTAATATTCAATATTTGGAAGGTAATCACCATTCATTAATATTCGGATTCAAATTAAGTACACATTAAATATCCTCTATAAAATGTTGATTATTAAAATTTCCTATTTGTTAAATGTGGAAATTTGTACTCTGATGAAATCTTCCATCTATGAAAATTGAAGTATCTCTTGCGAGTTACAAATTTTTGTCAAAAAAAGAGTGCATTCATGTTCATGCGATTATTTTAATAATATCATTCATTGCTGTCCAATATAGGATGAGATGTTTTCACTCTGATATCATTAATTAAAGTGGGAACAGGCATGTTTTCATAAATGGAAATAGATTCATTTTATTTAGTTATCAAATTCTGATTCAGAGCATAATCACTAGATATATGTGTGTGTATATATATATATATATATATATGCATACGCACACATACATATTCACATGTATGGCGAATATATATGTATGTATATATATAATTAATATTATTCAGTTATCTACCGGCTAAGGCAGGTTTTGGATGGACACATAAATAGCTTCTAATAAAACACAACCCCGCGTCCTAATCTACAAGTACCTATACATCTCTATGTACTCCCTTCATCCCGTCCAACATCCCCGTCCGGTTCCTACACATTCCTCGTTTGCCTAAAATACTCCCGTTGATTACAGTCTTTAGCATCCCACAGCCGATGAAAACGCTCTTCATCCATTTTTCCTGGCTCCTTAGGATTTCTCCCAACAGACCTTTATCCTCGCCCACCACACCCACATAATCTTCATTTGGTTTCCTTTCGGTCCATTTGACCTTCTCCATCCTTCTCCACACCCGCCAATTGCACCCTTTCTTTGAAAACTTCCCATATCCTCATACTGAGTCTTCCACTATGATTATTTTGCTTTATTTGTTGGCCGTCTCAATTTATTGTGTAACTTGTATTTCATTTTACCTTACTCTATGTTTACATTCTTCCATTTTCTTCTCTACTCCATCTTTGTAATCATCCGATCCGTTATCCATGGTTCCTTTGTCCTTTTCCCGGTAACGGTAACTATAGTGTCTTTGCGGCTTTCGATATCCCTTTTTTGATACTTTCACATTTTTCTTCGACAGTTTTTCTTCAGGGCACGTTAAAATCAAAGTATAGCATATCTGGTGACTCCCTGCATCATTCGTAATAACTCATAATTTATCATCCAAGTGCAGCCGTAGTTAGAACAGAGATGTATAAAATTCCGATGTGAAAAATTCCCCTATCTCGATGTGGGTAACTCACATTATAAACGTTTTTACGAGATGAGCCTTACTAGCAATAAAAAAAATCACAATATATGAAATTCTTCTGCTACGAAGTTCCAAGTTTGAAGAATTAACATTCGTTGTTTAAGAAGGAACTTCGTAGCGGAATAATTTCATATATTGTGATCATCATTAAATCCATTTTTAATGATTGTTTAGTTAGAGGTAAAAGAGTTTTATATACACAATCATAATAAACCGCTCATTTTTAGATCCAATCAAAAGAAACCTCATGTGAAGCAAAATATTTTATATGCTTCATTAGGCTTGTGCTCCTATTAATCTGAGCGACGCTCAAATTTTAAGGGATTCCAAGGCTTTATTTAACGAAAAGCTACCGCGAAAAATACAACTAATTTCATACATCTTACTGAATATAATTATTTTTCCTTTTTAGGAAAATCTTCCATATATTCTCTAGTTAATTCCACTTTTCTTTAGTTTTTAACAGGATGCAAACGTATCAATTGAGTTAATAATATCTAGAAAATCAGCGTGTGCAATCTTTTTCTTGGCAAAGCAGATGCTACTAAATTGTAGCATTAAAAATTCAAGTTCACTCGCTCATGAAACAGTGCACATGCCGCGAATCTCTCCTTAAGAGCGGTTGCAATTTTTCCCGAATGTTTAGAAATGTTTTTGTGAACTCCCTAGCATTCTCGAAATCATTAATATTAAAAATAATTTAGTAGTACAATTTGATTTATTAAATGGTTTTAATTTAAAAATTGTCAGTTGCTTTTAGCATAATAACTACTAAATTCTAATTAAATTTAACTGATAAATTTGAGAAATTGAGTGAGACCAAAAAATAATTACTTCAGTGTAATTTACTCATCGGGCTGAAATATTCCATAGTAAACAATGTATTTTTAATTATTCTTATCAAATTGGTTGTAAACTCTGAATCTGTAGCCAATTTGAAGTACTGAAATAGAAATTTATGGCCCAAAATAATTATCTCATAATATTTTGGCTAGCTGCTAGATTGTTTGCTGAATTTTATGCTAATATATTTGAAATTATATCTTTATATAACAGTAAGACTATTCACCCTTTATTTTACGAATGGTATTTAAATAGTGGAGTTGGCACCACGTAAGGTAGTAATAATTCCTAATTATAATATTCTTTTTGAAATTTTTACCTTCACACGGATGGATGTACAATGCATATTTTCATAGATATCAGAACATCACGATCAAATTAGCTTCTACACTTCCGGAATAACTTTAATTTTGTGTAATAATTTTATTTACATTTAATTAAATTTCATATTTTGAAATTTTTAACGGAGTATATCCTACACTTAAGAGTATGGGTCATGGGTAAGGAAATGCAGGAAATTGGTTAGAGTTCTTTTAAGGAAAATCACAGAAATTAGAAGAATGGCTGCTCTAGATCTTAAAAATAACATTATTAGCCAATCGGAGTATTTTACTCTCCATGAATTTCATTTATTCAATGTATCAACGCTATTTCTGGTTATTCTCATTACTGTTCATATTTTACACTTTTTGAATTTTTCTCTAACTGAAAATTCCTACTAGTTGAAATGTGCTGCATGATATAAACAATTCATATTAAGTTTTTATTTTAAATGGCATAATATTATAACATATACTTTCCTTTACGTGAAAAATTTTTTGCACCCAAAATTGTAATCGAGATTTGTATTCTAAAAAAAGTATCAACTTTCATTGTGTGAAATAATCAGTTTTGCATAGTCTTTGAGTTTTATTAAAATACATCTATGTAAAGATTAATTAAATAAATTATGAGTTGCTACTGGAAATAACATCATGATATACCATAGAATCAGTGAATGTGTACAAAATTCAGGCGCTTAAATGGTACAGTACGGGTTTTTTTCCATTCTTATAATGACTGTAAGCAGGCAAAAGAGTAGTTACGAAATGGAATTGGCCCGCAGGCTCTTTTTCAGTTGAGGTATTTCGGTTGAGAAGAAGAGAGAGACGGCACGACAACTTAAGGTGGATTCACAATTGCGCGATTTCAAAAGCTTCCATTGACAATTTTTGAGGAATAATTGTTAAGAGGCATTAGGATAATGAGAATCCGGACCTATGGAAATGTTATTCGGTGCAAGTAGGGTGGAATGGAATGGGTCAGGCCGTGAAATTTTATGAGAACAGAGGAAATGCCAATTTGGATAAGGTGAGGTGATTCCTTTGGAAATTCTCCTCCAGATTTCCCAGTGGATATGAGGCTTCTTCAATTTCGAGTAAGCACTCAGCAGATCGGTTATTGGACGTCATCGAAGCAGGTGGTGTAATAATGCTAGAGTTGGTTTTTCCTTTAATCCTTATCCCCAAATAATCACTTTCTCACCAAAATTCTTCCAATTTTTGTAGATGGAATTGACTTCAGGAAGGTGGGTGTATTGGGTCTCGTAACTGTGCCAATTCAAAAACAGATGCAAACTCGGGTATAGGGAGAGATAAACTGAAGGATAGAAAGCTTTGGAAATTCCCGAACGAAATAACTCCTCTCTCACTCCAGTTAAAATTAAAACAAAAGGAGATGTATTCGTGCGTATTCCGAGTAATTTGTTATACATTACTTAGATCATGCTCAGAGTACTTAATTGAAAGAATATCAAGCGATAAACCTTCAAAATATGAACTATCCTTTTCGGAAGGGATGTCCATTTCGACTTAGGTATTTGTTTTGATTGGATCCATATTTGATCGCTTTTAGTAATGCCGGTTCCAAATTTGTTTTCTTACAATAATCATAATCTTATAATAATCCTCTGTCAATTCATTAATAAATCAGGGTGTTCTGGTGATGTGAAAAAATTATATCTCTGGATTAATAAGGGTTTCGCAAAGAATGAATAATGTTCTTTGTGTGCTGGAAGTTCTCCATTTTTAACTGTTACAATATGAATTTTTCAATTTATCTTCCATCTACCAGATTCAAGATAGATGACCTTACCAGTAAGTCTTTAAAGTGTTCAAAAATGTAACTTAATGCATAAAACTCCTTGTGAATTTTATGTAATTATGTCTCGGTAAATGGATTCTAAGTCTATCTAATCCGTGTGCTTGGTAAAAATGTGTTTTTTTGGCAAATGGAAATTTAGAAGTCTCCTCCTTTTTCTACACTCAGATAGATTATTGTAGAGTAATACTTATTTTACTACCATAAGAGTCGACTAGTTTAACTTGTCATTCGAGGTCTTTTAATTGAAAGCCTAATTTTTCACAGTTTCCCAAATAAATCTTTTCTCATCATCATTCGGTTGAAAAATGCGTATTTTGACACCAAGTCAGCGCTATCTGATAATTTACATTTTGGGGTATGCCTCATTACCGTTTTTAGAGAACATTGATGGATCTCTGCAAATTTTTAATTAGAGATGATAGTCCAGTGAGAGGAGCGATGAACGTTCTGTACCACCTGTGCGCAGTAGTTATGTACACGCAATGTTTAATTAGAGATGCGGTACACACATACATCTATATCAACATAAATACCCTGCGAGCCACCAAAAAAGATGTGTGGCAGGGGGTGTAGCACCATGAGGGAAGGGTAAGGGATGAGGGGGTTGGGCTTATCAAATAGGTGAGGAAAGGTGGGGGAACCTGCAAGAAAAAAAATATGCATATACATACATACATGCATATACATATATATATATATACACATACGTACATTTATGTACATACACAAACATACTATATATATACATACATATCCTCGCGCAGTCCCTAACCTGTGCGTTAATACTTAACACATACTGTGAGGCACACACAATGTACTGTGTCCACCCAAGCTGTGTGCTTTTCGGATACCATATCTTCCCGGGAAAGCGCAGAAATAAGAGGGAAATTAACTGCCCCCCCCCCTACCCTGTTGTGCGAATTTTACACGCCGCGGCTTGCTTAGTATTAGGAGAGCTCTACTCTCATTTATCAAACCAAACTTTGGACTTATTTCTATGTTAAGGTAAGGAATTTTAACACTGATTTTCCTTGAGTTGCTATCTTCCGAAATGAGGATTTTTTTTAAACGACGTCAAATCAAATCTCGGCTCATCAGGTAGAGTATTAAATGACTAGTGATCTGCCTAGAATCAGAAACCCAATTCGCCAACATCCCGGATGGAAGCATACAGCTCCATAATGTCATTAGGGTGTTTGGAACGCGATTTTTACCCTCGCTTGAAAACTGTTCGGAGTATGAGAAACGGAGAGGTCTGGAAAGTCAGAGGCCGGGGGAAGAGGGCCATGCGGGCGTCCGTTTTGGTGCGTCGGAGGGGTGAAGAATTCATTAACCTTTCATCTCGCCCGATCTCCCTCAAACTCCTCCATCCTTCCCTCTTTAATCCCCACTTCAACCCCGTGTGGGAACACCGACTCCCTTAACGGACACCCCCTTTGATGCCTTCTTCTCGATATCACTTTACAAGCTCGATCCCTCCCCCATCCCTTCGTTTGGACTCCTCCCCAGTCCATCTATCTACGACTATCCAGGAGACCGTGGAATCCCATTTCCCCCAGGGGAGTTAAGAAGGGTTACCCTCAAGGTTCAGGCTACGAAAAGTTCCCATTCTGACGATTGCCTACTTCATCCGTCTAATTTTCCGATTAATCCCTTACTCCTTTCCCTAGTGCTCTTCGACACCGCAACCTTCTCCCTCCGACAATTTTCGTTTCTTCGTAGTTCAACCTTATCCTCGCGTATTGCCCTACAGGCCGTATCCCGCGTCATAAGATGAGCAGAATTTAAATTAGCAGGAAATATGGCGCCACAAAATATATAGTCTTCATTTTTCAACGTTGTACACCCTAATTGAGTAACAGTTTTACAAGGGGTTGTGATCGTGCTGATTCTCATGAAACCATTCAATTTACCTTTCTAGCTAGCTAGTTACTTTCTTAATAAACTCGCGCTAAAAGGTACTAAAAAGTAATGTGCAGCTTAAACAAATGAATACTATGCATGGAAATAGTGGCAATGCATTTTTATTCTACACACTGTGTCCTCATTTGTCTCTTTACGAAGATGATACTGGAAATACAAACTTTAACGATAGCTTATATGCAAAAAAAGGACTAAAGGGTATTTTTTTGAAAACCTCTGCTACATTAGTAAAATCTTACGTTTTTTTACTATGTAGGTTATATTTTATCGTACTATTCGTTTTTGATTATCAATAAAGAATATATATATATATATAATCTACCGATTAAAGTAGGTTTTTGGATGGACAAAACTATCAAATAAATATTTTGTAACTCCAAACAAAATCCAATCCAGCAACCTAATCTACATCAGATCCCTCTTCCTCTCTGTGTACTTCTTTCCTCCCTTCATCCCGTCCATCATCCTTATCCTGTTCCTGCCCTTTCCTCGCTTTCCCAACATTCTCCCCTCTATTACCTTCTTCAACATCCCACTGCCACTCAGTACGTCTTTCATCCATTTTTCCTGCCTCCATAGGGTATCAATAAAGATTATATGCATATTTAAATTATAAATCTCCGTTGTAAAAAATATTTTACCGTAAAAATTAAAGAAAACTGAAAATCATTTCTGAGATGTTTCATACTATTCGAGAAATTCTCTTTGCTTCGACATCTAGTTCAATGGAAGTAGTAATTTTCTGTAAGATTTCAAACTGTTCATCAATTAGTAATCTGGTATTAATTTTTATGCGCATCATCCTTGAACATAGAGATCTTCATCCTTGAATATAGCTACAGTATACGGCTACCTATATTTGTGCATTTCAGTATTTTTTATTCATGTTAGCGAAAGACTGGTCGTTGGACCTCATTCATTGGCTTCCTGAGCCTTTGGTTGGACACTTAAGGTAGAAAATAACCTTTTCCTGTTAATGTGTGCTAAAGATGTACGTGATAAAGTGGTCGTGGAATCTTTTTAGTGCAACCAGATTCTAATTATAGATTGCAAGTATTTTTTTCATCAATATTATTGTGTAAAAAATATAAATATTGATAAACGTGAAATACCTTTGAGTTTTTCTTTAATAATTTTATTTTCCCCTGAGTTTGTCTTGCATTAAACATTTATAGTCAATAACTCTGGCCTAGAATATTTTGTCTGATAGCCTAATTACTTGAAAGAGGTTATGGATTAGTTCCGTCATTTTAAAAATATAAGCTCTTCATTTTGATAATAATAACCATTTTCTGGCAATTCCATTTCTATTGAAGTAAAATTAGGTAATTAATTTAAAACACCCCAACACGGAATTTGTATCTGGTTTGCCTGGCATCATGCATAGTCCTCTCTGATCCAGGGTCACGTTTAAACATTACAACAATATTCCTAGCATTGCATTAAAGATTATGGAATATAATTTTGACTTAAAAAATCAATTGAATATTTATTCATACATTTTTTATACCCTGCCCTTAACTTCAAACTTGACGTGGTGGAAAGGGTTTTCCGTTCCTATTCCTAACCCTCCCTCGTTTCCTCATTCTCCCCTCTATCACAGTCTTTAACATCCCTCCACCAATCAAAGTGACTTGGTATATTCATCTTTATTGCCTCTTCTGCATACCTCCCAATCCTCTCTCCTCCCTCATCAACTTCCTTGTTTGTTTTCCTTTCAGTTTACTGCACCTTTTCTATCCTTTTCCTCGCCCACATTTCAAAAATCTCCAATCTACTCCTATCATCATGTTTCAGTGACTATGTTTACGCGCTGTACATAACTACGTACCAGATCGAAGCTTTAGAGAGTCTTTTCTTAAGATCCTTACTCAACGTCCCTGTCATCATTTTTCTCCTCCTTTTGAAAGCTTCATTGTCTAACGTAATTCTTCTCCTTATGCAGCCTTATTTCTTTGACCATTTTAGCCCTGAACACTTAAGAACAAGCTAAGTAAACTGCTCCACCTGTTCTAGTTTATGAACTCCTACTTCAATACTTAATTTGTGACCGCAATACCGTTGTTTGGTTTAATTTTAATTTCATCCCATACCTATTACGCTGAATTTCTAATGCACTCAGCAATGCTTGCAACCCCTTGGATGACTAAAGTTTGATCCCCTGTAAATCTTACTTTTTGCCACCTCGCCAAGGAACAGACGCTGCGTGGATTACCTTTCCCATGGCTTCTACCCTTCTATATATCTTTTTCATGGGTGTCTCTACCAGGAGCTATTGTCATTGTTCACGCCAGCACATCTCTATGGGTCATCGCAGGATAAGGTTGTTGGACGGGATGTAAGGAGAAAGTAGGTGGAATTGAAGAGGGTATTAATGTAATGCTGGATGTCAGTTGTGTTTTGTTAAGTGAGGCAAGGGAATTGACACTGTAAATTTAGTTCGCTCGAGTCCATCAGAAATCAATATTATCCGGTATCTTTCCGATAGCAATGTTATTTTTTATACTTTTCAAATTTCGACAATATTTGTTTGTCCGTCGATTGGTATTACTTTTAAAGTAAGTTAATATGTAATAAGAGTCAGTCTGACTTAGTCGTAATAAGTATGTCGCTTGCTACTGATAATAAACTTAAAATGAATGCGTTAGTACATCAGTTGACTCCGAAATACACCATAGGTAGATTTAGCTCTTCCTTTTTTACGATTTTTGAAGCAGATGTGGAACACTTTCCGAAAGTTTATTTCCTTTGAGCATCATTTTCTGTGAACTCTAATTTTTTTCTACAAATAATTTATTCGGAAAGAAAATTCATATTTCCAAAATTTATTCGCCCTGCCCTTCATCTTCGGAGATTTGAAGCTTCGTATCGTATCTTACGGCCACATGATAAAGAAAATAAAACTTTATGGTTATCTTGTTGCTCCACGAGCAATTGGTGAGGCTCCACTCTACTTCCGTGATCTACCAAGGTCCCTTTTGGTACTCATACACTGGGATAAAACATGGCACGGTCGCGTTTCTGTGCGTGTTCCCGCTGAGTATGCTCATCGTTGACATAACCTTGCACTTCCTCCATGAATCCTTTGGACCCATCCATACGTCATTATAAATATTTATCCCTTCATCTGAACAGTCTTCTTTAAGACTTCTCCACCCTCATCCAACCACGCACCACTCACCAGACTTCCTCCCTGCCGTCCCCTCCCTCTGACCCCCTCCTGCCCCTTCCTGACGTACCAATTCCCACTACTGCTCTCGGCCCACGTAGTGTACCGCTCCAACAGGTGGCCCACAATTCTGTTACATCGCCCATTCCATCGCAAAATTTTCCTTCCCTTGCCCCCAGCCCAAGGTCAACCCTTTGCCTCCTCCCCTTGCCTTCCGCATTATCCTTCCTCACTCTCTCTCTCTCTCCATCGCCAGCATCTCCTTGTTCGTTCTTTTCTCTCCCACTTAATCCATTCCACTTCTCCTCGGTGTATGGCGCTCCCTCGATTATATTGCGTTACTCAATAACAACCAACCCTTCCAGTGGATTTCCGCCACACTTCTTCTGATCCTCTCCTTTATTTACTCCTTTTCATTTCGTTTTTGTGCCTCGCATTTTTTTTATTAAAATTGAGTTAACGACGTGACGAATACGGGAGGTAGGATGCGTAGGAGGGAGATCTGAGCTGAGAGCTGCATTGATTATTTAATGAGCGTCTTTTGGAGAGAAAATTGTATTACGTCTGTGGTGGTAAAAACGATGATGAAATAAGTGGGAAATAATTCAGATATCCTTATTTTCATTAATTAGCTAATACTTCGCAGTGAGTGCAAAATAAATGACAAAATTGAAGGGAAAATAGCACAGTGCATTCAGAATGCAACAGTTGGATCAAAATATTCTTTGTTAAGCGTGAAAATTTCTGGAATGCGTTCGTGGAGAAATTTTTGTGAATAATATCAATTTTTTCTTGTTGGATTAGTTACCCCACGAAATCATGGAGATTCGGAAGGTTCATACTACTGCTGACCTACCCTGTCATGACAGAAAAACATGAATGAGTAAAGGTTTTCTAGTACAACTATAATTATAACAATATTTTATCATTCAACGACACTTCCTAATTAATTCTGTCTTAAAATTTGGGCTTAATTTGTCTAATATGAATTATGATCGAATTTTTCTCGTAGGTTTTAATTATTAGAGCTATCATCAAAGGTATGGTACTGTGTAAATTACATTCATAACTCAGGTACTTAGTTCTAGGTATCTGATGATGACGCCTAAGCGTTGAAACTAGTTGTACGATAATAAAGAACAGTGGATGTATACATTGTGTTCTTAATAAAATAAATATTGAACACGAACTTCCACAAAGTTGAGCTTAAAACAATAGAAAACGTTAGAACTTATTGAGTATTAATTGCCAATAGCGTCCCCAAATTTCCTCGCCATTGCAATCATGAGAATGCATCCACAATATTTGAATATCCCTGTTTTATTGATTAAGATGATTTAAGGATAATAATAATGTTTGGGTTGAATAATTTAATTTTACCCGCGTAATCTCAGAAGTGTCCATTTCCTTTGATAGTTTTAATCAAAAAGGCCATCGGAAGAGCACTCAATGAAAGCTATCTTTCTAGCCAGTCCTCAATCTTTGTTCGTTTTCCGTAACGAAATAAAAACAAAAAATATATAAATCATCTCATTCGTTTAGTAGATTGACCAACACTTCATTCATAAATAATCCACTCTAATTAACGATTTCACTGAGTCACTGAAGTTAATAACTTAGATTAGAGGAAACTACTTTCACGTTAAATATTAGTGTTGAACCAACATGCTTTATTTGAGGTAATTGTTAATAATACAAATTGTTGGCCATATTTGAGTAACATCGTGCTTAATACTGTCGTATTAGGGAAAGTGTATGCACTTTCAGGTTGATATTTAGTTAATTAAAGTAAATAAATGGAATATACCAGCAAAGCATGTACCATTAATTACAATGCCCATGAAGCTAATGACCCACATTGGAATGAATATGTTGGAAAATGTTGTTCATTTCCAGAAATAGTAAAGAGTTTTAAATGAAGAAATAATGAGATTTTGAATTTATTATATAAAAGAAAAGTGAAATTGGGGTGATAATAAATGCAACCAAAGCCTAAGAAACCCTTGCAGAATGTATATCCAACAAATAAAATCTGTGAATATTTACCAAACTTATATTATATATTTTTATTATTTTTAATAAATTTTAAGCTCCCCTCTAATAGGTACACTAGTTCCGATGAACAGTCGCATCATGTCGCCTTATACTCGATCGCAAATCAATGACAAGGACTGTAGCTCTTTTTTTGCTTGCACGTGTACTGCACGTAAAACACAATTGATGGTTATCCTATATTAAATGTCCGCCCACATTCTTACAGTTAAACTCCCCTTCATGACACATGTAATCCGTCTCGAATAAACTGTTCTGTCAACGTCCCTGTGAGTGTTCATGAAATACACGAATATCCTTGTGTATGTATCTTCCTTAAAATTGTAAAGTAAGTGATCTTGGTATTTCAAGGTGCGAAAAACAGATCAAGTATACACGTGTTTCATAAATGTTATAAATAACACCAAGGTAGATTCTCATTTCAGTATGACTGGCGTAGAAGTGAAGGAATCGGTGAAGGCTGCGAACCATAATTCAATCGCTCAGATCAAGTGCATCGAGAAGGTTACTTGCAGTTTCATTCATTGGTAGTTTTGTTGCTCTTTCCCCGAAGAAAGCCTTAATACAAAAAAACTATTATTAAAGACTACTCTGAGATTTTGGAGCAGCGAAAGTGTAGGTATTCGCTGGTTGATTCGCTTAACGTAAATATAACTGATTCACTGATTGGTACTGCCAAAACGTACTGTTATTAAATTTCCCGTTTCTTGTTCGAATCACACAACTGAAGATTTTAGATGTGTTATTAAAGCGTCTTTGTCCAAACAATGGCTTTAAGTTATATTATTCAATTGTAAAATCCCAAAGGCGGTAAAAGGATGGACAGAGAAATTGGGCATGAGATGGAAGCGACAGTGAGTAAAAGCGATAGATAGAGTGAAACATGGAAATAATATACATTTTCCCATTATTATCGGCATTTTTCTCATCTCCCTTACTTTTAAGGTTATACTTTATAAGGACCATTCCGTTTCCAAGTCCCAACCTGCCACTGGAAAGGAAGCTGTTAAATATACCTCTGGGATGGAGAGAGAGCCTCGGGGAAAAGAATTGTTTTCATCCCCTCAAAATCCCAGCCTCGGTCATTTCTGGGAAACGCTCTCTCCCAACCATCCCTTCGTCCTCGACCTTTGAACTACTTCCCCTTTACACACAAGTTCATCCACAAGCCGCCGGCGATGCTGTGGCGAGTAGCTCCTAGGATGCGGCGTAGCCCATATCCTATTCGTAGTGGATTCTACGGATGTGATAGTGCAATATATTCAACCATTGACGTTTTTAAATTACTCCTGGTGATAGGAAATACAAAAATATATATAAACAGCCGTTATTATTTTCAAAATCTGCTATAGAATAATAAATTAAACATTTTCGTTGATTTATTTCAGTCCAGAAGTTGCACGAATATCTTTAGTTCTTACTTAGGTATACGCTTAGTTTGATTTATTTTCCTGAGCTCTTGCATGAACTACACTAATAGATTATCGTGAGATTATAATTCAACACGTGTTGGGCCTGAGAATGTTTCAGTTCCATAATAATTACCATTCACGGCGGTCTTTATATGCTCCTCTTTATTCGACGTACTTACGGCGTCGTTATAAATGAATTGGCGTGCAAGTAGTAAATTACTATAGAAATAAAATGTTGTTACCATCCTCAATATTCTTCAATTATTGCTATTGATAAACTTTTAAAGGATTAATAATACAATCACGAAAATAGAGTTTATTGCATGAAGAATTTCAAACTTCAGGAATTTCAATGATTTCTTTGATGTTACTCTGTCTTGTCAATATCCTGAAATAGAGCAGTTCTAACTTTGACGATAACCTTACATGCATCAAAGGTACAATTCCTTGTACTTCTTAAATACATGTACCGTAATTAACTCCATTAGTTTTTGAACTATCCCTCCACACGAAAATTCTCGTAATTTTTGGCGCATTGATTTATAGTAAACGGTAGAAATAAAAATTGATAATGTTCATACGGGGCATACTGCTCCCTTGTCAAGGCAGAGTCTTAAATTTATATCCTATATGTTGGCATTGAATATTCCGTGTTGTCCT
Organism: Hetaerina titia; assembly: GCA_037158775.1. NCBI lineage: Eukaryota > Metazoa > Arthropoda > Insecta > Odonata > Calopterygidae > Hetaerina > Hetaerina titia. The sequence goes on along the minus strand of CM073769.1, from coordinate 85,649,931 downwards.
TGGGCATCATTTTACCCGGCGTAGAGAGTTTTGCGTGTACTTGAGGACAGCTTTATTCATACCCGGCATACTACCGAACACAACGGCTCTGCGAGAACACCCCCGAGTTGCTCACCCTCAAGCAGTCACTTCATATCAAACTATTCTCTCCCTCCCCCTCCACCCTCCGCTTCCCGTCCCAACCACGGCCCTGTCAGTTTGAAAGCATCCCTCTGAAGGTCACCCTGGAGGTCAAATGAATGGGCTAGGGCAGGAATGGCGGGAGGATACGAGCGGAGGAGAGGGAAAGTGAGACAGCCCGGCGGCAGCTGACGGGGCGGAGTGAGGCTAGGGATTGGGAGGGGCGAGGAATGGTGAAAAGCGGAGGGCAGAGAAGAGTGAGTAGGGTGTCAGGGGTCTGGGAGGCAGAGGAACGGGAACGGGAGGGGGGCTGCTGCAAGGGCGTTGGTCAGGAGTGGCGGCGAGGAGAAGCAGAGGAGTCGAGTCGAAATTCGAGGCAGGGAGGAGTGGAGATGGGTGAATTTGACGGGTGAAGGCGGGAAATGGAATCGGCGAGCGAAGGTGCGCCTTCGCCCTCCGCCCTCTCGCTGTCGGCGGGACTAGCCCAAAGGAAGTACGAGGCACGGGGGCATGATTGATAGTAATAGCTTAATTGCATTCATTTAAAACGTTTCGCAGTAAATAAATTATAATGCCTTCGTTTATTGCTTTATCAAGAAAAATGCGTAAGGAAAAAACGTATCTCTCCCTATTTCGTTTAAAGTCCATAATTAACAACTCCTTCTTTTAGATTTTACCTAAGATTTTTTAAGGTTGACGGAAATAATAAAAAAAATGTATTGAGCGTGCGCGAACGCAGGTCTCTGTGTCGTTGTTCTTGGACGCCTTCCTAGCAATTAGATCCTTTTGAAAATCGCTTTTGCCGCTCTCCTTTGTTAATTTTCATTACGGGGTAAAAAATTATATCTTTGCCTCGTACCGGATGGCTGAACGGGTCGGGATGGGTGGATCCGGCGCCTTCCTTCCTTACCTCTCATCCTCCTTTCGTATCGGTTACTCCGGCCCCGATCGAAGGGAGAGCGAGGAGGTGGGGGGGGGGGGAGAAGAGAGGGCTGATATACGGAAGCGAACGGTTTGGATATTCGCTCCGATCCACGAGAGACACGCCGTCATTAGTGAGATCAGCCGTCCATTTATTTTGCTCTTTTTTTATGTTCGACGCTCGTGGAGTTTGGAGTGATGGGAATGGGGGGCGTAGAGAGGGAGGGAGGGAAATATAAAGGAGCAGGGGCCAGTGCAAATGTGTGCGATCCCTTCCGTTTCGGAGAATTTACCGCTCCATCGGGTGCCAGGCGTGGTCGGACTGTGAAAGGGATTCATGTGACCGCTCGATTTATGGGGATCGAATGTGATCTCGGGAGCCCAGGAGTTTAGGAGGGACGGAATTCCCTTTCGACGGGATCGCTGTGAGCGGGTCATTCGTCGGTGAGCTATACTGCGATTTTTTAGAAGTGTATCACTGTTCACGAGGAAATGATATTTTTGAAGTGTCTCGAGGTAAGACTTTTTTTTAAATAACTAACCCTGGCGTACGATATTTGTGGTTGTGAAGGGAAAAGAGATGGAATTTCGCAGGAGAATGAAATATAGTTTAAGTTTTAAGTTTAAGTTTTTTAAGTTCTAAGTTTTTATCGTTTGAAAGAACGGGAATATAGTATACGAGTAGCTAATGGAATAAATTTTATTCAAACAGTTTCAGGATTCATATATTCAATGAAATTTTTATTTAATTATGTTCTGATAAGTTATTCATTTTTCATCCCGTTGGTAGGGAATAAATTATTTAAAATTTAGTTTTATTTTATTTTCATAGATCTGGTAAATGTAATTTTACACCTCAGATTCACCATTTCCAGAAAATAACTATATACTAGACACTTATTACATTACCGAATTTAAAGTTATTCGCTTTAGACTCATTATATATGCTAAATGTGAGTTCTGATTTCATTATTTCATTGATGATTTATGAAGGCGACCAAGGAAATGGAGAGACTATCAATTTTTTGAGGCACACATGAAGGCAAGTCAAAGAATAATAAAAGAGGGATTTTAAAATCACTTTTAGTTCATTGTGATGTTAACTCCTTTCCGTTCTTCGAATAGTTTAAATATTAGTTGAATACTCCCTTTACAGTTATAAAACAAAATTCTAGATCATATTTTCTTTTAAATGAATGATCTGTGAAACAAATTCATGATAATGCAACCATTTCAGAGAGTAAAAATCATTCGCCTTGACCGGGATACGGGCGAATGATTTTTACTCTCTGAAATGGTTGCATTATAATGCACACATAGCGGGTGACTCCGTTAAAGTTACTGTTACAGTTTCTTGAAATTCATGATATCCTGTGATTGTAAAAGGAAAAATTGTGCCCTGATATTCTTTGCTCCACGAGCATGTGATAACCGTCGGAGTACTCTACTGGGGCAGTTAAATCCTGTGTAATGAAACCTATGAAATTACATGATGCGATGGAAATGATGTAGTACCGTATTAGTAAAGTATTTTGGATGAATTTTACAAAGTTTGTCTTAATTCTCAAGATGAAGGTTCACAAGGTTAAGCTATTACAAATTAACTATAATATGTTTAATCGAAGTGGAGAAAATGTAATTTAATTACATTTAGGATGGAAAGCTATGATTGGTATTACACTTCGTTATCTTCTTTGCATCTCAATTATTTGAGATTATCGAGAATTTTTCTGATTATTTGAGCCCCTTTCAGCTACTCTCTCTCCTTTTGCCATGAGATGAATGAGGGTAATGAGCGGTAGTGGATGAGCTGTGGGCGCTCTTTAATTTGGGCTTGTGCATAAAAAAATAAAATTCAGCAGGGTTTTACCAAGATAGCCAAGCGGGTATGCAGAAATTGGGTCACAAATTTAAGGAGACTAATGAGTTACCCCATGGGAATTCGTTGAAATACGATCCTTGATCACCGCGATTGGGTTTCCGAGGAATTCCTTGAATATGTGTTTACCACATTAAAACGCAAATGGACGGTCGTTGTATATAGACGAGCAGGGATATATATAAGTCGAGGCAATGAAGTTCCACTGTAACAGTGGACGCGGTATTTGCATCTGAAGAAACTAGAATTTAGCTACAGTTTTATGCCATCAATTGAAGTTTGAGCGAGATGAAAATGTGAATAATCCATCAATCATTGTGTTTTATTTAGTGTTTGGGGAATTTTGAAGCTGAAGCGCGACAGCTCCTTATATTTGCTTTTGTTATTTAAATCGACTTAATAATCTTCAAAGTCTGCTCCTAGAGCTGCTACACACTTAGTATAACGTTGCTCCCATTCCCCGTACGCCCGCTGGAAATTTTCTTTGGAGATGCCGTTGATTACCCTCGTCGAAACCTCTTGAATGGCCTTTATCGAGTGAAAACGTCGTCCCTTGAGCTGTCTTTTCATCAGGGGGAAGAAGAAGAAGCCCGGTGGTGCCAGATCGGGAGAATAGGGCGGGTACGGCAACGTGGCAACGCCGTATTTGGCCAGGAGTTGTCTGACGACGAGCGCACCACGGCACGGCCGTTATCATGATTGAAGCACCCAGCAGTTAGCGATGGCCGGTCGGACTCTTTTCACGCGTTCTCGGAGGCGGGTGAGCACCTGCACGTAAAAGTTCGCATTGATAGTCTCCCCTGGTGGGACAAACTCCTTGTGAACCACTCCATGACGGTCGAACGGCCGTTCGGAGTGATGGTCGTCTTCAACGAGCTCCCTACCCTCTTTAAACAACTTGTGTCACTCAAATATTGTGGAACGGCTTAAGGCAGTGTCCCCATAAGCCTGCTTGATCATATCGAGGGTCTCAGTTGCCGTCTTCCCGATTTTCGCACAAAACTTCACGGAATAACGTTGCTCTAAATTCAGATTCATTTTGTTTTCCGACGCGGACAAAAAACTTGCTTCACTAAAAATGGTGTCCTCACTCAACGACAGCCCGCAGGCGACTGAGGTTGGTTTCGGTCTGTTGCTAAGAGCCCCCTCCACCTTACCCTGCTAGGTAGACCCCCCTACACCTAATCAAATCCACCTAAATCAGTCCTATCACTTTTGGGTGCGACTCTGTATTTCGAAAAGTAATATCAGTTCCTATCGCATTTGTAGCGGAATCCGTGGATCAAAAGACATTTTCCAATACCTCGAAATAATCAGAAATGGAAATTCGCAAAGGAGAAAATAGTGCCTACTTCTTACGGCACGCGAAAAAAAGAGTGTACGTTTCAATTCTTTTCCTTTGAACTAGGATATCGTGGAGCAGTGAACACGCTAGGGACACTCCAGGACATATCATGGTAGGGTTGAGGTATTAAATTTAACACTAAAATGTATTCAATCGATTTGGATAAATATAGGATAGGAACATGAAACAGGAGTTCCTGAGAGATTTCATAAAAATTATGTATTTAGAATAAGTCTTTTAGGGAAGAATAGGAACTACAGCTGATATATAAAATGAAATGGAAAATTAATTCTTCAGCTTACACTCTTGTGATTCTCTTCTGGGGCTAAGCTTCAGGATTATCGTTCTGTTCTAACCTTGTCTTTCCTCTCTTTAATTCTTTCTCTTAGAGGAGGATCCGCACTACAGATCACATCATTTTCCAATCATACGGAATCCGATCATATTTACTTTACGAAATTTCCCTCCGTCACTTTCTACCGCGACTCAGTTATCGTTTATTCCTCTTATTTTCAATTTCCTTAGCTGTCTTTACCTTAAGGTTGCAATGCGAAAGTATTATCTCGTTTTCCTGAATTTTATCTCTCTTTCTTTTTCGTAGCACTGGATACATTTTGATTGGGATGTTGAAATTTACCAAAAAGGACATCCTCCCATGGTGCTCCGACCCTGCTTTCACCCTAAAACTCATACAACCCCGTGTAGACCATTGTTAAAATGAGTACTGTGGAATGATTTCCAATTCAAACATAAATGAAGAAGTCAAACTTACAATTTAATTGCACTAAAATTGTGGAACAAATAGTTAAACAAGAATACCATTATTCTTGGACAATTAATGCAGACATTTTAGCGAGGAGACGTTTTTAGGACTCTTACACACATTTCACATCGGTATGGTGCTGAGTAAAATTTAGTGGTTTCGGCCGTTGGAAATTCCAATGGCATTCGGAGGTTTATTGAAATTTTATTGCCTCAAGAGGCACCAAAAATGTCGATTGAGTAAAAAAATTTCTTTTTATTGGAATATTTTTACAGGCTCTGGGAGAGTTTAACCTATTTGAGGTTCTCAGAAAAAAAGTATTTTGAACACCATAATTGTTTTCATAGAAAACAACTATTCGTCGTATTCCGATTTTCATATTTTTACTTTCCACGATACTAATGTCTGCCAATGTTGATTGCTATTTTTATTCTAATGTTTAGATTTCCCATATACCCTCTCCGGACAGCAGGTGGACCCAGATGGCTCATGACATGTCAGAAGGTTGTTTTGGCTCTGAATCTCCTCCTTGAACTTATCATTTGGATAACGGACATATGGACTAACACAGGGATGAAATGGGTGACTAAAACGACCTCAGAAGTTTCAGAACTTTACATTCCTTTGGAAATTTGTTTAATATTCTCAACTTCATGGATCCATGGTGTCTAAAACTCTGCACTGAGAACTATATAAATGCTTTTTGAAAGAGACATATTTGTTCTCAGTTAAGATTCCAGGAAAATGTTCAATGATGCATATTAGCAAATCTAGTAAAATGTAAAATGATGTGATATTTAAAATCTTTCTCTGCGTCAATAAATGGTTTGATCAGGTCAACTGTGAGTTTGTGTATTATGTACGTTTATTCTCATGTTAGTTAGGGTTTTAAGTCCAACAGTGCGTATGCTTGGGTTCATCAAAAACCTATCCTAACTTGTCAGACTTATGTAATTAATATTAACCATTACTACCCTCGCTCGTAAGCATTTTGGAGATCCAATTGAAGGGCCTTAACTTGTGCTGGATAAAGACCCACAGGACGTATGAAAAAGAAGAATGTTCTACACAGAACAAGTGTGCTGCATCACAATTTAATTTAGACCCAATTAGTCCTAGTGAAAAAAACACGATATTCCCTCCAGTTGGATGAGCAATTGTTTTAGTCAGTAGTCTGAACACCGTCTAACTTGCTATCAAAAGAGCTTCCGTGAGGTTAGAAATGAAAAAGGAGAAAATTCAACTTTTCCGAAGAGGTGGCTGCCGTTTGAGGGGAGACGGTCATGGAAAAGGAGAGGTGAGGCTATTGCGGAGGAAGGTGAGACTCGAGGGATGGTTGGCACTTTACCGGAAAGGACATTGGTTCTAATCACCTCCCCTTTCGTTTAATTTCCCATTTCCTCGCTCTGGAAGGGTGGATGGAAAGAGGAGTAGTGAAATGAAGAGGGAGGAAGGACTTGATAATGAGGTGGACCAGATCTTCATACTCAGGTGCCCCGTTTCCCTGTCCCCTTATCCCTTTGGCAAAGCTGATTCGCTTGACTAAATAGTGACCCCTCAAAAAGAGTAAATCAAATTTCAAACGAATCATCCGATAAAGTGGGCCTGGGGTTTGTGAAAATTATAACAGGTTTTAGTTACGCATTGTTTTAACTCAGTCCAACATTTTGTCAGGCCAAATACTTGAAATATCGTTCGGTATCTGATAATCGAAGTAGTGTATAATTAAAAAGTTAATTAAAGTATGTTTAAATCTAAGGCAAAATATAGTATGCAGGGAGTATGTATAGTCGTCAGTTTTAAATTTAACTGTTTTGGGTTTATCGTATTTACAGAGCAAAGATGTATTCTTTTTCTAAAGCCAATATATTTATGTGGTTTTGTATCAAACAATATTTTGAAATGACCTTAATTTTGGTTCAATCCTACAAACCTTCATCACTCGAATGGCATATATCAGGATCAAAGGGAAGCTTGCCGAAAGGTCTTTAAATCTACAACCTCCAAAGGTCTTCATATGAATTATGTATCGTTTTATAATTTCATATAATAACAGTTACATGTATTTTAATAATGCTGTTGAATATTGCGGATAGACACTGATTTTTATTTCAATAAAGCTTACCGTAAACTGAAAACAGTAGCATCTTACTGCTCAATGTCGTACTGTCATTAATATTATATGCATCATGAATTTGATGCTAAAAATATCGTCTTCCATGCCTCAATCTTGAAAGAGAATACTTTTTATATAACCCGTGGCGCGTGCCTTAAGACCTCTCACATTTTGCACTATGCGCCATTGCCACGTTATGTATCCACATAAGATGGTTGTCTTCATTCTTGTCTTAGATTGTTGGTTTGGGGGACCTTCGACAGAAGCTCCAGGCACTTAGGTCTTTGGGTCTATTGTGTTCAACCAATGTTTAACCTGCCTGACACTTGGAGACTTAGGGCAAGAGTACCATAATAAAGGTATTGAGGGTCACCCATTGAACCTCTGTCTTGGCCCCACGTTGCTAACTTAGGTTCTCTAACAAGAACTGGTGTGTCAATATGGTTACGTACTTGCCCTCTTTCTCGTATATTTTTTTGAGCATGTTCACTTAGCTGAAAGCAGGCTAGGGAATATATTGCCTGTTATAAACCAGAAAACCTCCCTTTTTTGAAGGAAACTCGTGAAGAAATTTCATTATGTCGTTTACAAAATATTGTAAATTTGTACTTGGAGTAAGTAAGACTTGAGAGTGAGGTAAAATAGTGTTAAATAGCTTTGTGTGAAGGATCACCAGGTGGTGATGCAACGTATTTGTATTGACGGCTTAAAAGAAAAGGGAGGAGAACTAAAAACCTTGTTCTGAGATTGATCCGAGAACATGTCGCTAATACAACCACTTTCATGTCCTATCTTGGGTCTTTGTTGACTGACGTTAATGGAGGCTTTTGCATTTTACTAGCCATTAATTCCAAACAAACATCACGTACCAATAGCATATCACCCTATCGCATATTTATAATCTTTTGGTGTACACTGCTTGTCGAAGGTCACGTTCGAGTTTGCAATCATCCTTTAGTAGCCTGCGTCCAGCGTCAACACACCTTTATCTCATGGCGAAGCAGGTTACCTGGATTATCTATTGTTGACCGTCCGCTTACAGAGATGACACACAGGCTGCTGAGTTTTCTATGGAAACCATATACTCATATCTTGAAAGAAGGCAACAAGTCTAATAGGGACGAATATATTACGAAAATGATGCTAGTTTCATTGATTGGGCAGCTAAAATGTCGTTTGAGAGTATTACAATAAAATAAAATGTAAGAACTATTTAAGAGTTTCATTACATATTACAATAAAATAAAATATAAGAACTATTTAAAAGTTTAATTACATGTCAGTCAATGCAAACAGATTAAGATATGATTATCTGACAAATGTACTCGTATATTTCGTTTTATATTTCAAGGAAGATAATTTAAGATTGCTGCTCACTCATCTGGTTATTCAGATTGCTGTCAAGGGAATATTTCGCGTTTTTCGACTGATTTTGAAGTTATGAATGTTCATAAACTTCCATGTGGACTGAGAGTAAGTACGAGAAAGGTCCTAGAAGTACCCAACCTGACATAGAAATGGCAGTAGTTGTTTAAAAAATATCACTGTATTAGAAAGGATGCAATCTATAAAGCCTATGTTTCAGGTTTGAAGACCCTGCGTTGTTTAATATTTGTTTGGCAGTTATCAAAGGTGAACGTTTTCAGCGAATTTGTGAAAATGGAGAATATTAGTCATCGTTATGTGATAGAATAATTTTTTTTGAAAGGGCACAGCCTTACTATAAAAGCTGAACTGGATTCTACTCTGTGTGAGTCTGCTTCTTCGTTTACAACAGTAAAATACTGTGTTGCAGAGTTTAAATGAGGCTGTATGAGCTGTCAAGATGAGCATCGAACTGTTCGGCCAAATGAAGTGACGACTCCAGAAACGATGAAGAAAATCCACAAAATGATAATGAATAATCGTAGACTGAAAGTGCGCGAGCTAGGAAATATAGTAAGCATTTCAAAAAGTGCGGTACTTTGCATATTAACTGAAAATTTGACCATGAGAAAGCTATATGCAAGATGGGTGCCGCGTTTGCTCACACTCGAGCAAAACCAGTGTCGTGAAGATGTTTCAACTGAGTGTTTAGCAAAGTTTCACAGCAACAAATCAGAACTTGTGCATCGTTTCATAACCATGGATGAAACATGGGTCCATTACTTCACACCCGAGACAAAAGAAGAATCAAAACAATGGGTTCAAAAGGGAGAATCGGCTTCAAAGAAGGCGAAGACTGTTTCATCTGCAGGCAAAGTCATGGCGTCGATTTTTTTGGATGCACGTGGGATAATTTTCATTGACTATCTTAAAAAACAAAAAACAATCAATGTTTAATGGCAATCAATGGCAAATATTATGCAAACTTATTGCAACATTTTAGCGAAGAAATCAAGCAAAAGCGGCCGCATTTGGCCAAGAAGAAAGTGTTGTCTCGTCAAGACAATGCACCAGCTCATAAATCCGTTATTTCAATGGCCAAAATTGATGAATTTAAGTTTAAATTGCTACCTCATGCACCGTATGCACCACTTTTAGACCCCTCGGATTATATTCTGACCGCAAACTGGAAAAAATGGCTTGGTGGTAGAAGATTTTTCAACCGTGAAGAAGTAATGTCGGCAGTTAACGGCTATTTTGATGAGCAAGACAGTTCTTATTATAAAAAATGGTATAGAACTTATTGAACATCGCTGGAAAAAGCGTATACAGCTGAAAGGAGATTTTGTTGAAAAAGAAATTCTTTTTACAAATTTTTTGTGTTTTTTTGCTGGGTCGGGTGCCTCTGGGATTACCCTTGTTGTAGCAAAATTGTGTGGAATGCAGTTCGGATATGCCTGAATTTGACAGGCCACTTTGTTTCTCTTTTTGTGAATGCTGTTACTATTCCGACCTGAATAAATTATTCCAGATATGTTATAAATTTTTAACTTAATTAAATATCTTTGATACTGACATCAATTTTACTAGCTATATGAATTTGTCACATTATTTTATATAAAATATAATTTCGTGTTGAGGGCATTTAAGTTTCAATTAACGCAAATGAATTTTGTGGTTTTATACATTCCATCAGTAAATGTTCAACTGGTGGTATCAATTATACGCTTTGCTTCTTGCACACATTTAATCGGAAAGGCATAAATTTGTTAGCCTTTTTTCATTCTAATGCTGGTTTGCTTCTATTTTGACTGCGACGTTCTTTTACCAAGGTTGAAAGAAAAAATTAAAGTAAAGGGTTTACTGTGGGACCAAAGCCTGGTTTGAAATTAACAATATATGCTACAAGTTTTGTGGGAGATCTCGTACAGCGTTTGGCTTCTAGCTAGAAGGCCTTATGTTAAAGCTCGGGATGGTGTCTTCGAACTCTCCTAAAATCGAAGCAATGCAACTTTCTGGTAAAAAGAATCTATGACAGAAAGCGTACCCTGATATCGTACTGTGCCCTGATTATTTCAATTTTGCATGAACTGTGGCTTAGTTGTGAATGACCTTACCTACCTAACTTATTTTTTTCTGACCAACCTTCAAGTTGGTTACTGTTATGACCAGTTCTCTGGGAGCCATAACCAAGTAAAGAAGCTAAACTAATTACTGTTACATTTTTAACAACTTCATCTGGTAAAACTTTGAGATAAATATGAATAAAAACCTATCATAATACTTTTTAATTTTGGTTAAATTAAATTTGTTCAAAATATTTTAGAACAGCAGAAAGTTATAACAGTTTAAGTTGTGTTGTTGTGAGCAGAAAAAGTTTCATCGAAATTTTAATTGGTAAAGTTCCACCGAATCAGCCAAGGAAATACATGAAGAAAAGAGATGTGAGTTTAATAAGCATTTTTTTCGTAGAAATGTCCTTCGGAGTTGATATATCATATCTTTTGTCCACTCTGACGCCGTAACCGGAGCAAAAATCACCTTTCAAGGGCTCCCTTAATCGTACCTTTAGAATGGTGGACATACATTTTCGTGTTAGTCAAGATTGTTATCTGAGTGGACGATTTCATTTGTCGTTGTACATTTTTCATGCCATAAATTAAGGATTCTCTTCATTTTTTCTTTAAAAGTTCAGTGTTGTTTACTACTCTGCCTCCTTTTTTACAATTTATCTTCATAATTAATGCATTATGAAGTTATTTTGATCCTGTTTTGGTATTTTTAAGTTAAATATCGTCAGCATTCAAGCATTTTGACCTGATGATCTCTTTACTCATATTCAATTTTTTTATGTTAATAACAAGACGTTGCTCAAATTGGTGACGAAACAAATAATAGTTTTCTACTTACATGACATGCTAATAATGTGTATTTATTTTTCTTTCAACCTCTTTTGTCTCTCTTCACTTCAGTTTTAGTATCCTAATATTTTATATAAATCTCGAGTGATAACTATTTCGTTGGAAGTAGTTTTTATTCACTTATCTTAAATTCTCCATTTGATGTTTAAAGTGTACCGAATGAACTACATATATAGGTTCAATTATTTTTCTTTTCGTCTGCGTGGGATATAGGTTCCCCTTTTTCTCCTTTTTGTGTCTCTGTTATACTCCATCAGGGAACTGATATTTAATGGAAGTGTTTAATTGGCTTCCATCTAATCATGCTGTCGTTGTCTTGTCTCTTATCTTAACATGTCTTATCTTTACTTGTCCTTGAGAAGACATTGGTAGGAATCTATAATGATATGAATTTTTAAGGTTTTCTTGCTGGTCATTGATTATTTATACAAAATATTATTTGAAGAGAATCTGAAGAAATCAATTTTTCATGCCTCATTCGTCTTAGGTATTGAATAAAAATGTTTTTAATGAATCCCCTGAAATTATGTTCACTATCACGTAGGAATCGCCAAAATTTTACAATTACTTTCAGTTAATCGTTTACCTTAAGTGGTGCCATGTACTCGGTAGGCTACTAATATAGCATAATTATTTTTCAGCAAGGAGTTGAGAAACAATGGGAAAAAAGGCCGTAGTGTAAAGAAAATTATGGCCTGAATTAGTTTAATACCGTTTCCCACTTGGTAGATTCTACGTAATTATGCCTTTCTTATGCTGGTCTGCTCATGGTAATAATTTCTCTGACCACCCAACAATTGTAATATTAGTGTTGTTTACTAGTTGTTTAAATATTCGTATACCCGTTTTTTTCATAGCCGATTCTTGTCCGCTTTTAAAGTTCTTTACTAGACATTATTATTTGGCGTATAATGTACCAATTCTCCACATCATTTTATGTTTAAATGTGATTCCTTTTTGGAATAAGCTTATTTTATTTCCCAAGGTGTCATCTGGATCACAAGATTTTTGATTTTATACCATGAAGATGTATAATTGCCTTACCCCGGATAAAAATGGTTCATTAAAAAAATGATTTCTGTTTGTAAAAAAACATTTATTTGTTGACCGCTCGAAGCTGTTTTCTATGTTATTTCTGTTTTATAATTTTTGATCATCTAGTTCAAAAATCGTCCTGGAGCAGTCCCTTGTTATGTTTTTTTATGTTCGTTTATACGCCTTGGTGTAGGTCTAATTTTGTATAGGTCTTTTATGTATAGAAGTAGTTAGTCACATTGGGGCGGAGAAGCAACTGTACCCTTAGCTCAGCATGGAATGAAGCCATTGACTTTTTACCTCAAAAATAGCACCTTCCGGCAGCTCCACTCTATCTCGCGACAGAGGCGTTGGAGTTTTTGACCCCCGAAGAGAAGACCAGCGGGACGCATTTCCGAGTTTTTCCAATAATGGTGGGAGAATGGAGTCGGCGCGGGTGGCACGGTCAATGGAGAGATAGAGTGAGTGTGTGCGCGTTTGTGTTTGTGCTAGTGGGCGTAACGGATATGCAGCAACCAGTAGGGTGGAACGGACGCTTTTGTTGCATATCTTGGACCTCCTTGGGTTTCCACCCTGAATTCTCACCCTCCTCCGCCTTCCACGGCCGTCTCTTTCACCCCTCTCCCACCCCCCGCATGGTCCCACCGCCCCGTCACCTTCGGTCAACCCAGCGTACAATTGAGTTTGAGTTATCGGCGACGGTGCTGCCGCCGCGTGGGGGATGGCTGGGGAAGAGGAGGGGGAATCCAGCGACCGTGGCGGTAAACACTGCAAAGGTGATCAGTCCATCGGAGATCCAATTCCTTACCATCGTCATCGCGCAATCGGTTTATTGGCTGTGGGCTCTTCAAGAGGTCCCTACTACTTGCTTCATTGCGCTTCTCTCGCCTTCGCCCGCCCCTTTTATCCGTGTCTCTACTTTTTACCGTGTTCCTTTTTAATCTCTTCGGGTTATTACTTCAATTTGTCCCTTAATCCGATTAATAACAGAACGTAGGATACCATTTGCTTTCGGCGGTATTTATTACTGTCGAATATTTAGTTTATTCTGATATTTTGCCTTTTATTATGATATAAACGTAATGGTCCTGATTCTGACCTGACCTATGCTTCTCTTCTCGTTATTTTATTTAAAGGATATGCCATGGTCAGATTTTATTGTGCACGGATGTATATTTGATAAAATTATGCTAGCCTATTCTTTAATATCTCTAAAACATTACCTACCTTTTGTGTATCACATTCGATTTTCATAAAAAGGTAATATGAAAAGTTATTCATTCGATAGAACAGATAAAATAGGTTCGAAATCATTTTCAATATATATCTGTGAGTTAGTCTTGCTCGCCGTAATATAACTATTTCAAATGAATAAACTTGAAATGAAGAGACCTGTTTAATTATTCTCTTTTGAGACCTTTTGTATGAGTTTCATTGAGTCGTTATCGGACTTCTTGCCTGACTTCCTCTGAACTATCTTAAAAACGGTCGGGCTCAAAAAATTAATTATATTTATTTTTATTTTATTTATATATATGTTTGTTAAAAATAATGATTTTATTTCATGCTTATTTAAAGAATAATTTTTATGTAATATTAAGAGCAAGATCATATAATATATCAGATATCATAATTAGAAGTTTTTCAAATAATGAGACGGTTTGGAAGAAAATAACTTTCCTTTTTTGCTTTATATATAAAAAAGAAAACAAATGACGAGGTTTTTAGTACAAGAATGAGACTTTGGTCCAGTTAAAGGCGGAGGGCGACGTAATTTAGTCTTTGTTTTGCGAGAAGTTTTAGCACCTTGAGAACAGAAATAAGCTCCTGAAGTTATGACACTTGTACGAAAGACTGTTTTATTCATTTATTCACGTACAACTTGCAAATTTTCCTGGATTAATAAATTCCTTCATAAAAATAATGATACATTCTCATGTATATTGAGTTTTGAAAAATATCTCCCAATTTATATTTGATATCTAAGATATTTACAGTCCACACGCTGTTCATAGATACTTAATTGGTACCTATCAGAAATCCTAGAGATTAAAGATTTCACTAATTTAAAATATTTGATAATATTCACGCCTCCTGAAAGTTTTTACCAGATGTATTGGATGTTGGCTCATTATCTAGTACAATATAGAACCAACTATAGTGAATAATTATTGTGAACTCAGCCCACGATGCAGATAAAATAAAATAAAAATTGTTTAAATATCTGCAAAACAGCCAATTAAAAGACTTGCACAGTATTTAATTTCACTAACTCGATGTATTGATAAATGAAACTAATAGTTCGTACACGAGTTCCAAAATTATCATATATTGAAGAAATTATCTTTGCTATTCATTCTACACTTATGTCTTCATTTTTCTTAATCCTATTGTTAATATTTTACGACGCAATATATATTTTTCTTTAATAATTCTTCTCTCTTCACCACTTAACTACAACCAATCAATACAATCCCCTCCTCTGAAGGCCGTCATCGTATTAAATATAATTTGCTCTTTCCTCTCCTCACTCTCATTGCCTCATCTTTCTTCTCGTCCTCACTCCGCGAGCGACCTTACCCCCCCCCCTCCATCACTGACGCTTGACGCTTCTCGATTCCAGAAGAACCAAGAGGCAATATTAATAATAACGCCTCAGTTCTCTTCTGATTCCTTACTTTGCTCATATTGCTTTTTTTCCACCGTTGCCACCTGGGTGCGGCGTTATGTTCTACCCAATTCGCCCGCGCTGATATCGGGTTTCTTTGTCGTTAATAACAGGACACGGAGGAAGTAATTGATGGACGTGGGTAAGTCCCGATGCACGCACGCTTCATGAATTGCCTGCTCGGATTAATACGAGCCCTGTCATCTCTTCTATCTGGTCCACTACGTTCCTGTTGATAGAGTCGGTGTGCGTATGTGTACTTACCTGCTCTCCAATTTTTCCAAGTAAGAACCTAATGAATTGAAATAATTTTCGTTTCTTTTCGTGAAGATGGACCATCCTTCATATTTTTTTATCGTTTCATCAGTTTTAAATGCCGTGGACCGTCTACCTCTTGTACTTTTATATAAAAATATGGAATTTTTTTCCACCATGGGGATGAATTAATTGAAACCCTGTTTTTAGTGACTGAATTTGACCTGCTTTTGGCATGAAATAGATGGGAATTCTTAATGACTGATTGCATTAAAGGTACACATTAACTCACGCCCCTTAATCCAAAGCACAGTTATAAATAGATTTGGGCAGGTCCTTTATAATTTTTCTCTCATTGTGCTTGATTTAGGTTAAGAGTGAGACTGGAAGAGATTTAATGCGTTTTTAACGTTATCGTCATATTTAATCATATAGGTAGCAAATGGCAACATTTTGGGGCTAATAAAAATTTTAATACTTAAATTCTTAACCAACTGATCGAGAGAACACTATGTATTAAAGACTAGAAAACAGAGAAAGGATCCGTAATAGAATAAGGACTAGCCGTTATGGTGAGGCCATTTCGAGATGTTGTGGATATTTCTTTTAAGGAGGTTCTAATTAAGCAGTAAAAATTTTTTTTACAAAGCAGACGGTGATAAAATTAATGATCCCTGCGATAAAAGATATTTAAGATGCTGTCTGGCTGCCGCACTTTATTTATTCTCAAAAAAGGTATTTTAATTCCGAAAAAAAGTAATTTCTCAGTTGACCGATTTCTCGACAGCACTATGGGAAAGGTTTTTATTTAATAAGACGTACGTTAAGTGCAGAACTGTCACTTGGTTCTTGAAGAGGAAATGTTATATCAAGATATGCGTAAGGAGTATCTATAAAACGGATATAGAATTGATGGTATTTTTATCAAATGAAGTTGATAAAAATCAATATCATAACTTTGCCTTAATTATTGTTAAAAATGAATCAATCTGACATTTTTAAAGTTCAGAGGAAAGACCGGATAATCATATTTATGAGGTTACCTTTAGATAAAAAAATTTTAATGTCATCAATACTTACAAGATTTAATTTTCCCCTGGATTTCCGAAAAGCTCTAAACTCGGAAAACTAGTACCCACTGCTGATAACTGCTCTAAAGACTCCTATCAGATGAGTCCACGTAATTTGCGAGTTTCTCAGAGTTAATGACTGCCGTCCCAACCCAATCCGTTGGATGCTCATGGAGTGGCTACAATGCGCACACTGGTATAGCTTTGGAGAAATTGGGTGGGACATGCAGGATCGAAGCAAAATCTTCTAAACCTCGATCAAGGCCACGAAGAGTTGGAAACTTTAATAGACTTCATCGAAGTCCCTTTTTGTCGTTAACATGGGGATATTGGAATGAGTTTCAATTAATATCTAATCCCAGAAGCCTTAATGGGTTTGGAAACTTTTGGAAGTTACTTATTTTTCTCGAAGATTCTCCATTATTTGGCTTCAGTCAATTAAGCGTCGTCCTTGTAAAACGAAAGTTTTGAATGGATTCCAAACTTTCCTCTGTCCATTTCCTCATATGCGTCTGTCAATTTTTAGTGCCTCGTGTTGGGACAATCTTCAATCTCAATTCTTACTTTGTAGGGAAGAGGCTCAGTAAAATGTCTTTTTTTTTTAAGGTCCATCATTCGTTGTGGTCTCTTTGAATTATCACCACTCAAAATGTTGGCCGAAATGGAATCCGAGTCTCTGAATTCTTCCAACTTTCCCAATCCTTTCCTTGTTTTGTCTTAGACGCAATAATTAATATTTGACTTATTATTTTGTCCCGCCATCAAATTTAATTGATCTCTTGAGATCTTAAAAATTAATTACTCTACTTTGAGGTGCCCCCTATTTTCATTCTCCTTGAAGTCCTCTGGGTTATTAATCGGTAAATTTATTTTTTTTAAAGTTCTCCAAGATGAAAATAAAAACTATGCTATAATGCTAATAATAATGTATTACTGGACATTTTATTTTCACCTTATTCATCAAGTTATAGAAACCACTTGTGACTGTATAGTACATTCTTTCGCATTATGTGTGCGTCTAGTTCATTTAACGAATGGTAATATGAAACTGAAGGGGTTTTTTTTCAAATTTTTGCTCGAATTAATATTTCTTCAGTTACGGTAAACCGCTATGTGCATCTGCTACTCGTTGACATAGATATTTTCATTTCTTGAATGTTGTAAAAATTAAATATTGACATTATATCTTAATACGGAAACGCTAAGTATCTGATGCTATTTTTCGATATTTCAATTTTCAGTCATGAATATTTTCCTTACACCGAGAGAATATATTTTGGTAAATCATTGCCATCGGTGTCGATGAATCGCCGTGCGAGCAATTTTACGCTTAAATGGAACACACCAGTCAAAACACGAGGGTCAAGCAGTTAAACGTTGGCATCTGTACCGTTCCCAGTGAAAATCTGGAATGTGACCATTCCCTGTCTTTCCCTGTGATTAACACCTCTGTTCCCACCAAAGGCTGCGGTTAAAAGTTGGTCGGTCGCCGGTACGCTACGCCTGAAGTTCATTAAAACGCGTCGGTTATTTGCGTCTCCCCATTAAACCAGCCAGATATTGAGCCATTCCCATCCTCCTCAACTTCTCTGGATTCCTGAATTCCACGTATAGACAAATTTTTTCCTGCTCCTTGTTGATTTCCCCTGTCGGAAAACAGTCTAAATGAATATATCTTTTGTTCAATAGACCTTAAATGAATTTTTAAAAGCGTTTTTTATTCAAACAAGACTATGGTGATCATCGACATTAAGGATTAACGGGTAAATCGGAGAGTCTAGGGCTCATTTTTTTCTTGGCATTAATGAGAACCAACAGAGGAATTAAAAATATAGCTTTAATTGGGTTTCCCATGCCCTATAATGCACGCTTTCATCAATAGACGTCATAATTGACGTCGTTCCTATTTCCTGATTTAGCCCTGCATTATTCTTTGGGGCTATTAGTGTTTGAGTACATGCTTTTTCGTAGCGTTTTACTACCACCCTTGATAGACTTTTCACTCTTCTTTCACCATCCTAGAAACTTATTAATCAAGGTCTTTTCAACAGCGCTTTTTTCATCGTCTGTAATTTAATTGACCTCCATTATATTAACCGTAGTCAACTGGTAAATGTAGATCTTACTGAAATCATAGTGCATAGACTGCTCTACCCAATTAACTTGACAATGATATACTAACCTATGGATGAAAGGCGTATTGAGCGGTAGTGGAATGTTGAAGAGGGTAATAGAGGGGAGAATGTTGGGCAAGCGAGGTAAGGGTAGGAACAGGATAGGGATGTTGGACGGGATGAAGGGAGGAAAGAAGTACACCGAGATGAAGAGGGACCTGATATAGATTAGTTTGCTAGGTGGGAAGTCACAAAATGTTTATTTTATAGTTGTGTCCATCCAAAAACCTACCTTAACCGGTAGATTACCTTAAAAAAAATACTAACCTACTGGACTACAATTAATGAGTTCACAACTTCACTCTTACCATCCTACGCCCGTCTAACATATCTATTTTTTCCTACCTCCATCTCGCTTAAACCATATTCATTTTCTCTGCCACATTCTTTAAAATCATTGGCTCTCATCCTGTATCTGATTATCCTTTCTTGGAAATTCTCCCAAAAACCTCCTGAATTCCCCGTATACCCATAACGTATTCGCTTTTTCCTCTCCGTTCATTTTTGATTGTCTCTCCTCTTTCAAAACCATATCTAAATATTCACAGTTGGAGATTGATCCGTATGATTTTTATTCATTCTGTTTTTTTTTTTATTTTCGAAAGCGACCTATTACAATTAAAACGTTCGAATAACTGAATTTTTATTATTCATGAAGCTGTTTAAAATGTAATAGGTATCTCCAAATATGCCATAAAACAAGGAATTTTTACCAAGTATATATTGTACCTGTAATATATTCCGATGTAAATTAACAATGACAGAAGCGATTATTTTTTGTTAGTTTTTCGGCAAAATATAATTATTATTCCACCTCTAGAGGGAAGGATTAAATTTTTAAAGTTGTTCTTTCCTTATTTTCTATATGCCTAACGGTTTGTAAAAACAAGTTTTGAATAAAAAGTATTGGTAACAATATTTTGATGACGTGTGCGTGAAGTGCTGAATCTAGACCTTCGTGTCGGTTAAGTGTGTGCATGATCACTGATCGTATTGGCATTGATAATATTCACACCATTATCATTGAAAAATTAGCAATGCAAAAGAATTGCGCCAGACTTATCCCGAAGGTCTTGACTGACAACCAATAGCATAGTCAAGTTTCTGCTTGCAAAGAGCTTCTGCAATGGAATCGCGCCGATTCCCTAACCACCTCACAGTCCCGATTTGGCACCAGCTGCAGACTATTTCATATTTCCATAAATGAAACTCTTTCTCAAAGGACACAACCATGGGACCCGTAGTACTGCAAAAGAAGCTTGCACGCGTACTCTTTAGAAATTTCCAGAATTCGCCTGCTAGGGAGCGTTCGAGTCGTGCATAAACCTTTGGTAGTGTATTTTGACGCTCAAGGGATTTATTTTGAAGAATTATGAGGCATTGTAGCAATATCTGCAAATAAATCTATTTTTTTCGAAACATTTCCCGATACCTTTTCTACAAACCATGTGCATCACATCCACTTTTATTAATCTGATCGGAGTCAGATACTTCTTCATTAAAACCCTAGAAGTACAAATTTGAAGAGACTGGTTTCCTGAAATGCTCAATTGTAATTTCACACGAATCTATTACTATTAAGGAAATAGTTATGTTAAAATATAGGAAAAATAACTGTGGTGGTAAAATTATTTTATGAAATTTCGAATTGGTTTTATTGAGCCCTTTTTCGTAGCAATGAAATATTTAACATTATCTATTGCTCAATCATTTTATGTTATGGTAAAAAATTACTTTTTTCTAAATTTAAACAACATAAAACCTAATTCCTGATAGAAATGTTTTGACTCTTATAAATCTTCGAGTCCTTCGGTTAGTTAATGATCTGAAATCATACCATGGGGTGATAAAAATATCTCTTTTACATGCGTACATGTTCACGATGTGTTCATACGTACATCATACAAGTTCAATGAGTGTTTACATAGAAAAACTTGTATTCTTGCATTCTTTTAACTCACTTGCTATCCATTACAGGACGTCATAGCGCATCTGCTAGACGCATAATGAGTAACATTCATCGTAATATTATAAGTGAGAAGTCATATTATGCATACGCGATATTATTTTCAGCGATAAACGGCGAAATATCACGTTGTTTGGTGTTTAAAATGAGGAAAAGGGGCATCGTTATTGACTCTAAGGAACAAATCCCTGCAGTTGAAATATTTTCCTGAGTTGATTGGCATTTATTACTGAAATTTAGAATGAGATAATTTTTTTCAGAGTTAGGCGAGCTGAAGAAGTCGAGCCACGACTTGACTCATCATCATGATTTCATAAAAAGTTAAATCAAGGAAATGTCTTATAAAGATGAAATTTAGTTCGACAACATTAAATCGTATCCTTCCATGCTCCACATATATTATCCATTTTTCCCGTTTTAATTGGGGGAATTTCAGCTCTTATTTTTTTTTAAATCTCTTTTATAAACATTTCATTTTAATTATGCATGCATTCCTAAATCTGTGTTTACTCTAAATTTACAGGAGTAAGACAAAACCATGTATTTAACTTGCCCTTTACACGACATAGATAGCCTTTATTTAAAGGGCTTATAATATGACCTTGCTCTGCGTTTTCCGTTCAGTATGAAAAATAATTCTGTCTCTTATCTTTTTCGTCTTTGCATTGGGGATAGTATTTTCACCATGTCCACGTCCTTGTACGCCTTCGGAAAATGAAGTAGACTACTGGTAGCACATTACTGTACATTGATTTGCATATACTTAAGGATGAAAGTCGATTCTGTTTCTGATGGGTCATGTGATCACGTGATTATATGACCATGCAAACCAGCGTGATTTTGAGAAACACATGTCAAAGTAAACACTTTTTTTAACAAATTAAATAAAATTAGTAAATGACATAAGATATGTAAAACCTTCTGATGACATAGACGCCACACATTTCATCATTTCGTACAATACTGTACTATATGTTTATCAATCCATTTTACGTGGTAACCACAATACTATATACGACATCTTTCGGAATTATTCAGTTTCCACAGTTCCATGTATTGAACCCAACAATCTTAATTTCAATATGGATTTTTGTTTTATGTTCAGCATAAAATGTTACTATACTAATTTGTTAAATTATTATCTTAATTTTTAAATATTAAAAAAGGATCAAGTTATCAAAAAATTTGATCTGGACAGTAGATAAATATTGGCCAAGATTCTTTATAGTTAATGATATAAAGAGAAAAATGTTTCCCTCCCCTTTTTTAACATTTACCTTGGCATTTCTCCAAATGGAAAACCACATAACTTTCCCTTTATTTACATTCATTCTCATCATATTTCTAACGCATTTGTTTCCAATTCATTCAGCTATACTTGCAACCTCTTGACTGACTGACAAACTAAAGCGTGTTCATCAGAAAACCTAGCAGATTTTATTAACTTTCACTTCTTCTCATGCCTCTTTAATCATTTTCTTCACATATAGTATACGTTAAACAACACAATTAATAATGGACAAGCCTGCCTTACACATCCGTCTAACACGGCCCACCCGGGCTCTCCAACCCCCACTCGCACCTAAATAGTCTGAGATATGTATAGGTTCGACTAAGCCTCTAATCCCTACAATCAAATTCTATTTTCTGCAGTATTCATTAGTAGGCCCAATTCACCCCATCTGATTAAAGTTGGTTTGAACCTCGTGATCTCGTGAACATCGCGCCCGACAACGAATACCTGTGACATTGTATGTACGGTATTTCGTCACAACTTGTTGTTCCTTTAAACCCCCAAAATTTCGGAGGGTAAAGGAACGCCTCGATAGTTCAACTGACTAAAGCACTTGGCCAGACATCGAAGGACCAGGGATTGAATCCCGGTCGAGGTGAATGATTTCTATACTCTGAAATTGATCATCGATTGATCTCATTACTATATTTCAATGTCATAACACGTTCCTTTCTCCATCCTGAACCCATACTGATTACTCCCTAAGTATTCATTGACGCTGCTCTCCATTTCCTTATTGAGGATGCTGAGAACCCCTTAAGCTGCGTGTAAAATTGTTGTAAAGCTGCGTGGAGAGAGTTTTATGTAGCACGTTCTTATGGTGGTGGTATTTCGCCTAGCTACTTACTAAAATCTAGCTTGCACGTTCCTGATAAATTTCTTGCTGCATCCTGGGGTACAATTATTTGTTGTAGTTAAGCGTAGGTACTTGAATGCTTGTGGAGTGAAGGGAGGTAGATGTGTGTTTGCATGCGCGTGGAATGATGGGATGTTTCTATGAATGTGTGCACTGCTGTGGATTGGGGTTTGCATGTGTATGTTGGTTTTTAATTCGGTATTTCTTCTTTCCTTTTGGGTGGTGACCTAACACCCCCCGCTTGCGGTGGCTAGCGGGGTATTATGTAGATGTAGATGTAAAATAAAACTTATTATTATGTAGTCCTCACATGGTGTGGTAATTACTAAAATGTAATTTTAACTAACAATGTTCTGACGAAGTCTTCAGGTCAAATTCCTCCCTCATAAATGCTACGAATTAGTCCATAAAAACTCTTCCTCCCTCGTTTTTCTAAAACGTTAAGTAGTACTGCTGGAATCTAGGTCACCCTCATAACCTTTTGTATTAGGTTTCAAGTGTCTTAATGCCATTACTAACTCACCATTGATAAAGCCTATCTTAAGCTGTCTTAATCTATACCATATTTTCTTCCTATCTCTAACCTTGCTCACCTAATTTCTTTGCTTCAATGTTAGTTGTTGCAATATTCCTGCCAATCCCTTCCATCTCTCTTCGATCTCTTCTGGTTCAACAAATATTTTGTCGGGAAGCCTTTCTGACTTTTAACTTCTTTCTTTCTCTGACTTTTAACACAAATGGTTCCTTTTTAACTTCCTGATAGTGTTTTAATCATCTTGTTCTGCGTACCATTTTCACCCTTCCTCTGTAAACTTTCCATATCCTAGCATTGAGTCTTTCACCACTCTCTTTTAGCTCCATTTTTCACCCGCATCATTTTACCATTTAAATATTTGTACATCCTTCCACCTAACTCTGTGTTTTCATTGTTACATTTCCTTCTATCATCTATCTTTCTAATCAGCTCATGCGTGTACTAAGATTTCCTTGTCCTTTTCCAATTAACAATTTATGTTGTTGGAGACTATGTGAATTGATCACGCTGTTCCCAATTCTGTGCCTAACCATAATATATTATAACTAACTAATCTAACTGGTAATTTGCTGAGTCACGTGGCAATTTTTATGCATGTCTACGCCTCTTTGGCTGTTTAAACTAACTGTTGGTGATGTTAAATCGCCGTCTCTTGCAGAACAGAAATGTTTTCCCCCCGCATTCTTTCCTCGTTCCTAAATCGTATTCCCCCACCTCACTACCATTTTTTTCTTCGCCTACCATCAAATTCATATCTCCCATCTGTATCAAATATTTCTCTCGGGGAATATCTGCCGTTATGTCCTCTAGGAGATCGTATAACCTATCAACTTCTTCCCCCTTCTCCCTTGCTTGGTGCTATATATACCTGAACAATAGCCATGTTCGTCGGTTCTACTTTCTCTTCTACTGGTAGTATTATATCCATTCCTTGTTCCATGTTGATTACGCTTTTTCGTACCTTTTTATTCAATATCATTGCAACCCCTTGCTAGCTCTGGCTCCCTTTGCTGTATTTTGATCTATAAATATCACTCAAGTAACACCCGCCATCCTTCCATCTCACCTTGCACAAACCTAAGACACCTATATTTACTCTTTTTATTTCCGGATTTATATTAGCTAATTTCTTAACATTGCTAAAATTTCAAGTTTCTATTATATCGAATTTGGTTGTTTTCTACATATTTTGTGCTGCTTCTGTCGGTTTTACTATGTAAGGATTCGCCGGGTGCGAAACACGACGGATTGAGCCATGTTCCGTAGGTATCAGGACTCATTTTCTCAATACCGTTATAAAATCGTTATAAAAATCATTAGTTTTAGAATAGAGATGGTTTTCCGTGACCGTCCTCAATAGTATTTTTAGCGCGATACCATCATTCAATGTGGTTAAATGATCCACTGTGATCGGATGGCTTCGGAGACGAGTTACTGATGAGCAGGCGCTGCGCGGACTACCTTTCGCATAGGTTCTATCCTTTTGACCTTTGACCCTGGTATGGGTGAGCCTACTAGGAGCAAATATCATTGTTCCTACCAGCACAGCTCACGGAGTCATAGGGAGGCACAAGACCTTCCACCACATCAAGGTTGTAGTCCATGGAAGAAAACTTTTAGAGATATATTTAATCATTAATATAAATGTTGCGTCTTAAATTAAGTAAAATTGTTTAATGCAAACCAAAGATCGTTAATATTACCTCTAATCAGGTTTTCAGTAGGCTATGTTGTTATACTATGAAGTGTTAATTTTTTCATATTGACTAATATTGCGTTAAAATGAATATCTTCCCGGAAAAAAAACGAGTTCATTTACTTTCAAAAAACTTAGTTAACATGCACCGTTTATGTATCCCTCGTATATATATATATATATATATATATATACTACATATATTATGTATATATAATACGAAACATACACCGCAAAGATTTAAAAATTGATATAATGCAATTCTGTAAAAACATGTTTTAGCATGACAATTTTTTCAAGTAGGAAATTGGAGAGAGAAATTCGCTCCTAGCAAATAAGAGAGGATGGAAATGATTCTTTGAAGACTAGAACCAGAAAGATTAGACATTCAATTATTCACATTGGATTTTGAATAATTCAAAAGTAATTTTACCACTGAACCACAGCTGGTAACCATGTGTCCATCTAGGTAGGATATTCTCTGAAATATTTATACTTGATTTTACATTTGTTTATTTTTTAATAATTATTTATATTATTTAATTGTTTCCATAATCATTAAGACGTAAATAAATAACGTTTAAGGAGTACATTTGTACATTCCCTTTCGACAGCTTAGAAGGTATTCAGAAAGGATCAAAATCTTTAATGCCAATTATATCATCTTGCAAAAATATTTATAATTTGATATGAATCTCGTGATTTCCAAGAACTTTACTTCCCTAGATGAGGTTCAATTTCGCGATTTAGAACAAAATACTGGTTTTTCACTATTTGATACAAAGCATTTCGTGGTGATGACTTCGCAGTGATTTTCAGTGGCACTCAGACGCTAGCATTCGATTCATCACGAATATCAACATACTCGCCATCCCCCAGCTTTAAAGATGGCTTCTTCGAGCGGAAAGAATTATTTATTGTTACCCCTAGTGAAGGCCGAATTGGAAATGAGAGGCGGAGAACTAGGATTGCTTTTATTTTTTTTGCATTTTCACCAGCACTCTCGGAACGAGATCTCTTCCTTTTTCGCTCCTATCTCTTCCACTTCTTTCTCGATTGTATATAGAACCACCGAAACTCCTGCCACTCTTCTTCTATTCCTCGTTTTAAATCTTCATTACCACCATTCCATGCTCTTCATTGTTCTATATTTCTCCGTGTAAATTCCATCCCTTTATTCTTTCCATTGTCATTTAATTCCCATTTGAAAAACTGGATTTAAAAAAATGTAAAAATTCTCTCAGAAAGCCTGTGAAAACCGTTTCCAAATCCCTCGTAATTCCCATGCAAAAGAGGGACAAATAATACACCTGCTGTCCACAAAAGAAATGCGTCGATCAGCGACCAGTCAGACCAGAATGTCTCCTTCCTCCGCTTTAATATATTCCTACCTCCCTTCCTCTCTTTATTATCCCTTTTTCCTTTCCTCCCTGCCCCCATATATATATATATATATATATATATATATATATATATATATATATATATATATAACTTAGACAGTAACACACAGCACGAGAACACATAAAAAGAACACTCACAATAATATCTTGATAATTTCGACGGACTCGAACTCCGTCTTCTTCGGAAGATAAGATATGACTGATCAGTATATATATACATATATATACATATATAAATTAATGTGTGTTCCTTTCCCCTTTCCTTTTCTCTATTTCTATGTAAATATATGTATTTTTGTGTGTGAGTGTGTTTAGTTTGGAGTCACAAAATATTTGTTAGTTGTGTCCTTCCAAAAGCCTATCTTAACCGGTAGGTTACCTTATAATATCAATATATATATATATATATATATATATATATATATATATACAGGACCTGTATATATATGTATAATTATTCTTAATAATAATTATTTTGCGTTCTCTCCTACCCCCGGTCATTTGGATTGGTGGTCTTGTCCCGAGGTTAGACCCCGCCCTTCTCACACCTCCCAATCTTAAACCGCTTTCATTTAAACGCCATAATAAGTTTTCTGTCGTCACCAACGAAGGAACAGCGATGAAAAAGGATGTGTAGAGTATTTCAGGAGCGTCAGTGTGGTCGTAAACCGACGGGTGAAATTTTGAGAGAAATAACGGGTGGGGTTGGTGACCGCAGGGGAGAGGGTAAGGAAGGGAAAAAGGACCGGAGAAGCCCACCCGGGGATTTAGGGGGCGGAGGGCTTGCGCACATGAATCCTCTCAGCCATCGCTCCCCCAATTGTTTTGTGGAAATTTAGAGCGGTCTGCCGTTGGGCGGGGTCCATAATTGTTCCTTTCGTTTCCAGGGTGCTCTGTCAGACTCCGACTTATGGATTATTGGTCCTGCTCGAGTGAGTGTTCTAGTTTGGTATTTTTCTTGTTTGATCATGACCAATTAAAAAGTAGATACTACATAGTGGCAATTAACTATATGATTACGCCGATGTGCCACACTATTTTGCTCACACGCTCCTTACATCCTGCATTGGATTAGAAACGTAAAGGCTTTTCAGTTTCCTCCGTTTTTGAACTAATGAACCGAGGAGGGGCCTTGGCAACATCATTGCCTTGTTATGGTTATGGTTAGGAACCTGTATTTTGGATGAACTGTGACATGTGTCCGAGAAAGTGCTCATGGACATGATATTAAATTTTATTTAAAGAATGCCCCTCAGCCAATCTTGGCTGAATTATTCCATTGAGATTTCCATCTCGTAGCGAGTCATATCCGTTTTTCACTACAAAATTTCCAAATTGAAGTTACTTTAAAGCGAGATCTTTCTGAACTTTTTATCTTTTTAACTCTTTGATTTATCCTCACTGTTTTCCGAACCTATTCAGTTTAATCGGCTGAATGAATTACAAAGATGCATAAAAACCGAAATTATAAATTGGATGTATTAGTCAATCTATTAGATTAACTATTGCTGCTGACCCAATAATCTATTATATTATAACATATCATATTATATTATAGTGTATTATATTATAAATATATAACTATATTCATTCACATGGAAATAGGTATAAGAAAAAAATGATAGGTACACATATAAAGGACGAACACAGGAGAGGTGGGGAAGGCAAAATCGAACAAATCACATGTGTAAATATATTTCCTTGACCGGTACTTGATTACCGGATCTTTCCACTTGCCGGGCGGATGCTCGCTACCCACTTGAGCTATGAAGGAAACTTACTTTACACTGAAATTTGTGGGCTTAAATGTAGCCAAGTGTATGTGTCTGTGTGTGTGTGTATATATATATACATGTGTGTGTGTATCATATTTATATATATATATATATATATATATATATATATAATGTAACGTTCGTTTCAAGAAGATAAGGCAAGGGCGGCGGGTTAGGAAATGGAATTTAGAAGCATTAAATGGATTAACGAGGAAGAAGTATCAGCAGGCTGTAGAGAAAATAATGGATGACGGTAAATAA
Source organism: Hetaerina titia (assembly GCA_037158775.1). Taxonomy (NCBI): domain Eukaryota; kingdom Metazoa; phylum Arthropoda; class Insecta; order Odonata; family Calopterygidae; genus Hetaerina; species Hetaerina titia. The sequence goes on along the minus strand of CM073769.1, from coordinate 85,621,513 downwards.
CTGAGTACTATCGAAGAAAAATGGGAATGTATCAAGAAAGGAATATTGGAAGCCGCTAAAGACACTATAGGAACCGTTAACGGGAAAAGGATAAGGAAACCATGGATAACGGATGAGATGATTGCAAAGATGGATGAGAAGAGAAGATGGAAAAATGTAAACACAGAGTTAGGCAAAATGAAGTACAAAGAGTTAAACAATAAGTTGAGAAGGGCCACAAATAAAGTGAAAGAAGAATGGTGGAAAACGCAATGCGAGGATATGGAAAATTTACAGAAGAAGGGTGAAATTGATGCTCTATACAGCAAGGTTAAGTTATTGTCGGGAAGTAAGAAGGCAGGATCTGTGCATATATATATATATATATATATATATATATATATATATATATATATAGATGATGCGGAAGTACTCACGAGAGCAATATAACTTTTGGACATTCTACATAGAGGAATGCATTACCCCCTTATCCATTCGAATGAATAATCACCGCTACTCCTGTGATTCTGCCTCACTCTCTTTTCTTCCTATCTTTTCACACGCAATTTTACACAGCCTACATGTATCATTCGACAAATGCTTTTCCCTAGCAATTCTGGAATCCCTACCCGATTCAGCCACCAACATAGAGGTGAGAACTCGCGAATCCTCATATATCCTAGCTTTTCGATCCCTTAAAATTCCCATCCTTAACTGCCATCTTTAATTCCCTTCCCAGCAGTCCCTTACCCTTCCGCTCCCCTTTCCCCCCCCCCAGACACTCTCCCCTCAAGACCTTTCAGTCTAACGTGAAGAAGGCCTCGGAGTAGGCCGAAAGCTCGAATAATCTACAATGTGAGTGTTCTTTTACGTGTTATCTGTTTTATTCTGTGTTCTATTGTGCCGTCCAAAAATTATATATATATACACACTGGGACTGGGTGCTCTGCAGGATAATTAAATATAACAGTACAGCGTCACCCACTAGAAAAATAGCACGAAAAAGGGTTTCGAGACGAAAAATCAATGGCATATCGTATAAAACGGTGATAAGGTTTTATCACTGAAATGAATGTTTTACAGTGAAATTCACGAAAAACTCACTGAAATATAACTGTTAATTATGTCTTTCAAACCACCATTGATAATTTTGGTATAATATGGTCCTGGCCCACTAGCCATGTCCTCATTTCAGTAATTCTTTTTCTGCCTGATATATAGAACCCTTTTCCGGTCATTATGATTGTTTAGGTGGCAGAGTTCTCAGAAGCAGTCTGCATAATACGAAAAACATACTCTTCACTCATCGCCATTTTCGTCTCCTCCAGCACTCACTAATTTAGAAGTTTCCTCCTGTGAACAGTGCCATGACTCCCAAATTAAATTTCTAAAGAGAGAATCAGGCATCGGTATCGTAAGATAAGTCGGCGGGTGTGGAGGAGATGGCCGAATTGGGAAGTCGCGATTTAACCTCCATCTTGTAGAGAGACAAGTTCCGTCTGAAGTTGTTAATCTACTACTCGACTGCTGCTTTCAACCGCTCAACAATGGTAGCCAAAGACCTCCACTCTCTCTCTCTCCCTTTCTCACTCTGAGTCTGCATTGCGCTTTCAACTCTTCAAGCCAAGTCACCATCTCACCTTCCCTACGTCAAATCCACCAGTCTCTTTCCATCAAAACGCGCAACCATCCAAACGCCGAAAGACGCTCGAGCCAATCCCAAAGCTTTTTCTTCTAGTTCAATCATCAATACTCTCCTCCAACCTACTGTTCGTAACCACTCCTCTGCTCTTCTCTCTCTCACGCAAGCACGATCTCGAAGGAGGCTTTCTCTTCAATCGAATATTTACATTTGCATATCCCTAAAGTGCCTTCTTTCCAGTCTTTTCTCTTTATCCAGCCATATATAGCTCTCTAACCATTACATCCTCTCTATCTCATCCTCCCTCTATGTCGTCATATCTTACAATCTCGGCCGAAATCAATCGCACGTTGTGATTTCACGTATATACAGGGTGCGGCAACATAACTTCCTTTTTTGAAAGCTTTTTGCGTTTGAAAAAAGGAAGTTATGTTGACACACCCTGTATATGTGTGTGTACATATATATATACACACACACACACATATATATATATATATAACTTAGACTTTTTTTATTTAACACTTTCGTGTTACTTCGAAGAAATCATATATATATATATATATATATATATATATATATATATATATATATATATAACTTAGACAGTAACACACAGCACGAGAACACATAAAAAGAAGACTCACAATAATATCTTGATAATTTCGACGGACTTGAGCTCCGTCTTCTTCGGAAGATAAGATATGACTAAGGAAAAGGGTACGCGGTGCAGAGAGAGTATGGGACGAGGGAGAGGGGAAAAAACAGGTAGTGGAATGGAGTGAATTTCACACGCCATCGGGCGTGGTTGAACTGGGATATTTAGTCACCGTGTGGCGAGATTTTGTTTTTGAATGATATATATGCATATATATATATATACAGTGAAGGGGGCAAGTTCCTCTCCCTGTGCCGGTTACGGTTTCCCAGAAATATTTGGTATCCGAAAAACTACGTAGCTTGAGTGGAGCTGAGGGCGCCCAGAGAGGCTTACCCGAGAATCTAATCTGGGTCTAATAAATCACATAAATATATATATATATATATACCATAAACACAGTAATCAACCCGGAGGTCGGTTTTGTAGGTGGTGGTAGAGCTCACCCGTGTACCAAGCCCGACGGCGTGTGAATACAGGGTAGGGGGGCCAGTTCCTTTCCCTTTGCCAGTTATGGTTTCCCAGGAAGATCTGGTACCCAAAATATCAACTAGCTTGGGTGGAGCTGCAGGTGCCCAGAGTGCCTTGCTTGGGAATCAAACCCGGGACCCTCCGGTCAGTAGTCCAACGCTCTACCCACTGAACCACCGCGACCCCTTATATATATATATATATATATATATATATATATATATATATATATATATAATATACATGTCTTTATAATATATATATATTACAACACTTATGTGGTATGTGTATGTATATATATACGAGATATTGTGTCTATATGTCATCGCCATGCTAACGATTGACCTTCTAGAGTAACATATATATATATACATATACATATCGCCGTGAATTTTTGCGCGCACACGCGGAAATGTCGATAACATGATAAGCGTACGAAAGCGCTAGGCGCAAGCGTCTGTTTGTAGGGCACACACGTGTATCCATAAGTCGGTGAATCGGGGGGAGATACCCAGAGCTGTACCACAAAAATTCCTTGCCACAGGATGAATACACTTTATCCACCCCTTCCTCGGTGTGGTGTGGGTGTCGGCCGCCTTTTCAAATCGTACTAGATGGACATAGGTCACACGTAAAGCTAGAATGTATGCCTTATATAGAGGTGGGTTCTATAGATTATTTTAGTCAGGTTAACCCGTGCAGAAAAGTGTATCATCAGAACGTATGCGATTGAGCCTATTGAGTTATTCTGGGTTTTAAAAGATTACCGGTCCACCATATTTTCAATCACTTCGTTGGTAAGTGCTGATTCTTTTCTTAAACAAGGTAAACTGGACTGTCATGGAAATTCTAAAGCTTGGTAACTCAATTAAAACTCATGGCATGGTGATATGGTCACATAAAAAAAAGTTATTTGTAAAAATCACACAGGGCATCCAATTGAAATTATATGTTCGCAGTCGTCAGCGTTTCGTAGGGCTCCCAAATGACTAAACGTATGTCATCATTAGCTGACAGAACTGAGAATCTTAAATTAATTTAATTGAGAAATAAAATTATTAATATTGGGAATTATTAATGGTATTTTGCTTTATTTGTCAACACCAAGGTTTCAAATATGTTATTCGAAATGTTTAATGATTTCTATAATGAAATATGTATAGCTGAGATCCTTCTGGATATTAATGGAATTTTTTGTCAAGTTGACCAATACTGCCTTTACAACTTTTCCATTAACATTATTCAGAGTAGATACGGAGCTTCAGTTTTAGGTCAATAAAATATAATATATTGCTTGTTAATGATACAAAACAATATATAATTGGTGTTAAAATGCTGCAAATATATTCTCAACGTTCTATTAATTTCTGGAATAGGTTTACATCCAATTTTTTGCGATGTCATCACGTAGTTACTATAGCTTACACCTACAACTCAACCTATTCGTATGAACCAATTTTGTTTCCTTTCCTAGAGCTACTTCCTATCAAATTTTAATGCACTCTTGAGAGAATTCTTCTTAGAAGTTAGGCCACGTTGTAAGTGGTTAAGAGAAAATACGTACTCGGTGGAACTCTTTCTGTGCTGTCTCTCCATCATATTCGTCCGGAATTGTAAGATGTCCTTCTTACAATTCCGGAGAGTGACAATAAAAAAATAGAATTTATGTATAAACATTCTTATATGGATACAATTCTAATTAACAATTAATTGGAAGACGAAAATGCGCATTACGTGGTTTGGAGGTAATTCATGTAAACTAGTGTGAGCTCTTTCTGCCCATTCCTCCTCCACCAAAATTATCACCGGTTGCGTCAATTGCATTTCCGTTTCCTTCGGAAGTAAGAAACTCATTTACAAGCACTGTTTAGAACGCTTTGCTCTTTTCAACTTTTATAAAACTTGGACAGATATATTTAAGTACCCGGATGAACCGGGTTCGATTCCCAGGCATGACTCTCTGGGTATCCTCAGCTCCACCCAAGCTCTGTGATTTTTCGTTTATCAGATCATTTTGGGGACGATGACCGGCACAGGGAAAGAAACTAGCCCTCCTATACTGATGTGTGAATGTCACACGCCGTCGGTGTTAGTAGTCCGGTGAAATCCACCACCACCTAACCAAACCGACCTTAGGATTGATTAATGTGTTTATGGTTGTACATTAACATACATGCTGATTATCACAGATTATTTGAATTAACCAATGTCAGTTGGTAAATAATAAGAATTCTTTGACAACAAACGCCTTTTTATTAATTAATTTTCTTATTTTTTACTGAATTGATATTTTATTTATGCCGATCTCTTTTACCATTGATAATAATTAACTTTGTCATACCCATGAACATACAGGCCCTGTAAATGTGTCTAAATCCTTCGTGCATATTTAGATTCAATGTGTTCATCTTAAGATTAGTATATCCAAGACTATTACGCGTTGTTGATTTTGACGTCCGAAGAAAATAATGATTAAACATTACTTTGATAGCAATATTTTTTTCTTGTGTTTAATCCCAATGAAATTAATATTTCGTCATTCTAGTTTATATTAATAGTTATTTCACTTATCGTTTAGCAGTTTGTGTGGTAAACATTAGTTTATAAATGGAAGTTGGAGAAAATCTAAATTAACATCCCTTTGACATGTTTTCCAGAATATATTTCACTTTGAGGGGATTATATTCTAATCCCAAGCTTTCACTCCCTCATCACTAGCCACATGGTATTAACCCTTCTTTCCATACATCGGTCCAGTTTCCCTCTTAAAATTAAGCCGCATTTCCAGTTCGATGTTCCATTCAAGCAAAAGCTTGGACATTCAATTTGGTATTGCGATCTTTCTTTGCCATATTCTTTTCAGTTTCATATACACCGTAATTTTCTTTTTACAGATCTCGGTAGTCTTTTATTGTCTACTAGAATCATCCAGATTCTTATCTTCTCCTCCTAGACTCATTGATTTCTTCATCTTTTATATCTTTCATCCCATTTTGTCGACGCACATTAAGTTCCTCCTTGCCATCTCACCAAGCTTCCTCTTTTTTCCCTCCCTTAATATAAATTTTCTGCTCTCTCCAACTGTCGTTATGTGACTCTGTCTAATTTATCATCATCAGTAGGAAAACGTCTTTTCTTCCTATTTAACAACCCAAATTTGATGGTTTTCTAAGCTCTCATACCGAGCATTAGTGATTTTCCTTCTTTCCCTAGTCCTCCCGAACCTGCAATCCGGCGTGTGAACGGGCGGGATCAAATAGTGGATAAGTAGCGTAAAAGTGGATTTTTTTTCAGAGCCACTGTATTTCCGACGGCAATCCAACCGTTGTTACCAAGGGAACGAATCCATGACTGAGATGGAATCGTATTTCGTAATTTTAATTTCTCACTTCAAATTAACCATTCCCTTTCGTAAGATATCTTCCACTCATACTATTCCAATTTATACTAACTCATAACGGGTTATTTACTCCATTTTTCGCCATTAAAATTCCCTTACCTTAACTTCTTGTAACCGACATGCTTCGCTTTGGTCGTGATTAAAATGCTTTTAAAAGAATTACTACTCAATCGGTAATATTGTGTTCCTCACACAAAACATGTTGAGTTTAGAAAACCAATTAATGCGTCTTTACATTTTGGAATCATGAATAATTTATTTTACATATATCCTGCTTTTCGGTCAAATAGGTCAGTTTTTTCTAAGTAAATTCATCGTAATATGGCTGAATATGCTTTATTCTCTCCGGAATCTACTTTTACATTTACTTTCTTCCGCTTATTTTAGACTATTCATCGTAACGAGGACAAAATGCTTGTAAATGTTCTCACTTTTTTTAAATTGCATAGCACATTTTGCCAAAAAATAATCCTCAACATTATACAGGGATCGTCCGGAAAATAAGTGTGTTGACAAATAAGTCTTTTTTGACAAAAGGGGTGTCGTCCACTACGAATTTGTACCTGAACGACAAACTGTAAATGCTGCATTTTACGTCCAAGTGCTCGACAGGCTTCGAAAACGAGTCGCCCGCGTCCGGCCAGCGATCAAAAACATCTGGCGCCTGCATCACGGCAATGCGCCGTCTCACACCGCGCTTGTCGTGTCGGACTTCTTGGCCAAGCACGGCGTGGCAACGCTGCCGCACCCACCCTACAGCCCGGACTTGGCACCACCGGACTTCTTTCTGTTCCCGAAGATAAAGAGGAGTTTAAAAGGAACGCGATACGGGACTTTGGACGCCGTCAAAGAGGCCGTGACGACGTGTCTTCGAGAGGTTCCCGATGATGCCTTCGCGGGAGCGTTCCAGGAATGGGAACGCCGCTGGAACAAGTGTATCGACTCACAAGGGTCCTATTTTGAGGAATATTAGCTTAAGATATGTAAAAGTGTAATACATTTTTTTCCCTGAGCTCAGTGCACTTATTTTCCGGACGAACCCTGTATTATCCACTTAATGAACGTCTCGTGTAAAATATCTTCGCTTCTTTCCTATTTACGGCTATTTCTCGCTTTTATTAAGTATTCAGTGGCAGACCGTTCTTGAAATGATAATTTTCCGTGAAAGAGACGTACCTAAAGAAACACTAACAACAATTCTACGATCTAATATGTCTTTTTATCGTATCATGGTATACTTTACTTTAGCCATAAGAAAGAGGCAGTGTTCTCCTTACCTTGAGTACATTTTAATGCAGCCAAATCACTCTATTTTAAACCAATATATAGCTATTACTCGATTTCATAGGTAAGATTATTCCCAAAATGCAATTTTCTTGTTTTTTAATAGTTTCCAAAGAATATATGATATTGTAACGCTAATATTTTTAGGCGATGATCTAGTAACTGTCATTTTCTATTTCACAACCCTCTTATATTTCTCATTAAAACGTAGCGATACAGAAATCATTATTTTAGCGTACAATATTTTAGTGAAAAATGAAAACTAAAATGGGCTTTGAAAGGTATATAATTTGAAAGAACTGATTGAGGAAAAAATATATACTTTGACTTACAAATGCACAAACTTCCTTTCGATTGCCATTATTTCCCAAAGCAAAATGACTTCAAATGGTCAATCACAAGATTTGAAAATACGAATATAAAATGTTCTCTTTGAATGCCTATTTTAAAATTATAATTCTTGCACTAGTTTGTGGGACTCGGTTCTAGTCAATCACCTTTACTTTCTTATTTCTCTTCTTTTATCTCCAATATTGCTTACATTTCCTGATTTCGGCTGTCAGGATAACCAACCTAACTCCTTCCTACTAGCAAACGTATTGGAAAAACACATTGTCCAAACGCCCATCCAAACATTATTTCTTCTTTTCGATACCGTTATACATGAATCTGATCTAGTTATTTTTTCCAATCTCTCAACCTTCCTCTCCCTCTCACTCATCTTTTTTCCTCTGCGTTCCTCACTTTAACTTCCTCGCTTTTCACTCACGAAGCTGAGGTGAGAGAAAACGAGGATTTCTCACACCGAGGATTCGAAGAAACATTGTCTTCTTCTTAAACTCATTCCTTTTTCTTTGCTCCTTCGTTTCCAACTCGCTGGACCACACCCGAATCGGATACACGACGAAACACTTCCCGCCTGTATCCACTTCCACGTTTAAGGATCTCGGTTCTGAGGAAGTATCTCTTCCTTTCTTTTTTTCCGACTGCCCTTCCTTAGAGAGAGAGAAAGAAAGAGAGATCCCTTTCGACCATTTCGCTACTAGACCCAGTTGCTGGTTCTCATTCGACGCCACCTCCCTTCACATCCCCTCTGATTTTCTTTCGCGTTCTCCCGCCCGGCCTTCCCTCCTTGGCCTGAGGCCATTCCTACATCCCATCGGCTCCATCCGATGGAATGAAAGGGATTCGAGCTCTCCGAGAGAATGAGGAAGGAAAAGATAAGGTCCCATCACTTTTCTACCAAGGCTGCGTAGTCATTACTACCTTTCGTTTCCTCTTTCCTCATATGCCCTATGCCCTTTTTCCTCGCCTTCCTCTCCCATCCTTCTGCTTTGTTCAATTTACTCTCAAATTTTACAGCTCCTCTTATATTACCCTCCCAGCCTCGCAAATCCTGACGCGTTCGCTGTTATTTACTGATTCGCTTCTCTTTCTCTCACCGTTACTTTTCCCATCCTTCACCCATTCTGGTACGAGTACCGTTACTAATGTATTTAATACGATTTTCGTGATTTAAAACAGTTCATTTTCCCTAGTTTTTAGCGTACATTGACGGGGCTAATTGTTTCTGGCCGAAGTATACAAATGAAAAAGAATGACGACCTCTTTCGCTCACTGAAAATATCTTTCTCTTGGAACTCCAGAAGACGTGTACACATTTAAGCATCTTGTGTAACATCGTTTTGTTGATATCTTTGAAAAGGGTACTATTTTATTGTCTTCGTGTACTTCAATTCATTACTGTTTTGTTTTCATTTGAAAAACAAATTATTTAAAATCCAACCTGAATGTTTGGTTTATATATTTATTCGTAAGGACAAATAAATCCGTACATATATAGTACGCCACCATATTGCTTCAATCACAGTCAGAATATAAGTGTCAAGTGCCCACTAAATGAAGAGAAAGAGACATTGAATTTTCTTTGACTAAAATGGGATAGTATATTTGAAATACTTTTTTTTCAAGTGTTTTACAATTGAGTTTTCGAAATCCTTTAGAAACAATATGTCACGATTCGTCTCACACTCTATTAGTTTTCCGTAATATAAAAACAAATGCTCAATTAGAAATGAATTTCACAAGTGCTTCATGATAGTAGAGTGAAATAAGGCACTATTCATTTCTAATTAGATATATTTTTATTCATATATCATGAATAATCAAAGATTCTTTGAAGTTAGGCCAAAAGTAACGTATTTCACTCTTGAAAAAACTCTTATTTGAGTATTTGGAGTTTGAAAATCAATTCTAATATTTTCCCCCCACTTTGCAATTCTATTTCTCTAGTCCTTTCCTCTTAGCGTTATTTCAGCGATGAATCCTTGGTGATATTCAAAACATTTTATTTGCTGCTTTTCGTTGCCCCTGCGTCTTTTCCCAAACCCAATACTACCAGAAATGCCACTCTATTTGTCATCCAGAGAGGATTTGTCATCTATTCGGGATAGCACACCCCGGAAAAGTTGATACCTCCACGAATACCGGAATGAATTTTTTTTTCCTCCTTGGATGACAGCTTTTGATCTTTCCACACTTCTCTTCGGAAATCCACTATTCTAATGCCAAAGTGAACTCGGAGGATGGAGGACACAGGAAAAGGAGTTTGAGTTGATGGAAAAAACAATTGAAGGCAAACTGGAATGGATTGGGTGGAGGAGGAATCGTAGAATGATTTCAAAGCGCTTATATGCTTGGGTACCCCATTTATACTTGTTATTTAATTTTCCGTGTATATTGCACGACCTTATACGACTTTGTTTTTTTTTCACTATTCACTGCCCACAATCTACAATTAGTGACAAAATTGTTGTTACCTCGCTGACTGTGAAGCAGAGTACGACGACACCTCTAATAGGTTTATTAAAAAAAGAATTTCAGTGCAATTTATCATATTAATTACAATTTTATCTATTTATCTGTTTCTCTTTTTCGCCTTATTTCCCACAGAATAATTATTTCCCTATCATTCTAATGGATCAGACATTTAAATCAGAAAACTCTGGTTCAGAAGGTATAATTAATTAGTTCTACTATAGTTCGTTAAACGTATGCTCTAATTTTTGTCGACAATTAGTCTGAAGGAAAATCTTAATTTCATGCCATTCTTTTTTTGATTTATACCATTTTATGGAGTTAAATAAATTTTTACTTTAAAAGTGATGACAAAATGACAATCCAATATACTCGTAGCAATTGAAAAGTTCTTCTCTTTCGAGGAAATTTTGGAAACAAAATTCACAGTAAATATTTATTTGACTAAAGCCGAAATATAGTGAGGTTATTACCCATATGTAACCAATAATATCAATGAATGCACAAAAGACTATTAAATATGTGCATTTAAAATGTATTATAATATTCGTGTATATCTACCGCCTAATATTTCTGGCATGCTTACCATTCGTTCATGGATAATTCCGAGTTGATATTTATGACGAGTCACCATATTGTGAATCTACAATAATATTTTACATGCGATCTAAATTAGTATTTATGGAAGGCCTTTATTTTATTAAATGTGATGGTAAAAGAATTAATCATAATTTGTAATCTAGTGAGCTTATCTGAGTTACGAAAGATTCCGATTTAAGAGAATAAATGTAGATTAATGTTATCATTTTCTGATTCCACAGTTAAATTGAAGCGGCATGGAATTAACTTTTAGTAAATACGCCGATTTTATGTACCATAGACTTCTAAAAGAATAATAAGGGCACGAGGATTAGTAATGTGGCCTGTTGAATTTACATTTGCTGAATATTAGATATCCGCAACATAAAATACTACTTCTCATCCTTTCAAACTGAAAAATTAATTTAATCCGGAAGAGTACTCAAATGGATTTTATCTGAATCTGCTAAGTGTTAAGGAGCACAGTGTCATTCGCTCATCTACTCGCCTTCAATATTTAACTCATTTGCTTTACGTACTTTTGTCATAAATATAGAAGTAGCGGTAAAATACTAACCTATACTTGTACATCTTGAGATGAAATCCGACCAGATGAGTCACATTTTCCTTACTACTATATCTTCGTATCCCAAACTTCCTTGGACATTATATGATAATCTCTTGACTTTATAATTAAGAGCACATGAGAAAGATCCCCTCCGTAGCATATTTTAAAGTGCCGTAATAATTAGTTTATAATTACCATAATCGTACATACGGATCCTCCCCCTTCGGCATGTGTGTGTGTGTGTGGTTCTCTCTCGGAAATTAAATCCACATTCTCAAGAGTACATACCCTGCAATGGTTTGTATGAAGCTTCTTTTCTCTGGCAATGAAGAAGATTTGCTTTCATTTCAATTTTCATGGCTTTACTTTGCGGAAAGATGTTGACATCAATTAAATGGGTTTAATTAATTTTGCCCTCTTCTGCAAGTTAATTAATTCTGAAAAGGAAGTAGATATCAATGAACGGAGACGTCTTGTCTCCTGACTTTAATTTCGTTTGCTTGTAACTATTATTTGTAGATTTAAAGACAGTGCGATAGAATGATATATATAGAAGAAGAATATTTATCCTATATTTATATTTTATATTATATATTTTTTATCTGATATATAGATTGATTGGTAATAATCAAGATAGGCTAAGGGAAGATTGCTATTTGAAAATAAATGGGTTGGAAGAGTTAATTGATTGTCTTCTCGCTGGCTTTATGCATCTAGTTTATGCAATAAGGAAGGTATTTGTATAAGGAAGGTCAGACATAATATTAATGAATATGAACAAGTAATATAATCAGCGTCTTTAATTTATCTCTTCACAATTTTCAACACCTCTTAATACTTTTCCACAAGCTTTTTTGCTCGCCTCAAAATTTCGTGAATACACCTCTTCTAAGAAAATCATCAATTTTACTCGTAGTATTTATAATTTCTTCACGTTACCTTTTATCACTTTGTTTTCATCACTACCACGCGTTCACGCTTATATCGAGTAGATGCTCTGTCCTGCTGTTCTTCCCTTCGGTTAATTGGAGATATTCTTGTCTGCTATCTTGAGTGTGACCCATCGCCATAACCTGATGGAATTTTTTCTTGGGTTTTTAAAACAGCAGTCATAAAAAGTGAATTCACATCATCTAAGCAAATTATTGTAACTTTTCTGCAATTTATTATTGAGATGTACCTTATTGATCGATTCTAGCATATCAACATATGGGAGTGGGAGAATTGGGGCAGGAATGGTTTCAAAGGAGAGATGAAAGGGGATGGAAGTGGGTTGACGGCATATGGGATATGGATTGAGCAGTGGGTGCATCAGGAGATGGCTGTGCTCGCCGGGAGGGTGGCGGAGGGGTCGGGAAGGAGTGGTGGCGAGTGGAACGGACGCGGGGGTCGGAGGGACACGCGAGGGTGAATCCGGGAGTTGGGAACACCAGTACCCTTGCGTCACAATGAAGGCAGACGGAGGTGTGAGCTTGGATGGGTCGACTTCACAGTCCTTTAAACAATAGAAATTTCTCAGTCTTAAAATCATATTCCTAGATCAGGACTCGAAATCGGATCCCATAGATTTCCCACCGAATACTTGAACCAATTACTGAGAAGCCTTTTCGTTATTTGAATTCCTAGCGGTTATAATGGATCACGATGTCATGGTGAGTGCTCGCACATTCAATGAATGGGATTCGAGTTCGACCAGGGCGGATCATGTCCTCAATGTGAGTGAGATGTCTGCATTTTGATGATCTACAGCAGATGACACCGTCGGGACAGGAGCACGGGAATCATTGGTCGACTGAAAGAGAAGTGTCTTACAATTTCGACATTTGGGGGATCTTGGTTTGTTCCATGTCTCTCCTTAAGAAAATAATTGTGAAACTGTTTTCAAAATGAGGCATTTACCAAATTGTGCCATGGTCGTAGGTTCGTACTTTTACCTAAACTCTTTCAATCAGAGGGTAGTAGTAATAGTCAAGTAAATAATTGTGCAGGTCCACGGCTCCGAGAAACACGAGAAATTTTAAAACATGCTGATTCCACTTCTCTCTCAATGCATTTACAAAACCACAATAATAATTGGAACCGGAAAATTTGCGTATTATAGTGATATACTAAAAATTGAACCCCATTGAATCATATCATTAGGAAACTGTCCATTTTATAAACACTTCCTTGGAAAGAGACTGTAAAACGGACGCGATTGAAGAAATCGAGGTCCTATTTATTTCGAATATGAATTACACTTCTCTTTCAATTGACCAATTCCCATCTCCCTTCCCTTTGGTGACATCTTTTCCCCAATTTATTCGCTTCCCACCTCATCGTCCACCCACCACGTGGCTTGGGTCCAAGCAGGTTCATCCACCTGGGTCACACCGTCGCCGTCGTCTTCCGGTTTTCTGACCATTTCTCGACAACATCCATCCCGCCACGCTCGCCTATTATTTAAATGATCCTGTAGTCGTCCCAACCAGACACACCCCTCCCGCCTCCTCCATTGTAACGCACGGCTCCTTGTTTCTCCAATACTCGGATTCAACCTCTTGTCCCTTCCCCCCTCTCCACAGGTCACGTTTCACTTGTCCGGGCCGCCTCCGGCTGACCTCTCTCCAACCCCTCCCACGCGCGCTTACCCCTCTCCTCTTTCACCCTCAATCCTTTAATGCGCCACCTACCCACATTGCCATCCCCGTCTCCCCTCAGAAAACACTCCCGTCCTGCCTTCCCACATGTTGGCTACAAATATTCCCACATGCTTTTTTTGAAGATGTTCTCGTCCGCTGTGTACATAGATAAGAAAGGCGGGATATGTATAAAAACTGTTCCTTCATTTGGTAGATGACTCTTACATAGACTGGCTCTTGATATTATATAGTTTATTCTTCTTTGAGTTTTGTTTTACTCATTCGTTGAGTTGTTGAGAATTCGTACAGTTGAGATTTAAAGATATTAGCGTCGAAGACGCCAGTTCTCAAGGGAGAAGAATCGAATGGCATTGGTGACCACCTGTTGCAATGAGTTCCTGAATATTTGCGGCGTCGTTTGTGGGAATTGGTAAAAAGATTATGCAGTTTGATGATGGTTTGAAATTATTTTTTGATTCAGTTGGTACCATCTCCTCGAAAATTTCCCTGGCGTTTTATTTAATGAAATATAATTTCTAATCTTATTAAACGTTAGCCAGTAACGATACAATGGAGTTTCCATAGATAAGATGATTTATTGAATTTATTTTCATTCCATAAATATAAAACAGGAATGTTATTTTAAAATTTTAACGACTAAATACGCCTCCTGAAATGTCAGCTGCAAGAGAGTTGAGGTGTGGATAACACGCAGGTATATTTTTGCTTTGGAGGACAGGACGAGGCAGGCCGAGACTCTCAGATTTCTAAAAGCGGAAGCCTTGGGAACGAGGAAAGTAATTTAAATATACAAGGAACGTAGATACGGTCGTGAATCAATGTAAACAAAAAAAAATGCTTGAAGTAAAAAAGTTTACGGTCTTGGCATTTTTTTGTTTACGAGTAATGTCTACAAAAATGCGCTAACATTTCCATAATTCAGACACATTATGAAATCTCAAACTACTCTACATTGTCTGATTTAGGTCCTTCATTCCGTTTAGAAGGGTTTATGAGCTGAAATCACTTTTATGGTCTTTCTCAATTAGATATTTTGCAAATGAAAGGGAAACTTTGTTCTTTAAGCAGGAAAATCTATCGTTCGCTCTTTGAACTCAATTTCCATTTGGCCATTCTAGTCTGGCTTCAGCAATGTATGATATTTTCTGTGGTTATGCTACTCTTATTCTTCAGCATTTAATTGCACGCATTGATAGGCGACACACTCAAGTTAAAATGTCACTGCCGTTTTACAATTGAATACCCGAGTTTGGAATTCTCAGTATTTTCTTTCGCAGTCTCTTACGGTAAAGCCATAATAGTGATTTATAAAATTTAATAAAATAATAATTAAAACATTTATCAGCTTTTTAAAATTTAGATCTTAGAATGCTTCAAAGTCACACCGAAGAAATATAGTGACATTGACAACATTTTTTCTAGAAATTGATTCCATCAATCAACAAAAATCTGAGTTCATGTCTTTTCTGAAGTCGGAGTTTTCCAAAATTTTATATATTTCTGAAATAGTGTCGTGAGGAAAGCAAGAAGAGGCATTGATTGGTCAGTTTTTCGTTTTAGAATCTGGCGCTTTCAGGGAAAGCAGAAGTAGTTGGCCTTAATTAATTTGACTAACCACAAAAAACGTTGAAAGATATTGATATTAACACATTTTTAAACATAGAGAAAGCATACGTATGAGACAGTTATTTTTTAATTATGGTACCTTTATATTCTTGAAAACAGAGGCGATCCCTTGGATCTGGCTTGGATCCTTGATATGGGATCTTGGAGCTGGGTTGTTCATACATGCAGATACTTCATGAAAACTGAAGTAGTTTTGTGAAGTTGAAGATTTTTGTACATTACCGTGCTGTTTTGAGAAAACGTGCTCCTTAAAGTGCTGCTTGACACTTGGTACGCTAACCATTTGAATCACATTAAAACCATTCTTCATTTCCATACTTATTATTATAAATTTACGCTCCATCTAAAATTTCTTATGTAAGAAGGGACCTTCTCCGGCCGATGACCTTTACGTAATAATCCGTAGTTATGAGCATTTAGATACGTTCGCGGGATAGTAAATGTTTCTCTTTAGACTATTAACAACACAAACAATGATAAAGGAAAGACCTAAAAAGTATTAACGTGATCCCTTTCCTGAGATTTGTGTAAATTTCAATTTATTTTTTAAATATTTTATTACCTTCAGATAACTCATTGATTTTGAATATGAATATTTTATCTAGACACCTGTTGCTTGCACATGGGATCAGAAGATCTCAGGTCCTTTGATCTGAAACGGTATAATCGTTACAAGATTCATCGGATATGCGAGGACATTTCAAATCTATCTTTGCTATAATTATGTATGGGATTATAGTGTTCGGGTACGGTCTGGAGAATTTTTGGTTCAATTAGCATGTTTTGTCTGGAAACTCCCCTTGCCTAGCGGCCGTTTTTTTTACTTCAGTAACGTAAAAGAATCAAGACTAAAAGTCCCAATCACCTTGAATCCCCATGTGTGTATATATATTCACTGTAGTTCCATATAATTGTTTATCATCAATCCGAAAACAACCATTATTTGGTCTTTACATCGGAGCTCAAAGCTTAAAAATAATAACTAAGAGAATTGCAGACACCCGAGGTCTAGGTGGACAAAAACCCACTCAGGTGGGAATCGAACCCGCTAATTCTGACCGAAGACGCTGCCTCGCCACCACCGGGGTAGGCAAAATTATTTGGTCACTAGGCCAAAATACCCTCTTTTTTTGGTTTCGCGAGCATGGGGTGGTAATAAATGGTAAAAATATATACTCTTCTCTGGCGCGAGACTCGTACAACGAGTTATACGGAGGTCGTACGTGATAGGAGGTCTAAGGTCCGTGCCCCGAGGTATCGCGTAGGTATCGATTGGCTAGGTCGCAAGAAGAGGGAGTGGGACCAGAGGGATTGAGGTGGGGCATGTTTGCTAAAGGGCCCTGGGCCGTCAGGGTGGAAGATATGTGTCTACTTTACCCAACTACCTACTCGTACCATAACATTTGCGTTGATGTTTTTCAGGCCATTCACAGAATCCCATATGTGTACTCCATCTAAGAGCACTCTGTTTCACTAAACGACCTAATCTAAGAGTGTAAATAATATGCCGGAAACGTAAGAAGATAGCGGAACTACGAGATCTGAATAAAACCGTTGGAACTAAACTTAAAGAGCTGAGATGAAATTGTTTAAAAGGTGTTTTCTCCAGTGACATATTTGTGGTATGCTATCTATTATATGTTTTGAAGAAAAACAGTAAGGGATGGGTGGCTGAAATTGGAAAACTATCCACGATGAAGAAAATTTAAACTCATGTCATATGGCTAAACTATCAATGGCACGTCATATACAAACATTGTAAAATGATCCTAATCGATGCGAGATATTTTTGTCGGAGCGATTAGAGTTTAACTTTGACTGTCAAGGTTCACTCTTAAAATCCTTAGCAATGGTGCAGCTTAATACTTAATTTATAAAATAAATTTCCTTACATTTCAACATCCTAATTAATACTTCTACAAGGCATATTAAATTGAATAATTACCATGAGATATTGCAGTTGCTATTCATTTGCATAACCCAGGAAAATTTAATGCGAGGCGAGCACAATTTGTCTATTTCACATGAGAGCATTATGACGCTCCCTTGCGCCCATATTTTTAGATCTGTATGTTCGTCCGCGGTGATTAATGCCGTGACGTTGAATTAAGTGCGAGCACGTGCACCGGGCAATGTGTCACAAGCAGCACTCCGTTCCCCTTCGCCTGAAATTTGCGCCCTCGGTCAAAAGACCTGCGGGCGCGACGTGACCAAGCTATCATTTCCTCTCCTTACGACTAACCCCAATCTTTCTCTGTCTCCTTCGGCTTCATCCAGCCCATGCTCGGTCGCTGCCGACGCCGCGGCGTCTTGGGACCCGGTTTCTCCGTGGCCTCCGGAGGGGGGAGTGGCGGTTGCCCGGGCGGGGACGAAGCTGGAGGCGGGGAGTACTACCGCCTCCGGAGCTTCTCCATCACGTCGAAGGGCGTCATCAACTGCGGAGACTCCTTCAGGTCTCGCAGGAGGTCCCGCTCCATCAACTCGGTCAGCTCGGTGGCCTCGAGTCAGAGCGGAGGGGGCGGGGGCCGAGGAGATGTGGCCAGTGGTGGACGGGAGAGGATACCAAGGTGAGTGAGTGATAGTGTGCTCGTTCAGGTGCTCATGCGCGCTTGGACGTACGCCCCTTCACACAGCCCCTTCCTCCTCCTTGCCGAATCTCTCGGTAAATAAAACGAGTAACACGGGGGAATTTGCAGGCGAAGACGCGGAGGGGTTCTTTAGGTCCCATAGCGTCTGAGGTCTCTGTCCCTGAGGGTGCGATAATCCACATATCTCCTTCCGACCAATCCTTCTGGATTCTTCCCTCGTTCTAAGTGGGTGAGGGGAAAGGGAATAAAAGTTAGCTTGCCACGCCAGTTTACAACTATGCACCATGGCGTAGAGATACTTGACTATTCTAATGCGTAGGTTTCTTTAAACAGGATATCTTCCACATATTGTGCCTCTTGACTACCAGAGGTACAATAGGCAATGCCTGCTGCAATCGTTTGTCCATTACCGGGAGATTTTTGGTTAATTTTTTGGCCGAAAAATAGAAATATTTTTCTATTTCTCTATTCTATTAATAAAGATTATTTTTCTTGCTTGAATTCGTCTATGGTCATCCAGTAAAAACAATAGCTATTTTAACAGCCACTAATCCTATCAGCTTGATATTTCTTTAAAGATCTTAATTTGATATTATTCATATATGCTTGCTAGTTAAACGTCAGTAAATAATAAAATGATTATGATTTGGACAGGGAGCACTTCCACTGAATTTAATAGTCATAGAATTCATTGTAATATGCAACAAGAAATAAATGTGTAATTGAGAGCTATTTACTTACATAATTGCTCTTATTGAATCCACTTAGTGAGTCGGAAAAATAATTGACCTGCCGAGAGTGTAGACCAGTTTTTGAAACTCGAACACCATACATTGTTGTATTATGACGTAGTCTGTTGAAACATTGAATTTTTAGACTAGTTGAAGTTTCATGCGATTAATTTACGATTTTATGTCGATTACGATGAGTGCAAGCATCAGCAATTAAGGGAAGGTTGCTCTTCACGGCAATGTAGTTTCATGATGAAGTGAAGAAACTTTTAAAACATTAAATCGGGCGAAAAGAGATTCGCAAAAATCTGCTGACTGAGAATTTGCAATGAAAATTTGCTCTTTTTATAATAAATATTACTTTGAAAACAGTTGACTGGCCACTGAAATCGAAACTGTGAGGAATTAGAGATAATTCATAGTAAACAGGAAACATATTCTCCCCCGAGGATTATTATTATTAGGTAATCTACCGGTTAAGGTAGGTTTTTGGATGGACACAACTATCAAATAAACATTTTGTGACTCCCCACCTAGCAAACTAATCTATATCAGATCCCTCTTCATCTCGGTGTACTTCTTTCCTCCCTTCATCCCGTCCAACATCCCTATCCTGTTCCTACCCTTACCTCGCTTGCCCAACATTCTCCCCTCTATTACCCTCTTCAACATTCCACTACCGCTCAATACGCCTTTCATCCATTTTTCCTGCCTCCATAGGATTTCTCTCCACAAACCCCTCTCCTCACCCACCATTTCCAGTACTTCCTCATTTGTTTTCCTTTCGGTCCATTTCACCTTCTCCATTCTTCTCCACACCCACATTTCAAAAGCCTCCAATCTACGTCTATCCTCCTGCTTCAGCGACCACGTTTCCGCGCCGTACATAGCTACGCTCCATATCAGAGTTTTTACGAGTCTTGTCTTAACATCCCTACTCAACGTCCCCGTCATCAACTCCCCCGAGGATTAGGAATTTTAATTTTATAAAACTAAATTTCAAGAGTTGTTACTAACCTTTTACTCTTATAAAAATATTGAGTACCCTCATTAAGAATTTACCCAGTTGAGAGACTTTTAGCTGTGATATTTGAAAGGAGTCGCTGAGGTTAAAGGTAATCAATATGGCCTCATATAGGTTTAAGGCGAGTTCTTTAGTTAAAGAGCAGTCTCTGTCCATTTTAACACAATATTGGACGAAATAGTTACAAATTTTAATTAAGTTATGATTTTTCAGAAGATATTTCAGGAAATAGCAGGGTGATACTGTAAATATTAAACAGGATATTTAATAGTCATATTTAGAGAAAGTAGGGAGTCCAACATGAAACCCTGAGGTACACCACACTTAAAGTGAAGTGATCTGAATTTTTTTTCCATTAATTCCTATCTCATAATTAACTCGCGGAATACAAGGGAAATATGATTTAAAAAATTATCACTCATACCTTTGGCTGCAATAGTATTCATTTTTTATTGCTGTACATCTTATGAAACATAATGAATTGCCTTTTTTTAGTCAAAGGCAATTGGAAAGACAGAAGACATCAAAAGCTTTTATCATGTCATCAGGATTATTGTGGAGACCTAAAGTTGTTGATTTACCCCCGCGAAAACCAAACTGTGTCGGAGACATCATATCGTATTGGTACTTTTTAGGACTATGCATACTCGTAATTGCTATTTAATAATGAATTGAAGAATTTCACACTCGTATCCGGTTAATGGTATGCTTTTACACTTATTGTAGCTTATGGGACTGGAAAAACTGTAACTAAGACTTTGGGACTAAGTTTTAGCAAATTTTGTGTATGATGCGTATAGATACTGAATTAGACATGTTGTCGGTCTGGGTTTTTTTATAAATTTCATTGTTGTTTCACGCAGTATGAAACCTGTGACTTCACTTGGCCTTTTTGGTTTACATTTCAAACCATTGTAAAAGTGTGAAAATTGCAGAGCAGATTTTTATTTCTTATGCTCATACTTCAATATAAAATCGGGAGTATAAATTATTTCTGACATTTTCCATCGTCACGTGTTTGCTTATTTCAGCATCAATTGGAAATTAATCCTTTTAGCAAAATCATGTTTTTAACCACGTTAATGATACATGATGTCCGAATCAAATTCCCTCTGAAAATCTTTCATTGGGTCAACTGTCAAGAATTGATGCACAAAATGTCACTTTTTTGATTGATCACAGCAGCCTGCATATATTAATAAAGTTGACAAAAACAAATGACTCCGGAGTTTATATTGATGACATACGTATTGAATTATTACTACTGATGGACTTTTGAGGCGAACAGTAAAGAAAGACAATGCAGTCTATATATGAGTGTGTGTAAATATATATATATATATATATATATATATATATATATATACTATATATACATAGAACACAGAATAAAACAGATAACACGCAAAAGAACAAACACATTGTAGATTATTTCAGCTTTTGACCTACTCCGAGGCCTTCTTCAGGTCAGACTGACTTACTTGAACGAAGTACTATGTGTGGGTTATGAAATGCCTAAGATAATGCAGTCAATATATATATATATGTATATGTATATATATATATAATGTAAATGGACTAGTCTACGCAAACACAGAAACAGAAACACATAAAAGAGGGACTCACTGGGTCTCGAATTTTTGGTAGTGCAACCACCTTTCTCAAGAGGAGTTAGGAACAGAACTGCTTCTAACAGGATGGGAACAGTTCAGTTTCTAGGAACAGTTCTGTTCCTAACTCCTCTTTAGAAAGGTGGTTACACCACCGAAAATTCGAGACCCAGTGAGTCCCTCTTTTATGTGTTTCTGTGTTTGTGTAGACTAAGCCATTTACATTATATATATGTGTGTGTATTTTAAATATTTATATTATTATTAGGTAATCTACCGGTTAAGGTAGGTTTTTGGATGGGCACAGCTATCAAATAAATATTTTGTAACTCCAAACAAAACCCAATCCAGCAACCTAAACTACATCAAATATATATATATATATATATATATATATATATATATAGAAATATTGGCTGCATTATCATCGAGCCGTTTTCACCTTATTTACCCTCTTAGGCATTTCATAACCCATAGATAGTACTTCGTTTTGACCTCCTGGCTTTAAGGTAGGTATTCGTGATGCGTAACCCCCTTTGCATCGAAAAAACAGTCAGCATTACCATGTTATTCGAGCGAACTTGTCAAGCTGTTTTGGGGCGGGGGATATTTTACCAACCAGTTGCGAAGATTGCTATTTTATTTTGATGCCATATACATGAACTCATTACTCATCACCTGTTATGATCCTGGACAAGAAGGTTTCATTCTCTTCAGTTCGATCAAATACTTCCTGGCAGACTTGAACTCGATGTTGTTTCTGGTCTGTCGTCATCAGGCGCGGAACGAATTTGGCGACGACTCAATGCCGGAGGCGCTCTATAAGAAAGTTCGGGAACCTTATGAATAAACCTCCCATTTTAATATTCATTGGCCTTCAACTTTCCTGAACCTCTAAATCCGGACTATAATTCTCGTCGTTTCCGGTTTGCAGCATGATCCCATTCGCCCGAAATGTGGAAATATGAAAAATGTTGATATAATTTCGTGCCTATAGGACTCAGTGATCTGAGGGATTAAGCCCCTGAGAGAGAAAGAGCCCGGGGATTGTGGGAGATACCTCTGTTTGAATGATTTCCCAGAATTTGAGAGAGGGAGGCAGGTGAGCCCATGCGTCCGAGGGAAAGGGTGAGTCAGGGACGGGGTCAGCGATAGGGAGAAGTTTGATTTCTCTGAACTCATGCAGGGGGAGTGGGTTCTTGGATCTGAGAGGAAGCGGTCACAGGATCCGTTTTATGGCCTGGGAATTGGGATAGTCCCGTGATCTGTGGTGTGAGGAGTGAGCCGCTGGACGATTGGAGACGTCGAAAAGTGCGCGCTGGGATGGTGCGGACACCCGTGGGAAAAATAATATTGTTGACACATGCAGCGATCATTAAAATTTTTTATAACTCTATATTCATTTTTTTCATTCGCGTATCGCATCAATTAATATGATTAATCTCATTAATTTGCTTTCGGATGAATAAGAAATCTGGTGACAGTAATTAGGATAAATAGAGGGGCAGCTGTTATGTAATTATTTATATTATAGAAGTCTTAATGAATAAATGTTTGCGAAATCTACGAAAAAGTTCAGCTTGTGCATAAAAATTCATAGAAATGCATGCACTGCAAATATCGATTGCAAAATTACCTTCAATTACACGAGATACGTGGATTTATTTTGCATTGACTTATGTAGTTATTGTTGAAATGTAATTAGCGTGATTTTCCAAGAGTTTTCAGGCAATAAATTAGAAATTATTTCTATGTAATAATTTTTGGCACATGGATAGTCAGAAAATACCAGTATTATTATTATTATTATTATTTAATTGGTCAAATAAGTTATATCTCTCATTTTAGGACAGTTATTTGTTCGGCTATTGCACCGCGGTTGAAATCATAGGAGTACTAAGAAATTTCTTTTCACTCTTCATTCACTCTGGGATTGGAAAGAGAAGTAATTCCAGGTATAAACAATATGAAATCATAAAATATAGTATGAATACAAATAATGCCCAATTTTATTAGCTGAAATTTTTATTTTTCGATTAAACGACTTCACACTGTCGTGCCTTTTTCTTTGAGAAACCACATCTTCATCTATTCAAGAGGTTGAGTAGTTATTAATGTTTAATTGTCACAAGAATTTGACGCCTCGTATACACCCCATTGCGTCGACGAATATCGTACTTTTAAGTATGCTCTAATGAAGAGATTACTGCTGCATAATTTCATTTCGCTAAATAACTTTCAATGCATGTTGTTTTTTCAAATCAGTGAATTTGTATTTTCACATGAAATACTTCAATTATCAGTAAACATTCTTCATTATTTGACTTTAATTTCATTTTATTTTTAAATTTAATTTGTTATCAATTTAAAAAAATGTTGTTATTAGGTTCTGATGGAAATCGACGGTTTTAATTCAATTTTATTAAAGTACTATTTTTCGTATAAGACTGGTACCATAACCATTTGGACTGATGCCAAGCTTGCCATATCGCTGTAATAATATGATATTTTGTTATCCGAAAAAGTACGAACTTGCAAAGTGCTTCTTGAAAAACTAAGAATATCTTTTGCTGCAATTACTTTTTAAGATCTTGAGGCCATAGTTGAATTATAAAAAATAAATACCGTTGGAGCGTCCAACAGGTTTTAGGCCCATTGAACTATTTTGAAGAGTGAAGGAGAAAAAGGATTTTCTGTATTTGTTCAATGGAATCGATCACCAAGTGTTTTTCCGACAGTTTTGCTCCTTCAGATATCATTCGCAAAAATCCTTTAAAGTTGTAAATACATATTAAATAATAATGTTTTAAGTGGGTCTTATAATTTCAGATATATAGTATCCTAATCTGACATGAAAATTATTTACGTAAATTCTTCTCTACAGTGATTTTGGTAGGATTTTCCATTTTTGTTAATTTCACGTCAGTGAGTATAAGCTTAAAAATGAGAATTTTTTTAGAAGTTGAGATACAACCAAATGAATAACTGTCAATAGAATGAAGTAAGTGGTATGGTAGGGGAATCATGTTGTGATCAGAAATGTTAACTTAATTTCTTATACCCAAATCAGCTTGGGGATCTACTCATTGTAACTATTTGAACCACTTCTCCAGAGAAAAGAAGGATTAGAGTGGATCGAGGAAGTGACGAAACGGTTCGCTTTTACTGCGCTTTGGATCTATTCTGTTTTCCATTATTTTCCCGGAGACTGTATTGCCGTTATGCGGTAAAATCACCAAAATTCCATCAAATTGCCTTCGTTGACCTTACACTATCGTTTATCCTTGCTCCTATAGATAATCTCAAGAGCAGTGGTGGGTCATATTATATATTTTAAAACTACGCATGCGATGCGTTGCCGATGGAGAAACTGAGAACCCTGTTCATTAACAATCCCTCCCCCTCCCCCTCCCCTTTCCGAAGTTCGAGGCGGAAAATTATTTCCAGAGGATATGTTTAACCAAGTCTTGATCGATCTATTGACCACCTGGGATGAGCTTTGGATGGGATGCCCTTTGGATAGGATGCCCTTTGAAAGGAAAGGGTACGGGAAGCAGGAGTGGAATGAACGGAATTTGGTCAACAAAGGGATACAAAAGGGACACCGAAGAGATTTAATTGAAATGTGTAGGAGAGAAGGATAGTGAGATGGGGAGCGCAAAGAGAAGAGACATTAATGTGTGCAAATTTGGGGTTTACCGTAAAATTTGAAAGGGATGAGTGAAAATCACGTGCCTTAATTTTAACGAGACCACCACGGGAGTGGAAGAGGGGGAGGTTAAAAATATTGTCTTTCCTGGAGAGCAAACTAGAGAGAAATTCTTCAGCGCCAATATATATTTATCTGTTCTAAATTTTTAGGAAAATTAACTTGCTTATTTGAGCGTTATATTTGCTGTACGTATGATCGAGACTTCGATTTACAAAATCAAAAAAACAATTGTTGCTGTTGTGGTTTAAAGTCACATTTATAGTCAAACTAATCAGTTTAGAATTAAAGTATATGCAATTTTTTGCCCAAATACAGTATCTTTTCATGGGTAACGAAGTTCACTTGTCTCGTTATGCAATAGATTATTTTAATTTGATTTTTCTTCAGCAGTGTGGTTCTTTCATTTTTCTAGGACACATTTCCGATGAGGAACTAAAATTCCTATTGTTACATCCCAGTTTAAAGATTTAATTTACTAATATCGGCCTAATGAGTAAAATAAATGGGGAAAACTGCGGGATTATAGATGGTAATTCCTGCAGCGAAGAATACATCAAACAGATGAAGCTGCTTCCAATTGTCCAGCATGAAAATATGAGAATTATGGTGTTTTGATAGTCTTTTTTGATCCCTAGGAACTAGGTACTTTTGGGTTTGTGCCCCAAAGGTCTCATTAACCGTAAAATGACGATTTTCGGAACTAAATTTTTACTGTTACTTTGATCATCTCCCTTTAGAACCTCTATTAACACTGCCACTTTCAAGTAATTAGGAGAAGAGGCAACAGGGGAACATTTTGACGAAATTAAATGGAACCGATGATACCAAAGAGGCCGAAGAAAAAAACCTGAACCAAAATCGACCACCCCGTGGGTAATCATTAGCCTTCCTCTCCGTCTTCTTATTCATCCTTAGTACCACCTGAGCTGCGTGCGAAATCAAACTCATTTTTCTCTAGCCCTTACATGGGTGCATTTCCTTTTTTTTTTGGAATGGAAAATATCGTAACACGAATCTGTTAAATTCTTCCGGCCAAGCTATTCCCCAAAAAATCTCTTCCGCACATATTTTTCTAAATGCTGATATAACTTCGTGGAAATAGTGTCTAATCCGCGGCCTTCTTTGATTTTAATCTCCTTAAAGCGCTTTTTATCTCGTAAACAAGTATTTGTGGGCCTAAGTAATCACCATCTACATCATATTCTCTTTCTATGTGTAATGGCTTTGTTTTCTTTGTGTGTTTTTTCCGTCTCTCTTTTATCTTTCCTGATTCTATTAATAATTTTCCTGACGTATATTTACTAGTATGCACGGATTTTCCACTAATTCCTGTTAATACTTTCAGCTTCCTATTTAGCGCACCAGTTTTACTTTTCTTGTTTTAACTTTCCATATCCTCGCCCTGTGCCACCCATCACGATTATTTCCCTCTGTTTCTAATCATCTCGTCCATAACCAATGGTTTCTTGACCCTTTCCTATTTACCTTCCCCACATATTCGTTTGCGGATTGCTACATCAATTTTTTTATATGCTCCGATTTTATTTTACAGTATCTAGCTCCTTTCCCTTACCCATGAATTTCTCTTCAGCCTGCTGACACTTAAGATACGATAAGATATTATCGTTGCGGATAATGCTTCTAAATTCCCTTTCCTAAACCAATTTCCCTGTTTTATCCTTATGAATCTGACTTTACACTTTATTATTACTGGATTATGGTTTTAACCCGCATTTTCTCTCGGAAAACTGTAAATTAACACGTTATGCTTAAATCTATATCTAACCATACAATTGTCAAAATTTTTCTGAATTGCCGGGCAATTGTCATGTATACGTACGCCTACGTGTTGGTGTTTACAGTAAGTGTAACGTTATGACTAAATTCTGGCTCCATCTAACCTGAACCAACTCTCTTTCTATGCCTTCTGTTACGTTCCAATCCCCCATTACTATCAAACGTTTTCTTCTAAGAATATGACTGCTTTCATACTTTCTTTAAGTATGCTTTCAAAACTGATTGTATGACCTGTCAGTTTCTCCCTTTCTATGACTGCTTGTTAGCATGTAGACCTAAATAATACGAGCTACGTTCGTTGACTGAACTCATTTGCTCAATGTTTAATACACTTATTTCTATCATGTGCATCATTGAGATTCCCACTCCTCACCTGCGGTTTTCCTCTCCGCTGCATGTTGCTCTAACTATCACTCCATTAATCGCCACCATCCTTCCATATTTCTTCGTACAGACCAACTATCTATGTATTCTCTCCGCCTCCTATTCTCTTTTTTCTCATTTTCTTTTCTTCGAAATTCTTTGGAAACTCCCAGTCACTATCGTAATTAATTCCCCTTATCTTCTGAGCTGTTGCTGTGGAATTTTCTTGGCAAGGATTTATTGTTGATACGACTGCGGGAGACTTGCCACTTCCGCTGTCATAGCTCAGTGTGCGATTCCTGTAGTTCCTAGGACTGGACTGTTCGCCCATCATTGTCTCGTGATACAATCCTGTGAAGCGGTTTTCATCTTCCTCAGTAGTAATTTTGAATCTGGAGAAGCCACACAAATGTTGGCCCTAACGGGTTCAAATGAAATTGCTGTCTCCTTCCTGAAGACAGACGCTACGCGGATTACCTTTCGTCTGACTCATATCTGTCATGAGTGATCACACCGGGAGTAATTACCATTACTCCCACCAGCACGCTCCCATCAGAACTCATAAACTCGTCCACCACGTCAATGCTGTAGTACAACAGAATAGTTTTGATATATACATATATGTACACAAAATAACTATGCAGACACACACACTAGCATAGATAAGGACGGTCACGATTTTGTTTTTTTTTAATTTTGGTAGCAAAACCACATTTTCAAAGGAAGGAAAAAGACAGACCTGGGAGATTGGCAAAAGAGTAGGGGAGGGGAGAGAGGGATTTTGAGAGGCTAGTGGTAGGAGTAAGGGTCGAAGGAAATTAGCAGGGTACATCCCAGGAGGCAATGCTAAAGCTTGAGTCCGAGCATGCCCTTGGGAAATGGCCAAATGCACGCCGTCTCAAGGGTTTTCAGTTTAATCGTGAGCCTGAGGTGGAAAGGAGGCGATAATTGATCTGATGCGGACGAGAGTTCTCAGGAGGCTCGATGATTGTTTATGCGGATGTTTAGGGGTTTGGGGCGTAGCCGGTTGTAGAAGAAGGGGTATAATTTGGAGTTTGGTGTCAACCCTTCTCCGACTGATTTGATAAGTGACCGTATAGCTCACCTAGTACTAAGCATAATAACGTGTGAAATTCATTATTATGGCAGAGGAGCTATTTTCTTTCTTTGTGCCACCTAAGGTTTCCCAGGAAGATCTGGTACACGATTAATCATATCGCTTGGGTAAAGCTCAGGGTACCAAGAGGCATCCTCGGGAAACAAACCCGGATCCTTAGATCACTAGTTAATGCTCTACCCACTGAACTGCCACGTCTGCACATATTACATATGCACACATAATATGGATACAGATATAAGGAAAAGGGATAGGAACATCAAATAGACGAACACAATATGTGTTCGCCATTTGGGGGGTATCCGTGCTTGAATGTGTATTTGGCCATTGTGGTTCGTTTCCTTCTCCTGGCTCTATCTGTGCCACGAAACGCACCGTTTCTACCCTTTATGACATTGTATGATTGCTTTCCCTAATATCCTTTGGTCTCCTCTTCTCGTCCATTACACCGTTGGTGGATGAAATAGCTCTCAAACTCCATTTCCTGGCCAAAAATTCGGGGCAGTTTGTTGCATTAACTCTCCGCAGATTTCATTGTAATTCATGTTTCCTCGATAGCTCAATGATCGATCAATCATTGGTCCGGCAAGTCGAACATCCGTGGTTCAAGTCTCGGTCAAGGAAACTTTTTGCGCTTGTGATATGCTCGATTCTACATTCCCCACCGTTCTTGTGTCCGTCTTTTATATGTGTTCCTAACCCTTTTCTTTGTATCTATATCCATATGAATGAATATATGCTCTCCATTTCGCGGGTTTCCGTGTTTATTTGTTTCATATATACGTACACACAGATACAAGTACACACATGCTTGAGGAACCTATAAATACAAGTATCATATCTGGGTATACGATGCGCCACATAAGGTAAAGGTATTTATTTTCTAGTGTCGTGAATCCTTTTTAATCTATGATGTACGAGAGAAGACTGATTAGATGAACAATATCCGTAAGCATAGAGAAATATCTTTGAATATTACGACTTTCACTTCATTAAAATTCCACTCCGGTAAGATATATCACCAAGGCTAACTAACTAAATAAGATATGGATAGAATTTTATAAAATTGGGCGGCAGATAAAGGATATGAAGTCTAAGAAATTGAGGCAGTGCAAAACCTAGATTCTTAGAAGGGGATGATATGTCTTCATCATTGATACTGAAGATGGAGTACAGTTAAAATGAAATACGGGTAACAGCAGAGAATACTCTCCTTCTCAAGTAAAATCTTTCCCAAGCAGGCAGATTCTTGGCAATTGTGGTCATATAGCACGAGTTTCAAGATGATAAATTCCAATCAGGTACTTCAAGAGTGAAAAAGGGTACCTTCGTCGAGGAGACTGGATCGCATGAAGATGAATGAGGAAAAACACCTGATTTATGGCTGACGGAAACACTGAATCGCCCACCAGGTGTATTTAGGTGTGAGAAGGACGAGAGGTGATGCAAGAGCGAAATATGAAACGTGAACTAAAGAGTAATCGATACGCAGTGCAATATGGCTGACGCATGTGTTAAAGCTACTGACCTCCCGTAGGAAGTGTATTTTTATTTAATTCTGAACTTCTCCCACGAACAAGCATATGGACTCCCTCCTATAAAGTAGTGTTTCAAAATGAAGTTACACACGAGATGAAAAAGAGGAGGTGGTAGAGAGAAAGGGTTTTTTTAAAGTGAGAGAGGGAAGTGACATAATAAAGTGAGAACTTGGCCATGGAGCAGGAGAATCGAGGAAGGATACGAGGGAAAATAAAATTCGGGGAGAGGTGTGAAGGAGATTGGGGATGAAAGGGAACTTTTAAAAGGGCGAGAAACCGTGGGAAGGACAGAAGGGAGAATGACGGGTTTGGGTGGACTGGGGTGTTGAGCGCGGGGGCGGTGGGAGAAGTGGCGTTGGCGGGGGGGAGTGGCCTGGAAATAAAATTGGCGAAGGAGGGGGGGGGGAGATGGAGCGAAGGGATGAGTATAAAAAAATGGGGGCTAACAAAAACGTGAGACACTTTCGGAGTATTTTTAGAGGGGAGGGAGAGGGGCGGGGGTGTGGGTGTGGGTTACGGAGAGAGAACGAGTGGGCAAGGGAGCCACGTGGAGAAAGGTGAATAGGATGGATTTTTGGGAGGGAAAGGAAAGAAGGAGAGGCGGAATAAGGACTGAATGTGATGGGAAAGCGGCACTAGGCATTGGCAAAGGGACACCAAGGACCATGATTCTCATGTGGTCCGTTTACCATTACACTCTATGCCTGCAAAATTCTCTGCTGCCATTATTTTGACCCGTTGTATTAGAGATTCAATTTATCCAAGCGCTCTGATGTAATCTCGTAGACAAATTTGCCTCAAAATGTGCTTGACCAGCACAATAGTTAGTAATGATGGTTTGGTGTGAGGCAACGTTAGGACAACAAGCAATGCAAGGGCAAAATGTTGCGAGCTTTTCATTAGATATTAAATTCACTTAAGGTTTTTGTCGTTGGAAGAAAAAAATGCCTAGAAAGTTCAAGGAATGAATTTCCGGAAGCATATGATGGAAAATTCCCGGTATTGGGATAGCTTGGAGAGCTGTTAGGAACCAATTATTGTATTGACAATCGGTGATAATGAATATTATCAGGAGAAAACCTTTTTTTTAATTGTTTGTTGTCATTGAAGCATGTCAATTTAAGGGTAATATTACATTCTGTACAGTTGTAAGTCAACAGGGCAAGCGTTATTTCCTGATATCTTACTTTAAACTAATTTTTATCTTTACATTATTTTTAGTATAAAAATTGGCAGCTAGTTTCACTAATTAGTGGTTTAGAACAATTCTTCCAAGCGAATTGCGAAGTTAGGAGCTTGAGGTCAAGGTGTGGCTGGGAAAATAGGGAAGCAAATGTCAAATAAGAAACGACACCAGTAAATGCACGGTCCGAATTTATCTGAAAATATTTAGTGAGCGTCGTAGCGATGAAGTTTCTAAATCTACATTGTACCCTGAAACCTCCAGGACAAGGGCTGGCTGGGGCAAGGGCTGTTATATCACCAGAACATCAAACAAATACTAAACAACGTGGCGTCTTCAAACTTGAAATATATGCTTTATAGGTTGCGTACTTTCTAATACAGTGATTTTTCAGACAACTACCGCCATCTCTAGGTTAGATCGGGTACTTATGGGTTCAACCTCGTATTAGAGTATGTCTATCTCACTTGTTTTATTCGACTGGTCAAATCTAAAAATATAATAATCTGCCCTAATAATTTTTTTGGTGTCATAAGTTGAATCCTGTGTCCTGTACCTTTCCATTAGCCTTATTCTCACCTTCCCCCTTGTTGCTTGGAGAGACTCCCGTGAAACGTGTTACGCCAGATTTTTTATCGTAACATTTTTTCACAAACCTATCAGCCATTCTTTGCATATTTTTTGTCTTAAACTTTTCTGGGCAGGTCGAGGATGCGCGTACATCACTGGTGTAGGAATATTACTCCTTATCACTTAACAAATGGTATAAATTGACCTACCCTTTCATTTAGGCGGGAAGTAGATTGCATGAGTGAGGGGAAGACGAAATACAGGGAAAATGATGGTGTCTGTGTGGCTGGGTAGTTTTTGAAATCGGTATGTACCCTGGCGCTGAATGTGAGAAATAAAGAGTATGAGTCTGACGGAAAAGGCGTTTTGGCAGAAAGGCTATGGAACAGGCGGCTGGAAAAAATATTTGCAAATCCTTTGGGAGTGGAGAGAGAAATAAATGTGCTTTGCTATTCTACCCGACGTGAAAATCCAAAGAAAGCCATGACGCATTTGTCTGTGTGATAGAAATGAAATAATTTAATATGAGCATTTGGGTGTTCCAATCTCCGCTGTCCGTGTAAATTTTCATCCTCGCTTTAATCGAGTGAAAATCATAATTGATCGACCTTCTCGGGGGAAAATACTCATCCCTTCAACCTTCTCAGGAGACATTATGGGAATACAAATCCAAACGGGTTCTAAGAGATAGAATTCGTTATCCCTCTAATTCTAACGTATATTTGTTCCGATTTGACTGTTTTTTTACCGTTGCCCCTTTAACAACAGATTATATAATCCCATTGCGCCTGTCATATTATTTGCATTATCTAATTTTATTAATCAAATTCACTCATCGAGGGTAACCTAATATATATCCACGGATTCTAATGCCAGTTCGGGAATTTGGACAGCTCAATTAACGATTTTAATAGATTTCTGTGTTTTGTGAATTATTTAACTGAACTCAACACCCTATGGCAACTGTTGGTATGCAGTGTCTGTTTGAAGCGGCGATATAATTTCTGCTGATCGTTTCCGATTTCATTTTACAAGGTAGGCGCAAAATATGGATCAATATTTTTGTTTTATGTGGCTGAGTATTTTTTCCCATATATATACTCGTAAAATGCTTAAGTGAAGGGTGTAGGGAATATCCGTATGTATTTATTATATCGATCGCATTTATCTACCAATGCATGTATTGCTTGTATTTATGCATTTGTATTATTTAGACGTGTTTTAATTCATCTAAACATATATACGTTAAGGTAAAACTGACAAGAAAATACACCAGTACGATTACCGGTTAACATCACAGTTTTGCCTCTGTGATCCTAATATTTACAACTCTGACAGCAAAAATAAAGGCCATGAATTTTTATCAAATGCTGGAAGTGCTACCGTATATGGCGTAGATAGAAATGTCTATTCAGAATTTACAAAATGTCCCGCAAGCCTCCGGAATGGCTTTGTTTTAAGGGGTGAAAAGACAGCAGTTATGAAAATATAGAGGAAGTAGTCTGTGAATGGGCATTGTGTTTCATTTCCTTTATGCTATAGTCCGTGGTTCAAATCCCGGATAAGGAAATATTTTTACTTTCGTGATCTGCTCAAAAGCCGCCTTCCCCACATGTCCTGTGTTCGCCTTTTATGTGTTTTCCTATCCCCTTTCCTTATACCTATTTCTATGTTTGAATGAATATTTGTGCGCCGTATGGCGGGATTTTCAAGTTTGAATATTGAGACCTGCGATATATATATATATATATATATATATATATATATATATATATATATATATATATATATATATATATATATATATATATATATATATATATATATATATATATACACTTTTTTGGAAAACCCACAAACGTGTAATGTAAATTCACTGATAGTCATAACAAACACAGAAACCAAAACACAAAAGAGGAAAAACTCACTGGTTCTCGAATTTTCGGTGGTCCAACCACCTTTCTCAAGAGGAATTAGGAACAGAACTGAGGCAGAGGAGGGCCCGAAAGCAGTGGTAGGAAGGAGAAGGGGAAATGGGGGAAAAGAGGGGAAAAGAGGGGAAAAGAAAGGAAAAGGGGGGAAAAAAGGGGGGAAGGCATTCGAGGTGAGGAGTTTGGAGGGGTAGTGTATGGCGCGGGAATTTTAAAAAAGGTGGGGATGATATGGATGTTGTTGGGGGCGAAGGGGGATGAAATTATATGCATAAAGGGGGCAATTAATGTCTAATATTAATACCTGGGCGATTCCAGGAATCCAAGAGCCTACCCCTCTCCCTAGCCACCCCTCCCCCGCCTCCCCCTCCTCTACACCTCTACAAACCAGACCTGGCTACCATCTATAACCTCCCCCCGCCGACCTCTCGCGGGGTTTTCCCCGAGAAGTACCCGCATTCTAGAGTCTCTATACCCACCGCCCCCATGCCGCCAGACGATGAGACGGACTCCGTTAGCCACGTGGTTAATCTTTCGTCCAAACCCCTTAACCCAAATCAAACTTCTCTTTTAAACAAGGGCCTCTCTTTCACCTCCACCCCCAGAGTAAACCACGTAAGAATTCTCGCTGACGTACTGCGTTTTTGCCGGAATCTCCGGAGGAAGGCTTTTTGGGAGTCGCAACCGGCACCCCAGCAAATCTCCAGACCCCTTCACAACGCCTTACAGAAATTCAAGCCGGCTTCAGCCCAAGAACCCAGTCCCCTCCCCTCAAATCATCCAATTGAAATTTTTATAAACCTTCTCTTGTCCAGAAACCCGTCTTTCCTCATGTCCCTTAATCCTCGATCTAACCTGTCCCCTACCGAATCCTCAGAGCTAAATAATTTAATGAAAAATCCTAACATCATCATTACTTCCGCAGATAAAGGGTCAACGGTTGTGGTCTTAAACAGATCAGACTACATTAGGGAAGCTGAAACACAACTCTCTGACACCTCTTCCTACCAGCAAATCCCCGAAGATCCAAATCCCGCTCTTCAGGTGGACCTAATTGAATTTCTTAGTGCCAATGGGCCGAATGAGGGTCTATCTCCTTCAGACTTAGCCCTCCTCTCCCCTCCCCACCCACGCACTCCTCATTTCTATATCCTTCCGAAGATTCACAAGCCGGGTAATCCTGGTCGACCGATTTTATCCTCCCGTCACTCCCCAACAGAAAGAATCTCGGCATTTGTAGACCACTATCTCCAGCCGATTGTCCAGGCCCTACCATCATTCACTAAAGATTCCTACCATTTCCTGGATAGATTAAATTCTATCTCCCTCCCTCCAGATGCCGAGATCATTATGGCCACTATAGATGCCACGTCCCTGTACACATCCATTCCCCACTCAGAAAGTCTCTCCGCCCTCCAACACTACCTCTCCCAACGCCCTGAGCCACACATCCCCAGCACAGATTTTCTCCTCAGCCTTTCCGAGTTCATTCTTACCCGCAATTCCTTCTCCTTTAATGATAATTTCTACCTACAAATCAAGGGTTGTGCCATGGGTAGCAGGTTCAGCCCGTCCTATGCAAACCTCTTTCTTGGTCTCGCGGAGAATAAATTCCTGTCACAACAACCCCTGAAACCGCTATTGTGGCTCAGATATATTGACGATATTTTCCTTCTCTGGCCACATGGTCCTGATTCCCTGAAAACTTTCATTTCCAACCTTAATGCTTCGTCCTCTATCTCCTTCACGTCTACAGTTTCCTCCTCCCAAATCACCTTCCTAGATGTAAACATATCATTTATAGACCATAAATTTCACACATCTGTACATATAAAACCCACAAATAAACAACAGTACTTACATTTTAGCAGCTGTCACCCATACCACACCAAACGTTCCATTCCTTATTCCCTTTCCATAAGGGGTCACAGAATTTGCAATGACCCTGACTCCCTAGACAATTTCCTCATAAATTTACACCATTCCCTCCTCAAACGAGGTTATCCTGAATCCCGTAGGATCCGTAGGCATACTTACACTCCCAGACCTTCCACCACCGCGAAAAACCACCCTCTTTCAATTTGTACCACGTTTCTCCCTGGCCTAGAATCTCTGCGTTCTATCCTAAAGGACCTCTATCCTATCCTCAAAAACCACAATTCCACCACCAACCTTTTCCCCAAATGCCCCTCTGTCACTTTCATACGCCCCGCCAATCTATCAGATCTTCTAAAATCTACCAATCCACTTCTTAAATCCTCGCCCCGTTCCAAAATCACTCCCAGACCCTGCAATAAACCTAGATGCAAAACATGTCCTATTTTCCTAACCAGAATCCCATCCCTCTCCCACCCGCTCTTTAACTCTCTCCCACCAATTCCCTACTCATCGTGTACCTCCAGCAATGTTGTCTACCTACTCAAGTGCCAACTTTGCCCTGCCTTTTACATTGGACAGTGTACCACACCCCTCAATATTAGAATCAATAATCATAGAGCCTCATGCAACAATTCCTCCCTTATTGGTATGCTCCCAATCCCCAAACATGCCTCCGAACACAACGCTGCCTTTGACCAATGTTTTAAAGTATCCGTCTTAGCATCCCTCCCACACTCAGACCCTCCACTGAAACTCAAAACATTAGAGCTAGCTTTCATCTGGCTCTTGGATTCCTGGAATCGCCCAGGTATTAATATTAGACATTAATTGCCCCCTTTATGCATATAATTTTATCCCCCTCCGCCCCCAACAACTTCCATATCATCCCCACCTTTTTTAAAATTCCCGCGCCATACACTACCCCTCCAAACTCCTCACCTCGAATGCCTTCCCCCCTTTTTTCCCCCCTTTTCCTTTCTTTTCCTCTCTTTTCCCCTCTTTTCCCCCATTTCCCCTTCTCCTTCCTACCACTGCTTTCGGGCCCTCCTCTGCCTCAGTTCTGTTCCTAATTCCTCTTGGGAAAGGTGGTTGGACCACCGAAAATTCGAGAACCAGTGAGTTTTTCCTCTTTTGTGTTTTGGTTTCTGTGTTTGTTATGACTATCAGTGAATTTATATATATATATATATATATTATGCGGAAGTACTCACGAGAGCAATACAACTTTTGGACGGCACAATAGAACACAGAATAAAACAGATAACACGTATAAGGACACTCACACTGTAGATGATTTAAGCTTTCGGCCAACTCCGAGGCCTTCTTCAGGTCAGACCTGAAGAAGGCCTCGGAGTAGGCCGAAAGCTTAAATCATCTACAGTGTGAGTGTCCTTTTACGTGTTATCTGTTTTATTCTGTGTTCTATTGTGCCGTCCAAAAGTTATATATATATTATTATTATTAGGTAATCTACCGGTTAAGGTAGGTTTTTGGATGGACACAACTATCAAATAAACATTTTGTGACTCCCCACCTAGCAAACTAATCTATATCAGGTCCCTCTTCATCTCGGTGTACTTCTTTCCTCCCTTCATCCCGTCCAACATCCCTATCCTGTTCCTACCCTTACCTCGCTTGCCCAACATTCTCCCCTCTATTACCCTCTTCAACATTCCACTACCGCTCAATACGCCTTTCATCCATTTTTCCTGCCTCCATAGGATTTCTCTCAACAAACCCCTCTCCTCACCCATCATTTCCAGTACTTCCTCATTTGTTTTCCTTTCGGTCCATTTCACCTTCTCCATTCTTCTCCACACCCACATTTCAAAAGCCTCAAATCTACGTCTATCCTCCTGCTTCAGCGACCACGTTTCCGCGCCGTAAATAGCTACGCTCCATATCAGAGTTTTTACGAGTCTTGTCTTAACATCCCTACTCAACGTCCCCGTCATCAACTCCCATCTCCTTGAGAAAGCCTCCTTGCCTAGCGCAATTCTTCTCCTTACGTCCCTACCACTTTGACCGTATTGGTCCAAAACACTTCCGAGATATGTAAACTGTTCTACCTGCTCTATTTTTTCCCCGCCTATTTTAATATTTAGCTTAGCTTTTTTCTTTCTGGAAAATCGCATAACCTTTGTTTTATTAGTATTGATTCTCATCCCATATTTATCGCACTGAACCTCCAATTCACTCAACAATGCTTGCAACCCCTTGGCTGACTGAGCAACCAATGCTTGGTCATCAGCAAACCTAACCGATTTTACGAGTTCCCCTCCGACTTTCATTCCTACCTCCAGTTCTTCCCATGCCTCTTTAATCATTTCCTCTACATATACGTTGAACAGTACCGGTGACAATAGGCAACCCTGCCTTACACCTCTTCCTAACACTGCCCATCCAGACTCTCCGTTCCCCACTCGCACCTGAGCAGTCTGAGACATGTACAGGTTGCGGATCAGTCTCCTGTCCCTCCAATCCATTCCTATTTTCTGCAATACACGCATTAATTTTTCCCAATTCACTCTATCAAACGCTTTTTCGAAATCTACAAAACAGGCAAAAACGTCCTGATTGTATTCTATATTCCTCTCGACTAGTGATCTCATAACTGCAATGGCATCACGCGTACCTCTTCCTTTCCTGAACCCAAACTGATCATCCCCTAAGTAATCATTTGCCTTACTCTCTATCCTTTTGTTGATGATCCTGAGAATAACTTTAGCTGCGTGTGATATCAAACTTATTGTTCTGTAATCCTCACATGACGAAGCCTTTGCCTTTTTTGGAATAGGAACTAACACCGATCTCACAAAATCCTCCGGCCAGATTCCTTCCTCATAGATACTACGAATCAGTCCATATATGGCCTTTTTCCCACCTTTCCCTAACCATTTCAACATTTCTACAGGAATATTGTCCACCCCCACAGCCTTATTTGCTTTCATCTCCTTTAATGCCCTTTCTATTTCATCGTCGAGTATGCCTGGACCTAAGCTATCTTCTTCTACGTCATGTTCCTTTTCTATGTCTAACCTTGTCGGCCTAAGTTCTTTACCATACAGTGTTTCTATATATTCCTTCCATCTCTCTTGGATTTTTCCTGGTTCAACTATTATCTTACCCCATTTATCTTTAACTGTTAGCACAGCTCTTGCCTTCTTACTTCCCGATAATAACTTAACCTTGCTGTATAGAGCACCAATTTCACCCTTCTTCTGTAAACTTTCCATATCCTCGCATTGCGTTTTCCACCATTCTTCTTTTGCTTTATTTGTGGCCCTTCTCAATTTATTGTTTAACTCTTTGTACTTCATTTTGCCTAACTCTGTGTTTACATTTTTCCATCTTCTTCTCTCATCCATCTTCGCAATCATCTCATCCGTTACCCATGGTTTCCTTATCCTTTTCCCGTTAACGGTTCCTATAGTGTCTTTAGCGGCTTCCAATATCCCTTTCTTGATACATTCCCATTTTTCTTGGATAGCACTCAGTTCTTTACCGTCCTCCATCATTTTCTCTACAGCCTCCTGATACTCCTTCCTCGTTAATTCATTTACTGCTTCTAAATTCCATTTTTTAACCCGCCGCCCTTGCCTTATCTTCTTGAAACGAACATTACATTTCATAACAACTAAGTTGTGGTCAGAGTCCGCATCCGCTCCTGGGAAACTGTGCGAATTTATCACACTGTTCCTAAACCTGTGCCTAACCATAATATAATCTAACTGATACCTTTCTGAGTCACCTGGCATTTTCCATGTATACCTACGCCTTTTGTGGTGTCTAAACCATGTGTTAGTGATGACTAACCCCTGTCTCCTGCAGAATTCAATTGCTTTCTCCCCGCGTTCATTCCTCGTGCCTAACCCATAGTCCCCCACCTCACCACCATCTCTTCCTTCGCCTACCGTCGCATTCCAATCCCCCATCACTATCAAATGTTTCCCTGCAGAA
Organism: Hetaerina titia; assembly: GCA_037158775.1. Classification (NCBI taxonomy): domain Eukaryota; kingdom Metazoa; phylum Arthropoda; class Insecta; order Odonata; family Calopterygidae; genus Hetaerina; species Hetaerina titia. The sequence continues at coordinate 85,581,845 of CM073769.1, read as the reverse complement.
ACACTCGCGATGATATCCTCTAACTCATCATACATCCTATCGACTTCTTCCTCCTTGTGGTTGCTCGGTGGCATGTATACCTGAATAATGACCAAGTTCGTCGGCTCTGCTTTAATCTCTACGAGTAAAATTCTATCTGTCGCTTGCTCTATGTTGACTACGCTTCTTCCTACCCCTTTATTTAAAATTACGGCAACCCCTCGTTGGCTCTCATCCCCGCCGCTGTATATTACTCTATAATTGTCACTCCAGTAATCCCCGCTATCCTTCCATCTCACCTCGCAGAGGCCTAAAACATCTATGTTACCTCTTTCCATCTCTCGCTTAATATTTTCTAATTTGCCTCTCCTCAACATTGTCCTGACGTTCCAGGTTCCTATTCTAACTACTTTCGCCTTCTTCTGAGTCTTCTGTCCTGCTGAAGTTATTTCTTCCCCGCAAGGGTTTCGTGGGATGACGACCGCGGAAGCCTTGCCTCTCCCGCTGCCGGGCACGACACACGGCCTCTTGGGCCGTGTCCCGTAGTTGCCAGGACTCATATTATCTATAGTGCCCATCATAATATTCTTGGGAATCATAATTGAGGTGGTTTCCCGTTGCCTTCCTCAATAGTGTTTTTAACGTGACACCATCACTTAATGGCCGCCCCACTGGGGTCAGACGCCATTGCAGCCGCCTCACTGAGGAACAGACGCTGCGTGGACTACCTTTCGTCTGGCTCCTAACCTTCGACCTATCTGGCATGGGTGACCCTTCCAGGAGTAATTATTATTACTCCCGCCAGCACAGCTCTTGGGGTCATCGGAACACACAAGCCCTTCCACCACGACAAGGTTGTAGTCCATGGGAGGGGTATATATATATATATATATATATATATATATATATATATATATATATGTATAAATAAATATATATAATGACCTTTATATTTATTTTGCAAATGAATAATATATGTGCAAAAAACATAAATTAATTCAATTCGTCACTGTTGTCCATCGAACCAATTTGACCCTCGATGCCGTAAACATTCCCATTCGATCAATACCTCTTTAATAAGTTTTCTGTCACTTCAAACTTTGTGTCCCCAAGAACTCTCATTCCAGTAATCATAGTAATATCATGACAAATTTTGACCATTCGTGATAACTTTCTTGGCATGGGTAGGTTTTTATCTTAATTTAATTCAATTTTTAAGCAATCGTTTACTGATTAAATACCTCGCTGCATATTTTTCTCGATAGAGCCTCCAGATTTAATGGCAGCTATTTTGTCAAAATGGATTTTAGGAGCAGCAATCGACCGTAAATTAATACTCTCCAACTGCAAAAATATCTCAGATGTGAATGAGCGTTGAAATTAAACTTGCATTCAAACGCTGAAGCCAAGGTTAATTCATCTCCATGCATTAAGGGTAGAAAGGAAATTGATCCGAATAAAAAGTTTGTATTGCTTTTGGATGTATTATTGTAATTTGGTGATATTTATTGACGTTGTCGTTCTCTCTCAATATTAGGAAAACCGACAAAACCACTTACAGGTATAGATTGAAATGCAACACGAACTATCGGTCACAAAACATCAAGGTTAACGCGCTTATGCTCCAGGGAGGCTTCCCATTTATTCAGTATTTTGCTGTTTCTTTTTTGGAATAATGTTTCAGGGACAATAATGCACCGAGGTGTACATTAAAGTGCAGATCAATACATGAGAATTGATAATTTGTGGTCCTCCAAGAGCTCTCTGCTAATAGTAGGTCGACGCCAAAGTCGTTTTTTTTTCAACTTCTCCGCTTAATTTTCACCTGCTCCCAAATGCCCACCAACCGTTAACGGCGTAGGTGACCTGAGCCGGAGGGATTTCCGCAAAAACCACTACAGAATATTGATCGGGTGGGAAGATGACGGAGCTTCGCCGTGCGAAAAGGGATTTCAGGAATGTTCAACAATAAAATTATATTTTTGAGGCTGCATATAATCGATCAAAATTTAAAAAAATTAAAAATAAATAAATATGAGATGGATTATAGCGAAGAAAAATTGTAAAAGTTTTAGTAACCCTTTTTTATTTCAAATAGATGTCATCAACAAATGCTAGAGAAGACTACTCTGTTGCTTAACATCGATGTTTATTCCGAATGAGGCTATTCATCTCTCCATACGAACTCTATATTTAGGTATTAATTTGAAATGTTCTTTGCCGTACAAAAAAATTTGAATCATTCTATTTCGTTTCCCTAGGATTTGTTTTCCAAAATACTGGAGGTGATAAAGTTTTGTTTAAAATAGTAATCTAAAATAAAAAGTTAATGAACCTCGTTTCCATGAATTAGATTATATTTTAAGTTCTGGAACGCTGTGCTATAAAGAATTGTTTCCTAACGCATCCGTTCGTCGATTCCAATCCGAAACAGTATTTTTAGTAATCATGTAACCTGAATCTATGCGAGATAATTAACACATCCATGCGGGCCTTAATTATAATTTCTATAGTTGATTTGACGTAATTTTTAGTGACATAATCCGAGATCTAGGCATACATATTTTCCTTTAAACGTTTTTTTTAATATTAGAATATTATCTATGATCCGGATGCGTACTCTTTTTCATTTCATTCCCAACAAAATCTCTGAAAACATTTGAAATACGTACCAATGGTCTCCAATCGTATCATATACTTCAGACAATCCGTTTTCAGGATATGCACTGACAATGAAGTTTATATCGATGCAAAAGGGTGAATTTTTGCCATATCAGCATGCTTCTCCCCATCTAAGTTGCTTGTCCATCATATCGCGACTAATGCCAAGTCTTTGCGAGAAACAAAATTTCTAATGCAATTGGTTAATCGTATTGACTGGCTAAGTCACTAGCAGTTATTGATTTACATTCCACTCTCTTCGATATACGCTTAGAACGGCACCATAGATTTTCATGTTAGTATAAAGCTTTCTTCCTGTGCGAGAGATCTCTCCTTTTCCGTAATGCCAGGCAAGGTTTTCGGATGCTCTGAGGGTTTCTGAGGGAAAACGAAATAGAGTGGTCCAGGAAATGTGATAACACAGAGAAAATATCCTCCCTACTTAGAGCGAACAGAGTGCTACGCAGTTGAGAATGATATGCAGTTAAGTGACCACGAAGGCAACCAATTATTTGGACTCAGCTTGAGTACACTCGTAAAGAGTTGACTCATCTTAAGTTCTAACCTCATCCATACGAGTTAAAAGAATTAAAATTTAACAAAGAGTACGAATGAGGATGGTTTCAAGTTCTTTTTTTTTATAAATGATGAAATCCCCGAATAAAGCGTTAAATATACACGTAATTCATTTTTCCAAAAAAGAGACGGATTACAGTAGGTTTATAATCATATTTATAAAAAATATTAAGTTTATTAAATTTGACTGGGATTACTCATTTTCGGAAAGGCACTACGACTTAAGAAATAGGACGTTAGACATGCTGAAGGAGGAACCTGGCTCGATTCCTAGTTACTACGGTCACCAGAATTAATGTCACATATTCCTTAGAAACCGCTGATGGCACAGGGAAAGGAACTGGCTCCTTCTTTCTGTGTGGATGTGACATACCGTGGGGTGGGTGTTATACAGAGAGAGCCAAACACATCCCATCAAACTATATTAATGCTGATTGCTATGATATGGGATAAATTTTACCTCGAAATGATGAGCTGATAAGACATTTTGAATGATATTATGTGCCAAAATCATTATTTTCTCAAAAACGGATCAAACATCTCGACAATTGTGGAATACACTGAATGGTTGAGGCCTTAACTTTGTAGAAATCCATGTTTAACTTAAAAAATTAATTAAATATTATCTATTAAATATTATTTCTGTAGAAAGCAAAGATAATATTTAATTTTTTAAGTTAATTGTGGAATAGCTTTTTTTTAACCCTCACTTTTACCACGTTTTTTTTCTATCCTGCTTATAAATTCTGCTACTAACCCTAGGGTCTCATGTGACGGAACTTATAACTCTAAAAGTAGGAGAATTCCACCATTCCTATGTTCACACCATCTTTCAAACCCATGGATCACGGAAAAGCGCCAAGGAAGGGAGGAGGCACGAAAGGACTGTAGGGGAACACCCTCGAAAAAACTCCAGTGGCCGGGGCTCGGTCATAAAGGGAAGCCGGAGAACATGAGGTCTCCGAGGGAAGTGTGCGTGAAATCCATGCAATAAATGTTGGTGCGAGAGAGCCGAGGTCGGAATGAAGTCGATGAAGGGGGAAACCAGTAGATTTGTATAAGGAGATGAGTGTGGGGGGAAAGCGGAGGTGGGTAGGCGAAGTACGGACGCTGGTAGAAATTGGGGAACCAAAAATAAGGGAAACATATGAATAAAAAGCGAGCGTAAAAGGATCCGTGGAATATATTTCGTTAGAGAAGAGGAGAAAATGGCGGTGGTCGGCGGCGAGGAGGAAGAGGGGTAAATTGAGAAGGGGAGGGGGATGGGTCAAGTGAGAAATGCGGCGTGAATGAAGATGAGGTACCCAGTTCTGGATATAAGTCGGTCGTGAGATAAGGGGCAGAAGAATTAACATGCAGATTAAGTTGATTTGTAGGCAACGGTTTGGGACTGTTGAAAAATGTGAGAGCGAGAGAGAAGAGGACGAAATAAATTAGTTGTGGATCGTGCTCCCCGCAAAATAGGATTTTCTAGAATACATTATTAACAAATTTTATCAGGTGCTAATTACTTATTGTTAAGACGGTCTCTGCAAGCTGTGTTAAGGCGTGGAAAATGAAATGTAATTTCTCGTAAATACGACGGCGCCGATTTGACTCCATGAATTGACCGCTCTTTATTCTGTTGGAGAGCAAAGAAAAGTCGAATAGTTGAAGTTCAAAGCATAGATAACTCGGAGTGGAGTCGGACCGACTGTCTGATTTGCGCGGAATAGCTAGATTGCCTATTTTCTGGTGATAAAATTTTCAATTTCCATCGTTGACGGTAAACCTGTCGCGATTAGATCGCCTCCAATTTCCACAGGTCGAATTCTACATCTTCAATGCAAACGTTAGCGATTAAATCGTTCCGTGTAAATTGAAGTTATTGGAGGGGAGAGCATTCCCCTAATTTTTGAGTGGGATGAGCGAAGTTGGGAATTGTCAATTCTCTTCGCTTCAGCGTTGTCCATAGCCTCCGAGGCTATAGACAACGCGAAGAGAGTTGACAATTATATGTTTATACATATATATATAATTATAATTAGGTAATCTACCGCTTAAGGTAGGTTTTTGGATGGACACAACTATCAAACAAACATTTTGTGACTCCCCACCTAGCAAACTAATCTATATCAGGTCCCTCTTCATCTCGGTGTACTTCTTTCCTCCCTTCATCCCGTCCAACATCCCTATCCTGTTCCTACCCTTACCTCGCTTGCCCAACATTCTCCCCTCTATTACCCTCTTCAACATTCCACTACCGCTCAATACGCCTTTCATCCATTTTTCCTGCCTCCATAGAATTTCTCTCAACAAACCCCTCTCCTCCCCCACCATTTCTAGTACTTCCTCATTTGTTTTCCTTTCGGTCCATTTCACTTTCTCCATTCTTCTCCACACCCACATTTCAAAAGCCTCCAATCTACGTCTATCCTCCTGCTGCAGCGACCACGTTTCCGCGCCGTACATAGCTACGCTCCATATCAGAGTTTTTACGAGTCTTGTCCTAACATCCCTACTCAACGTCCCCGTCATCAACTCCCTCCTCCTTGAGAAAGCCTCCTTGCCTAGCGCAATTCTTCTCCTTACGTCCCTACCACTTTGACCGTGTCGGTCCAAAACACTTCCGAGATATGTAAACTGTTCTACCTGCTCTATTTTTTCCCCGCCTATTTTAATATTTAGCTTAGCCTTTTTCTTTCTGGAAAATCGCATAACCTTTGTTTTACTAATATTGATTCTCATCCCATATTTATCGCAATGAACATCCAATTCACTCAACAATGCTTGCAACCCCTTGGCTGACTGAGCAACTAATGCTTGGTCATCAGCAAACCTAACCGATTTTACGAATTCCCCTCCGACTTTCATTCCTACCTCCAGTTCTTCCCATGCCTCTTTAATCATTTCCTCTACATATACGTTGAACAGTACCGGTGACATATATATATATATATATATATATATATAATAAAATATAAAATTATATATATATATATAATAAAATATAAAATTATATATATATATATATATATATATATATAATAGAGCGTTTTCCCTGATTCTTACTAGTGACTGATAAAGAATGTCCGTCTTTACAACTGTTTATTTCTTATTTAGGTTATATGGTTGAGTTTTTAAAGGCTTTATGTAACCGTCCCTAAGTTCCTGGATGCGACGGCCTTAAATCTGTCTTCAAACTCGGCGTAAAAATTCACCCTTAAGTTTTCTATAGGAAATAAAACTGAAGTCGCACCATGTAATATAGAATGTCTTGAGTCTAAATTGAAAATATGGGTTACTTGAGAACTGTAAAATGTTGGTGAATAGGTGTTTTGGAGAGGGTTAATGGCACCTCTATGGTTAAGAAGGCGACTCAGTTTGTGTGGTTTCCTCAAATTTGCGAGGAAATCGGCGATAGACGTAAATTTACCGAAGAGGCAAGCAAGCATGCAAGCAACATGTCTTAAGCGACCGGATCAAAAGCGCTCCTTTAATATACTCATTTCCGGACTCGGAGTGGCTTAATGTTTACTTCGTAGAGTTATTCTCTGAGAGACCCGTCTTTTCTGTATTGTGAGAAAATAGATGTATTTGCTTTTTCTACGAAATATAATCGGGAAGTGCAATTAAAAAAGAGTGGTCTATACTATTGAACAGAAAGATTAACTAAAATGATATCATGGTTCTGAAAGGATATGAATATGTTTAAAATCGCATATCTCGAAAACGCAAAACACCAGGCTGTGAAATAATGCATTGGTTTCCTATATGGTACAGACGGAAATACGCATAACATTTTTTATCATTCGAGAAATGATAAGATGTTAACAAACGAAGAAGTAGTCTCACGACTTAGATTTTACATATTGGAAAGGGTAGAGCAACTTTAAACCTTCCATGAATTGAGGAACTTGTTTCAGGGTAAATTTATAACTCCATAATTAACAGTATCATTTTGTAATACTACTTGAGAGATTTTAATCAAATTATACATCCTCTTCAAATAACCATTCGGCAGTTATAGGAAAATAATATTTTAAAATAATCCCTTTTTTTCCGGATCCTTTCATTAATTAGTTTTCTAAACTGGGTGCGTTGCGGAATTGAGCATTTTCATTTGTTCCACTTAAAAGCTAAGAGGGTATCTGCTTACATTAAGAGGATTAATGGGCACCGAGCCCCGCCACGACGTTAGGGTACAGAGCGCCGTTGCCACAACATCCCTAATGCGTCTCCGTCTAGGAAATTTCCTTCCGCTTCACGACATTTCTCCTCAGCGGACCCATTCAAGAAGTCCATTTCAATTCCTTCCTTTCTCCTCCCGTCTTCTTTTCTCGATTTTTTTTCTTCGTCCCTTTGAAAATATTAGGACAAGGGAGATAACGAGATGAATGGAGATAAGAATCGACGGAAGAACGTGCAGACTGAATAAAATAATAAACCCTCCAAAGCCTCCATCGAGATGGATGGAGAGGATCCTCCGCAGAGAGCATCATAATTTCAGGAAGCTGCAGTACTCCTTTCCCCAAAAAGACGACAATATGGGAGCACGGATTGATTGTGCTAGAAGATTGCTTGGCGACAGCATCAAGGTGGGAATAGTCCGAATCGTTACCGGCTGAAAATATTTTGCCCTCGGTAAATAGGCATAATGAATTCTATGCGCATTTCTCCCAAACACTGTCTTTATCATCATCACCAGAAATCAATATTCATCAATCATTAACCATTGATTTGACATCAATGATTGATAGATAGCATTATTCGATTGATTTTTTTAATAGAATGAAATACGGTCATTAAGGAGCCTTTCGTTGAGACCTTTGAGGTGAGTGAGGGTCATCGTTTCTGCTTTGTTCATTTTAAGCAGTGTCTGGAGAAGAACATCGAAAATTCTTTGATATGACAATGTGGACTGCTGTGATTTGCCCAATCATGGAGTTGTAATTAGAAACGGGTCAAATTTCCGAGCGTAGGCATTTATGCATGGAAAGGAAAAGAGGAGTGGAACGACATTCACATCGGTTGAAGTCTGCGTGGAACTCGTCTCGTTTCGGTGTAATAGGTATAACTAATGGTGTCTGGAATCGTCGTTTTAGGAGGAGGAAGGAGAGGAGGCTTTTGGGAAGTTTTGGGAGTACTTGAGATGAGAGGCCTGCTTCCAGCAAGGATTCGATTTCCTCCTCACATAAACCTACCTCCTCTCTTCCGAACATCACCGTTCGCCTTTTCCGGATTTGAGACGCTCCCTTTAATGAACACCAAACCGAATTTCTTCCTCTGGTCTCGCCGGCTCGTAATTACGAAGAAAAATCAACTTTAATTATCCGGCCAATAATTTCATTTCTATGAATTTCCCCTAAACCATGAGGTGATTGGAAAAAATCCTGATATCACAGTCGACCATGATGACTAATTATTTTCATTTGTCGCAGTTGCTACGATTTATAAAGGCGTCTATTTACTCTTTTCCTCTCAAAACCTGAGCGTCGAAGGGCGCATTACCAATTTTTCACTCTTATTTCCTATACTGTTACTTCTTGGATTAAATTTACCTTTCAGCTTATAAGTTCCCTTCAATTAAAATCTTTTCAACTGCCAGTATTTATGTCGACTCTTACTTCTCTGTCGCGAGTAGGTGATTCTCAAGAAATGTAAATACCCTTTCCGTTGCCTTGTAAATTAATCGTTCATCAAAATAAAATTAATTAAAAATCATTAAAAGTTTCAGTACTCCTTTCCCCAAAAAGACGTACCATACCATACGTTTCTTTATAATGCTATCGATTAGTGGCATTGCATTTGTCTATGATAAGTATTATTTATAAAATACTATCGTAAGAGTTTCATAGTGTAAAACGTTAATCACCATTTGTGAGGAAATTCTGATTACTGGGAAAGAAAGCTAAATTTATTTCATCTAAAGTTATATTTTATTAAAATATTCCAGAATTAAGTCCAAAACTGTAATCTTGTGAACTCACTTCACAATCAAATAATGTTTGAAACGCTTCTTTGGAAGCTAATAATTAGCAGAGCATTTCGCCTTCCCCTGACAGATGCATTAAGAAATGTTGCCAGACGTGTTGGTGTCAAGCCAAATTGACGATTCTCCTTCACAAATGAAAAATCGAAAATGTTGGTACTTTTAGCGCCTCAAAAATATCATAAACGCTATCCAATTAACTTAATATTGTTAACACAACCATACCTAAATGCCGATGTGCATAAAGTGTGCGTGAAATAAACATATTTAGATAAAATATATTAATGTTTAAATGTGAGAAATTGTTTCATTTGGAGTAACGCTAAAAGGAAAATGAAAATTTTCGTTAAAAAGGTCATTGCTGAATAATTGAAAAGGTAAAAAATTGTCATATCGTTTAGGGAGACGATTGGCTGAAATATGGTTTCTTACTTTAAGTGCAATGAGTGTAGATATTTTTTATCACGATTAACCGATTAACGTCGTTTAATTAGTTGAGCAAACATGGATAGAGAGAAAGGGAGCCGTAATATTTCTTTCGAATTAAGGTTCTTTGCTTAAATTGATTATTCGTTTCGATGATAGGAATATTTTTGTTTGTGGAACAAGGATTAAGGAATGGACGACGGCTTGGTTGAGTCTCTCTTTGCTGTTTTTTCTAAATGTTCGTCTCATATTATATTACGTATGTCGTCGTTTTTGTCATTTTTTCTTCTACAAATTTTAAAGAATAAGATTTTCCAAAATCTACGAGTTAAATATGCTTACTACGGTGTAGTCAATATAAACTATTCGGTGTCGTAGTCTTCTGTTCAACAGATTGTTCAAATGCTCGAAAAAACGAAAGAAATAGTGTGCACTGTGGATTTTCCTAAATTCCGTCCTTTTCGCTAACGTTCGGACAACTTTTCAGTGATCAGTAAGGACAAGGGTTTACATACGATCAGTGTTATCGTCAACACAGGTGGTTTAAGGTCGTTCCGGCCTTGCATCATCCGTGGTGTCTTGTCGGCCATCTTTATAAGGCTAAATCCACTTGACAACGAATGTTTTCTTCCGAGGATTATCACCGTAAACAGCTGTAAACATATCATCAATTTCTTGATAACTTTTACCGAACTTCACTAAAAAACTTGATGTTGATTCGTTGCTCCGTGATTTCGTCAATTTACATTTTCGACAAACAGTAAAAATAAGGACTACAGAAACTAACATAACTGGCACCATACGCACAGCTCGACGATCCGCCAAGCACAGACGGCTCATTGGGTCTCAGGCAACTAGCGCCGCTAGTGTGCGGGGATATAGTCCGCGTCATGGCCACGCATGGCATATGGTCGTAGTTCGCGTATTTATTGGGGAAATCACGTAATGAAAGTAATGCGCATAATTTCAATTTGACGCGACTATGACATGGCAACGCGGTAAAACCACTCGAGAAATATGGCGGAAGGTCTGCCCTTCCAACGCAGCTGGTTGCCAGTTTGTTCCAAGCAGCCTGAGCGGAAAGAAGTGCCTCCGTGTGAAGTATGTTTTTCGACTTTGTAATAAGGCACGACGAGTCGCCCAGCCACACGCCGCATACCTCCGCCACACTTCCTTTATTCTTACCAAATTTTTGGCCCGGAGTACCACTCAAGGTGGTCTCCTAGCCCCCCTACAGTCCCGACTTGGCTCCATGCGACTGTGAAGGAGTGTCTCAAAATATTTCTTCGGTTAATCGCTTTGACAGTCGTGGAGCGTCACAAGCGAAGGCGGTAGAAAGAAGGGAAGTCATGTGATCGACAGGTCAACGTCCTGTCAAAGTCTAATATGACCTTGGTTTTCTCTTTCGGTATTAGTTGTCGTGATGGTGAGAGTGATGAAATGCAAATATACAGAAAAATTGGTGAAGCATAAGTCATGTTATTTAAATGGTTTATCAAATATTTAACTATTTTTAGTAACTGAAATTATTAATTTATAACCAACCAGAAAACAAGAGGTGGACAAGAGATTTAGTAGATGTATTTCATTAAACCAAACAGGGATTTTATGTAACGATTCATATATGTATTGCATAAGGATATCATGTTGGGGTTTGTGCTGAAAACTCCAACGCAGTAGTTAGATATTTTGTCTGGTCACATGTGATACTAAAACTCAAGCATCGCGTGTTTAAACCCAGCTTTTGCCGTGGCTGTTTCAAGCCTTAACTCCGCAGTTTCATCTGATAATAAAGAACGTACCGAGATATTCATTTTAAATTATTAGTCTCAAATGCCATCAGTAAAGTTCATCTATATTTTTATGTGGAAATAATCGATTTTCTTTCCTTCTTCTATTCTATAGTCACTATTATTTTTACCAGCACTTTTTCCAGCTGAAACTTACCGTGACAAAATATTTTTCAATTATTTTGATAAGAATAATTTATCTCCAATTTTATACTTTCATTAAACTCAGTATTTGTATAACATTGAATGCTTAAAATAAAAATTAGAGCGCTTTTCAGTGTATCATTTTCTATGTTATTTATAACATTTCTATATCGTCTAATGTATCCATGAATGTTCGATTAGGCTCAACATAATGGTTGTCTGATTCGATTGAAAATTCTTATGACGGAATGAAATGGTTAGGTAGGAAGTCACAACGCTTGTCAAATCTAGGATGAAATTATTGGAAGAAATTAGGCGTTGGCCACACTCCCGTAGCTTAACAAATTATTCAAAGGCATTCAACCCACTTTCCTGATAACATGAGGAATCCGTGGATAAGCTAATTTTTAAATAGTATCTAAAAATGATATGTTTACGGTATCCTTTATCCAAAAACACAATAGTAACAAAACCGATTATATTCTTTTTTAAATGCCTATTTGCGAATCCATCCGTAGTTAGCAGTTCACAATCGGCATAATTAAGTGTGAAAGTTCCCTTTTGGACCTCCGTAATAACTTATTCTATGTAATTTCCATCATGAATATCTAATTAACACTGAAGAGTTAAGAAAAAATTAACTCAAGAGTAAAGGTTCTCTGTTAAGCGTATAAATTTTAGCTAGGTATGTAATCTAAATCGAAGGAAAATAGCACAGGAATGAGGGAAATTCAAAATGTACTCGTATGTTCAGTCAAAACATGTTGAGCTATGGGTTATCCAAAGACGGCGAGTATTCCCAGCTGCTATATGCTTTTGAAGCGTTCTTCGTCATTTACATGTTCAGTTTTTCATAAAATAGAGTATTTATTAGTTCATAGGAGAAATTAATGTATTAAGAATCCGTCTCAGACCTTATTTGTGTTCGTTATGACAGTACACATATGCATCATTCCACTTACTCTAGTATTTTTACAAAGGATGATTCTTAATAAAATAGGACAATTACCAATCACTTTTTCAGTCAATTTCTTGAAGGAATCAGGGAAAAACATATAGCACTCCACGGTGTTATGTAATATCAAATAATTATCATATCTACCGAAAACCTGGCTCTAAGCAGTAGACTGGTTTTAGTTATAAAAAAAAACATTAAGTATCATCAGGCTTATGCACCATATTACCTGCTTTTTTAAGATGAGCCATCAGTGGATGAGTTAAGATATTGCCATTTATTTACACGCACGGTAAGTTTCAAAATATGCGATTTTTACCTGTTGATTTAGCGATATGCCTCACTAGATTTCTCGTTTATTCCGAGAGAACAAAATACCGATTTAATATTCAAAACGTTACCAACGACCGAAATAACAGAAGACTTATCTGTGAGAATTCGTTCGGTCGGTTAACGGTTTTTATATCGTCTAACCTCGGGAAAAAAGAAGCCCCACTTAAGCCATTTATTTGAGTTTTCATGTCCTGCGGGCTTTGCCGACTGAAAAACTCGGAATAACAGCATTGACCAATGTTAAAAAAAATGAGAAAAACGGTCGATCCCGACACGGCTTAGAACAGGTTGCCGAGACGGCCGGGGTGAGATGGGGGCAAAACTTAGTTCCCTCGGTGTATGGGTGGAGGGTAGGGGCGAGGTGAGGTAAGAAACGTGGTGTCGGTAGAGAAAAAAAAAAGAAGGTTGCGAAGGAACCTGAAGGGAGCAATGGAATGAGGGGGGGGGCTCCTTTCAAGGGTGAAACGGCGAGGAAATATTTTAAGAGCCGGCCGACTTATCTGCACCTCCAGCACACACCAGCTGGCCATTGGTCGTTCCCCCCGAGTCTTATCCTCCCCTTCCCCTTGTTCTCATTCCCTACCCGAGGGTTCTTTTTGGACTTTCGCCACTTCTCTCACTCCCGCCCCGGCCATCACCCGTGTTTCCCCTCTCCTCTCACCCGAACGAAGCTGGAAAACCCGTCGTCACGCCAGCAATTCCGCTGTTCGTCGATACCCCCCCCGCCCACTCTCAAGTCTCATTCGAGGCCCAACCAAATCCCTTCGTCGAATCTCCGGAGCGTGCACTCTCTTCCCGCTCGTCTAGCCCATATCGTATGAATCGCAGAGGGCCCTCTCCGTAGAATTTTGGTGGAAAATCCATTAGAATGGTGGTAATGCGTAGAGACGGGAGTGATAGCGGTTGGTAAACGATTTAATGTGAAGATAACTTGAATCGAGAGATCGTGAGGGGGGTAAAAGTGAAAGGGAGATGTTCCCATATTTCGAGCAAAAGTCGATAGGCAGAATTTCTCTCCGGGGAGCAGGAGAGAAAAAGTCTTGCTCACTCGAGCGAACCAGCGAGGATCTAACGAGGCAGTCAGCATTTGCAACTAACGTGTAAAAAAACCATGACTTTCTCCGATTAATGTCAGTTCTTCTTCTTTTGAAATGAATTTTACTGTGACATATCAGCAGGAAACTGATCAATTTCTCGCGCGAGTTCATTAATTTAATGGAACGTGATAAATGGATTTTCCTAGAATGTCAGAGAAAATTAAAAATGTAATTCAGCGCCTACAGTTCGTTACGTATTGTATATTTTAAAGATGTAAATAAAATTAACTCCGTATCCAACCCCGCAGATAACAAAAATTTTGGTTTCGTGGAAATGGATTCTCAAACTTGATTTTACTTATTTCACAGAGATATAGGGAAAAAATAAAAAAATATCTTCACCGGCGCATTAGATTCAAAGTAACTAAATAATGTGAGCAGATTTTTAGGATATTTTGCTGTTTTTCCATTGTAAAACACTTGAATAACTAATGAACGTGGTTATAAACATATGGAGTGTTTTATTTCAATTGTCTATAGTGAAATGTTTAATTCCCTTTTTACTCATTGTTTCTTACTACCTAAGTAACGCAGTACCGATATGCAAGCCTCTCTGTAGGTTCATGAAAGATTTCACAGGTATTTTCCTTATCAATAAACTAGAATTACTAGAACTCATATCTAACGCAGAATATATGTGAACTGTATCACTAATACTTTTTTTCATTACATCTTCCAGCCATCATTTGCTCGATCTGCTGTGTATTTTTTAGTACGCTTTTTAAGTTCTCACCTTAGTTAACATTACTTATGGAGTACTTATGCCAGTACTTATGCAGTTTTTGGATCTACTAGTTTGTTTTTACTCATAAGACAGACTGGTTTACGTATTATTTAGCATTTAAAATGTTCATTTGGCTAATTTAGATTCAATCACATTTAAAGCGGAAGTTTTAATGAAATGTTGCCTTTCCCGATCTACTTTTGGCTTTGCCTCAGGGAAAAGTGACTTTAATTAAAATATAACCCCCACATCTATATATTTCATTTTCTCGGATGCACAAAATGGGAGCTCATCTACAAATATGTATTTTCTTCACATCACTATCTTCTACACATCCTTTCCCAATACGTATATTTTATAACGATTATTTTGCACTATAATAACCTAATTAGACGGGATTTTTATTTTTTTAATGGAATGATTTGTGTTTGTATTTTTTGTCTATTCATCGGTCTTTGTCTTCCAAAATTGTACAGTCAACACAAGATGATAAGGAATCATTTGGAACTAGTTGGCTTCGAATATGTGCAGCGGGCATATTTCCCGAGAAAAATCTTTTCCCTTAATTTTGCCCGAACCCTGTACATTTAATTGCGATGTGATAAAACAGAATCAATGCGGAAGAGTTCCTGGAGAGAATTTTCATCTCGCATTCCTTATGAGTACCAAATTGGAGAGATTGACCCGAGTCACTCAAAGTTTTACTTCGGTGGTTTCAGTCAGATTTCAGATCGAAGCATCGTTGTCGAGAGTAGAAATCTTGTTTATCTGGGAGGGAATTCTACATGCTTCCTTGGCGCAAGCGCTACCACTCTTAGGTGGACACAGGGTGGAGGGTAAATCAGGTCGATTTAGAGCCATTATTTTAAAATTGACGTTGTTTTTAATGCTGGAAAATATTCTTTGCCCAATGAAAAACCTTGGATCCGAGATGGGATTAGTTACCAATTAGTTTTAGTACTATCATGCCTAGTAATGATACTTGAAATTCATTTATAAATGTGGTTATTACTTAAAATAATTATTTACCTTATATTTATGTCAGTTTCTTAATCTTTGTTCGTCTCAAATTGGATTCTTGAGTTTATTTTCTAAATCATATACATTGAAAGTCATTGTTACTTGTGTTTCAAATTTATTCCATAAGTTAGCTCCTATCGTCTTTAAGTTGATCATTAAAGATGAGAACCAGTCTCAGAATCAGAACTAAGTGTTTTGGGTCTCTACTTTATTGGCCCTTATTGAGAAACTCGAATCTAATCAGTAGAAATCAAATGTACCATTTACCCCTGGAAATTGGTAACTGTAAATACGAGGATATCTTTCCATGATGGATCATCAGGTTTTATGGAAGGTACAATCAAGTATAAAGTATTGTTTCTACTGCGTCATTAAATTTGATTGTGTATTTCTAAATATTCTCATTAAGGTGAGTTGATTGCATATTAACGTTTAATCTATCCTTGCGATTGAAGATGTATGCATCATGCTTTTAAAAGCAACATTCTCATACTGCATAGTTTTGATGATATACGAGATACTTGAGATATTTCAAAAGGTTTTGAGAACTCATTTGCTATAAAGCAATATCTTAGTATTTTTAATACCATTTAGATACAAGGAGAATAGCTCAAATGTTCTGTCAAATATGAGTATTCAAACAATATTGCCGCAACAACTACAATCAAAAAAGTCTCCAATCACTTACCACGGAATTGTGAAACTAGTTGCTTTCTACATAGTTTCCGTCTTGGCATTTTGAAAATAGCGATTTCCGAACTGAAGTTAGTCTTAGTTCTTTTCTTGCGCATTAGTTATTTCGTGGCTCTATAGTATTTTTATGATAACAGAATATATTATCGAGGATTAATCTTGAGCATATTAATCAGCGATTGACATTTGGTTTATTTTAACCTTTCATTACAATGCGGTACCTTCAGCAGACCATATCATCCATTTTTCAATAAACCAACTTCATGTCAGCGTAACGAGACAATTGTTTTTTATGTGATAGTAGCAAAAGGCAAAGTCCTTTAATTGATATTGACTTTGGCTTTATGGAAAGGTGAAGTTTTGTTAAGATGAAACCTGGAAGGAGAAGGGTTTCGAAATTGGAGATTATATAGTATTTTCACCCTAATTCCATCCGTTACAAAGCCCTAGGCACTTCTACTAATATTGACATTGAATAGAGTTGAAAGTAATGATGCCCGCATCCCGACTCAATGACATTTATGGAACGGGGGATATAATTCTAATTTGAATGACTCATCTTGAAAAAAAATTATTTTTTATTGGTTTGCGATCTCGCTTCCTTTGTTTAAATGGAAGCTATGAATATCCCAAAAAATATTTGAGTCCAAAAAGCAAAGGATTCTAATAATTGAACTAGGCCTTTGTTTTGAAAGAATACGTATATATCTCAGAAATCTCGAAGTAATAATACATATTAATTTATGTATATAATTATTATTAAGTAGTATACCGGTTAAGGTAGGTTTTTTGGATGGACGCAACCATCAAATAAATATTTTGTAACTCCAAACAAAACCCAATCCAGCAACCTAATCTACATCAGATCCCTCTTCATCTCTGTGTACTTCCTTCCTCCCTTCATCCCGTCCAACATCCCTATCCTGTTTCTGCCCTTTACTCCTGAGGGTCAGTTCTAACTAATCTTCCGAGGAAGATGGAGCACAATTCCGTCGAAATTATCAAGAAATAACGTGTGAGTGTTCCCTTCATGTGTACTCACATTGTGTGTTGTCTAAGGTTTTTATTTAACAATTCCGTGTTACTTCGAAGAAATCATCTATCTATCTATATATATATATATATATATATATATATATATATATATATATATATACATTCAAACACGAAATCCTGCCATACGGTGAACAAATATTCACTCACATAGAAATAGATACAAGGAAAGGGGAAAGGAACACACATAAAGGACGAACACAGGAGAGGTGGGGTAGGCGGAATCGAGCAGACCACTAATGTAAAAATATTTTCCTCGACCGGGACTCTCATTCCAACTCTCCTCTGTTCGTCCTTTATGTGTGTTCCTTTCCCCTCTCCTTATATCTATTTCTATGTGAGTGAATATATATATATATATATACATATAATATATATGCATGGAAACATGTACGAATTGAACCCAAATCCAGGCATCTAATTCGACACGGGGTGGTAGTAAAGCAATTTGTTTCCTATGGGTTCAATCCATGAATCCAATATTTCCGAAGTTAATCGTTTATCTGCAAAGTGAGTTGAATATACATGCGTGTAATATCCCTCCGGCTTAGGAATAGCTAAATATCTTCGAAGACCTTGAAGCCATTCCAATGACATTAGAATCTGGTGAGAACTCCCACTAAACTTGCTTTGCTGAAGAATTTGAGTTTCATTTCTGAACTTGAGATTCTCCTAGCAATGGAAACATTCCTCAATGACATTATTTCGCCCTGGTAATATTAATACAAGTTCATTGTCATATTTTGAGGTAGGAGGCTTGTGCAAAAAATGATAATTTCATTAATTATTGGGAAATTAGCTGGATAAATATACGTGCCACTTGTCACCGTTAAAAACGGGAGTCATTTCCTTACCCTCTTTTTCAATTTTCTATGCATGCACAAATGTTCTGAAATGGATCCTCTAAGTTAATAGTCATTTTTTAGGGGAGGCGACTGATAGTTTAGGTCATTTGTGCAATTATGGATGGATGGGATGGTAGGAAGTGTGAACAGAAACCCGGTGTAGCCATTCGCGTACTCTTAACGAATGGCGCCAAAGGGTCTGCAGTTAAGCGTCACATCCGACGGACTCACAAAAAGTGTCCTCCACGCCTCACCTTAAGTAGGGATCGGGATACCAGACAGAAAAATGTCTTTTACCTCCTGGATTCGAAACTGGGACCTCTGGGTGGGAAGCCAGAACGTTAGCTACGATTATCTTAAGTTATAGAGATACATATTAAGACTATATTTAGTATTTTTTAGCTTATATACCGAAAACATATCGTTCCCATAAAGCACGAATGAATTATCTTCCCACCATTTCACTCATTTGTTAAATCCTCAGCGATTTGTTCCAGTTTATATTTCACTCATAAATAGATTAACTCCCCAATTAAACCCGTGGAACGAATTAAAATCAGAGTGACTCTTAGCAACTGTTTTCCGTGTATTCGGAATAACTCGTCGCCCCTATTTCGGTGATTGTGGGCGTGTGAAACTGAAAAGTGAGTTTCTCATTCCTGTTTCTGTTGCTTCATTGATTTTACACCTTAATGCTTACTGTACCACAGATCATTTATTATTATCTATTTCTCGTAACCGCTGCCCACACCATTCAAGAGGTTTTACTTCAATTCTTCGTCAACAGAGCATAGTGTCCTTAACAAAACTTTTTTTCTGTCATGCGTAGACCTTTCAAAATGGTTTCCACAGGTTCCCTGTATCTCCGTTCGGTGATTTTTCCTTTCGCGTTTTGGCCTTTTCTCCCTCTCGTCCGTATTTTCATCCATTCTCTCAGTCTTTCCTAACGGTAGGGATTCGCATCCTGGCTGTCACAGCATCTCGACATCGTGCTCGGCCTGGTGAAAGTCGACACTTCCCCAAACTCCCGACCCTTTCCATTACGAGCATTTCAAAGACATCCACCCGTTGCTCCCCCCCATTACAACCCCATCGACAACATTTGTCCCCGAGAAAAAGGGCTGCACGATAACCTGTGGAGTAGTCAAGGATTCTTCGGAGGTTTGGGAGATCTTGCGGAATGTGGAACGGAAGGAGGGGGGAAGGTCGTGATAATAGATGTAAGGGAAGGAGGAGCAATAAATGTGTGGTTGCTGAAATGAGCGTGTGGAGAGTTTTGGGACATCATCCATGAACTCGAGTGGAGAAAGCATACGAACGCCTCTTCACAATTTAATTTTTTCCACGCGATTTCGTTCCAACGGAAATTGATCTCTGTGCAGGGCGGTAGTCTGGTACTAAGAGCATTCTATATACTCATATCCATACTACTTCTATCCTCCACGTAAAGAGACGCGAGCTTGAAGTGGAGCCTAAACATGTCATGGCATAGTCATCAGTCTCCCCCTTCTCCCTTAAATTGCTTCAGTTTAGCAACCACTCTGCTCCACTGCATTTGGGAATTCTTATGGGAATTTAATCCTGTCAATGAACAAATAGATCCTGTTAAATATTCCCTCTCAACAGGTTTAAGGTCTTAATAGTAATTAATACTACCGAGTTAGAAATTCTTCTATATGTGTTTGTGCATACATACTGTGATAAAAACTCCCGATAAATATAATTAAACAATGGTATTGTATTATTATCTGAGAGTTCAGCATGATTACATGAATATTGATGCTTTTCTTTCATGAAACTTTATACATGAGTATTAGACAAACGGAATTGGAGTCATCATGGTTGTTTATTGCTTATACCGTTCCAGTTGGACATGTTTTACGTCTCATTGGAAACAGAAATAATATGGATGCATATATATATATACATATATATATATATATATATATATATATATATATATATATATATATATATATATTTTTAGGTAATCTACCGGATAAGGTAGGTTTTTGGATGGACACAACTATCAAATAAACATTTTGTGACTCCCCACCTAGCAAGCTAATCTATATCAGGTCCCTCTTCATCTCGGTGTACTTCTTTCCTCCCTTCATCCCGTCCAACATCCCTATCCTGTTCCTACCCTTACCTCGCTTGCCCAACATTCTCCCCTCTATTACCCTCTTCAACATTCCACTACCGCTCAATACACCTTTCATCCATTTTTCCTGCCTCCATAGGATTTCTCTCAACAAACCCCTCTCCTCCCCCACCATTTCTAGTACTTCCTCATTTGTTTTCCTTTCGGTCCATTTCACCTTCTCCATTCTTCTCCACACCCACATTTCAAAAGCCTCCAATCTACGTCTATCCTCCTGCTTCAGCGACCATGTTTCCGCGCCGTACATAGCTACGCTCCATATCAGAGTTTTTACGAGTCTTGTCTTAACATCCCTACTCAACGTCCCCGTCATCAACTCCCTCCTCCTTGAGAAAGCCTCCTTGCCTAGCGCAATTCTTCTCCTTACGTCCCTACCACTTTGACCGTGTTGGTCCAAAACACCTCCGAGATACGTAAACTGTTCTACCTGCTCTATTTTTTCCCCTCCTATTTTAATATTTAGCTTAGCCTTTTTCTTTCTGGAAAATCGCATAACCTTTGTTTTATTAATATTTATTCTCATCCCATATTTATCGCACTGAACCTCCAATTCACTCAACAATGCTTGCAACCCCTTGGCTGACTGAGCAACTAATGCTTGGTCATCAGCAAACCTAACCGATTTTAGGAATTCCCCTCCGACTTTCATTCCTACCTCCAGTTCTTCCCATGCCTCTTTAATCATTTCCTCTACATATACGTTGAACAGTACCGGTGACAATGGGCAACCCTGCCTTACACCTCTTCCTAACACTGCCCATCCGGACTCTCCGTTCCCCACTCGCACCTGAGCAGTCTGAGACATGTACAGGTTGCGGATCAGTCTCCTGTCCCTCCAATCCATTCCTATTTTCTGCAATACACGCATTAATTTTTCCCAATTCACTCTATCAAACGCTTTTTCGAAATCTACAAAACAGGCAAAAACGTCCTGATTGTATTCTATATTCCTCTCGACTAGTGATCTCATTACTGCAATGGCATCACGCGTACCTCTTCCTTTCCTGAACCCAAACTGATCATCCCCTAAGTAATCATTTGCCTTACTCTCTATCCTTTTGTTGATGATCCTGAGAATAACTTTAGCTGCGTGGGATATCAAACTTATTGTTCTGTAATCCTCACATGACGAAGCCTTTGCCTTTTTTGGAATAGGAACTAACACCGATCTCACAAAATCTTCCGGCCAGATTCCTTCCTCATAGATACTACGAATCAGTCCATATATGGCCTTTTTCCCACCTTTCCCTAACCATTTCAACATTTCTACAGGAATATTGTCCACCCCCACAGCCTTATTTGCTTTCATCTCCTTTAATGCCCTTTCTATTTCATCGTCGAGTATGCCTGGACCTAAGCTATCTTCTTCTACGTCATGTTCCTTTTCTATGTCTAACCTTGTCGGCCTAAGTTCTTTACCATACAGTGTTTCTATATATTCCTTCCATCTCTCTTGGATTTTTCCTGGTTCAACTATTATCTTACCCCATTTATCTTTAACTGTTAGCACACATCTTGCCTTCTTACTTCCCGATAATAACTTAACCTTGCTGTATAGAGCACCAATTTCACCCTTCTTCCGTAAACTTTCCATATCCTCGCATTGCGTTTTCCACCATTCTTCTTTTGCTTTATTTGTGGCCCTTCTCAATTTATTGTTTAACTCTTTGTACTTCATTTTGCCTAACTCTGTGTTTACATTTTTCCATCTTCTTCTCTCATCCATCTTTGCAATCATCTCCTCCGTTACCCATGGTTTCCTTATCCTTTTCCCATTAACGGTTCCTATAGTGTCTTTAGCGGCTTCCAATATCCCTTTCTTGATACATTCCCATTTTTCTTCGATAGTACTCAGTTCTTTACCGTGATCCATCATTTTCTCTACAGCCTGCTGATACTCCTTCCTCGTTAATTCATTTACTGCTTCTAAATTCCATTTTTTAGCCCGCCGCCCTTGCCTTATCTTCTTGAAACGAACATTACATTTCATAACAACTAAATTGTGGTCAGAGTCCGCATCCGCTCCTGGGAAACTGTGCGAATTTATCACACTGTTCCTAAACCTGTGCCTAACCATAATATAATCTAACTGATACCTTTCTGAGTCACCTGGCATTTTCCATGTATACCTACGCCTTTTGTGGTGTCTAAACCATGTGTTAGTGATGACTAACCCCTGTCTCCTGCAGAATTCAATTGCTTTCTCCCCGCGTTCATTCCTCGTGCCTAACCCATAGTCCCCCACCTCACCACCATCTCTTCCTTCGCCTACCGTCGCATTCCAATCCCCCATCACTATCAAATGTTTCCCTGCAGGAACACTCGCGATGATATCCTCTAACTCATCATACATCCTATCGACTTCTTCCTCCTTGTGGTTGCTCGGTGGCATGTATACCTGAATAATGACCAAGTTCGTCGGCTCTGCTTTAATCTCTACGAGTAAAATTCTATCTGTCGCTTGCTCTATGTTGACTACGCTTCTTCCTACCCCTTTATTTAAAATTACGGCAACCCCTCGTTGGCTCTCATCCCCGCCGCTGTATATTACTCTATAATTGTCACTCCAGTAATCCCCGCTATCCTTCCATCTCACCTCGCAGAGGCCTAAAACATCTATGTTACCTCTTTCCATCTCTCGCTTAATATTTTCTAATTTGCCTCTCCTCAACATTGTCCTGACGTTCCAGGTTCCTATTCTAACTACTTTCGTCTTCTTCTGCATCTTCTGTCCTGCTGCTGTTATTTCTCCCCCGCAAGGATTTCGTGGGATGACGACCGCGGAAGCCTTGCCTCCCCCGCTGCCGGGCACGACACACGGCCCCTTGGGCCGAGTCCCGCAGTTGCCAGGACTCAATTTCTGTTTTGCGTCCATCATATTTTCTTGGGAATGATAATTGAGGTGGTTTCCCGTTGCCTTCCTCAATAGTGTTTTTAACGTGACACCATCACTTAATGGCCGCCCCACTGGGGTCAGACGCCATTGCAGCCGCCTCACTGAGGAACAGACGCTGCGTGGACTACCTTTCGTCTGGCTGCTAACCTTCGACCTAACTGGCATGGGTGACCCTTCCAGGAGTAATTATTATTACTCCCGCCAGCACAGCTCTAGGGGTCATCGGAACACACAAGCCCTTCCACCACGACAAGGTTGTAGTCCATGGGAGGGTTGTTATATATATATATATATATATATATATATATATATATATAACGTAAAATCAGAAAAGAGCGTAAAGTTCTTCATGTTTAATGAAAATCGAAGGGATTCATCCAATTTTTAAAAAACTTTTAGTTTAGCTCACCCCGTAGTTTTTCTTCTATCGCTACATTTGTTTCCCCGCTTGTTTTATGCATTCTTAATTTGAAACAGGCCCGGGAAATTTTATGATGTAAACTTGAAGCCCGCAGGAAAGATAGAAAAGTAAATTGACAATTTCGGTTTGTGTTTTTGAAAAAAAACATTTTTATTTTATCAGAAAAAGCGTGCTGCAAATGAGTTGTTTAACTACCTCGTATTTAATTTTTTCAATCGTTTCTCACAATTTTCATGTACAGTAAACTTCGTAATACCCATAGAAATGAACATCTGGTGCGGAACATCTCCAATTTCCATTTAAAATTCAAAAGGATAGCAATAAATTTTGATTTTTTTAAAGTGGATAAACTTTCAAAGATTATTTCTGTGAAATTAAGCTGATTTTTTTACTTTGAATATATTTTCGTACACAATGATAACAATACATATTTTTCTACATGCTTAGGTCATTTGCAATTCATCATTTTAGTTGCATATTCATATCATATCTTTGTAACAAAAATGTATATAGTAACACAATTTATGCTAAGGTATTAAACAAACATTAGAGGTTATATCAGGCGTCACTTGATGTAAGTTTTGTGTGCTCATTACAAAGAATTTAAATCACTTCTCTACTTCTACAATTATTTCTCATACTGACGACCATGGTTTCGATTTTCAGTGCCATTTTTGAGGTCTAAAGAGCATTTTGCACCTAGAAAACGGCACTAATTATCGAAACCGTTATAGGTTGGATAACAAGGAGTGGAAATCGGCCAAGTCATTTTAGTTATTTTTAATGAAATTTACGTACCTATAGGTACCGTTTCGTTTCATTACTCTCAATGATTTTTATCTCTCCTAAATGTTGACTGTGTGATCTGCCATCTTTGTACCACTAATCCCAAATAACCTCGGTCTCGTTCTATAGGTGAGGGTGGAGGTCACTTTGTATTAGGAGGTTCCCACATCGAGGTAGAGGATTTAGATCATTTACTTCTTTAGCATTTAGTTTTCTAGATCCCTTAGTTAGCTAGCGTGAAGATGAGAGTGCTCAGAGATGTCACTTTAATTTTAGCCCAGAACCGTCAGGCCCGGTAGCCTAATGATCTGCTCACTAAGAGCTCACTGCTCAGTAAAGCAATCTTAAATTATCGCGGGGTTGCAATAGGATGAATTTTTTAGTGTTCCACCGAAACAGGATAGGTTTTGAATGACTCTGAGACTACGCATAACAGTACTCCTAAGTCATAACCAACATGACACAAAATAACTTAGATTATTTATATTAAATAACTCAGTAAATGCATTAGAATACTGTATGTATATTGGAATAGGTCATGTTTTATCTCTATGTACTTTCTGCCTCCCGTAATTGAATCTAAAATGCCTATTATTTTCCTCCCTCGACCTCCTTTTCCTAGCAATTTCCCTTTTATTCTCCACCATTCCCTAGCATCTCAGTGTTTCCTGCATGCATTTGTCTTGCCTTATTCTAATTTATCTCAAGAGCCGTTTTTCTGTCCCTGCGATATCCAGTACTTGGTCATTTGAATAGGATGACATATAGCAATAATTACAATAAAATGTTAAAGATGCTATTGTTCTTATCTGAAAGGTTTTCAACGGCAATAGTTTATAGAAATGCACTGTTAAAATCACATTATGTAGAGAAATAACCTTTCATTAATGCTGACCATGTTGAAATGCACGTTACCTATAATATCATATAATTGATTAGAACAATTATGATTGAGATAGGTTAAAAATTGATAAAATGCTATAATTTAACTAATTGTGTTCTTATGTTGAATATGCGTCTGGAGATGACCTTGGCCTGAGAATAAAAGAACCAATATGATCGGTCAAGCGTAAAGAAAAGTTTTTGCGTACATTATCGGGATAAGGAGGTGTTTTTAGGGCGAGAGCTAGGATAAAACTGTCTCTGAATTTTATTCATTTTTTCATCTCTGTCATGGATTGAGTACTCTTTATATGCAAGTAGCATGACAAATAGTTATCTGAACTTACATATGAAAAATTCATCCTTGCCTCGAGGATACGATGGTGAAATATGACGAATACTCTCGAACAAAGACCGTTATGTAAAACCCGGCATGTCACATCGCTTTTATTCATTAATCTCTGTTTATTCTAATCCTACGCCATCCATTTTCCACACGCAACTCTGTCTTTTTCCATTTCCTCATTTATTCCTTACCTCACTCTGGTGGATAGTATTTTTACCCCATTTAACCGCAAGTTAGAGACTTTTGAAAAGGTTTCCTGAAGGTGAGGAAGTTTTCGAGCCGCACTTTATGTTTATGGATCTTTAAGCGGTTCCTCTTTAACCCCGCGTGAGAAAAGGATTGTCTTCTTGCCACATCCTATCTACAAGCATTCAGGGTTATTTTGATGATGCTTGGTTAAAATTTATTTTTCCTGTTCGTAATTGCTGAATACGTCCCTCCTCTCAATCACGGTCTCCATTCTAATTTTTAAATCAATATTTTTTTATGAAATAATTCAAAAGTCGTTTCTTATGCTCATGTAAGCTAGGTTGAGTGTCACTTGTCAATGGCTTTGGGACCAAAAGGGATCCATTCTGCACATGTGCTTAAACGTAATCGTCACGATTTCTAATTCCCTTCACTTTTATGCAGAGCGTTGATGTAACCGAATTAAAATAATAAATCTGAACAGATACTGTATAAACTGATTTTATCAATATCCGTTCATTAGAAGCTCTTGTATCTTTGCTTTATCATTAGCAAGATGGGGGCTAGTTCGTTATGCCCGAACTCGGTTAGGGAAGGGCCTTCTGTGGGAAGAGGAATATCCAGGAACCATTTTACCTCTCCTTCTCGACCCTCATCCACATAAGGCCCTTTACCTTCATTGAAATCAAGGGGGTAGATAAAATTATCATACTAAATCCCCTTCCATCTCCGCTCAAAATGTGCCCATTAATTAGGTTGAGTTCGTGAAACACCTTCACTCCTATACCCTCTTTCTCTCCGTGACCTGGCGTGCACAGATAATACGCGTTTTTTTGGCTAGCTGACGGAATTGAAATTTGAGAGAGAGAGGAATAAAGGTATTGAAGACGTGTAAGTGCCTTTGGAACTTTGTTACATGTAATCTGCGAGGAATTGTGTTCCGAGAACCTCAAAATCATAATTCGTGCTGAGACACTATGCTCTTTCGCGTCTCTCGCCCTCTCTCTACACAAAAAAGGGCAAGTATAAAGATTATTGGATGGTGGTTTAATAACTTATGTAATAGTCCCTCATAAATGAATCCACATAGTCCAAGCTACGCCAATGTACGGATAAAATGTAATTTTTTAATCAAATATGTGTTAATTAAGTACCAAGAGACCAACGTTAGAAGCAAAAATTTTTATATGACAGAGCAGACTATTTGACTGTGTGTTAGTTCTTTCATATTTATGTGCAACGAGGTAACATGTTGAGGTTTAAGTTAATATATATATATATATATATATATATATATATATGTGTGTGTGTGTGTGTGTGTGTGTGTGTGTGTATATGTATATATATGTATATATATGTATATATATATATCAAATTTAAAACCATACTTTATTCATTGCGATATTTTCAAACCACTCTGCCAACAATCATTGGGACCCCTCTTTCCCTTCTTAGTTTTGTTAAAATCAATTGTAATTTCCAGCTTGTCTTGCGACTTGTGTAGAAACTAGATTTATTGCAATTAATATAAAAATCAGGTGTTTTAGGTAGCTCTCACGTCATTATTGATTTACTATGTATTTAGCACGGTTTAATTATATCTGTTGGACTGTGTGTACGTTTATATACATGAAACAAAATCTGAGAATCTGGTGCTTTTGATATCCATTGATTCGTTAAATATTTAGCTCAGTTTAGTTAATTTGGGTCGTGTATATGTGCATCTTTTTTTGTGATAACTGAATTTTTGTGGATACAAATAAATGGAACTATTTATTTGTATACAAACACGCATTTGGGAAGAACAGGCGTGACAAACAAGGAGGAGACTTGAGTCCTCTTCTTCCTACCGCTAAGGAGGCAACCACGCTACGGAAATTAGGATTCTGTTGTTTCTTTACTGTGTCTTCTACGCTCCTGTTTGTCTCGTCTGTGCCAACCAAATATAGTATTAAATCATCGCTTCGTGAGATTTTCCATGAATATCTGACTAAAAATCTAACTTAATGTATTGAAGCACAAAGAAAGGCAACTCACGAATACATGCATGGTTGACGTTTTGGCCATCAAAGTTTGGCCCGAAAATTCGAGTACCAGTGAGTCCCTCTTTTGTGTGTTTTGGTTTCTGTGTTTTTTATGACTATCAGTGAATTTACATTACACGTTTGTGGGTTTTCCAAAAAAGTGTATGTATATATAGTATATATATATATATATACACACACACGTACATGCATGTATATATTTATGTATTTATATGTTTATATATATATATATACATTACTACAATTACATATATATATAATATATATGTACATTAATTGAACGAATTTCAAATTGCAACGGATGGCATTTTAAGCTGTCCTCTTTGCATGCCTTTTCTCCCATGGCGTCGCTCCATGTATTTGTCTCTGACTCAATCGCTAACTAACCTCGTCTCCTTCTCGAACCCTCAGCTCCGCGTCTCAGTGCACCACCACCACCAACGGGAGCCTGGGGGAGGACACAGACAGCTTCCCAGACAAGGGAGATGACGGTAGCGGTTTGGAACCCGCATCTTACCGGGTGGTGATGTTGGGAGCCTCGGGGGTGGGCAAGACGGCCCTCACGACGCAGTTCACTACGTCCGAGTACATGTGCGCCTACGACGCTTCTCTCGGTAAGATCTCTGAGAATGCCACTTGTCATACAATTATTTCCCCTGCGACACCTTTTAGAAAATATCGATTCCTGTGAACATCTTTGAGTAAAATGTTGAAAAAACGCCATCATATTTTTCCATTGTCTTTAGGAAAAATGTTAGCTTTGTAGTATTCATGTGTATTTTCAGATCATTTTAATTATCTCACTTTTATTTCAAATAGTGTTATCACCGAAAACAAAGCGCAATATTGTTTTTCAGTGAGCAGAGTTTTCTTTTTATTGTTGGCTGCCAGGATTTCCGCATTTCATTGGAATGGTTCCGAGAGATTTGATGAAGTACGAATTTAATTGGAATAGTTCCGAGAGATTTGATAATTTAATTGTGTCATATATTGTTGCAGTATTGGTTTGTACACCGTGTTGTGAATGCAATTTTTTTACTTTTAAATTCACAAAAAATATTTCTTTCGATGTTTTATACACTGTAGATTTCTTCAGTGAGTCACCTTGATAAAGCAATGCAAGCGCGTAATTTCAGTGAATGTGTGGGTTATTTAGCTACTTCTCAATGACCCATAGAGGTTGAAATATAGTCGTAACTACAAAGACTGGTTTTATTTGATTTCTTCTCTGATAGGAAAAATACGGAACATGCATGATTTGTCCCAAAAACGAGTACAATAAATCTGGGGAAAAATTGGTATTGATCAAAGGAAAAATTACTGAAATTCATCAAAGTAGCACTCCCGTACGGACTCCTCGTCACGGCCTTTTTCACGTTATCCAGCGTGCCAAAATGGTGGTCCTTCAAGCTTATTTTCATTCTTGGGAGTAAAACAAAGTTTGACGGTGTCACAACGGGGTTTTAGGGTGACTAGGGCAGCTTTCCCACCTCATGTTTGACCAGGTACTCGGTAATGAGGAAAGCGGTGTGTAACGGCGTGTTTTCGCGGTGTAGTCTCCAATTGGCAAAGATATTTTTCCTCTCTATTCTCTCTAAATTTCAACCGAAGCAGAAATAATAAGATTCCCACCTTTAATCTGGTATTATTATGTTTAATTTTTTAACTGAATAGATTGAATGAGTTTTTGAAAGAGATCTTATTTCTTTTTGACGCATAAGAGAAAATGATAACTCGATACAATTTCTTTTCCGTCGATAAAGGATTCGATTAGACGGCCCTTAAATGATATTTTGATGATACTGATTACACTTTTAAATACCTTTTAAAATGAAAGATAGATGTTTAATATATATATATATATATATATATATATATATAATCTTGAAAATGACGCTCTCCGGCGACGCACAAACACACAAACACTAAGATAATAAATATTACACACACAGAAACATAAAAAAAGAACACCTACAGTAGATATTTACGTTTCGACGGCACGGCTGTCGTCATCAGAACGGTTCTATAAGTATATCTGTACTCACTCGCGGATAGCGTAATAGTTAGTCATTTACCAACAGATGGAATAGGATTATGTGTGTTAAAGGGATATTTGAGTTTGTTGACTCTTCTCTATATAATTGTTAGAGTAGAATAGAAACTTTATGAAACCATATTAAGAAAGAATTAGATAGAATCACCCTAAATAGAATTAGAATAGAATCGCCCTAGTAAGTACGAGTGTAAGTAGCCCGCCATTAGGCAGTTTCACTAAATCCAGTTATGAACTATGTTGTTACAGAACCTTTCACATCTCGTCATTCGTTATATTACGCTAGGACATTAAAAAGCATTTTTTAAGAAATTTTACATTATGTTCAAGAAATTATATCATTACTTTTATTCTAGTATCTCATTTTAATATCCATAATTCCTCTTATCTTATCTCGACGGTTTTTAAATTATCTAGTATAATTTGTTTCCTTGGTACTTCCCGAAGTGTTGCAAGAAAACACTGATATACCATACCTTTCTAAAAGTCTAAGTCTTGCCTACTTTCTGCGTGAATCAAGAGCTCCTAACCAAAATCCCCCAACAAATCAACCACTCTTAATATCCTCGTGGAAATTTTGAACGAAGCTGATGGAGTTTTCTCGGAACCTTTTCCAATTCCTTAATTAATGTTTTCCTCCATGGATCCAAAACATTTACAGCGGATTTCAAATATCGCCCAACTAAAGTGGAGTAAATCCTCTCTTTTACCTTCGCATTCCATTGCCCTACAAGTCGTCATATGAAACCTAGCTTCTTTAAGGCTGACCTGCTTATTCTTCCCATGAAATATTTGATACCGATGTAACGCAAAAGTATTTGACCTGTTCTGAAATGCTTAATTTGGTCCCATATATTTTATAATTTACGTCATGCTCCTTTTCCTTTTTATTCCAAAATGTCTGTGTTGTATATTTTATGATATTTCAATGTTACCCTCATTCCTTACGACACTTCCGATATGTGGTCTAAATCTAAATAGGGTAGTCCTCCACCTGTAAGGCCTGATTTCTCTGTGAATCGCTGTACCATCTGAAAATGATTTACTTCTAAGGTGGTAATTTAAACCGTTAGTGAATATTAAGAAACTTAAAGCCTAAAGAAAACTACCCTGTAAGCACTTCTGAAGTAATACCTGCCTTAAATGAACTTAATCCATTGACGACTCCTTTTTTTACGTTTAGATAATAAGTTTCTAATCCAGTTGTTTACCATTTCATCAATACCATAATAGGTACAATCATTCTAGTTTTTTGCCTCAATTTATCTTGAGAGACCTTGTCTAAAGCTTTCTTTAAATCTAGAACTTGGAGTATCTTGTACAGCAACACTCCGTGCTGTCCTTTTACCCAATACCAGACTATCGTGAATAAAAAAATACAATTGTGTTTAGCGATTCGAGTTATTGGACCAGAAGGCAGGGATTGCCCCTTATTAACGTCCCAACACACTGAATGTGTTAAGGACCCATTCAGAGCCTCCATTCAGTCGTGGACCTAACCCACCGCTTGGACCAAAGCGAAGCATATATTCAGTAAACATTGAAAGGGAGTTTAAGGAGATATCGACGCGTCTGCGGTAGTGGGAAGTGGCGAGGAAAGAGGTTTTATTTTTTTGCTCTTCCGGTGGTTGAAGGCGAAGGGTGTGCTTTGGAGTAGAAGGCGGGAGATGAAAGCGCATGGAGTGGGAAAGAATGTGAAATAAAGAAGGGAATGTGTGCGCCTCCCTTGCCGGAATAAGGCGGCAGTAGCGATTTGGCGGAAGAGGCATGGAGGTGGGGGAGGGAGGGAAGGGATGGGTAAAGGGAAATACAAAACAGCCAGCCATTTCTACCCCCGTCCCCCTTCGAAATCCGCGCGCCCCTTCCCACGCTACAGTCGTCCCGTAAACGGTCTTAAGCTCCTTTACAAACGGGACCCATGATGAATATTCAAAATCACGCTTTCTCTCTCCTTATTCCTCTACTCTCTCTCTTTCTCTAACTCCCTACTCTCCTTTTACCCTCTCCCATTTCCTTCAACCCCTTTTCCCCTTGCCTTTGATCTTTCTGTCGCAAAAGAATTTATCCTCTCCCTTTTAAGCGCACCAAGAGATTTTCCCGAAATTAATTTCATAGCTCCGTATCGTGGTCCGGCGAAGAATCCATTACCCTTGGACATGGAGAACGCACAACTCATTCTTACCCGCCGGTACACTCGATAGGACTTCTGGGGCATGGTTTATCGTGAGCTTTCAGCTCTGGGACTCTTGGAGGGGGGGGGGGGTTAGCGGTAAAGCAGAGCTAAAAATGTGAACGGTGACCATCCGTGCCTTAGCAGGGGAGTAGTAAAATTAAGTCACGTTCCCCCGCTCGCACCCTTTATTTTCTTCCTTTCTCGTAACTTCCCCACGCTTCCCACATCTCCGAGAGCTACCTGCCGCTGCCTGCCCGACCCTATCACCTTAGCACTCCCCTTTGACCCCGTTTCATGGCTCTGGAAGGAGTGCTCGGGGCGTCTGAAGGGCCTCAACGTCACGTCATGGCTCCTCGCGAAGCACCTTTCCGGATTTTAAGAGTGTTCCAACATGCAAATTCGTCCCCTGTGCAATGAAAGTTGAGCCATTTCCCTTCCCCTTGACTCCAGCCAGAGTTATTACGTGCGGTCGTGGTCGGTTCCGGGAGGGTAATTATGTTTTGGAATCAATGAGATTCTGCCGCTGGGGTCGGATAGGAATAACGAAGCCGATGGGGGTTTCCCGTTTTGATATAATTTCACGGCGGCACTGTCATTAAAGATTTCGTTTCCTGGAAAACTTAATTTGCTTTTGGATGCAAACCTTTCTTATGTGAGATTCAGTTGAATTATACTGTAAGGAATGACAGAAGTAGGCATGATTTTGAAATGCTCAACTTATCGAATTTTTTCCCCGTCAATAATTTTTGCATTAGTTGGAAACACTTGATACATGCCTACTAAAATCATTTCATTTCCTTAGAAGGATCCAGATCAGCTATGTTGAATTCCACAACGGGAATTTCTTATTGGCTAACAATTCAATCGGCATCGCTGTTGGTCACTAAACTCTACTGTTTTTCCAATTGACTTGAAATTTAGACGATCCGTTAAATCTGTTGAGTAGCAAATCAGATGTTGGAACCATAGGCGTATAGGTTCCGACTCGTGAGTGCTTTTACCCTATCATTAAAAAATATTTCGATAAAAATTCTTTTAAAAATTAAATTACTTAATTCTCTTCGTCATCAGAATGCAAATTATTTTTTTCTTTATTATCTTACTTACTGCAGTGTGTATTTATTCCTGGTTTTAAAACATCTGTACCAATATTTGCCGATTAAGAACTTTTTTCTGAAAATTTTCAGAAGTATGGATGGTTTTTTGTCAAATTATGATTTGTTATACATATCCATAAAATTTGTATGCTTAAAGTAATTCTAGCTATGATCAACATTTCAACACGTAATTGTTGCTACCATGAACTGAATAAGGTTTTAACGAAATGCTGATGTATTTTTGCACTGAGATTTGGAACTATATGTCAGGTAAAAGCACCAAGTTGTGAATCAATGTCTGGTTTTAATTGGGGATTATTAGTAAAACAGCAATGATTATCTCTAAAACGAAGGCAAACACTTGTTACACATAACATCCCCTAACTTGTAGCATATCGTGTTGATAATTGATTAATTAAGGAAATTGAAAGAACTTTGAAAATTTCACCCAAATTGACTCCAATGCGATCGCTTTTATCACATTTGTGACCTCTGTAGATACTGCAGATCTGTATATGAAGATGTGTAACACGTTTGATAAAATTGGTCGGACCATAGAAAATTTTGTGGAGATCTACAGGGTTTTATTTTAATTGTAAATGTGAAAAGTCACAAGATTGAGCCTGATTCCATTACATTACATTGACTAATGGATATTGCGGCTGAAAATTATTTCAAATTGGAAATCGGAGTTTTTTTCAGTTAGGTAATTAAGATAAAGGCCCTAAAACTCAATGGTAATTTTACCGTAGGTATACAATCAATAAAAGGTAGCGATTGGTGTTTAAATTCTAGATTGTCAAATCATTCGTAAGGATAGCTGAAATCAATCACAATGAAATAAGGACAATTTGCACTTTTCCACAGTTTATTTGACGTACGACGCGTTTCAACTCACAGAGTCATCATCAGGTACAAGACAAAATAAATAGTAAGGAGACCTTATTTATATGTACAGAAGATGTGGTTGAGGAGGTCTCCTTACATCTTCTGTACATATAAATAAGGTCTCCTTACTATTTATTTTGTCTTGTACCTGATGATGACTCTGTGAGTTGAAACGCGTCGTACGTCAAATAAACTGTGGAAAAGTGCAAATTGTCCTTATTTCATTATGATGAACTTCCACGACCTCAAGCCTGAATCTGTTGAAATCAATCACAATAATATCGCTCGAAAAATGTCTCGTTTACCTCGGATCTTCATGATTAGGCACTATTTTTGGTTTTTTAACCGTTAAACGCAGGCAAAAGTGGTATTTGACCCGACCAGTACTCACCCTCACACTCACTCTTATTTTAACTCTCCGTCCAAAAGTTTGGGACTGGAACTATAGCTTCCGGGAACACCACTTATGGTGTCCAACTTTTCTGGTCGAGATAAGTTTTATTTGCCTGCGTTTTAAGTCAATATTTGAGATGATGCCACGTAAAAGGTGCCACGTCCTTCAGTTTAGAAAGTAGCTCAATTCGTAGTTACTCTGAGGATTTGCACTGTAATAACTCGATGACATTTAGAGTAGTTTTTTTATAATTTTAAATGATCCTGAATAAATTTCTAATGGATGACTCAACCACAATTAGTATTGGGAACATTTTAACGTAAAATCTTTATGGTTCTTTTTTTATTCTTTCTTTCGCTTTAATTTTGAAAAGTACAACCTTTGATTTTCCATTCGGGTTCATAAATACTGGTGGCAGTAAGTTTGAATTTTCGTTTAATGAAGGTAACTGTGGCCTATGGGTTACTTGAAAACTCTTGAAATCATCATTGTCTACACAATAAACTTATCTAAGATATTTTTTTCTTATTTATGAACTTATCATTTGAGCTCGGTCAAGGCGAATGATTTTATCACTCTGAAATTGTTGCATTGAAATGCATATTAGCGGATGACACCGTTAAAAGTTACTGTTGCGGCATCTCCCGCAGTTTCTTGAAATGTATCATTTGAGGTTTTTTTCAACTCGTTCATTAGAAAAGTGTAATCTATTTTCCCCGTCAAACGCTTTTATTGACAAACTTGGAGTTAATTTGTAATAGTTTTACAACTTATTTAAAAATAGGCTTCATAAATTAAGAGCGGTCATGCAAAATTCTTCAAATTTCCTTAAGAATCGAAACAGGGAAACATATTTTAAGGACCCCTACTTTTTTTCAAACTTTTTCGCCCATCCTCGTCCTACTTTTGCCAAAATCAATTTGCTTACGGCACCACTCATCGCATCTTGACTGTGGTGTTTCGGATAGAAAGGTTTCGGTATGAATAAGTATTCACTGTGAAAGGAAGAAAATCCCGTAGGACTTTAAGTAAATTATCCATTTTTATTTCAATTGAAAGATTGTCAATTTAAGAATGTAACACGCATTAAAATTAATTTTAGTCACTTTTTAAACGGTTAATTTGAAACGTAAGATATACGTACTTGATTGTGAACAGCGTTAGAATGGAAATTTAATTCCAAAGTGAATTTCAGTGTTGAGGTTTATTTATATTGTAGTGTCTGCATTTAAGATGGCGTCCTTGTCACATAAACGACATTTTAATGGTTGTACTGATGCACGAAAATGGAGGAACATAAAATATTAAAACACCATTCCACCCGAGACCCTAAAGAATATTAGGGGTTAAAATGATGAGTAAACAAGGCTTTCTGGTCGCTTCAATCCTGCAGTAACATTTCATTCAGACCTTAACGATGAACTTCAATCAAATTCTTAATACCTTGCCCTTGATGCATTCTTGAATAGAACTTAATGTATTACATTAAAAGGTTCAGAATTTAAAAAATGAATTCAATAATTGCCTTCATCATTCTAAATTATACCTTGATAGAGCTGATATATTATATATGTATGTATTAAATTCCAACTTTGTGGTTGACGTAGCTTCAAGCAGAAGCCTGATTATTTATAGATTGTCAGGTTGTCATTGTCCTTTTATGAGTCATACCAATATGTGTGTGTCTATTATTTTTCTTATTAAATGGAGGAATAAAAAACGTCAGTAGTTTTATGGAAATATAATAACCCTTATTGGTTAGTTATCGAAGGAAATCTAGGAAAGCAAAAGTAATGTCTTCCGACGATATTAGAACTTACAGCTCTTTAAAATTTAAATAAAACGCTGGGAATACGTTAGTTAATGTCTTTCATTAAAATACCGATTTAACCATCAACAAAGAGGACATGCCGAAAGAAATTATTTTCTGTTACTCAGAGCTTTGGCGTTTTGTTTCTGCGTCATATTCAAAAACACAGGTTTCATCACTAGTGACGAAATTGTCCAAATAATCAAGTTCATTTGCAATACTTTGCAAAAGCTGAGGTGAGATGTCCGCTCGGTTGGTCTTTTGGCCGTCTGACAACACCTTGTGCACGAGGTTGGCGCACACTTTCCTCGTCGCCAATTCTTTATTAGCGATGCGAAACACAATTCTAGACAACAAGTTCAGTTCATTGGTAACCATGTTGGTACTCAATCGATTATCAGTGTCCAACATTTGTCGAACACGAGCCACATTGGTGACGGTTTTGCTGGTTGACGGCCGCCTGGAGCGTTGTTCGTCGTGACGTTCGTTTCTTCCTGGCTCTCCTTAAAGGTATTTCACCACCTCAAAACTTGTTGAGTAGGATAGAGAAGAGTTCCCGTTAGCCTCACAAATCATTTTAATTAAAATTAGCACTTTTCCATAAACATATTCCATATTTTTGTGAAAAATTGCTAATTTTAATTAATCATGTTATTCCACCATATCACGCCTGAAACGTCTCTTTTTGTACGAATCATTTTGTTAGTCTCCTCAAGAGATTTCTTCAGTTTAGGACAAAACTTAAAAAAAAACGCGTAAAGTTGCTCGATCATCGATTCCATTTTTTTCGTGACACGGTCGGCGCGCAGAGATACTTTATACAATAACTGACGTCCTTCCGCTTTTACAGCCTGAAGAGCATTGAGTTGAGACGCGGTTGAGCTTGAGAGGTATCGCGGCAAAGCTTAACGTTCCCTCAACTATTCCAAGTGGTTCGATACCACTCCAAACAATAGCGACGGGGGTAATTCAATTGCATTCCTTTCGGAAAGTACTTTGTACTTCCTTTTCCATTGTATAAAATTCTAATACTTTTTACGGTATTCATTCAACACATTTAAAAAATAGTTTCGTGTTCAAATCTGTATTTTTATTTTGCATAAGTATTTTTTTTGTGAAAATTTTATTTTAGAATAGTGTATTGTTTTTCTAATACCTTCAAGCATTTCCCCAAAGCTACAGCAATAATAATGAAGATTAAATTGCACCTCCCCACATAAACCATCCCGGAAGTTGGTTTCGTTGGATTAGCTTACTTCCAAGTCCTAAAGCATGCAAATTTCACATTTCGCAGAAAACCCTGTTCCTTTTCTTTCGTACACAATTTTGTTTCTCACAAGTTATTGCAATTATGAAATTCCATCACTTATATTTTAGGTAATTTGACAATAACTTCATTAGCATAAAAATAAGTAATTTATTAGAATAATAATGATTTCTTATAATGGTCATATGAATATATCTATTGAATAACATACTACTAGGGTTTCTACTTATATTTTGACCATAATAATGAAAAGACAGTAATTTTTGGTAGAAAATGGCTTTATTATTTTTCGAAGTATTCTCAATGGTAATCAGTACACTTTTGTATGCGCTCGATCCCATTTTCATAACACTTTTTCCATTCCGATTAAGGCACCTCCAAAACATGGTATTCGAATTCATCCACGGCTTCTTTTGGCGCCGAAGAACGTTGACCACGCAATTTTTTCTTAATAAACTGGAATAAAAAGGAGTCATTTGGTGCCAAATGAGAGCTGTATGGCGGATGGCCCATCAATTCGACGTTTTGGCAGGCAAATAGGTAGTTGTTTCAGCCGATTCGTGAGAGCGGAAGCTCTCAAGGATCCGCGAGCGCGAACGGCCGCCTTGATGGACTTCGTTATACCAGCGTTTCACAGTGGAAAAGGATGGGGCTTCATCGCCAAAATTGAGAGTAATTTGATGGATGCACTATTGTCTTGAAAATCCACGTCAAAATTTGCAAAAAAAATCACCGCGCGAAAGTGTTCACGAGTTAACTCCATATTTTCGCCGAGACAAAATTTTCGAGTCATTGTAAACAACACAAGCAATGATCAAACGACATAATGTTCTAAAGGAATTTAGCGTTAAAAGGGTCAAACTTTCAGATGGAAACGTCAGATGGCGCCTTAAGCACTTAGTGTTGTCAGGGCTCAAAATATAAATGGCAATCCTCGTAGAAGAAGGGAGAACATTGAACCTTTTTCAAGCTTTCGTAAATTCTTTGAAATAACTCTTCTCTCTTTTAGAAATTAATGATAAAAATAACTATGATTTTATTTACACGAAAGTCTCCTAGACAGCTAAATGGGTATGGCCCAAGTCAGTTTAGCAAAGGGTCGTGCTCTTGAGTCTCGCCTAGGACATTGCTGTTGTTTTGACACCTAATGGATTTTCTATTTAGTTAACGCTGTGATATCACCGCAGGCGTCGGAAAAGCTTTAAGAATTCAATTACGGATACCCCGAATCAAAAACTTCCAAATTATCTCACACGCCACTTTAGCAATCTGTCAAAGTCACAACAAAAAATCACCAATGGTAAAAAATTAAATGAAAATCAAATAATGGCGCCGACGCAAATGGAAGTCACCGTCGATTGTTCCATACTGAATTGCACAGATGTAATACAGTCTCTACAATTTCGGTTGGAGGTGCTTATTTTTTTAAATATTGA
This sequence comes from Hetaerina titia, assembly GCA_037158775.1. NCBI lineage: Eukaryota > Metazoa > Arthropoda > Insecta > Odonata > Calopterygidae > Hetaerina > Hetaerina titia. The sequence goes on along the minus strand of CM073769.1, from coordinate 85,542,731 downwards.
ATGTAGGGCACTACTAAACTTGCCCTACCAAGTCGTATTCGCACAGATTTATTCAAAATGCAAGTTTCCTAAATATTCTCAAAAAACAACGTCTCCCTTTAAGCTATTAATTTTGTCAAATTATAGAAATCGAAAAGGTTTGTGCATTTCTACGCGTCATACGTCTCAGTCGTTCATATTGGAATAACTCCTGGCGCGCAGCTACTTTGGGTCGTACAGCAGTCGGACCAGTTATTTATTTCCTCACCAGAGTTATTATATATTTCATGCAAAATCAAATTTCGAAAATAGAGCCACCCTAATGGAATATCTTCCTTTAAATCGAGTGCTGCATGGCTGGTTGACCTATGTTGACAAATGGACCTAGACCGAAGTCGACCTAGATCCTTCTCGGTCATTGACACTAGCGTAGAAAAATTGTAAAAAAGACTCGCATTTAACCGTGATTGTTCCTGAAAAATATTTACCTTCCATAAATGCTTTACTTAAATTGATTTATACATGAGATTTTAATTTTCATTTTTAATAAACATTTCATTTGTCTCCATTACACCCAGATAATTATGAAATCATTATCAAACGGCGCACATCCGTTTTACTAATGGTTAAATTAATACGTACTTCTGAGAATCCGCTACATTGGATTTCATCAATAATAAGAAAGGGATAAGTCGAATCACTAAACAAGGATATGAGAAGAGATGAAAGGGTATAAGTGTGTGTCAGTGTATAACGAAATCCTTAATTAAAATGCACCTAAGTTAAAAAAAGAACTATCTCGAACAAAATATTATGTGAATGTGGACGAGATATTAGATATTTTTGGTTAAGGGTAGTTTGAACTCATACTTGCCAAACAAGAGAGCGAGTTTTACATTATACAACCGTGGATTTGCTACATGTGCTCAGAAATGGAACGCGTGAAGGATAACTGAAAACGTATTTCTTTATTCATTGATCATTGAGTGGAATATTATCTCCAATGTTCTTATTTAGTTAATCTATTGATTGAATAAAAGTTATTATTTTTGTACTGAAAATTTGTTTTTTTATAATTGAATCCATGTATCCAAAAGTCCAAAATCAACAATAAGACTCAATGGTGTGTGTTATACAAGTCTGTAATTAAACTTAAACTTAAAACTGCTTGTTTCATGGTCATGTAACAGACAAGAATCATTTTTACATAATTTTTTTTGGAAAAAATATAAATAATCGATGCCATTTTCTCCCTCCACGAATTAACGTTTGAAGAATTTTTTTGAACTGATTTGACCTCTGTAAAAATTGTGGGGCGCAAACAAGTTTGAAGGAAGTCTGTTTTTCCGGAAATTGGAATGAACGCAACTCCGTATAAGTTTTACATGTTAAAGAATCGGATTTATCCTAACGTACCTTTCGGTAGTAGTATAATTTTTAAGGGTAAAGACCGACATCTGAGGTCATTTTCGCTAAAAGTGCCCTCCTCAAAGCACCTCCCCATGTAACCCAAAAGGTGGGAGATCGGGATGGTTCGATGGCTAACATACTTGATTCCCACCCAGAGGAGCCGAGTTCAAAACCTGGAAACGGCAGATATTGTTCAAAGGTATCCCAATCCCTACTTGAGGCCCTTCGAGGAGGTGCACTTTGAGTGAGTACGCCGTCCGTCGGATGGGACGTTGAGTTTCGGGCCCCTTGGCGCCTTTCGTTAAGAGTAGGCTAATACCTACACCGGGTTTCTCTCCACCCTTCCTCCTTTCCCATCCATACATAATGGCGCAAATGACCTCAGATGTCGGTCGTCTCCCATAAAAAACTACTACTACTACGTAATTTTGGTTAATCAAAGTACGAGATAGGTTATGCCGTAGATGGGAGGCGTAATACGTACAGAAAAAAGGTCATCACTCGTTTGATTTCGGGTGTGAATGTGTTTCAATGCGGGAGTGATCATTTCGTAGCTAAGGTCAAATTTCGAATTTCGGGATTGCAAAATTTCACAGCGCCACTAGAAGAACCTGGTGAAGGTTGAAGCTTGACACGCCAGAAATTCAAGCGCCGTTCTCTGCGAGATGATGTCTGTGTTATTGAAACAACAGGGTGTCCTGCGGTCTCCATGTGCGAAAATGAGATAACGATTCACACACTCTTCTCTTTGCATTGATCTATTGATTTAACGAAGTGATGAACAATGGAAATATGAAGCGAGCGTGGGTGACTGAAATTTAAACGCAACGCCGTCTCTGTTATGCTTTCTGTAGCGATCTGTAGTGCCCTGAGGTCGAGGTCGACCTAAATCCATGTGTCCTCTCGCTCTCCGACACTACCGTTGGAAAACCGTAAACGACTCATTTTTCGTCGTGACTTTCCTGAAAAATAGTTTTCTTAAATCCTCTGGTAAAATACTTGCTTCGCATAAATACTTATATTAATGCATAACAGTTGAAGAGGGTAATAGAGGGGAGAATGTTTGGCAAGCGAGGAAAGGGTAGGAACAGGATAGGGATGTTGGATGGGATGAAGGGAGGAAAGAAGTACACCGAGATGAAGAGGGACCTGATGTAGATTAGTTTTCTAGGTGGGAAGTCACAAAATGTTTATTTGATAGTTGTGTCCATCCAAAAACCTACCTTAACCGGTAGATTACCTAATAATAATAATGCATAACAAAATAATGTCAGGTTCTCATTTTTTACTGTCTGATCGTATTTGGCACACGCCCTTTTAAATTATGCAATTAAAATATCGCCTACAAGTTTCTAAAATATTTTTATCAACAAGAAAACATTTAAATTGAGGCTATCACGAATTCTATTGATATTTGCCGTACATTAAATAGTAAGAATCGTTCAATCGAAGCTTACACCCTCTAGATCAACGACATGGATTAATTTACGAGGAATGATGAATAATGCTCGTAATTAACATTAAGGAAATAAACTTAGCGTTAGGTGATACGCACGATAAATTGCATCTAGTTCCTTTGCCGAAATATCCACGAATTATTAAATTTTAAGAAAAATACATAAATTAGAAAAATTGGAAAAAATTTACCTGCCAATATGTCATGCAAATGAATGGTAATTTAATAAACAGCATTTTCTTGTAAGAAGTTATTGAATAGGGAAACATGATAGGATTAACGACTCACTTTTTATTAATAGAAACGCAGGAACTACCACTATCTCATCAGTAACTTGAGGCACAACCTCACGATCTGCGTACTATTCCATTGATGTCGCGTATGCACGAGGTCGCCAGGTGTCCTTACAGTCGAGGCTTTACTGAAATTCATGGTGTCTGACCCCGACCCGTAAATATCGTAAGGGTTTACGTATTTACATAGAATTAGGATTTACGTATTTATTTTTTTTATTTCTAATAAAGAAATTAATTATTTTCTTAAAAATTCCAGAAACTTTATTTGTTGAGAAAAAGGTACCCTTTCATTTTTACAATTTAGAACTGCAATGCAGGACTGTCTTTCTATACTACTAATTGCAGGCACATATCTCTTGATATCGTGCCAAGCCTCCAAGCTAATTTAATTTATGCTAGACGCGGAATGAGAAATCTTAACCATAAAATGGGTACGATCGTATATTTAAGTTAAACATACATTATAAACCAAATTACCCCAATTTTATAAAATAAACAATTTCGTATACTTCAACTGTCGTCCTACCATTATTATTTTTATATTATACTTATATTATTAATATTATGTCTTAAATTCTTAGTCTTTAATTGCGGTTATTATTATTATTTAATCTTTTCTCTGCCGGCATATGCGTCGTAACTTAAGAGCAGTTTTTTCACCTGCTGAACGTGATTTTCACGCGCTGTCCTCATAATTTTTTGCGGCTTAAGATCCCTATGGCTCAGGAGTCTATGCTATTAAGAGTTGCATATTCCTTATCTTAACAGTAGTTTGAAGAGAGAAGCAGAGAAGTGATGAAATTACTAGTATCATTTCAAAATAGCTGAAATCTTTCAAAATACCTGAATGTGGATTCGACCTGAGAAAAATAACATACAGTTCCCGAGATTCCATCTCAAATTGATATTTGAAATTAGGAGTCCTATAAGACTGTTCTCTTAGACGCAAGTATACGCATTTATCGATCAGAGAAAAGGAAACACAACGGATCTTCTGGATATTTTAATAAAACATGACCAGGTATCCGTTCTGAGCCTCTTCTCCAGGTGACATTACGTATTCAGTTTCTTATGAAGGTCACGGCGGGCGGCGGTGCTGAAGGGTGAAGAGGGAATAGTTGGGGTGAAGAGAGGGTTAGGCGGGGGGACGTTCAGTGAAATACAGGGATTGCTTTACGTAAAGTCTTCAGAGAGGGGAGTCAACTTGTGGGAAACAAAATTTCACGTATGTAAATTTCTTTCTAAGGTCACACTGCCAATATAAATCCATTCAAATCAAACTCAAATAGTTCGTGGGAAGATATCAAAAACGGTGAAGCTCTTTTTGTCCTCAATCTCTCTCTCTCTCAAATCGAAAGATTTCCCACAGACTAAAGGGTGCGGGAAGAAAGGAAATGGCTTCGGCGGAATCCTATACTCCTTCATTGGTCCTTCAACGGTTTCTGGCAACTACGGATGAGGTATTGAAACTCAAAAGCGTCAGCCGAAATGTCTTATTACTCCTTTTGTTTTGTTCTAATCTTTCCCTTTTCTTTGTCCGTCAGCATTTCAGACGATCTTTTCACTTCGACTGTTTATGTTTCCCTTAAATATCTCAATGCCTCGATGGCTGGAAATTGTGTCAATCAGTCTTTCTGCCATAATTGCGTTACCATTAATATAAATTTGAACCTCCTCAGACAGAGACATCAGTGTAATAAACAAGGTGAGACAATTTGTAAGGGGCATACCCTCCCCACTATGTGTCTCGTTAAATTAATAATTATGGGAGTTCCTAATGGGCTAGAAGTAATTCCTCCCTAATGATAGAAAATAAAAATTGAATCAGTACGTATTCATATTTTGCGTATGTAAATGAGGTAATTTACACATTAACTGGAATTTTTGATTTTACTGCAATATTTTCGTAGAAAAAAAGTCGAAGGCAAAGTTACCAGATTAAACCGACAAGAAAATCTTAAAATCGAATCCAATCCAGCGTCTATGAAAATGCAAAAGCGGTTTTCATGAATACTCTGATTTGAGAAAATGTCAAAAATAAAATTTGTAAATCCACATGAAAAATAAAATTTCATGCGCCGCATGTTTCACTGCGGTCAGCTTCATCAGACCTTGCACCTACACCGCAGTGAAACCTGGATCGCATTAAAGTTTATTTTTCATGTGGATTTACAAAGTTTTATTTTGACGGACATATTACGTTTTACATTACAGAACAATAAGTTTGATATCCCAAGCAGCTAAAGTTATTCTCAGGATCATCAACAAAAGGATAGAGAGTAAGGCAAATGATTACTTAGGGGATGATCAGTTTGGGTTCAGGAAAGGAAGAGGTACGCGTGATGCCATTGCAGTAATGAGATCACTAATTGAGAGGAATATAAAATACAACCAGGACATTTTTGCCTGTTTTGTAGATTTCGAAAAAGCATTTGATAGAGTGAATTGGGAAAAATTAATGCGTGTATTGCAGAAAATAGGAATGGATTGGAGGGACAGGAGACTGATCCGCAACCTGTACATATCTCAGACTGTTCAGGTGCGAGTGGGGAACGGAGAGTCCGGATGGGCATTGTTAGGAAGAGGTGTAAGGCAGGGTTGCCCATTGTCACCGGTGCTGTTCAACGTATATGTGGAGGAAATGATTAAAGAGGCATGGGAAGAACTGGAGGTAGGAATGAAAGTCGGAGGGGAATTCGTAAAATCGGTTAGGTTTGCTGATGACCAAGCATTAGTTGCTCAGTCAGCCAAGGGGTTGCAAGCATTGCTGAGTGAATTGGAGGTTCAGTGCGATAAATATGGGATGAGAATCAATATTAATAAAACAAAGGTTATGCGATTTTCCAGAAAGAAAAAGGCTAAGCTAAATATTAAAATAGGCGGGGAAAGAATAGAGCAGGTAGAGCAGTTTACATATCTCGGAAGTCTTTTGGACCAATACGGTCAAAGTGGTAGGGACGTAAGGAGAAGAATTGCGCTAGGCAAGGAGGCTTTCTCAAGGAGGAGGGAGTTGATGACGGGGACGTTGAGTAGGGATGTTAAGACAAGACTCGTAAAAACTCTGATATGGAGCGTAGCTATGTACGGCGCGGAAACGTGGTCACTGAAGCAGGAGGATAGACGTAGATTGGAGGCTTTTGAAATGTGGGTGTAAAGAAGAATGGAGAAGGTGAAATGGACCGAAAGGAAAACAAATGAGGAAGTACTAGAAATGGTGGGGGAGGAGAGGGGTTTGTTGAGAGAAATCCTATGGAGGCAGGAAAAAAGGATGAAAGGCGTATTGAGCGGTAGTGGAATGTTGAAGAGGGTAATAGAGGGGAGAATGTTGGGCAAGCGAGGTAAGGGTAGGAACAGGATAGGGATGTTGGATGGGATGAAGGGAGGAAAGAAGTACACCGAGATGAAGAGGGACCTGATATAGATTAGTTTGCTAGGTGGGGAGTCACAAAATGTTTATTTGATAGTTGTGTCCATCCAAAAACCTACCTTAACCGGTAGATTACCTAATAATAATTACGTTTTACATCATGGAATAATTCCAAAAATTTACACCTAAAACGATTAATTTTTCCCTCTTTTTCTGGCCGAAGTGAAGGTTTGGCTGTCATTCATAAGTGCGAGTTTGCCCAGGTCACGAACAGAACCATATTTGTTTCGTACGTATTTGGCGAGAGAACCTCGCTACACAGGATTTAGTATTTGACTTTTTCAAGCATGATAATAGAAACATGCTTTACGAGCCATCACTCATGGCTGGAAAGAAAGCATGGGATTGAAATTAGTAAATCCTAAATGCCAGAATTGAGTAAGCGTTATAGCAGGGTGATTCAAATTATATTTAAAGAGATTTTCTTGGCCACTGAATATTTTATTAAATATTTCTGGGTAATGCTCGCACACAATCTTATCTATAGTCAGCTTTAAGGTTTGAAAAGTGTCGCGAAATCATTTGGCAACGTGAGAGATATGATTTAATAGTGTTTTGACAAAAATATAAATAAATGATTCGGACTGCCTTTTGTTACAGTCAAGACAGCAGGGTGTGAAACGAAGTCATGAAAGGAAACGTCAATAGCATTCAGAACAGGATGGGACGTAGCTTCTGTGGTTGATTTCCATATGTAACTCCAAAATGGCGGTTTACCTTCGATTTTCTCCAGCAGGACTAGAGCCCCATAGAATCGAAGGTTTTACATGAAAATAAATAAATGAGCATGCGCCAGAGACTTTAGAGATGTAATTATATGGAACAATTAAAATAAATCAGTGGGTCAATGAAAATAAAACGTTTTGAGAGGGGGACGGGAATTACGAGCTAAATAAGGAATATATTAAACAAAATTAATATATAATATGCACGGAACCATTCCAAAGGTCCAAAATGTGAGTGTTTAGGAAATTTACAATATTAATTTCCTCTGCCTACCTTTCTCCTCGATGGTTCTACAACGTCATGCTTTATGGGAAGACGTTTCAGTTTGCTTAAGTTTGTCTTTCTTCATGATTGGGAGGAAAAATTGAATGGCATCATGTAGGATTTAGAGCGCTCTGATTTTTAATGATAGCTAGACGAATCGTGAGTCAGGCGCGAAAAAAACGGTTGCAGTAGCACAGTAATCGATAAAAGTGAATTTTCTTTGGAAAGGGCAGCATTTTAGTTTCATTCTAACAGCAGAAAAATTCATAAGTTTCAAAATGTAAAAATTATTTGCCATGACCGCGATCACTCGGCATCCATTCGAGTGCTTCTGCGAATCAAGCTACAGAGTTTAACCTGTTAGGCTATTACGGTAAAGACATTTGATTTTTACACTTTGAAATTGAAGAATTATAATGCACATTAGCGGATGACTTCGTAGGAATTAATGTCGCGTCATTTACCACAGTTCTTTGAAATTGCACCAAAGTTGCCCCGAGTTCAGCACCAACCATCTATTTGAGTTATTCAAAGTTGCGAATAACAAGAACTTATCTAAGTATTAATATGAGTACACGCTCCGTTAAAAAATAACACTAAGGATGGAGCAGTTTTTTTAATCTCATATTGTTTCACGGACGAAAGAGGGGAAAAAGTAGCACCATACTTATGTTGCTCTGCACTCACACACACCCTTTTTTCTCTCTCCCCTTTTTCTCTCACCTCCCCCCCCCCCCTATCCCCTCACTTCCACTTGGCTCTTCAGCCTTATCATTTTTTTCCACTCCGAGTGTCCCTCTCTGCTTCTCCGAAACGGATGCTGGTAAAGAATTTCAGCGGTGGTGGGATTTCGGAAGAGCGTTCTGGTTGGAGACGAGGGTGGGATGGGGAGGGAGAGAGAGCTGCCTGTGAGGCAGGAAGGGTGTTCCCACCGAAGAAGACCCCACGCCTTACCCAGCCAGCCGAGTCAAAGGGGGTTCGAACTTCCGGTGGTCTTGCCTCCCTTCTGAACGGGAAGACGGAGGGAAGGAGTTAGTTCGGCAGATGGCGCGGTTCGTGTTGGGAGTGGGCGCTGGCGTGGGTGAGAGGAGATGCGACGGACGAAAGATTTGAGATTTGAACTAACGGAGAGAACATTGGGAAGAACAGGGGTGGGGGGAGAGCGGGGGAGAATATTGGGGGTCGACGAGAATGAGTAGATAGGACCACTATGTTTCAGTTTGTCTCCAACAAACCAATTTTTTCGGAATCGAGTCTCCAGACAATCCTTTGAGGAATGTAAGAATAACTAAACATTTATCTGGAGGGATAGTTTCTTCATAAATAAACATATCTTTGATCAATCTCCAAGGACATTTGACGCCATGTTCCAAATTTGTAAATGTGAAGTGTCCGAACAATTATATTTACTGAGCCTATTCGCTAATTTGTTTAATGCATGAACTTCAGTTTTGTTTCTTTTTTGGGAAATGCTTTCACTTCCGTCAATTATGTTACAACATTTTGTTCACAGTTTATTTTCATATTATAATTTTTAGTGCTTGAATTTTCATTCATCCTTTCCTCTTCCCGTCTCCCTCATACTTCGAATATTAATTCCATAACATCATGACAAGAAAATTAGCTTGATGGTTTCCGGCGTAACTTTATGGAATCGATTCATATTGGAGATGAAAAATGGTAACTTGGTGATTCTAAAGAAAATTTTATTACGATACGACCCGGGTTTCGACGTTTGACGGACCTGAAGATGACGTTGAGCGTCGAAACCCGAGTCGTATTGCAATTAAATTTTCTGTGGAATCTCAAAGTTACTATTTTTTTCATTTCCAAGAAAATTAACGTAAAAGCGATAGTATTTAGCCAGTTCGAATGCCGCACCTCTGTGATAATACTTTTTTATAGGTAGGTAATGGTTAAGGGATTTTAGAGGAATATTGTGATTACTGATTAATTGAATTGTTGTGAATAGCAAAGTAATCTTAAGAACCCTTAAGATTTTATTGAGCAGATAGCCGTTTATCGACATTAAGTCCTGCAACTGTGGAGAAGACTAAAATAAAATATACTAAAGAAAATAATTTTTCGAACAAGGAAGAGAATAAAAATGTATAACAAAGTGCAATACTGATAAATATTTAAGCAATAGACACCTTTAAACACACAGGAACAGAAAAATTTAAAGAATGGCGAAAGTATGATTCCTTCAATTAATGTCATTATATCATGGTATCAATATCATGGGTTCGATGCTAATGAATTTAGGAAATATCAATGAATGCATGTTAGAGGAATGGGAAGAGTAAGGCCACAAAGTCATGTGCATTGCAAAATTATGTTATGTTCACTATAAACTACATACTCCCGTGAATGTTAAAAATGGGAAAGGAAAAGGTTTCTGATAATAACATTTATGCACTTAAGGAACCATCTCGAGTTCCGCGAGGGGTCATCCTATTACTGTACATATTTTAAACAATTCTGCTGATATTAAGATTTTTACTTGCTCCTTCTTCGATAATCGTTTTTGGCCGTGTTAAATAAATCAAAGGACCTTTGCATACAGACTTTTGTTTATTGCATGGTGCTCCAATTTCATATTTGTATTTGGGGATAGATCCAGTCCTCTGTCGTTCAAGACAAAAAACGGTTTAATTCCTTGGTACTTTAACCATTACGGAGAGAACCTGAGGTAGTTTGTGCCACATTAAAGATCGGTCTAATTGAATGTGGAAAAAATTAGGAACAGATGGATGGCTGCAAATCGGTCATCGGCGTTTTATAAAGGATTGATTGGAGTCTCGTCATGTAACGACTCCTTCAATAGATGGGGGGTTAACATTATCGAGCCTCATTACGCAGCACTCATCTGTGAATTGAAGTATTACCAATAGGATAGCCCCCAAGGAGTTCAAAAAAATATGCCTTCAAATTATTTCATTTTTATTATCAATTCAATTTGTATTTTTATCCGCAAATGCCACTAGAAAGAAGAATCTTCAAGTATATTAAAGCATCTTGAGAAAATAGATCATTTTCAAAATGTCTTTTTCATCAATATAAATTTGAACATTAAATATCGAGAAAAGCAAATCTGCAAGTTATTTCATTCAACGAATTTTAAGGCAACGTAAAGGAAAAATACGCAAAAATAGACATGTTTCACGAGGAATGAAAGTAATAAAGCAAAATTTGAGTCCAGTTTTGAGCATTTTTTGGTATTCTATATACTACGTATTTCAAGGTTTTATATAATATTGAATAACTTTATCGGTACATTGGAAACAATATTAACAACCCGAACACTTTTCCATAAGACCATGATAATTAAATTTATCGGTCGTGGTAAACCCAAAGAAGAATGAACCCATTATTTTGACTCATGGTTCTGTTAGTAATCTTCTGTAGAGAATGGCGGGAAGATATGTTCTCTCTTGCAGGAAAGAGAAAAATATTCAAAGAGAAGCAGATTGTAAGACGGCGATTACGAGAAGTCCTAGGGCCTTGGGGAACAAAAAGATTTAAAAAGGGTAGGGTAAGAAGTGGCGGGGAAAGGGGTGGAGAGAAAGCGACGGGAGGGAGGGGTGGAGGGAAAGTCGAAGGGACGACGAGGGACCAAGGAGGGGCGAAGGGGCGGAAAGCGGAGCTCTGTCGGTGGGGAGAGAAGGAGAAGGGGTTCCAGGGCCGTCGATAAACGAAAGGGAGAGGGGGGTTGGCTTGAGAAGGAGAAGGCCGTGGAGTGACGAAGAAAAGGAAACAGCGAGTGGAAGAAGATTGCACGGGTTCCCCCGTAAGGAATTCATAACCCTCCTCTCTTCAACCCGCCTCATATGCGTCGTCGTCCACGGAATTGAGGGAATCTTGTCGCGACTCTTTCCACTTTAGGTCATTTCCCAAGTCGCATTTTTTCTTTAGTGCCAAAAAAATATTTTTACTCAATAAATTGACGTCGATGGCGGTGGGGGAGAGACGATGAGAAGGAAAAAGGAAAACTTAGAAGGAAAAGAAACGAAATGAGGGGAGATGAGTGGGAGGAAAAAACTTTGGGAAGTTGGTGCGGTTTCAAAACCAAAGGATAAAACGCATGGCGGAGTGATTAGTATGCGTGCTTCTATTAGAAAACTTGGGTGGTTGGATGGGCTGGAAATAAGGCCGGCGGCGGGAGATGCCACCATGCGTCAAACTCCGCTCCTTCAACTGGCCTGGGGCGGCACGGCGTCTCGCCCGAGAGCCTCGTGGGCCTCTGCAAACTGAGAGCCGTCAGGAATGAGAAGCACTTTAGTAATAACCTCCCCACCTTCCGTCCCGCCTCCCCCTCCCGGCGCCCCTGCGCCTTTGCCCTCGCTCTCTTCCGTAGCGCGACCAACTCCCCCCACCACAATATTCACGATGCGTCTCGCAACCTTCCACCTTTGAGGACCCTCCTCGCATCAAGTACCCTGCCCTGCCACACCCCTCCTACCTCCCCCAACGACACGTCGCACTCCATTTCGGCTAAAGTGGAAGGATTCACGTACGATCATCTTCATTCAGGACAACCCGAGAAATTTCGTTTAGCAAGTTAGCGCCATTTACTCTACCCATCCCTCAATCATTTTTCACTACACGATCAAAAATGTTAATGTTTCATAACTATGAAACTGAAGCTTACTCGATAAACAAAAATGAGTTTCCCACGATCGACAGTAATCCCAATAAGAAAATTTAAGATACATTGTTTATGGTATACACTATTATATATACATATATATATATATATAAATTCACTGATAGTCATAACAAACACAGAAACCAAAACACAAAAGAGGAAAAACTCACTGGTTCTCGAATTTTCGGTATTTTGAGTTCTGTTCCTAATTCCTCTTGAGAAAGGTGGTTGGACCACCGAAAATTCGAGAACCAGTGAGTTTTTCCTCTTTTGTGTTTTGGTTTCTGTGTTTGTTATGACTATCAGTGAATTTACATTACACGTTTGTGGGTTTTCCAAAAAAGTGTATATATATATATATATATATATATATATATATATATATATATATATATATATAGAAATAGGTATAAGGAAAGGGGATAATTGGTAGCGCATCCGCCCGGCAAGTGGAAGGTCCGGTGTTCAAATCCCGGTTAAGGAAATATTTTTACATTTGTGATCTGATCAAAACCGCCTTCCCCACTTGTCCTGTGTTCGCCTTTTATGTGTTTTCCTATCCCCTTTCCTTATACCTATTTCTATGTTTGAATGAATATTTGTGCGCCGTATGGCGGGATTTCGTATTTGAATGTATATATATATATATATATATATATATATATATATATAATATTTTATTATAGCAATTAAATTCTGTGCAAAATTTTAGCGTTTGTGTGGAACATCTTTTTTGAAAGTTGCTACAAATGAATTTCGTAATTTTTGTCTCGATTTGATTTGATATTGTGACAGTATTCCCACCACGTTTTTTTGACATGTATCTATCTCTATATAAATTAAAGTGTTTGGAAGGTGAAATGTTAACTGCAATGCAGAAAGCATACAATGTGTGCAGCTTTAAGATCCTACAAGGCTTATAAAATAATATAATCTACTTTCAATAGGATTAATTATTACTGCGCCTTTCCCTTCTTCCGTATATCAGGATAATTTCTGTTCAATACTGTTTCTTAAAATGCCATGATTGATGAGGTTGTATTGCCTCTTCTAGCTGTCCCTACTGTTTGTCTTCTACGACATCTAGACTCTATTGTCACATGATGTAGCATCTATTTCCACATGATATTTTTTCCGCAATCTCATCGGAAATGCTCTGACTCTCTTACACCTTTTAACTCTACGTAAAGTTCTTTTGAACTAGACTCCTCCAAATGATGTGTCATAATGAACCATTTTCCTTAATTTCCTTCTTACTAATTATCTATAATGGGGAAATTAGCCTTTCTTTGATGGATGGTTGCTTCTGTAGATGTGAAATATTATTCCTGGAGGTAATTTTAATTGCCAATCCCTCTCTACCAATCAAAATCCATTCAAAAATAAAATTCCCATTAGACCAATCCAGAGGTCCTTTTAATAAATGCAATATCATATGGTGAAAAATAAGGAAAATAAATATTTATATCGAAATGTCAATGTTTCTTCCGCTGTTATTAGAGAATCATTTGAAGAAGTGAACGATTATATGTGATATTCCCTGTGACGATCAAGTTTATTTAGTCATATACATATATATATATATATATATATATATATATATATATATATATATATATATATATATATATACACATATATATATATAGAAAATTCACTAAATAGTCATAGCAAACATAGAAACTAAAACATATAAAAGAGGGACTCACTAGTTCTCGAATTTTCGGTGGTGCAACCACCTTTCTCAAGAGGAATTAGGAACAGAACTGAGTGAATTTTATTGTGCACGTTCGTGGCTTTTCCAAGAAAGTGACTATATATATATATATACATATACATATATATATATATAATTCACTAAATAGTCATAGCAAACATAGAAACTAAAACATATAAAAGAGGGACTCACTAGTTCTCGAATTTTCGGTGGTGCAACCACCTTTCTCAAGAGGAATTAGGGACAGAACTGAGTGAATTTTATTGTGCACGTTCGTGGCTTTTCCAAGAAAGTGACTATATATATATATATATATATATATATATATATATATATATATATATATATATATATATATATATATATATATATATATATATATATATATATATATATATATATATATATATATATATATATATATATATATAAACCCAAAATATAATGATCTTCAGTTTTCTCACATCATTTGGAGAGGACTGAGTGTCTTTTCTTCATTTTTTATATATTTTTAAAATGTGTGACTTAGAATGTTATTCCCATTTGCACTTATTTCTCATAGCACACAAACAAACATTTTGATATTATAGCCAAAAACATTGAATTAATTGAAATTAATTAAAAAGTTTTGAATGAGCCAAGCGATAACGGAAAAACTTCTGAAGAACTTTTGTGAGTTTCCTTTAAAAATGTTCTTCTCCAATGAGTGATGGATTGACGTGAGCCATCGCAACTCGGGTGAACTTCGGAGAACCGTTGTTATAGTGCAATCGGTTCCGAGTGGTGAGAGTTTTCGTCATGAGAAACATGACGAAAAGTATCAATATAGGAACGTCTTCCAACCGAAGAATGCTGCCAGCTGAAAGGAGACGCTTCCCGGGCACTGAACTCAGCCGCTAAAGCGGAGAATAGTGGATTGTAAACGGAAAAGGGTGCCACTGAATAATGACTAATCGACATTAGCACGCTCGTTGGTTTCCAGAAGTGACGAAGATGGTGAAGTTTTGCGAACAGCGGGAGAGAGTGGTGTGTCTAGTCAGGGGAAGATGGTGATTCGGGTCTCAGGGAGAGTGCGAGAGGGATGTGGGGTCTGGCAGAGGTTGGGGATGGAGAGAAGAAAATATGTCCGGATGGCTTGTGGGGGCAGGATAGAGGAGAGAAGTCTGCGGCGACGGAGGCGGGAGGAAGAGAGTGCTTGAGGGAGGTAATGGGAAAGCAGAAAAGTGGGGAGAGCGGTTCAGAAGAGTTTCTGGTGAAGTTTTTGGGAGTTTTCGGGCAGATCCTATCCCGATGGTGGGGTATGGATGCTCGCTTGTTCTAGGAAGGATGCGAGGATAGAAGCAGAACCCATCTTTACAAGACTACGAGGTGTATTCCAATGAAGGGAGAGAGATGAGAGAGAGAGACCTGACATTTACAACCATGGCTCATCAATAAATCGATCACACAATTGAGAGGCGAGTGAAAAGAGGAGGGACGCAGATTGAGTAGGATGGTGAATCAAGCACATGAATGAGGAGGGCGGTAACTAAGTGGATTTCAAAAAGTTAAGGAAATGAGTTGTCATTAAAAGATGGGTAAGGAAGTGGAAGATGCAGTGCGAGGATACGGAAAGTTTACAAAGGAAAGGGGACATTGATGCGCTACTATATATGGCACGGTTACATCATTATCTGGAAATAAGAAGGGTAGCTCTGAAGTCGAGTAAGATAATAGTTGATAAAGAAAAGATTCAAGAGAGATGGACGAAATATATAGAAGAACTGTCTGGTAAAGAAATTATGCCAAAAAGTTTACAATTAGAATGAGAACATGGTGTAGATGAAGATAGCTTAGGTCCAGGCATACTCGATGATGAGATAGAAAGGGAATTAAAGGAGATGAAAGCAAATAAGGCCATGGGGGTAGACAACATTCCTGTGGAACTGTTGAAATGTTTAGGAAAATGTGTGAAGGAGACTCTACATGGACTGATTCGTAGTATCTATGAGGAAGGAATCTGGCCGGAAGATTTTGTGAGGTCAATGATAGTTCCTATTCCGAAAAAGGTAAAGGCCACATCATGTTGAGGACTACAGAAAAATAAGTTTGATATCCCACGCAGCTAAAGTTATTCTCAGGATCATCAACAAAAGGATAGAGAGTAAGGCCAATAATTACTTAGGAGATGATCAGTTTGGGTTTAGGAAAGAAAGAGGTACGCGTGATGCCATTGCAGTAATGAGATCACTAATTGAGAGGAATATAGAATACAATCACAGCCTGTTTTGTAGATTACAAAAAAGCGTTTGATAGAGTGAATTGGTAAAAATTAATGCGTGTATTGCAGAAAATAGGAATGGATTGGAGGGACAGGAGGTAGATCCGCAACCTGTACATGTCTCAGACTGCTCAGGTGCGAGTGGGGAACGGAGAGTCCGGATGGGCAGGAGACAGATCCGCAACCTGTACATGTCTCAGACTGCTCAGGTGCGAGTGGGGAACGGAGAGTCCGGATGGGCAGTGTTAGGAAGAGGGGTAAGGCAGGGTTGCCCATTGTCACCGGTGCTGTTCAACGTTTATGTGGAGGAAATGATTCAAGAGGCATAGGAAGAGCAGGAGGTAGGAATGAAAGTCGGATGGGAATTCGTAAAATCAGTTAGTTTTCCTGAAAACCGAGCTTTAGTTTTAATGCAAGCATTTCAGAGAGTAAAAATCATTCGCCTTGACCGGGATTCGAACCCGGATCCCTCGATATTCGGCCGAGTGATTTAACCAATTAAGCTACCGAGACATCCTCTTACACTCTGAAATTTTAGGGGCTTTAAAGGAACAAGATGTTATGACGAAATACCGTACATACAATGTCACAGGCATTCGTAGTCGTGCGCGACGCGCCACAGTCCACAATGTTAATAAAGCCAATTTCAAACACTTAGGCTGTTCATACCTTAGACAAATTTCGTCAAGGCGAATGATTTTTACTCTCTGAAATGCTTGCATTATAATGCACACATAGCGGGTGACTCCGTTAAAGTTACTGTTACAGTTTCTTGTAATTCGAGCTTTAGTTTGTCAGTCAGGCAAGGAATTGCAGGGACTGCTGAGTGAATTGGATATTCAGTACGATAGATACAAGATGAGAATCAATATTAATAAAACCAAGGTTATGCGATTTACCAGAAAGAAAAAGGCTAAGTAAAACATTAAAATAGAAGGGGAAAAATAGAACTGGTAGAACAGTTTACGTATCTCGGAAGTATTTTGGACCATCCTGGTCAAAGTAGTAGGGACATAAGGAGAAAAAATGCGCTAGGCAAGGAGGCTTTCTCAAGGAGGAGGGGGACAAGGACTTGATGACAGGGACTTTTGAATATTTAAATGTATTAAACTTTTTAGTATTAGGTTATTAAAATGTGGGTGTGAAGAAGAATGGAGAAGGTGATATGGACTGAAAGGAAAACAAATGAGGAAGTACTAGGGATAGCGGAGGGGGGGAGGGGTTTATTGGGAGAAATCCTATGGAGGTAGGAGAAATGGATGAATCACGTGTTTATCGGCGGAGGGATGTTGAAGACTATACTAGAGGAAAGAATGTTAGGCAAACGAGGAAAGGGCAGGAACAAGATAGGGATGTTTGATGGGATGATGGGAGGAAGGTACAGAGAAATGTAGAAGGACTTGATGTAAATTAGGTTGCTGGAATGTGTTTTGTTAGGAGTAACAAAATACTTATTTGGCAGTTGTGTTCATCCAAAACCTACCTTAACCGGTAGATAACTTCAAAAAAAGGAAGAATAATAGAAATGTGAGTGTAATTTGAAGAGAATTAACAGACACAAGAATGACGAGAAGGAGTATATTTGGATAGTAAAGGGAAATGAAAGAGAACATGGATAATGCGTGGGGTATTCAGTTAGAGTACAATCACCGCTATAAATTTCTGTTTTCGTACTTTTAATACCTGTTGAAGTTATTATTTTGTCCGAAATCAGCCATTTAGGAAACCAGCTAAACCCACAATCATTCAGGAAAATAACAATTGAATTTTCAATTTAAATTAAAGGACAAATTACGGCATTTTGCATTAAAAGTTTATTAAATTACATAAAACTATACCTAAAAGGGCAATAAATTGTAAGGTTACCTTTAAATCATGTGTAACTCACATTATCGTTAAATATTCTATATTTATATACATATATATATATAGTTATTTAAATGAATTAGTAGACTTAATTATATTCAGTTTATAGCATTTTTGAGGATTAAATTATTTAGATATGTATTTAATTTTGTCATTAATCTTGAAAAAATAGTAAATGTTGGCTGAACTAAGGAAAAAGGTTAGCTAATAAGTTCATTTGTTAGTGTTATATTATTGATTGAATTTTGTAAATCTTTAAAGAAGCTAAAGAAAAGGAAATAGAAATTTTCATAAAATTGATAATTATTTTACATGAAATATTAATGCATTCCCTTAGATATATTTTCATATTTTCTTTACAAACGTGGTTGGTGGGAAATTCAACGTTAATATTATTTATTAATCACAGAGAGTAATGCATATTGCATAACCGTGGAAAAAACTGCTTTCCATGTAAAAAATAGCACTTAAGAGAGCGTGTAATGATGACTAATGATCATAAACATCATGTATAATACGTTCTCTGATATTTCTTGGACGCAGAGGGGACGAAATATTTTGACACTAGCATTTGGATACAAAATGCTCCCTAGGGCGTGCCTGAAACCCATGACCTCAAGGTCAGACGGCCAAACATAAGATTCGGGAGCAATTAAAAGAGGTCGGGGATTAGCGAGGGTGACAGGGGTTAGGTTGACAAAGGGGGAGGTAGAAATGATGTTAGTGCGTCAATCACGACCTCAAAGTGAGGATCGACAAGCTTGATAATGGAAATTTGGGAAAGTTAAAGAGAAGTGGGAGTAGTGGTGACGTAAGGGGCGCACGTAGGGGGGATTTGAGGAGGAGGTATGGGCGTGTAGTGAGAAGGGATAATAGGTTTTCGAAATTCGCACACTGTGACGGGCGGCATGGCAACAGGAAGTTGATAGCACGGCGACAGCGCCCCCACCGATACTTTGTGGTAACATAGTATTTCTCCTCCGTCCAATTTGGGTGGCAGGAGACGCATAATGAATGTGATTCAAAGCTCTGTGTCACCGTCTGAAAGGACTTAGAGTGTTGACGATTTCTATTTGATTCCAAGAGCGCGTTGAACTGTCTTAACTAACTGTTCTATCGCACCATTGTTTGCCTGATGAAATCTCAAAATCTTCGCGTCCAAGAAATAAGCATTTTGTTGTGTTTTCATTGGCATCCGTAAGGCTAACATTCATCCCATAATCCAAACAGTTGGATTAGATGGCTTCAATCAAGCTACCAACCTGCTGTATACATTTATCTAGGCCATAATCTCAAGGAAAATAATGAAAATTTGGTCTTCCAAGTGTAAAATATTACCATGCGTAGTTAAAGAGTTGAAGAATACCATTTCCAAAAGTTCCTTTTTTTAAAAATTTACCCCTCTAATTAATTTAAAAACAAACACTTGCGCCTTTACCTAAGTAAAAAAGTTCATAACCGAAAGGATTATTTACACAAAATCTAAAATGTATTTCATTGGAATAACAATATGAATTCTGTACTTATTGTAATAAAAACTTGTAATTCTTCACTTTAAATTTGTTTTCCATGAAAAATTTGATATTTTTTCAAATGAATTGATCATGTGGCGATACGAGTTTTTATACGTAATTAGCATAGTATATACTTGTGCGTTTATATATATATATATAACCATAAACACAGTAATCAACCCGAAGGTCGGTTTAGTAGGTGATGGTAGAGCTCACCCATGTACGAAGCCCGACGGCGTGTGAATATTCACACATCGGGGTAGGGGGGCCAGTTCCTTTCCCTGTGCCGGTTATGGTTTCCCAGGAAGACCTGGTACCCGAAAAATCAACTAGCTTGGGTGGAGCTGCAGGTGCCCAAAGTGCCTTGCCGGGAATCGAACCCGGGACCCTCCGGTCAGTAGTCCAACGCTCTACCAGCTAGACCACCGCGACCCGCATATATATATATATATACAAATATATATAGTATATATACAAATATATATAAAAAACTTAGACAGTAACACACAGCACGAGAACACATAAAAAAAACACTCACAATAATATCTTGATAATTTCGACGGACTCGAGCTCCGTCGAAATTCCAATCTTCGGAAGATAAGATATGACTAAGGAAAAGGGTACGCGGTGCAGATAGAGTATGGGACGAGTGAGAGGGGAAAAACAGGTAGTGGGGGAGGGGTGAAGGAGGGGTATATGGAGGGGGAGAAAGCGGAGCGGGGAACAGGTGGTGGGAGAGGGGTGAAGGAGGAGGTTATGGAGGGGGAAAGGGAGGCCAGAGGGGAGCGGAGATGGAATAAGGAGGATGCGGAAATAGTAACAAGCGACACAGAAAACTAACAATTCATCCACAGATCCCACAACACCCATGACCAAGGCATCAACTCACCAAGTCATCATAAGGGCTTGACAAGTCAAAACACAGGACAAAGATGACAAAATGTATGCGGATGAATAAATTGTCCCACCACCTCGCAAGAAACAAATTATACATACATATGTGGGTTGCGGTGGTGTAGTGGGTAGAGCGTTGGACTACTGACCGGAGGGTCCCGGGTTCGATTCCCGGGCAAGGCACTTTGAGCACCTGCAGCTCCACCCAAGCTAGTTGATTTTTCGGGTACCAGGTCTTCCTGGGAAACCATAACCGGCACAGGGAAAGGAACTGGCCCCCCTACCCTGATGTGTGAATATTCACACGCCGTCGGGCTTGGTACATGGGTGAGCTCTACCATCACCTACTAAACCGACCTTCGGGTTGATTACTGTGTTTATGGTTTATACATACATGCATACATATACATATTCACACACACACACAGATATATATATATATATAGTAGATTTATATATAGTATATATATATATAGTGTATATAGTAGTATATATATATATATATATACACACATGTATATACGTGCATGTATATGTTTTGATATAAAAGTGATTAGAAGGAATAGACTTTATTATGTTTTTATAATACATTACTTACCTAGTAATCGGTTATTATATCGTAAAAAGACTGCCGTTACAACTGTATGCAAAGCTTCATTGAAATAGGGTTATTTAATTAAAAGTAAATAAAACTATTTTTTTAAAAAATCTCATTTTCCGAGGGAATTGTTATTTCGATTCAATTACGATACTTGGAAGAAATTTGATGAGTTCAAAAGAAGAAGGAATCTCCGAGTCGTGCGAAAATTTGGAACTTGGCCACAGGAGTCCGAAGTCATTTGTTCGAATGCCACTCGATTAGAGGGAGAGCATATGGTAAGGGTCTGAGGACTGTGATCTCGACTACGAAGGGGAAAATTGAAACTTCCCGACTGGAAGGATTGTGGGAAAACGGAGACCACTGCCAATCAAACATAGAACTCAATGAGTGGAAATGGAGGGAGAAAAGCAAGGGCTACACGGAAGAAGAACAATAGAAACTGGATAGGACCTTTGCTTTCCAAGAATCACCAATATGTTGGTGTTGCCCCTAAGGATGGACACTCGAGGTTAAGCGAGTCATTTTTAATGGAATGGAGTTTGGGATTAAGTCTTCGTCGGACGGTTCTCTTTTCTGTTCAAACTAAAACACTGCAACATTTCGTCAATACTCTGGAATGTGGAGTTGCCTTCACACAAAGTGAGAGGTTCGTACGTTTCCATTCCTATATGAGCGAACATCTTAGGTGTGATGGTAGGTATTTCATTCCATTGTATGTGCATTTCATTTTTTAATTTTCGTTAAAAACATTTTGCGTATATGGTTAATTAACAACTGGACCTTTGCATATTTGTTATCACTAATAGATTTTACAACTTTGTTACGTGACATTAATGTTCATGTGCCGCCGATTATTAGTTCTTCCTCCCTAACCTTAACTTAGTTGACTATCTATGTTGTTAACTATTCGAAGTTAACTTCCCAAATCATCCTGTCAAACTCTATAACTTATAGTGATTAAATATAATTTCATTTCTTAACTATAATTACATATTTGGTTTTATAACTTGATTGAAAATCTTTAATTTTATATACTGAAAGATATCATTATGCGCATGAAACTATTGTATGATCAACAAAATTTTTTTTAACCATGGCCATTGGGATTTCAGGCACTGCTTTGAAGGGAATATTTATTTTTATGTATATGTGTGGGTCGCGGTGGTCTAGTGGGTAGAGCGTTGTACAACTGACCGGAGGGTCCCGGGTTCGATTCCCGGGCGAGGCACTCTGGGCACCTGCAGCTCCACCCAAGTTAGTTGATTTTTCGGGTACCAGATCTTCCTGGGAAACCATAAGCGGCACAGGGAAAGGAACTGGCCCCCTTACCCTGATGTGTGAATATTCACACACCGTCGGGCTTGGTACATGGGTGAGCTCTACCATCACCTACTAAACCGACCTTCGGGTTGATGTATATATTTTTATTGATGTGTGGATATATGTATATATTTTTATATATGTATATATACCTAAGATATAGACAATGAAGATAAATCAATGACTTCTGGAGTACTAATATTTGCATAGCGTACTTGAATCCGCTCATCCTGTGATATTAGATACAATGTTATTTTATAATGTGAGTTATCTGGTCCTTGCGTACAACAAATTCCATTTCTTTTATGTCTGGCTTTTATCAGAGACAGGATTTCACTCGCTGGCTGAACATTTTGTTGGGAATTACCAGGCGAATGTGTGAATAGCCACTCGAGCATGATATGTCATGAATACGCGGTTTAAATCCCCGTGAATAAAGGCAACCAACGACACGCGTAAGTTTTGCGGGCAGTATCAAATCATATGACTGACTTATTTGTCGTGCAAACTACTATATATTCAGATGAAACCCAAACAGTTTCAATAAATCCATTTCACTCATTACATATTTTGGCGTCTGTTCAATAATCCACGAAGAAAATGGTGCTAGTTTTACACAAGGTAGTTTTGCAATGAGGAAACACAAAATCTTGTGTCACTTAAATGCGATTGGTGTACGATTCGAATAATTTTAAATGCAAAAAAAAAAAACTTTTATGTTTTCGAACACATTTGAAAGATGAATTTTTCTTTAAATGCAGTATTTCATTATGTCTACACGAACCACTTCTAGAATATTAGCCGAAAGGAAAAGGAGTTGGTTCATCAAGGAAGAAATGGGTTCCTGAACAATTCGATTAGGGTAATCGATTAGCCGAATCACTGAGGTAAAAACAATGTTTCCACGTTTGGTGATGAAATAGGTAATGATTAGGGAAGGGGTTCGGTTTTCTGATGCAGTCGAGTTCTATCAAATCGAGTCGTCATTAGATCGTCTCCTTCCATGAAATCGCATAATCGAAATATTGTCAATGGGGGTAGTCTATGCAATGCGCCTTCTATATTGTCTTTCATAATGCACCGCTTTCGAGAGTGCAGTGATACACTTGAGCGTAGTTTAATTTAATTTTTTTTATTTTGGTCATCATTAACGCATAGTATTTGTGAACGTAGTTGTGCGATCCAAGCGAACAAGCAAGTATAACTTCAAATTATTAATAAAACTTTTCGTGACTACGGGAAACCCGTAAAAAATAATATAGTTATTTTTAATACAAATGGCAGGGAAATTAACACCCCCCGTGTACTTTGTACTTCTAAAAATATAAGTTCAATATGTTCTAATCTTATAGCCGATTGTAATCTCTCCCCACGTTCAAGGCTGCAAATGATTTCACCGCTATTTTGCTATCATATAATCCATTTTCATGGTTCTTTTATTGTTTTCCTCCGCAATTTGCGCACATATATATATATATATATATATATATATATATATATATATATATATATATATATGTATGTGTGTGTGTATGTGTGTGTATATATATATATATAGGCACAATATAATTAAAACAAGTAAGCAAATCTTCTTTTTTGATGATTAATGCAATGATAATACGAAATAGTAATTACTAACTACTGAATTTTACTTTTTATTGATACAATTTAAAAAAATGTAATGTTGGAAGAAAAAATAAAATTACTTACAGATTGCTAATATTATGAAAAACATTGAATTCAATTAGAGTTCAACTGAACCAATTATCTTATAAATTAGAAAGAAATTATGCTGCTGAATTTAAAAGGAAAAAAGGAGAATTTTGAATTTAAGATTACAGCTTCGATTGAAAATATTGATTCTGATTTGGTCAACATTTATATTCTGCAAAATTTTCATGTTAAAAATGACTAACTAATTGATACGCTAATGAGATTTATACGAGGGTTCTTATGTGATGTAACAATTTCAATCGTTTTCAAAAGATTAGATTGACAAATATTACCATTGAATAAATCAAGCATATCGTCGAATAAATGATGACCGATTGACCATATTTAGTCATTTCTCTACCCTTTTAAATGGCCGGGGTATACTGAAAGAGCACATAAAATAATTGATTAATCGTCAACCTTGCTAGATCTTCTGGGGAGATCGTATACTATATGCTCAGACAATAGTCTATTTAGGTATTCACGCAGAGAAGGGCATTTATGAGGTACAAAATGGCGATTAAATTAGCAGACTTAGCAGACGAAGAAAATTTTTAAAAAAAACCGTTTTCTGTCGGCTTTTCTTTCTTTTTAGGTTAAGGTTTCATATTTTATTGCTAGTTTTAAGTTTCTTCTTCTCACAAATCACACTATTACTTTAACCATGTTTCTTTTTTTCAATGCCATACGTTTCTTATGTACAATGGCCGGTAAAGGTGTGACTCCACTCACCGGGACGGTTTATACTTGCCTGTTCGGGAAGTCAATGAATATTTCGACAAATGAAAAAAAAATTTGTTAAAAGAATCTTTATGTTGTCATCATTACCCTACCTGATAGATTTCGGACATTTCCTGATTCAGCTTCTGCTTTTGAAAAAAAATGATATGATATCCTAACTGCTTTTTACCTGGTGGTACTCACCCAGTAATGATGTCAGCATTTTCAACCAGATATACCACGCAAAGACCTTCTCTTATTGCATTATCGGAGACAAAGGTACAGCAAATGGCCTTGTATTCGAGAACCCAATCTCCAAACGGCTCTCTTATCTCCACAGAGGACATTGTCCCTGTCTTTTGCAATCGTTTTTAAACATTTGAAAATGTCAGGGAGGCAAAATATTTCTTTTTTTTCTGGGGTCTTGGTCGCTATCTTCTATTTTTCCTAGTTTGGGAATCACTTAGTGCCCCGCGTATAAAATTCAACAGACGCCATCATGGTGCGTTTTTGGAGTAAATTCTCTAGCGAGTCCACATCTTTAGGATCGATATCTCCCCACCTTCAATTTCCCGGTAGGCGATGGAGAGGCAACGTAATGGTTTCATACGAGAGAACGAGGTGATGAGCGTAGGCAGTGCTGCTGTGTGGTAAGTCATCCGAGAGTTGTTAGCATATCTCGGGGGCAGGGTGAATACGAAAGGATGTTCGTCGTAGATGCGTGGGGAAAGAAGTAACGGGGAGAGAAAGGAACATATTACATGGTTAATAAGTGGAAGGAAGGAAATCTGTAAGCAGGGTGTGTAAAGTGTGGGATAGGTGACCGAGGTTACGAGCCAAACGAGGTCTTTTGTGAGGGTTGTGCCCGTGGATGAAGGCGAGAGACCTTCAAACGGAGCACTTATTCTGTTCCGTAGAATAAAAGAGTAGTTAAGCGTGGAAGAACCAATACAGGGGCCAGAAATAGACTGGATAAAACTAAATTGGTTTTGCAATGAAGGTAAAACCTTGAATTTTGTGTATTTTTTCGGTTCAAACATCAAGTATTTTTTCAGAGAACACCAAAAGGCAGTAGCAAAGGAGACAGATAAAATTATTATTGTCTGACTTATTATTTAAGCATACGTATGTAAGGTAACGCATAGCTCGACGAATTATTACCACGAACTCTATTATTACTAGTTCTACAGGAATATGTCTGTTCAAATGTTACTCCCAATTTCATATCTGGAGTATGAGATTCTGCGATATTTTCGTCCAATAGACGGCAAATAAGCAGATGAGATCAACAAATAGTACCCGAGCATTACGATTTGCATTGAAACAGCGAACCGTGAGACTCGGAGTCTACTGCACTAACATCTATTTTATGACGCAATACGATAACGTTCGGGACATTTTGGCGTATTCTGACCATCACAAGTCAAGAGAAAATATGAAAGGCAGTAGCCGAGAAAGTTCGAAAGAAAATACAGGGTGCGTTCCGAAAGTAATACAATTAAATTTTCAATTAATTCCGAGAGTGATGCAATTAATTTTAAAATCCTTTAAGTCGGAGTAGAATAAAACTACTCTGAGTAGGAGGGGGGATGCGATACTACCCTTTGCCACAAAACCAGTCTTAATGCTCTTCAAGCTTTAAAAGCGGTAGGACGTCAGTTATCGTAAACCTCTGCACGCCGAACACGTCACGAAAATAATGGAATCGACGATAGAGCAACGTTACGAGATTGTTTTGTCCTAAACTGAAGAAATCTCTTGATGAGACTAACAGAATGATTCATGAGGCTTACGGGGACTCTGCTCTGTCCTACTCAATAAGTTTCGAGGTGGTTGAAGTTCTTTAAGGAGGGTCGGAGAGAGGTTCACGACGAACAACACTCTGGGCAGCCGTCAAGGAGCAAAACCGTCAACAATGTAGCTCGTGTTCGACAATTGTTAGACACTGACTTTCGATTGAGTATCAACATGGTTACCAATGAACTGGACTTGTCGTCTACTATTGTGTTTCGCATTACTATTATAAGGTAATCTACCGGTTAAGGTAGGTTTTGGATGGGCACAACTACCAATTAAATATTTTGTGACTAGCAAAACACAATCCAGCAACCTGCTCTATATCAGGTGTCTCTTCATCCCTGTGTACTTCCTTCCTCCCTTCATCCTGTTCAACATCCCTATCCTGTCCCTGCCCTTTCCTCATTTGCCTAATATTCTCCCCTCTATTACAATCTTCAACATCCCACCGCCGATCAATACGCTCTCATCCATTTTTCCTGCCTCCATAGGATTTCTCTCAACAAATCCCTCTCCTCACCCACCATTCCTAGTACTTCCTTATTTGTTTTCTTTTCGGTCCATTTCACCTTCTCCATTCTTCTCCACACCCACATTTCAAAAGCCTCCAATCTACGTCTATCCTCCAGCTTCTGTGACCACGTTTCCGCGCCGTACATAGCTACGCTCCATATCAGACTTTTTACGACTTTTGTCTTAACATCCCTACTCAACGTCCCCGTCATCAACTCCCTCCTCCTTGAGAAAGCCTCCTTGCCTAACGTAATTCTTCTCCTTACGTCCCTGCTACTTTGACCATGTTAGTCCAAAACACTTCCAAGATACATAAACTCTTTCACCTGCTCTAGTTTTTGCCCACCCATTTTAATGTTTAGCTTAGCCTTTTTCTTTATGGAAAATGGCATAACTTTTGTTTTATTAATATTGATTCTCATCCCACATCTATTGCACTGAATTTCCCATTCGCTCAGCAATGCGTGTTTTGCATTGTTACTCACGATTTAGCGATGAGGAAAATCCGCGCCAAGCTCGTGTCCAAAAGTTTTTCATACGACCAAAAGACCAACCGAGCGGAAATTTCACGCCAACTTTTGCAAAGTATTGAAAATGAGCCTGATTATGTGGGCAATGTCGCCACTGGTGATGAAACCTGGGTTTTTGAATACGACTCAGAAACAAAATGTCAAAGCTCTGAGTGGCACACCGAGCAGTTTCCCAAGCTCAAAAAGCAAGAATGAGCAAATCAAAAGTGAATACAATGCATATGTCCTTTTCGAAAGTAAAGAAGTCGTCCATAAGGAGTTTGTTCCTCAAGGACAAACAGTTCATGCTACCTACTATGTGGATGTGCTGAAAATACTCTGAAAATGTGTTATCAGGAGGAGAAAAGACATCTCCGCTACTTGGCAACTCCATCACGACAACGCGCTACACAATTGCCTTACTTTCGGAAAGCGCTCTGTTGTATCATGATTTTTACTATTGCAAATTACAATGGATTACGGGTGTGAGGTTCCAATTAATAAAACATCAAGGTTGAATAATGTAAACATTTTAATGACATATTTTCCGTAAATTCAAATACTATTTAAAGAAAAATAAACGTATTATTTAGTTAATATGGAGCAATAATTCTTTCAAAAGTGACATTTTTGTATTCACTTAATTTTTCAACACTCCATGGCTAGAGGTTTAGCGGAACAATTCTCCATAGTTAATAAGATTGAAAGGGATTGAACTAAATATTGTGGGACACCTACTGCTGTGTGTCATGCTGACTAATGTATATGTGTAAAAAGAGATGATTACATTTTCCGTTTGGCTAACACAATTAGCCTGATCCGCAACTAGTGAGGAAAGGTTTCGTGGCTGAAAAAAAAAAAACAAAAATAAAAAAGACAGGAGGCAGAAACCCTTATTAGGGTTTCATCATGCGTACACCATTCTGTTTCTAAATTTAGTGCTGCTATTGCTATATAAACTTCTGATACAGATGAAATCATAAAGCTTTGTCCAATATTATTACATCCTACGTCTTAGGCCGGTGTGTTAATCCCTAGGGAGTCGCTCAAACGGACGCTAAACGGGTGAGAAAAGGAAGAGTAAGAGAGTATTTATTTAACAATTTTATTGGGACGAGACTGATACTTCATAGTCCCTTCTTCCACCTAACCCTTGTACATTATAATGAAGACTCGAGATTCATACTTTATATTCTCTTCTTCCACCTAACCCTAAAACATTAAAATTAAGACTATCACAAAAATACATGTCCTAGGTGGAGGAAAGCCCATTTAGGCGGGAAGGACGATTAGAGGTGTATGAAGGAAAAAGCAATTACATGGCAAAAAAGTGAATAAAAAAGGGGAATCTAGGAAAGGCAAAGTAGTAACAGTGGAGTTACTAGGTGAAGTGGGGCGAATACACCAATAAAAGCAAGAACAACGCGGATGTTAACATAAATTTTGGCTCAGCTCCAAGAATTCCGTTAATACAATCCCCGTTGGCAGGAGGCACTCGAACCACATTGGCGATGCTTTTAACCAGGACCTCGAAAATTTTGTCAATGACACTCGGAGGGCTCAGTGATCAATCATGTCATGCGCGGATGAGGAAGGACAGCATTTTGGCGCTTACATAGCTAATATTTCGAAGGAGACTACTCGTACGTACCCCTGCGAGTATAGCGTTCCCCTCGGCGTACTATGAACAGAGCAACACTAAAACTGGGTGCCAACTGCGAAGTTTAATTGCCATTGCATATCCAACTCGATGCCTGAATAGTATGGAATCATCCGAGCGGATACTTTAATTGAAAATAAATGTAATGCGAAGCGAGAGACAGTCTTTTTTGTGAGACTAAAAAAGGGAGTCTTCTCGTAAGCTGGGGAAAATAACGGATGAATCGTCTGGGAGTGAGAGATGAAGTGGAATTGGTTGAGCAAAATAGAACGGGGAGAGTGCGGCGGGAGAGTATAATAAACGAAGGCATGGGAAAGAGGGAGGGAGAGTTGGAGCGGAGCATGCTCTAACGCTCGTGAAATGGGTTGATGGGGTTTTAAAGGCGAAACGGATGAGAGCCCACCTCCGACCCATCGTTCTTAGGTGATAATCAGGAGGGCACTCGAGTGGAGGGACGTTTCAGTGAGTGACTTGAGGAGCAGGCAAGCGGTCGGGGGGCGGTGGACATAGATGGAAGGGAATTACATGGTCGCGGTGCACCGGGGAAAGGGCCATCCGAAGGGTATTAAAGCCATCCCCGGAATTAGAATGATCTCAACGAAATGAAAACCCTTCATCAAATAAACAGGGTTTGGTGAGAGAGCGAGGGTTATGATGACAGCCTAAATTGCAATCCCCTGGAAACTTGACTTTGACTCTTTTCTCCGTTTTCTCCTGCGTCATACGTACATGCAAGAAAAGTAAGGGTATAAGTCTAGAAACATTCTCCTCAAGGCAGTAATGGTAATTTTCTCTTAAGCTTAAAATTGATGAAAAGTACCAAAGTACTTGGATTTCTTCAAATCCAAAAACCGAACATCCTGATATCTTATATGGTGATCCAATTTTCCTTTCAATCCGGCACAGTTATTTGAGGACGCGTGCTCAGTCATCTGTCATATTTTGAGTATATTCAAAGAGCATATAAAATCAATCATCTCTCATAAATTTATTAATTTTTATTAGTGGTCCGTCAAAAGGTATATAAAATTAGTCATTATTAGATAACTTAGTCATCTGTCATATTTTATTAATTTAAATAGAGTAACATCGTATTTGATTGCACGACCTGTCATGGGATATGGTATTTCAGTTGATATATCGTTCGGTTAGTGGCAAGGAATTCCGACTTTGTGACTAAGTTATTATCATCTTCAGCCATGCAGTGTAAATTTTCGTCATCCTAGGACACCAT
The DNA here is from genome assembly GCA_037158775.1 of Hetaerina titia. NCBI lineage: Eukaryota > Metazoa > Arthropoda > Insecta > Odonata > Calopterygidae > Hetaerina > Hetaerina titia. The sequence continues at coordinate 85,512,207 of CM073769.1, read as the reverse complement.
AGTTGACATAAGGGAAGTAATTTACTGCTTACTACGAACTTGTCTACAGTGAAAATGTGCATTTTACAGGATACAAGGCTGTCAAACCAACATCCTGGCTTGTTCCGTGGGTTTTTTTGTTTTAAACTTTCCTTAATATGTAACAGCGCTTTGAATTACCTTACGATGTTCTATTGGGAAACTTTCGTAAGAAGCAATAAAGATTTCTTCTTAGATAAATGAATGCTTAAGGGTTACACTAAGTTAAGTCTTAAAAGCACACAGTAATCAACCCGAAAGTTTGTTTGATAGGTGAGGGAAGAGATTACTCGATACTAACCTCAAAGGCTTGTGAAATTCACACAGAAGACTAGGGGAGCCAGTTCTTTACATTACTCCACCTGTGGTTTCTGGGAAGGATTGGTATCCGAAAAAACCACTCAGTTTAAGTGAAGTTGAGGGTCCCCAAAAATCGAGCCCGGGCCCTCCGGTCGGTAGCCCAGGCCTCTGCTCATGGACTATGGCTCCATTTTATTAACGGCACTTTAAAATACCACTTAACGTGTACGTTTGTAATTTACATGTCGATTTGACTTAATTCCCTTGAGAATCTTGGTTGTAGTTTTAATCATAATCATGGCACATATGTACCAAAATATCTTTCGTGAATAGGAACACCAGGCAGAGAATTTATGGGACATCCATGGGAGAGAAACATTGTTAAGCAATGCTGATGATGGCACCATTCCAGAAAATAACTTGAAGAAAAGAGTATTGGAACATGGATTAGGGAAGTGTCGGTTAAAAAGAATAAGTGTATCTTGTTATGAATATCTGGGAGTGAACTTATCCAGGTGAAAGATTGGATGACCCCCGCGGATTGCAAAGTCGGCCACTTCAACTCCCAGAGCTGTCCTTAGGGACCGAAAATTTGACATCGCCAGGCGTTGGAGGCATAAAAGAGCCACGGACCAAGCGGAAATATGAGAGAAGAAATGAGAAAAAAGGTCGACGGAGCGGATCCGATGTTTGGACCAGGCGCACTTATCCATGCGTGAATTTTGGACTCGGGGTTGCCTTCGGAGCTTAGATAGAGAGCAAGGGCATGATGAGTATGGCCCAGTGATCGAGTTCCCCTGAATACCGCCACAAAGGCCTGAGGGTGTCGGTCACGGGGTTCGGCGACGTGAACAAAATGAATAGAAGGATGGGAGAGACGCATCTGAGGAACCTGGGATAGCGATTAAAGCCAGACGATGGATACCGGACGGAATTGTGTTTGGGCGGTGGAAGAGGGGCCTTTGAATGGTACAAAACGGTGCGTGAAAAGGGTTGAGTCAGAGTGATGGAATTGTTGAGGATGGACCGGGGGACTCTGTCTACTTCCTCAGGGAAAATATTTTGTTTATTTTAGCGGCCACTTGATTTTTAATTTTAAATCCAGTGATCAGAATGATACTCTAACAAACGTACACACGCATTCATGCATTTATGTAAATATGTGTGAATGTAAATGTATAAAATATAATGTGCGTGTGCATATATATTTTGAATAGATATCACATCTATGGCGTTTACTTATTCTTGATGCACAATTCCATTTAATTGCATTGAAAAAAAAGATCAATCAAAACACAAACACAACTCACGTCGATATTTCGGTGGCCCCAACACATTCACTAGAGTAAAAGGAGTTAGTGTGTGTGTGTATATATATATATATATATATATATATATATATATATATTTCTATACAATACATACAATATATATGAAAGTGGAAGGTCCGGTGTTCAAATCCCGGTTAAGGAAATATTTTTACGTTTGTGATCTGCTCAAATCCGCCTTCCCCACCTCTCCTGTGTTCATCTTTTATGTGTTTACCTATCCCCTTTCCTTGTATCTATTTCTATGTGTTAATGAATATATATATATATATTTATAGTTTATATTTATACATATAAATTTGGACAGCAACAAAACACAATATAAGAACACATAAAAATATGTATCCCGGTCAAGGCGAATGATTTTTACTCTCTGAAATTGTTGCATTGTAATGCACACGTAGCGGATGACTCCGTTAAAGTTACTATTGCGGCATCTCCCGCAGTTTCTTGAAATTTGTCTAAGGTAAGAATCAGAAGAAACCGTAGTACTGCCTGCTGATATGGTGTAGTCAAGGCATGATATCATATCTCACCTCCCTTTGTACCAGGAGAGAGTACTACTGATTCTTCTGATGAAGGCGGAGCTGAATTCCGTCGAAATTATCAAGAAATAACTCGTGAGTGTTCCTTTTAAGTGTTCTCATATTCTGTGTTGCTGTCTAAGTTTTGTATATATACATAAAAATATACACTTACTGCCATCATCAGTGTAATCATCTCCTGCCACAGTTGGTGGCAGGAGATAATTACACACTAAATGTGGCTAGTGAGCACCAAGTTGATATGTTTTCCCAGGTATAATGAACACTGCATTATTAAAACGAAATAATGCACTTTAAAAGTTATACCTTAAAGATATCATTCAGGAAAATCGAATTTCGCACAAGGAATGTACCGAAAAAAATAGAATCGTTTAAAGTTATCTTTTAAAGAAGCCATCCGAGACTATCGAATTTTGCCGCAGCATTTTACAAGGTACAAATTATCTTCCCAGGTGTCACCATTAATCATAATGTACGGTTGAAAATGCTACAATAATAAGACAAAATATGGTACAGTTTATTTGTAGTTCCTCATTGAAGTGAATCAATTGAATTCTGAATTCTGAGTCGATCATTTAACACCATCCATGTGAGAAGAAAAATATATTTGTATTTCAAAAAATAGATGTTTTCAATCTCAAAAATGTCCAGAAAAGTATATTCAAATTGGACTCAGGCCATTTTATTGTTTGTATGTTGACCTTATTTATACAAAAATGGAAGACCTAGCTCCGCACCGTCTTGGCGTGATTGGTCCCCAAACAGACAAGCAGTGTAATTAGACAAACAAGTAATGCACAGGAAGTATCTGTAAGTAGTTGTGTAAATAGTCAACTGACTGGGACTAAGTTGGCTGTCGTCTCAGCAACAGGTTGCCTAGCTCCCATTTCATAAAAGTGAGACTGGCATAGCGAGAAAGAGAGTGTAAATAAATTCAAGGCGAAAAATAAGACAAGGGAGAAGTTGTAATTTGGCAGAAGATATTGAGTGTGAGAGTACGAAGTGCATGAGTTGCTATAATGAGTACTCGAGGATTGACAGGAGAGAACAAGGTGGTAGTGTGTAGTGTACCACTACGCTACGGGTCCAGTATTGAGTAGTTTCTGTAGTGAGTGTCTTGGTGGGATTTTGAACGAATGTCACGTTAACCCACCCATGTTGTGTGCGAATTTCTTCAAGTTGATTAGTCTTAGATTGCTCTCATCGGATCATAGGTTAAAATATTAATCATCATCGGTTATTTAGTTCATGGAGCTCATTTGGTTTCATCAGTCAATTTTTGTAGATTCAATTAAATTTTTCGATGGTGTCCTATTTTTGTCTATTCCTATTTGAGCCATTACAGTGATTCGTGGTGACGTAGGGTCACTCCTTGTCACTTTTTGATTAGCTCTAGGCATTTTCTATCTATATTTAAATATAACAACACTTATTGCGTATTAAATGACAAAATGAGGTCGTATTTGACGCTAATACGACTTTCTGAAATATAATTAGCTGCAATTATGACGAACAGTATTACGCAATTGGAAACGTCCATTCAAACGGTATAATTAAGGTGTGTAAGAATTTAGCATGAAATATATTGCTGGAATAACAAAGAAATTGTGACTAAAAATCAGTTTGAATTCCAGCAGTTTATTTTCATGGCAGTATTGTACTTTGTCATAGCATATCCATTAATCACGGTGATCGAAAATTTCATTGTGTTTGAAAATGAATGACGATATCCAAGTAACTTATCAGCTTTTCGTTCAATGCTAAGGGACTAAATGAGGTATTTTCCCTTTGGTTGACACTGAGGTGTCGTTTAAAATTTGTGACGTGATTAAAGTCATTTAATGTACGGATATTATTGCATAATTACGATTTTATGTTAGCAATCAACTCATATTTTAACTTTTTTCTTGAATTCAGGCTCCGTAGAATGCTACATTTTCTCATACATATGTGCGCCTTGACTTACGGAAACTATTTAAAACAAATAGAAATTCACGTAACTAATACGCTGCATGAATACCTTCAAGGGAAGAAGGGAAATATTTTTTTGGACGTTTAGAGTGCCAGAATAAAATAATTTGTTTCTTTGATCCTGAGCGGATGTATGAAGTACCTTAAGTTACAATTGAGCGGAGGGCATTTAAGAGATTAAAAAAATGAAAACATTCACATTGCCACGGGGACATTTCAAGTCGAGCATTTTGTTACTTGCGTGGGTCTATTGTCCTGAAAGAATGGAAAATTTAGCACCTTGGGATCAAAAAAAAAGAGAAGTGCCAAGAAGGAATTGTTGGGCAAGGGTGCTTCACATGCTTCGCGGAGCCGGACGAGCTAGAAATGAGGGGAGAGTGAGTGGTTCACCCGTCTCCGGGCGTGTCCGGGGGAAAGGGGGGGAACAGGTACTCAGGCAGAGCCAAGGGCGTCAGGAAATGACCCCCGAGGCAGCGTAAAGAAAATGAGGGGTTTGCGCCACTTCTTGGACTGTAGGGATTCCGGTCAGAGTTATGAGAGGGAGAGGAAGAATCGAGTTATACGGGAGATCTCTAGTTTCATAAACCGGAGTAAATGAGGAAGCTGGAAAGAAGTATTGAGCAATGTCGGAGCAGGGATGAAGATGAGATGGTGCCGGTGTGAGAGGAAAATGTGGAGTACCTAAGGGATTTAGGACCCCGTGGGAGATTTGAAGGGACTGCTGACGCCAGGGATTATTTCCAATTTTTCATTTCGTTTCGAGGGGATGTTGCATGTTATCACCTCCCAAATTTGATTTTGTCCAACGCCAGTACTTTGTTTGGTGACGCCTTAAAATATTTCTTCATTCGAATTTGTAACCAAATCCAATGTAATTTGACGGCGGAGTTTTTTAGCTTGAATGGAGACCTAAATTCAAATCTGTGAAAGTGGTAGACTATGGTAGGTAGCACATTTTTTGTCAACCGGAAGCGAACAATTTTTATGCTTAAATTTTCAAATGAATGACAGTCTTCCCTCTCACACTTTTGGTGTTTTCTTGACTAAGAGTTTGGGTATTATGAAGAAATGTTCTGAAGAGCAATCTTCATGTTACACAATCGACCAGGGGCAATAGAATTGGTGTGCATTTTACTCAATAATATTAATAATTTTGATTTGAAACAAAACGCGTATTACTGCAGGCTCGTTTAAGTTAAACGATAGCTTTTTTAATAAGCCTTTGCTTACGGTTAATGCTCGTAAACATTTTCTAACTTTTTTCTAGCAGCAGAATCTTTAGCATTTTCATTTCAGCATTCTTTCGCAATATTGTATAGGCCTCAAACAGCACATGCTTTGGGGTATAAATCCACATGTAGTCTGCTAAATCTCACTGCGCTCTAATTGATTAATGTATCAGGGATTTCCAGCTATAATTGTGCACTCCAATAGAATTGGGGATTCAATTTGATTCGTGAGTCACGTTATGAGTACTCTTCGAGGCGTATGCACCTCAAAATGTTATCTCAATAACACAGAGAATAAAATTTGTAAAACTCTCTGTGAAAGACCTAAACGTTTAATTAAAGAGAGAGTAAGAATCTTAACATTAGTGGCATTAGTATATTGTGCCTGCAAACGAACTTTGCACTCGGAGTTTTGTTCAACATAATATCGAGCCACATTTTTCGATAAATATCCGTTAACAATTTCATAACTCTTCACTAAAAATTTGTTACAAAAATTAAAACAGCTAATATAATTCTCAAATATGACAACTAAGACATGATTTTCCTGGTACCAGAAATATTTGAAGAGGTTTGAAGTGGCTTATGTGATAAAATTGGGCGGAATGAATTTTTTTAACTGAGTGAATTTTTTCAAATCCTCAGTAGACTCAGTAACTGATTGTCCAATTGTTTATAGCATAATTAGTATTACTGAATTATTCGAAAACATGGAATAAATTGGAAACTCTCAGTACAGATGATCCAATACGCTGATTAGCAAGGAAACGTTGACTTGTAATGAGAAACATTGATCCAAATAAAATAAGACTACCTTAATCAAATATTCCATGATCCATTTCATGAATATATTTTCTCAAATAATTTATCATTTAAAGATAAGAAGTTTTTATATATTCCACAGTTAATATACAAACATTATTTTAGAACTTCCTTCAGTCATTAATTAAACGTAGAATAATTTTCAGTGGTATCTCGATCCTTACTTGAGGTGCTTTGTGGAGGGCACTTTGAGTGAGTACGCCGTCCGTCGGATGGGACGGTCGGGTAGGCTAATGCCGACGGCGAGTTTCTCTCCACCCTTCATCTTTTCCTGTCCATCCCTAATGGCGCAAATGACCTTAGCTGTCGGTCGCCCCCCGTAAACATTACTACTACTCCTTCTGCGTTGGAAAAAATGTTATCCAACCATAGTCAAATTTACATATTTTTGTCAATATTATATATTTTCCTTTTTCAAAGACCATAGAGGGAAGAGAGTTCACATCCTTTATAGCCGGCTGATTAGAACACACTATACCAGTACTTTGTCTGGGTAAGTACTTGAAAAAAGCGAATATAATATTTAATTGGGAGAAATGCATATTACTCGGATCAAATGAGAATTTATGTTTACTTTTGCTGAAGGAGAACGAGAACCACGAATACTTAATGAAGTGAAGTATTTTTTATTTTATTACTGCCAGTCTAGGGTAAGTAGGTCGATGTACCCACCCAGCCGCCGCAGCCTTGTACAGCGCTGTGGCATCTCCAACGCCTGCGTAACACGACACAGTATACTCTTAAACACCAAATTACATATTACAATAACTTTTACATCAGCTTTGCCAACAACTATATTTTGACAACTTCATATGAACAAAATTATATCCTTTAATGTGCACTCTATGGACACGATACCGCACATGTGTTTCAAACGGTGAGGAACTCGAATTACGACCCACCGATGAAAGAGTAAAGTTCTTTTTAAAGTGTCTACCTGACAGAATGAATCGGCCCACTAAGTGCCCCTAGTGTTCGTGCTGGACATAGGCCTGTGGCATGGGAAAACATTTAGGCTCAGTGGATTAGTTTAAGATGAGTGGGTGGAAGATGAAGCGAATGGAGATGTGTGGAAATGTGAAAGTGTGGCGGGAGAGGTATCCGATGGAGTCAGTGGCTTGGATTAAATCAGTCTCGAGAGGAGAGTGTGGTAACAAGGGTCGGAGTGTGGGAAGTTTGATAAGCTAATTGATCAAAGACCCCCTCCGCCCCTAATCGGCCACGCTCTCCACATGACACGAATTGGCCACACACAGTAGACACGCCACCGTTGGAAGAAAGTGGTTATGGGCGAGGCTCTTCAGATTCAAGGTCCTTGGTGCTTTAAAGAAAATCCGATAATCTCGATAAGGGATTGTGCGTCAGGAATGGTAAACAAGCAGTTATAGTTTGTTTTGCCATCAAAAATAGGTTTAATCACACTCATAATTATGAAAGATTTCATAGAATTAAAATTTTTGCATCATGTTCTACATCAGTGCTAGATATTTGTGTAAAATAATCAAATCATGTAAAGTTTTAGGAAATAAATATGGCGGTTTGCTCGAAGAGCAGTGAATTTTTTTTATTGGCAGAAAGTGGAGAGGAGGAACGAGGAGCGCGGTGGGGAAATCGGAAGGATTCAGTGCACACCACCCATCCCTGCCTGTCCTTTGACTTTAAATTCCTCTTTGATAATCATGAATTTAGTGTTTCATTACCATTAATTGATTTCCAAGTCACAAGCCATGCTAATTTACTGGCCTCACAAAACATTCGAGCGTTTCATGTGGTGAGACAGATTTTCGATGATTTGAATTTTTCCTTCTTCTGCTGAAAATACGGAAATGGATCGTATTTATGCAACTACATATTAGTATCGTGTATTAAAATGCGTAGTGTGCGTTTTTTCCTGGAGGTTTTTTTTTTACCTCTTTCCCAATGGGGAATTGGGAAAAGGATTTTTTTCAATTCGTCCATACCAATCGGAAAAAGAAGTTTTTTTCCATCGGATAAAGCTCTTAGTTGTTTTTCTTTCATGCTTGGGTATAACACGCATGCTAAGCCATTCTTCCAAAATAACTTGCACTAGAATCTACCTTTAGATTAACTTTTATCGGGGCTATCCCTGCAATACTGAACTGGGTGCTCCTTCAACAATCCTTATTCTGGTGTTTCTTCAATCACTAAAGCGATGATGTAGCAGATTTGTAGGTTCACTAGGCGCGTATGCTAAACAAGAAATTTACCTCTTTAAATGTCCCCACCGTTAAAGGTAGTATAACATTTAAGAATTGCTCCAATTTCTTTAGGGATTGTATTTAGCAAATATGTGATGAAAATAATCAATGCCTATTCTCACTAACAACCTTAACACGTGTTTTTGCGACGCTCTCTTTGCTGGGTGATTAATTTAATAAGGATACCTTACGGGGAAGGCTCAATTTGGATGATAAAGTACCAGAGTGCGAGAGAACGGAAAAAATATAAACCCCAGAACCCTTTGCGACGCCTACGTCGCAGGTGGCGCCGCCGGTGGACGCCTCACCCTCCCAATCCCCCCACACCTTCCCTCCCCAGGCACGGAAAGCACACGTAAAACCCAGTCGGGAGGAGAGGAGGAGGGAATTGCGAGGATGTTTTTGGAGCGATCAGGGAGTGGGGGGAATGGGATAAGATATGTATTTTCCGCATCGAGGGAGAGAGAGGCGATCGGTTTAGCACCACAAATATTTGGGAGCGGTAGAATCATTTGGGTCAACGCTTAGGCAGTGAGGGACTGGCTCCTATGAGGAGCGAGCAAATGCGAGAGGTGATGATGGATGCGTGGTCCGGGGGAGGCGGAGGAGGTGTGGAGGATTGGATGGGAGGGCGGAGGGGGAGGAAAAAGAGCAGCTGGTGCGGTCGGAAGAGGAGTAGAGGGTGGGTGAGGCCGGGGAATGCCGGGAGGGTGGGGGACTCCCTTGCGGGGGAAGTCTCGGAACTAGGTGAAATGGACGGAATGGGAGGCTTCGTATGTGCCTAAAGGAGTAGGGATCAGCCCAAAGCGTGAGAAGGGACGTGCCAGTGGCCGGGAGAAGCGCGGCGGGGTGAGGTCGGAGGAAGCCGGGTTAACCGATGGGCTGGAGGGGGAAGGTTTTGCGGAGAGCCCGGCAACGAAACGAGGTGAGCCGTTGAGATTTATGAGGGCGGAGATGGATGTGTGGGCATACGTCACAACGTCCACGTGAGCCGCGCCACGCCACCACCCTCACCCCTTGCCGCCCCGGCCCGCCCGCCGTGGATGACCCGACCGCCCCGACGTGGATGGCGCTCAGCGAAAAGGAAATGATGAAAGCAAAATAATAGCGAGTGGGAGTGTATTTTTTTCGGATGAAGGCGTGGGACCGAGTGGGCGGGTTGGCTGGGTTGGGGTGGCTGGTTTGTTTTCCGTATAATAAACTCCGCGTCCACCGTCTCCTCGTCTAGACGAGACCCATCTCATATCCAGCAATAATTCAACGGACGAAGGCGAAGCAGCGATTTTGTTTTTAAAAGCTCGTTTATTTTCGGAATTCGGAAGAGTTATCGTCCGCGGTGCTTCTTTTCGAAAATCGTTCCGACAAGTGAAAAATCCTCAGGGGTCTAATCCCTATCGGCAGGTACTTCTCTTCTTCATCAATGCGTGTCGGCAACATGGGGACACATCATCCTAACCAACGTTGAAATTCTTGATTTCATCACCCGGGTTATCACTATGATAGATTTTAAATCTTCATTTCCGCATTCTGGTCTCCCTAAACGATTTTTTTCCCGAAATGAAAACGGTCTGTTGATTTGAAAGAGCTCATAGAATATCAATGAAGCCGGTAGGTTTTTTAACTGGGCTGTTCTTAATTGGTACTATAATTTCTTTTTTTTTAACGCTTCTCTTGATTTTATTTTGGGAAATCGCTGATTATATCAGAGTTGAGTAAATATCTTGGCCATGCAACTGAAAACAGTTTAAAGTGCAAGTTCTTAAGGGATTTTTTTAATGTTACAAATGTTTCGTCGTTATGTTACTTCTTCCTACAGACAGTTTTAACGAAGAATTCATTCGGCGCATCACCGTTTACCCCCGACGTCAGTAAAAATTTATCGTCAACACGCTCATACCCTAGATAACCCGTGAATCTCATAATGTGATGATAATTACATGCTTTCTATTACTAAACTTTTTGGTGCAAAATAATTTTCAGGTACCTTACAAAATTTCATATCCAATAATTGAGAACTCTATAAAAAAAATGGAAAACAAGTGTCTTTCAAACGAATTTTATCCGTTTATTATCCAGCGCTTAGCATTAAAATAAATAAAGTTATTTTGCTCTCAATTGAAATAAAATTCATGATTTTTAATTCAGTCATGCTGTTTGTGAATGATAAAATGGGTAACTAGTGTCGAATTTATTTATATCGCACTTATATGAAAAGAGCTTAGTTTCAGCCTTTTGCCACGGACTATAAGCATGAAATAACAACAAGAACACCCTTAAACATCCAGTCACTAGGTGGGGAATACGGACATCTATGAGGGGATCGAACCTGTGACAACTTTTGTAGTTCAGGAAAGAACGCTGAGCCCTGCATAAAATTGTGGGAAACGTGTAATGGTTCCTATTTTTCTTTATATATTATCTACGAGGCGTGTTCATAAAGTAAGGCCCGTTTGGTCACAGGAAAAAATATACTCATATGAAACACATTTTATTGGCACTTTTAGTTAGCTACAAACCTACTTCACTTATCTGCAAAATCGCCGTTCACTTCTAAGCATTTTTCGTACCGCTGCACCAGCTTCTTTAACCCCTCTGCATAGAAACTCGCCGCCTGAGGGTTGAACCAATCGACAACGCCATTCTTGAGTTCCTCTTCGGTTTCGAAACGTTGTCCACCGAACCACTGTTTCAAGTGCAAGAAGAGGAAGTAGTCGCTGGGTGTAAGGTTAGGACTGTACGGTGGGTGGTTTAAAGAGTTCCCAACGACCCAAAAACTCTCGTCCACTGGACATTCTTTGCTCTTTGTGGTGGTCGGTGAGCATTTTCGGTACCCACCTTGCACGCAATGTGTGGTATCCGAGGTTTTACGTAACAATATTGTAGACAGTAGTGCGTCAAAGTTCAGGAAATTGTTCAGCCAGGCCATTAATTGTCAATCGACGATCACATCGCAGTTTTTGTTCCACTTGCGAAACAATTTCGTCGGTCAGAATACTGGGCCTACCACTTCGCTCTTCGTCATGGACATTTGTTCGTCCATTTTTAAAATCACAGCACCGTTGTCTAACCTTTCCTTCACTCATAACTGTAGGTTTATAAACTAGGCATAATTCCCGATGAATTTCAGCAGCCGACAATCCTTTTGCATACAATAATCGAGTATGACAGAACGCACTTCACAGCTGGCGGGATCAACGATTGTCGCGGACATTGTTGTTTGCATGCACGGACAAGCAAACGCTAAGCAAATGCTGCTATAGCTTCTCAATGAATCAATAGATGGCGCTGCAGGAGCTAAACTGTGTTCTGAAGTGCCAATATTTAAATATAAGCAAACGGTACTTACTTTAAGAATACGACTCGTACTATGCTCTTGGAGAGTGTCGCATTGAAACTTGCATTTAAGACATATCACTAGTTTTTATACTTGAGATGTCACCCGTTTACATAACTAATTCAATTGAGTAATGCTATTCTCATAAAGCCTTAATAGAATTTAGTTTTGAATTTGTTGAATAATAATTCTGTTACGATATTTGAAGCTACATACATTTCTTCAGATAGTGATTTTTATGCTCGAAGACTTTGTTATGGATATTATGTCTCTATAATGGTATCACTCACGATAAATTCAATGAACTGAAGTAATTTAGGAAGAAAATGTTGCCTAGTATAGGTATTTTGTTGGTCTGATAATTAAATAACGGAACAGCTTGGGGACAAATATCCATTTGCAAAACGCGTACGGGATCCCTGAAAGAAGGTAAAATATTGCTACCGAAAGCAGAAACTCGAATTTCCTGGAGATGAGGGAAATTTTCAGAAAATACGAAGAGAAACTTCCTTAAAGTAAATATCATTAAGGCTGCTGGCACTGCATTTCGGTTTATCCGGCAGGCTGACTTGCTAAACGAAATAATTCGTTGTTCTTGGAATATGAACAATTCAGCGAATAGAAAAACTGTCGAAGTGGAATTTGGTGTCCCCTTTGGCGTCGCTTTTTACTTGGTCTCTTTTTCTTTGAGTAGGTTGAATCGTGACTCTACACGAAGCGAAGTCGGTGTGCCCCTTAAATTCATGTAATGATGACGAGTGATGAAAGCCATTGCAACCACCCATTAGTTCGTAGTTCGTAAACACATATGATGTGAACAAACAATTGCTTAGAATTTTATTTTTTGACTGGTTGTGAAGCACCAATTATCGTATATATATATATATATTCGTATATATGCGAATTAGGCTGTTTTCCCACAAATACAGCTTTTGTGGTGTTTCACTCGTAACTACAGGTTTTAGTCAGAACAGCATGTATTCCTGCACCAAATAATCCATGATTCTTCCGGTTGTAGTCCTCTAGTGATGTAATGGCATGCGTAAAATCTTGAATTTTTTATGTCAATTTTCATGAACATTAAAATGATAAACATTATTTTTGTCGTCGTCAAATATTGAAACATTTTGTTGAAAAATAACATTTATGTGACATCTCAATACCTTTTCTAGTAGTAGCGGTGACATTTTCTTTCCTATTGCCCCCCATATGACGGACGGAAATGCTGAGCTATTAACGTTCTGATACGAATTCACATTAAGGAGGATTACCGAAACTCAATAACCTTGAACTCCTATCCATAAGGATGAATGCCCCTAAGTCTGCATACACTGCAGACATTTTCCGTCATATGTTCGCCACACATTGAATGCAAGGAAGCAGGAAATAAACTTCGAAACTTTTCGCGAGAATGACGTTTTTCTTCGCCCGCAAGCGCTGTGGATAAATAATGCAAGCAAATCGAGCAAGCGGTGTGGCAGGACAGATAATAGGGCAAAACAAAAAAGTTTACAGACTAGCAGAGCGCCGCGGTTGATTTTTATTTCAGGCAAGCGCCGGTGTCCCCTCGGGAGCAGGAGCGCAACACTCGCGCCGCGCGGGAGACAGTCGACCACTTAAAGCCACTCAAGGAACGAGACTTCCGTACTCGTCTGCTCAGCCTTATACCCGCACACACGCACACAAGTGAACGAGGGGTAGTGCTAAGAGTTTCTACCTACTCAGGTCGTCTGCACTTGTTTCGTCCGCAAAGCATTCAAGACAGAGATGAGGATTACTTTGCTGACCCTGATGAAACAAAGGACGTGGTATATGAGAACGAACGTGCGCGAATGCTATTTAGCTGCTCTTCATTTTATACTTTTCTTCTCCATTTTAAATCTGTTGTGGTATTCCAATATTACTTAGCTTTTAGTCCCCATCCGTGCTTCATTAGAATTCACAAATGCAGAATTATATAACAGGTATATATATATATACACTTTTTTGGAAAACCCACAAACGTGTAATGTAAATTCACTGATAGTCATAACAAACACAGAAACCAAAACACACAAAAGAGGGACTCACTGGTTCTCGAATTTTCGGTGGTCCAACCACCTTTCTCAAGAGGAATTAGGAACAGAACTGAGGCAGAGGAGGGCCCAAAAGCAGTGGTAGGAAGGAGAAGGGGAAATGGGGGAAAAGAGGGGAAAAGAGGGGAAAAGAAAGGAAAAGGGGGGAGAAAAGGGGGGAAAGGCATTCGAGGTGAGGAGTTTGGAGGGGTAGTGTATGGCGCGGGATTTTAAAATTCCTTTTTTAAAATTCCCGCGCCTTATATATATATATACATACATATATATATATATATATTATATATATATATATATATATATATAACTTTTGGACGGCACAATAGAACACAGAATAAAACAGATAACACGTAAAAGGACACTCACACTGTAGATGATTTGAGCTTTCGGCCTACTCCGAGGCCTTCTTTAGGTCAGACTGACCTGAAGAAAGGAGTCTGACCTGAAGAAGGCCTCGGAGTAAGCCGAAAGCTCAAATCATCTACAGTGTGAGTGTCCTTTTACGTGTTATCTGTTTTATTCTGTGTTCTATTGTGCCGTCCAAAAGTTATATTGCTCTCGTGAGTACTTCCGCATCATCGATACATCGAACTATATATATATATATATATATATATATATATATATATATAGTTATATATATATATATATATATATATATATATATATATATATATATATATATATATATAACTTAGGCAGCAACACACAGCACGAGAACACACAAAAAGAACACTCAAAATTATCTCTTGATAATTTCGACGGACTCGAACTCCGTCTTCTTCGGAAGATATATATATATATGTATATATATATATTTAGGTTATCTATCGGTTAAGGTAGGTTTTTGGATGGACACTACTTTCAAATAAACATTTTGTAATTCCAAACAACACCCAATGCAGCAACCTAATCTCCATCAGGTCCCTCTTCATCTCTGTGTACTTCATTCCTCCCTTCATCCCGTCCAACATCCCTATCCTGTTCCTGCCCTTTCCTCGCTTGCCCAACATTCTCCCCTCTATTACCTTCTTCAACATTCCACTACCGCTCAATACGTCTTTCATCCATTTTCCCTGCCTCCATAGGATTTCTCTCAACAAACCCCTGAAAAAATAATTTTATTATGCGATCATTTCAAATTTATTTCAATTGGTAGTTGAAGAGTAAAATTTTCATTTCGGAAGTGTACGTCTAAGACCATCATCACGCTGTTATATTTCCATTTCCACGATACTCATCCAGTGGAAATGAGAGTTTTGTGAAACTATTGTGACACACATTTGGTTGTTTACGCAGTTGTCGTAAATTCTGTACTATACTATAAGCCTCGGTGAGGGTTTAATTACAAAATTTACGGCATCCTACTACAATATTAATCCATAGTTACGACATATAGTATTTTAGAGCTATTTCCCTAACTATGTTTCTCCTTGCCGAACAAAATCTTTAAATCCCACATGTATTTTGTCCGAAAAAGTAATGTATGAAAAACTTGTTCTCCTTATTTCCCAGAAATAATTACTTTTCAGATATTCTGATTAAATTTTGGCGAATTTTACTTCTAATATCTTCTTTTGTGCTTGCATGCGCACATGAGTGTTCACAATGATATTGAACGATTAAATAAGAATATAAACATAAAATTAGACTTTAACCAAATAGTAGGCAGAGTAACAGCAGGAATCATGAGTAAAGTTTTGAATAAAATACTAGAGAAAACTTAAACATGAAGCGTAGTATTGTACTCGTACAGTGCGGAATATTGGTCGCTGGATGCAAGAGGATGGGAGAAATTTGAGATGAGGGCGTGGAGAAGAATGGAAAAATTTACATGGACAGAAGGAAAAAAACGAAGAAGTTCTATCTATAGGAAAGAAGAGATAAGGTTTTTGGCAGTTATTTGAAGTGCGCTGAATAAATGGATACAGGGCTAATAAGTTGTAACGGGGCTGCTGAAAACTCGTGTAATACATTATGATGTTGGAGAGAATAGGTATAGTCAGGAAAAGAAATGCCCTGTTGACCGGTATGAAGAGAAGTAGAATGCACCTGGATCATTGTAATTTAGATTTTAGAGAAATGTATGAGATGGACTTTGCTAGGAAAATGAGTAAGATAGGGATACTTATTATCACCCTTGATTTTTTAAAACATACACGTAGAAATGGTTAAGAGAGGCAAGTGGAGACTGGAATGAAAGCCGGTGGAGAATTCATAAAATCATTTAGGTTTGCAGATGATCAAGCTTTAGTTAGCCAGTCGGCGAAGGGGGTACAGACATTTATAAATGAACTAGAATACCAGTTTGATAAATATGAAACGAAAATAAATGTAAGCAAAATAATTTAATGTGGTTTTTGGCAAAGAGTAAAGATCAATCAATATTTAAAATATCTTTCCTGTTCATGTAGGCATGTTGTTGACCTTTCATTTTTGCATTTTAGTAATCTTAAATTTCTTATTTAGTAAAAAATAAAATTATCCAATAGTATAAATAATAATAATAAAATATGTTCACCCTGCCTCACCTTGTAGTTGACACCACATTCACGGATACAGCATGTTTCCCCTAAACTGGGCACTTAACGAACACTATTGAATAAATTGTTGGCTTACTCTTCATGTTAAGAATCATTCTCACGTAGAATTACTTATTAATTTACTCTCTCATATTGCAAGAGAAACTATGGCACTATCCGCATGACGAACTTTTAAAAAGTAAGAATTTCTCTCAGGTTTAATAAAGGCTTTCTACCTTTGCGGGGTAATCAAAGTGGAATTCTTTTATTCATCTTTCCCATGACATCGGGAACAAATTCATCTTTATTAGTTCCTTTAAAAACTATGCGAAAACATGTCGGACCCTATAGGCCTAGGGTTTTACTAATCCGCTTACTTTTCTTCCCTCAGCCTTTCTTTTATATCCTACTCTAATTCCACTCTTTGCCCAATCCCTCTCTACTAACAATTCTATGAATGTTTTCTTTCTCTCTAAGCTCATGTCCTCTTGCTTCCAAAATTCACCTTCCTCTGCCAACCTGATTATTATGGATTATATATCAATCAATATATTTACGATGCCGCAGTTTTATACACTCTCTCTCTTCAAATGTTCGTCTTCGCTTAAATTTGAACACCAGTGTACTTCAGTCATAGCTCAGATAGTGGTTGGTTGATTAACAAAGATACGCCTAAGGGACGATTTTTATTTTTCTTAATGGGAATATGATGAATGATTTCTCTTATTTCTCCAAGTTTTCGATTTTTCCACCTGAAAGTAATAAACGCATAGAATTACGCGGGTGCATCAACTGTTGTGCGAGTTGAACAGCATTTGACCAGTGATGCGCCGAGTGAACATTCTTATGGTGACTCCGAACGCCGAAGTGTCCGGACCGTACCTTTTCTATGATGCCAAATGATAATGTGAGTAGCCGAAAGATCCACACGAAAAGGAAATTTTTTGGGTATGATTGCGGAAATTCTTGCCCGTAAAGTCTCAATGGACCCTTCTCCTGTCAAATCAACCGAGTGTATGACAGCGAGTAGTTTATACATTTGTATCATTATTTATATTCTTTATTATATGTTCATTTGTTTTACCAAAGTAAGGATTGGATTAATCTCATATTCTTGTCAACAAAAATTCTTGGGATGAATGCAGTAAAATAATATTAATTTAGAGAGGTATTTCATTCTGTTTTTCATTTAACGCATACCAAAGCTAATTGACAATTCGAAGAGAAAACGAATCAGTACTCCCTCCATTCCCTTTGATGTTATATAAAATCAGGATATCATTGTTGTTTAAAAAGTTTGGCCCCATAACATGAATAATTTCAACTGAATAGTATCATAGTGAGTCACGAAGGAATGAACGCGTTGTTATTTAAAATTACCTTTTTCGAAAATCATGAAAACGAAAGCTACAACCGGGATAACAAAACTACGGAAGATTTAATTCTTCAATATGATTATCTTGTTCTGAATAAGCTAGTTTATTTCTTCTGTTCGGTAAAGTTTTGATCGTTTTTACTGATAGCGCAGCTTTATAGTTCCTCCGGTATAAGAATGCCTTAGTTCCCTCGGTGATGCGATGCTTTTCACTCCAACGCTACTCATTATGCGCATTGATTATACTTGCTACGATCACCTTTACCTCATCCTTGTTAAAATAATGTTCCGTCTTATTGGAGAGGCATTTCGAAGGCAGTCAAAACGTAGTCCGGACCCCAAGCAGTCTAACCCAATGTTTCGGAGTAGATCTGTGATGCTTTTGGTCTGAATTATATGTACATGTTGCGGATTATTTATTACAAAACTGTGTTTATAATTGAGCCAACTCAGTTTTTTCACAGCCACCCGTCGTTGCCTCATTCTAATGAATGCAGCATGAAGAGATGCTGGACAAATACGAACTCTTTCCATCAAACTCTGATATTTCTGTGGAAATGAGTAACGTCTAAATATATTTTTGTCAAAGTAAAACTTTGTTCACATCATTCTGTGACCAAGAATGGTACACCACGCGAAAAAGCTTACAGCTGACTTCACTCGCCTCGGTAACCATAGCCTTTTCTAATGGGAGACTAATTGGATAAATTCCCTCCTGTTTATTTCTTTGTTTTTGCCTCTATGCTTTTTGAGCTGCTGACGGCGTAATCACAACCGTTGGTGACCTAAGTCGTCCTTTTAATTAAAACATAGGATTGACCTAAGTCGTATAAATTAAAACATAGGATTGAAAGTTTTTATTGGAAATCGCCGAGTTATACGTGCACTCGCATTCAAGATGGTCAGTCGTCACCTTGAATTTAATTGCATGCAGCATCCACTAGTCGTACTTCAGTGCCCTCTGGCCATTAAACGAATGGAGACAGCGCTGACGACCCTTTGCTACCACGGTCTCGGTGCCAACATAATCCCTTTGATGGAGAAGCTGAGGTCGCTCGTGGCGTCACGATTCTCCTTTGCCGATGCATGAGACGCATTGTTTCCATTACGCGTGTGTGAATCGGGGGATTGTCATGTATCGGGGTGCCCATCAGACCAGACGACGTGTTGCCCTACGAATTACGTCAGTGTTACTCCTAATAAGTTCCTCGTGACATCCTGATATGCTGATAATCCTTCGCATTAGAACTTCTCCGTTTGTTTCGACACGTGTATTGGTACATTTGAAAAATTTGTACGATTCATCATAAGATAAAACATTCTCGCCGAGTAGAGCACTACGAGAAAAATTATTGAACATTTTTTGGTAAAACACTTGCGGAAACGCCGGTATTTTTTAGGCAGTTAAACAGTACATCCATTCGTTCTGTCCATATTCTCGTATAATTGCGTTTCATTATTACATTACTATAAAATGGAGCTTTTTGGTATAATCATCCGTATTGCTGAGAATATTTGAAACATATATACATAAAAAGAGACCAGTGATCAAGAGATACAATGGCGGAAATCGTGAGAACGATAGCTGACTTGCCGCCAAAATTTAAACATAATCATCTCAAATCGGGGGAAAAATGATATAAGCAGCAATCGGAATAATCCAATCAATCCCCGATCTGATTGCTGAGAGTAGAGGTTACCTGGTGCAAAATCCTTTGGCGATTGAAACTAGTACATGAGGATTTAGGAACGGCAGTTCGATTCCATTTGGTTGCCTTGGTTTTCCAGCAAGATGTGGTATCCACAGAATCACGCAGCTGATTGAAGCTAATGATTCCAAACGAGAACAGACGGATTTAAACTGCGGATCATGTTGTTGGTATCTGGACGCGTTACGCTCCCCCACGCACTCCAATTAAATTTCAATGTATGTTTATATATATATACACACACACAAACACACATTGATTACCGATATATATATATATATACCTATATACGACATATGTATATGTATCGGATACACAACTATAAAAAAATACTGCTCGGATTTTTCAAGGCAGAAATTTTTGAAATATCAGCTCTGTCTATTAGTTTAATATTTACAGATGCAACAACGTAACTAGCCAACATATACGTTTATACCCTACGTCTTCCCTTTACACGTTTAATTTGGGCTCCATTGAACTATTTCAATAACAGCAATTCAAACTAAGCAAATGGATTGGATGTAGCAATAAAAGGAAAATGTTACCGTTTTCCCTAATCACAGATATTTAGTGATTATTAACAAAGCATATTTAAATTTAATGAAAATTAAATGCTTCTATCTTTAGAAATTATATCCGTGATCATTTTCGTAACCGCACACTAATTATAATTAATAAAATATAATTATTTTTTTCTAAATGCTTTTCTATATTGTTTCATCCGATAAAGGTACTAGATATTGAAAGTTTTGTTCTAATATTTAAATTATTATATTTAAACTTACGATTATATAGACAGATAGAGGTTCTGCATATGATTTCTCAATTTTTATTGATAATGTTATACAGTATTTCCTCTTAAAACGTTTCAATTCTAAAAATTTGATTGAGACACTCAGATAATTTTCTGTCCAAGATCTAAAAGTATTTCCGGAAATTAAGAATCTGAAAGTTCTATATTTGATTATGTTTAGCCCTCTTGTAACGTGTCACCGAGATACACATTGCGTGTATTAGCTCAAAGAGATGATTAAAGGTTGCTATTGCGCATAATTAAGTTTATCAACAGTGGCTGTGAAAAATTAGCTTTGACCAACTTCAAAACACGTTTAACTTGTCTGATATTTCCCCATAATCTAAATCTTTGGGCATTTGAGAACAATTAAGAAACCTTTAGGATAATGGTGATAGATGTAGCCAGAAAATGTAACCCAATGACGCTGTAACTTGAGAATGACGACGGTTGTATTCTCATAAATAGATTTCGATCACATATTTTTTTCCAAAACCAAGTTTGAAATCCAATCACACCTAGAGCGCGTCCGTTCGATCCGAACGAACGTAAATATCAGGGACGTCGAAGGAGTGATAGAAAATTAGATTCAATAGAAATTACGACCCTCGAGGCGCCTTACCCACGTCCTCGCGAAAGAAAATCATTCCCCACAGCACCCCCTAGCTACCCCTTAGATCCACAAGTTGAGCTTGTTAAACCTTGCTCCCCCCCGCCGTCTTAATAGGGAGAGACGGGCCAAAAATGCCTCCCGAAATCTGAGGCCGGGATCGCGCAAAAGGAAAGTCTCTCTCTCTCTCTCTCACTCTCTGGCTCGGGGAGAGGAGAAGGACTAAGGGAAGGATATGGGCGAGGGTGTGCTGTCGGAAGAAGTGAGGATCGTGAGCGTGGAAGGGGTGAGAGGAGATCCACGTTTCCACGGCGTGACACTAGACGGTGAGTGGGAAAAGGAACATGGACAGGGAGAGAGAACGGAAGAGAGGAATGCGCGAGGTAGTATGAGCACATGAAGAGAGAGAGGGAGAGGAGAATAGGATGAGTCTCGCGAGGGAGATAGGCGGAGGGAGTAATGGAAGAAGAAGGAATGGAAGGAAGAGATGGGGAAGAGCCGAGCTTATGTTGAAGAAAAGAGGAGATTCGGGAGGGTGGGATGAGAACGGGAGAGATTGGCTTTACTGGGGAGAAGACAGGGGGAGGACTGGGATGCGGGGTTGAGGGCCGGGGAGAGCATAGCGGGGCAGGGTAGTTCGCATAGTGAGTGAGGGTGGGCGAGAGATTGACTGGATCGGGACGGTTCGGTCTGGGGGAGAAGAGGAGGGGGGAGAGTGAAGAGCCACGTCCTGGTGTGGTGGATGATGTTGAGGATGTTGGGGACCTTTCTCCTCTCATCCCCTGCCCCATTCGCCCCCCATCTCCCACCTTCCCCACCCCACATACCAGGAAGAGGCCGGCTCAGAGAATCGATAATATCCGGAGTTTGCTCTTGAAAAAGAAAACGAAGGGAGACAGGTGGGTTGGGTGATGCTGGAGTGGGGGGGGGAAGAGCTGGGTGAAAGGTTAGAGGGGGTGGGGTGGGGAGAAAGGAGTGGCGAAGAGAGATCGCGGTGGAAAAAGAGATGTTGGGGAGGGAGAGAGGTTTGGTATGGGGAAGTGTCGGCGTCGAGGGGAGTGGCGGGATTCAAACGTGCCTGGGACCTCCTCTCTCTCTCTCTATTTTCACCCCACCCTTGCTCCTCTCCCTCCTCTTCATCTCCACCCATTCCCCCTCTTTCGTTCCTTCCCACTCGTTCTCCCCATCCTCCTCGACTCATGACTCCTCTACATCCTCCTTCGCGTCCCCTCGATCCCGTGTCCCCGCAACCCTAACGAGGCCAGTCATGGAAAATGCACTCGGTGTATAACTCTCGAGGCAATAGATCCCTCCGTGCCTATACGGCTACCACATCTCGCAGAACGTTGTGATGTATATTATTCAGCAAATATACTCTCCGCGTCTCAGTCATCGTTTCCGTAACCCGCCCACCGTCGCTTGTATTATCAGTATTTTGGAGATACCCTAATTATCCTCAATCCCTCACTTCCACCTTCTCGTTCAACAGTTGCTTTGATACATCTCTCGACTACGGAACACAAGAATAGCGCCTAATGATTCCCGGGAGCACTGAATCCGTTTGATAGTTACTAAAATGCTTTCCAGGGCGCCCACGTTCGCAAACATATTTGCAAATTGCTTCTAATTTTGGAGGTATTAGTTGTGTGAATATAAAACGCATTATATCAACTTATTATTGATTCGTTTATAAATGAGGATTTGCCAATTTGTGAGGTATTATTACGTCTTCTAAAGGAAATGCGGTGAAGGGTCGAGAGAAAGCACTAATTCCGACTATTTGATAGCTGAGAAAATTATAAAAGCTTCCATGATAGTGGAATCATGTTCTCAACAGCCCGTTTGTGTCTAGCTGCTTTCTTTAATGTAAATTTTAAATAAACCATTAGCCTAGCTATCAAATACAGATTCAGGTGTGATGTGGTTGAACTATTCCATAAGAACAGAGACGAAGACTACTACAATTATCCAATAAATATTTATTTATTTAGTGGAAAATTGTGGTAGTCTTCGTCTCCGTTACTACCGTTATCAATCCTAAGGTCGGCTTGATAGGTGTTGGTAGAGTTCACCCAAAATTAGTCATACTTTAATCCAACTCCGAGAGAAGTTCAGGTTCATAGCTACGCATCAGACGCGCGTTGACCGGTGCGAAATGTTGCTGGAGGTCATTCACGTGCCAGTGATAATCAGCGTTCCCAGATAAATCCGAAACACGGTGCCGCCGCATGGAAGATAGTCGCACTGAAATGATTTCACCTTTTCGGGGCACTTCATGCGTGCGGCAATTTTTCTGTTTCCAACCTGTCACCGATATGTTTTCCTCGCTATTCCTCTCATAGCGTCAACCGACTTCGCTTCCCGCATCCCCGTAAACACGTGATCTCCCGAAGAGAAACAACTGGACCCGCCCGACGCATCTGAGCATCGATCATTGAAAAAGTTCTCCCTCGACCACCCGCCCTCCTACTCCCCTGCGTGCTTCCCTCTATCAACCCGGGCTGCATTCGTTTATCTGGCAACCGCCATTTCCCTCACTACCGCTTTTGTTCATGTGCGTGCCCCCTTCGTTTTCACTATCCTGACCTCTTCCCTCTGGCCTCTCTCCGCCTGCCGCCACGAGAGAGTCGCACTCAACTCCCTCGAGCGTTCATTTCGTCGTCGAAATCCGTTTTGTTTAGGAACGTTCAGGCTTTCAAAATAGTCGTGGGAACCCCATATGGTATGTGTATCCGGAAACAAACAACTAACAAGGATAAATATATAAAATCAAAGCAGTCACTTAAAACACAATCTCACAAAATAAAACGTAAAGCTCAAATGGCTTTTAAATGTTCAGTGTACTATATGCCCAAACACCTTCAGGAAGGTTCAATGAAGAATGGGATTCAAAGGTTAAATTTAACCGAAAAAGTTCGGGATAATATCGCTCATTCCTTCACTGCCTTCAGTAGAAGGTTTTTTCGAACCCACCGAAACTTTAAAAACTTACTTTGAATTTATCGTTTTATTTTGTATGTTTCTTTCTATCCACTATCCAAGTGGATAAAATATTATTAAAGTATAATTATTAATATTAATAAATTAAATTATTATCTAAGTTAAATTATTATCTAAGGGCACTCCTTCGGACACTAAGCGATATTTTCCGTACTCAGTCTCCGTCCGCGGTCACCGAATTTCCAACAATCTGAACTCTCTTGTGTATGCTATATCTCTCACTCATTTACACATCACTCTTCTTAACCGCGAATATCCAGTGTTCCTTTCAAATAAAAAAATCCACAAAACTTTCACGCGACCAAACTTTCCCGAGACTACCTCGCACATCTCTCCATCTCTACATTTTGCTTCCCAGGGATTCAGTCCCACAAAACCTCGGACACCTTTCCCCTATTCTGAATAATCACAAAAAACGACAAAATACTGGCTAAATGTCCTTCCGTAACTTTTAAATGACTTGCCAGTTTATCCGACTAATTGAAACCCAATAAACCACTATCTAAAACCTCTGTTGTCCACAAATCCACACAGACACGTTGTAAAGTGCAGTATGTCTGTACTTTAAAGTATGTATGCCTATATGTCTCACCTTCACCACTCCTTGCCTTTCTTCGCAACTGATCAATCCCATCCCACTGTACTTCCACATGTACATCCCATTATATAAATTATCAACTGTACTGCAGACTCTGTCCCTCCTTTGCATCGGGCCAAGCACCATAACCATCAACATTCGCACAAACAATCATCCCAAATCTCAATCAACCCTGCGTCTACATTAGTCTCTCTAAAAATTCCCAAACATGCCTCCCTCCAGAATATTTCCTTTAATGACTGTTGCGTTAGAATGAATGTATCGACTATCGCCTCCCTTCCCCGTTCAGACACACCACTCAAGATCAAAACCCTCGAAGCGGCTTGATTATGCTCCTAAGAGCATAACCCCGGCTTGAACCTTGCCCACTAGGGGATAACTTCCGTCGACCCCAGTTCCTACCGCCTACCATGTTACTCGTACCTCACAGGTCAATTTCGCAGGGGTCCAAGTGATCAGGCGAAATTGTCAAAAGAGCAACCTTCTGAGCTTCCGTCAGTATTTTGGGGACCATTTCTGGCACACACCTTTCTCATCGCTAAATCTTCTGTAAGAATGCAATTCACTCAGGCGTCAATCGGCATTGAGAATGTCTCTCACATTTTAGTCGCACTGTGTTGTTGACGGACGTCCAGAGCGTTCTTTGCAGTCAACCTCACCTCAATCCTTCCGAAATATCTTGTGCTAACGGAAAACCATTCCTTAAAACATTCCTCCATCTCCTGAGCTCGATTTTTCCAGCTCAACATAAGCGTGTAGAGCTGGAACAATCTTGAATTTGTGACGTGACCCTCAAAGAGGGGCTCATTCAAGTAGTGATTCAAACGTGTTTGCCACAAATGACAAAATGTCCACCGTCTATGAATTCAAGAGATTATTTTTCTGATAAATAAATAAATATGTATATATATACTTTATATAAATATTACCTTCCAAACTGCGAAAATATATTAACACTGTTAAAGAACAATGGAAAAGGGATAGAAGCGCGCATAAAGACCAAAGTGAGGAAGATGGAAGGGTCCAGATTCCATGTTTCCTTCTTTTATATAAATATAATTATTTTCATTCATATAAATTTGCAAAAATCTTTGTGGACACACATACGTTGTGTGTCTACATACACACATCTACACACACACACACAAAAAAAAATAGATTATATCCCTCTCAACCCCACGACCCCTGCTCTCGAGTAAAAAGAAAGACCCCGCTGGGTCTGTCAGTTTCCGTGTGTGGACTGTTGCGATAGTGCCGTGGCCCCTACCCTCGCCCCGTATCTCTGACTGCTCTCCCCGTCCCTTCCCATCTGGAAGGTGAGAGGGACCATAATAGATTCCGCCGCGTTTAATAGAGATATTCCCTTTCGGTCCAGTATCCCGTTTTTACGCCGCGCCCCACCAAAAAGTGCTCGCATCGCCATGGGCCGCGGGGTCGTTCATCATTAACACGTAGCCTGGGGAGGTCCGAATGAGGAGATTCTACTATTTCGGCGATGACAGTGAACACATCCGGAGGCGAAGAAAGTTGCGACGCATGAAAGTCGCAGCGTTCGGAAAGACATTGTTTATCCATAAAAAAACATCGCAATTTCAAGGTGGACGACATCAAATGAAAATTTTACATGTTTTGGAGTGGAAAAATCCGCTCGGCTGACTGAACATCCTTTCCAAATCAGACTTGGTGCTAATGAAGCCACAATGTAAATGAAAATCAATAAAATTCACATGTTTACCATAAAAAATATTTCTCACAAATTCTAAAATTTCTGTAGCGATTTTTGTTGATTATTTCTTTGATTGATACTCGTTACTTTCTTTTTTCTAATTAATTGTATCGTAGTGGTTTGAGCTGTAAAAATGGACAGTAGAGTAGTCGGTGAGAAACCGATACATGAATAATTTTTCTGTCAAACACGCGGATAAGGAAAAATCTGAGTGCCATCGAAATGAACCTATATTCTGCTTGTAAACAAAAAAATTCCGAGACCGTAAACTTGAAGTTTACGGTATCGGCATTTTTTTGTTTACATTGATTCACGACCGTAGCTCGACCGTTCCTTGTATATTTAAATTATATATTCTGCTTATTTAATTTAATGGCGTATTACTAATATGTAAGAAAGATACAAATATCGCCAATGAACACTGTTACCAATGGGGGCACATGCAACTTGTGTTTGTTTAATATAATGAAGTTAAGTCAACTTTACTTTCCCTGGATGGAAAAATTTAAAATTCCATCAGGTAATTTATCCATCATTCCTTCAAACTTTCCTAGGCCACTTGAATTAGGTTCGCAATAGCATGTTGATTTAACTCTAATGTAATTTCGCTGTTAAAGGTAGATTTTGAATGATCACTAACTACTATTATTAAGAACTACGCGTTGTAATATTTCAATATGGAAAATGTTTTTATATGAATGGTTATATATTTAAAATCTTTTGTAAAAATTAGTAGTCTTTATTTTCTCTTAATTTGTCTTTAATGAACTTTAATATTTTTTTAGTAGCTCAAGTGTTGTTTTGATGGAATAAAAAAAATGTTTATGGTAAAATAAGAAGGAAAGACGGTTGGATCCCTAATTTTCCCTAACTTTGTGTAAGGGATGTTTGTATAAGGGATGATGTAAGGACCCATTGCCGTCGAAAATTTGTTCAAGCCCGCTGCTCTAGAGATTTGACAGAATATTGGAACCATTTACTAAAAAATAAATAATCAAGTTTCATTTAAGGATGAGTTAGCTGACCAATTACTTCTTAATTTGTTTTTCTATATATTTGCTGAATATCATCTGTAGAGGTCGGTTGGGTTTGATGAGAGCCCTTCACCAACTAACGAAGGCCACACTCGTAATAAATCCGGTAGGTCATGTAGCTGTTCCTATAGAGCACGACGCCAATACCCTGAATTGATTCCATTTCCTTTATGCCATCCCAGGTTGGCACATTCTCGACCTCCGAAGAACTTCTTTCATCTTTTAGAGCGAGGTGAACGAGAGAAGATACCCCTCTCAAGTTTATCCCACTTTTCCTTTGCCTTTGTGTTATTTCCAACATATTTCTCTCGGTGGGGACTTATAACCTTCCCCTTGCCTCGACCATTTCATGTGCGGTTATCCGATTGATGTGTTCCTTCAAATCGATCCGGCAATCAGCCAATTTCTCTAATGGCACGTGAGGATTCTGCTAGTATGGTGGGTGGAAAATAGAGTTGAAGAGTATTTCATATCTTTGTAGACATATAATTAATGCAGAGTTAGAGTCAATCACATCTATGTTTAAAATGGGACGGTGGTTCGGTCTCAAGCCGAGTGCCTGTTCTCTTTAGTGTGGGCTATGGGATAACAACAAAGAGTGAACTAAGTTTCTCGAATCTCTCCACATTTGAGTCTTCTCAAATCATCCGAACTCCTGATCCGCTGGAGGAAATTCTACTTCACGCGTTCAGGCATATTCACAACATTGCAAATGCTGCATCATTGACTACTAGACTAATCCCGGGCGTTTCAAGCATGAATATACTGGAGAACTTGTATGTTATTCCTGCTGGATTAAAAGGGATTATCATCGCAACGACTGGTTTGTAACAATATGACATTAAAGCACGTCAATTTACAAATTCCTTTCAGGAGGCGACTAAATATCATTTTCAATCTAATAAAACCTCAAAAAAAGTACTCTTGCCATCATGGTTTGCCTTTAAAATTGGGGTTATAGCTTGCAATTATAATAACTTCTGTCGGTCATGCTCTCTAAAAAAATTAATCAGTATGTAAAATATGATATATATATGTAAGTTATGACTCTTTTAAAACATTTCCTGTGAACGTTTGGATATCTTTAAGCCAGCGAAATCATCATTTGTGAATAAAAAATGTCCCACGAGTACCTTAGGTAATTTGCCATCGTCAAGACTCGTGAATGAGTTTTGAGAAAACAATTTACACCCAATAAAAGTCAATACATCCATATTTAGCTCTGCGCAAATAATTAACCCTTGACTTCTACTCCCCACTGTGTTTGCAGATTGAATTATTTCGAGACGATTGATTTCCATTTTCTATACTCCATTATATTTTTATTTTTCATTAAGTTTCATGAAATTTATCATGCATCAAGTTGAAACCAACCAATTAATATCTGAATTATGTGAAAATTAGCCAGAGGAAAGACTTTGAAATTTATATTTTTGAAGTTTGCCATTAGTTTAATATTCTCTGAAAAACAGTGAACTAATTGGAATATATGGTCCCTCATTATCGAAACACCTAATGGTACTCTTCAAAGATACAGCTTAGAGACTCATGTTACCATTTCTCCACTCTTCCTCAACGCATGACAGACGGGGGAGGCCGCCTCGCCGCACTTTCGACAGTAATGAGGCAGTTATTAATCATACTGCGGAGAAGCTAGGGAAGAAAAAATTTCTCGCCCCTCGATTGCGTTGATGGATATAGTAAATTCATTGTTCATAAAATCCTTTCCCTTGGGAACAACTTAGGATGTTATCATATATTCCGTAGGTCGTTACAGCAGGTACAATTGCCAGAAGCCTGGCTCTTTCATAAAGACATCACATAGTACTTATTTAACTCATTTCAATGCTATAGCGTTCATTTCATGGTAATCTTATCTTGAGTCGACTTGAAAAACAATCACTAGGCAGCCAGCTTGCAGTTTTTTTGTGATATACGAAGTTGCATGACACTTCTGAATTGCGTGGTGAGGATATTAGACGTTAAAATTACCTACACTAATACTTTCATTGTATGTTGGAAAGCTTAGTTTTATCTATCTAAGAGACTAGGATTTAATTAATATATTTATCTGTTTGTATTTGCAGACAGATTTAAGTACTCCTTCTTCCCTCGCATGACACGTAACCATAGCAAAATTGAACAAAAGCGTCCGAATATATTTACTTAAAGATACATCATATGATTTCGTCAAGCACACCAGTTAGTGCATGACATTTACAGAAATGTATGTGTTTATTTATATGCAAGAGTGTTTTTTGAATATGAACTAATACAGATTCAAATGCATGTGTGAACTAATATTTCTGCATGAATGGTTGTTGCCCAAATACCCCAGATATTTGGGCACCAACCCAAATACCCACACACGCCACATACTTGGCATTGGATTGTGAGGTTTATTGTAGCTGTTTATCTTCCACACTTTCCCTGCAAAACTTTACCATCATGAATTCAGACCAAAGATGATAAATGATTCAAGCCCAAATTCGCGGTATTAGCGCACTCTAATTGCTCAAAATCGCTGATATCCTTGAGCTTTTCCCCATTTGTAATTATGAATCACATGTATTACCCGAGTAAGCATAATTTGTACAAACAAGTAGTTTTGACAGATCGGAATAGAAGTAATAGACTATTCTCACAATCTGCGATATAACTCTCAGTATGGCCGGTCTTCATTAAACCTTCGTTTATATTTGGACACATTAATAGCAGACATTGGATATATAAAATTTTGAGATGATATTAAAGGAGTTTTTAAAAACGGGAAACCTGAAAATGAATTTTCTTCTTCAAATATTGTTCAAGCATTAAGACGTCACTTTTTCAAGCGCAAGCTGTTCATTAAAAACACTGGAAAACTTGTCCGCAATATTGAATGGTCTTTTATTTTGAAGAATAATGTGAATAATCCGCATTATTGACTACTCTTTCTATAGCTAGCTTGAGTAAACTATTTTCCATGCCTCGCTCATCAGTTGACAGATTGGAACATTGGATTCTGATGAATTTAATTTTCTCGGTAACTGCTTGTTTGCATTTCATGGAAATACTAGAGAAATGCTCCATCAAAATAATTGTTCTTCATAAGCATCTTTCAATTTGAGGATAAAGGAAATACTTGTAAAAAAATATAAAGAAGTAAAAATCTTCTAAACTACTATTTTCGTGGAAAAAAATTCAGCTCAGCAGTTGTAAAAAAATATTTCATCTGTTATTTTTTTATTTTTTCATGCTATTTTAGTTAATGTTTTCGTGACTTTTATTCTTTGTGTCGAAGTTTTCAAATTAAAGGGTAGGTAACTTTGGGGGTAAAAGCAGTGCTCCTATTTCGCTTGCAATAGATATCAGTTTTCTTTCACAAAGCTTTGTGGTTTCAAAAAGCATACACATAATGATTCAATCCATGTCTATGTTAAACCCAAATGCATTTGAAACCCCACATATTGGGGTGCTCTAATAGCATTGCCCAATAGAGCGCATTTTTCGCCCGTCAGTCTATCATTCCAGGCCAAAGCCGACGAAACAACCACTCTCTACTGGCCACTGCCCATTACGTTCTTATCTCTGTAAAATATTGGACGTCTCGAAAGAGATTTTTCTCGTCATTCTTACAAACCGGTTTTTGATAAAGGTTTTGGGATATTCCAGGATGGTTTTCAATGGTTATGAATCATTGAAATTTCATTTCCCAAAATTTTCCTGAACAATTTTCCATTTTCCTTCAACTCTGGAAGCTATCATAAAAACAACCAAGACAAAATTTGTATTTCTCAAAGAATATTCACTTCCAAAAGTCACAGATCCTCATTGCCTATGGAAAAAAAAATTAATTCCCGTCCGAAATTGGGATCGCTTTTCAATTAAATCAGCATAGCAAATATTTTCTCATTCGTCTGTTTATGAAATCTTATTGAGCGGTGAATCATTTTGAGTGCCATCCGGCGTCAGCATCTCGAGGGACGTGTTCATTTTAAATCCAACGCACGCCGTGAATGCTGCTCTCGTGGCAACGACGAGCGTCTTCAACAAGCGGTGACCAAAACCTCGATTCGAAGAATACCGGCCCGTGTAGTGAACTGATCACTAAAAGGATTCCTCCTCCTCCCACCCCCCGACTCCCCCACTTCGACAATAATCCCCGTGGCACACGAGAGCGAGGGAATCCATATCCCGGACAATGGTGAAATGAAGCGCGCTCTCTTGAGCTTCCGTTTCCACCGCAAGAAAAGGAGAAGCAAGCTCGTAGAGCAAGCCCCCAAGCGACGGGAGCAAGGTGACGAGACGTGGAGGGGACGAGGGCAAGGAGGGGCGCACAAACCTCGATGGTGGGCGGGAGGAGAGGCAGGCAGTGGTACGGCGGCAGGGTCGCATTCGAGCAGGGTAAGCATCGTACACACACACACACACACACACACACACACACACACAAGCACAACCCCCCTTCCCCCCGTGGCTAAGGGGGACGCTCAGGGCACCACCCTCTTCCGCTCTCTACCTCTCTCCATGTCATAGTTCCCGTTTCCCTGGGGTACCACACAACCCCCTCACGAAGGAAAGCAGGCGTGATATTTCCCGCTGCCACCTCCCCACCCCCACCTCGCCTCCTCCCTTCTCTCCCTCCCCCTCTGACCTGTTGATATCGGGGAGGAGCGTCCTGTGTGTGTGTGAGTGTGTGCGTGGGTGGGGGACGGGATAGGGGAGGGGAAGGCCCTGGAGATGCAGAGGCGTAAAATCAGGAACGGGGGGAGGAAGTGCGGGGGTGGAGTGAGAGGGGATGGAGAGGGGGGAGGGGATTTTGGATGACTGCGTTGTAGATATATCCCTACCCCAAGGCGGACGAGGTGTCCACCTGAATTTAAGGAATGGAGATTCTCGGGAAGAGGATTTGAAAAGGCTTTGCATCAGTTTTTAGCGATCGGGAGATTATGGAGACGGTGAATAAGAACATGAGCTGCGGCTTGGGAAGCAACGGGAAGCACTTTGACGGAAATAAATTTCCAGTGGGAGGCAGATACGTCATATGGGGTTCCTCGAAGACGATGTTGTTAGACATCCATCTCCAGGGGGTGGAGGTGGCTGAGCGAGAGCAAGGATGATGACCCTCGAGGTCCTGATACATTTAGCTGTAGAGAAGAGAAATATTCAATGCATTAGAATAAGCTGCATCTGTATTCTTTATGCTCCTGTGATCTAAGTTAAGCGATCTTGTGGTGTTCTTTTCAAGCATGATTTTTTCAGGATTTAGTAATGGCATCGATGAAATTAACTCTTGTTATTCCTAGAAATACTATCCACTGTATTCTATGAGTGTTATTTTATGCATATTCAAACCTATCCATATTGAATTGTAGTTGGAACGATTGAATTAAAACTCTATTTAGAAAGTAGATGAAAACGATTTATTTACTGCCTTGGAATTACGCGAATCTCGGTAAAAGGCAGTGGAGCTTAAGAATAAGGTAAACTGTATATAACTGATAGCCTTAAAAGCACATTGAGTGCTGTTCAAGTAAAGATATTTTCATATCAAAATTAAAGTATGAGCATTTTTCGACGATTAGTATCATATTGAGAAACACTGGGAGTTGTTGTTTAAATATCTAAAATAAATACTCGTTCGTCAATAGCCTGTGATAAATTTCAATGGAAAGCGATGTTAAATTAGAACATTGATATGTTTGTTGCTGAATAATCGTAAGGGCGCCAGTGAATGTCTGTAATTTCCTACTATGAACTTCCGAATGAGTTAGTAAAAATGATTGCTTTCATGAAACCATATCTTTGATGATATGATGATTCTGTAGACAAATTCTCATTCCTCTGAAAGTTAAACCAACGTCATCACATCAAATGAGAAGCCATAATATGCTTGGATTTGGGAGAGCAAAATTTTTAAGATTCATTTCCCCACGGCTTGGAGTCATGTCATAGCTTTGTCGCTCGATTCTATATGCGCCTCACAGTTAGTTGAATGACTAAGAGGCTTCAACTAGCTTCTTTTACTAACGGTAATAATTCGCTCGATCTTGAAAATGTGGTGCATCATTTACAATAGAATCCCTAGTGAAAAACTCATAGCCTTCGACTATGTTCCGTGCATAAGATTAACAATTCATTACGGCAGGTAAGGAGAGTTCATTGACATCTGACCATTTGCGGGAACGTACGAAATAACGCTGTGCAAACGCCGAAAATGAGAAATCACTCGGCCCAGCAAATAATACCAGCTTGGTAGCAAAGGTTCCGTAGTCGTGAAGTGAAAGGAGCCTCCGGGAATCCTTTTGTCCTTCTGATGCGTGTACGCATTCTGCCCCTCGACGAGCAAACAAGTAGGAAGGGGGTAAAGGATTCTTTCTTCTCGAAGGGATGAGATCCCTTCGCCCGTTTGGAGAGGGAAAGTGGGAGCGGGTAGTGTGGCTCTTTCCAGTATTTTCTTTCAAATTTCCCGTAAGGTCAGGATAAGCGTTGAAAGGGCCCGAGGGTAAAAAATGAGCAAAGGGAGAGGGGACGGTAATGGCGGTGTTGGCAGAAAATAAATTGAATCGCAATGCTCTTGAGCAGCTTCAAATTAGAGGATTTTCTATTATTCTCGGTCCATTTTATTTAGGCAGTCGGATCACCAACGATGGGAAAGTCTTGAGGGTCGTACTTAGCAGAAAACCAGAAGCAAAGAAGGAATAATATCAGGACAAACATCTGAGCACAAGATGAGAGGTCATAAATACTTTTACATGGAATATATTTTTCTTCATCTGTGAGACTTCTAGGACAGGGTGATTGGAGGAAAGTAGACTGAAAGAAACAAAAATCATGTGCTAGAAAAAATTATAGATAAAAAAATATTAAGTGACTGTGTATACGTTCTTCAAAGATGTGGCGAAGGGAGAATTCTGTGGAGACAAGGTAAAGAGTAAAGCTATAATTTAACATCATGACAACTGTTTAGGAAGGATAAATTACGGGAAGAGAACTTTAGAAAGTTAAAGATATCATCAGTAAAAAAATGAAGCTAGACAAAATAGGAAAGATGTCATATTTAGGATAGCTAACCCATCTGGTAGTATATAGTTTGCGGCCTTGAATCCTACATAGGTCATTGATTTCCTTTGCTCTCTGCTGAGGTCTGGCCAGGTGATATGGTATGACCATAGACGTTGGAGATGTTATAATTGGAATTTAATGCAGACACGCGTGCAAGGAAAGTGAATCATAAATACATACTAGTATATTACCATATGGTAGATAATTTTGGGGGCACAAAAATTATCCACCTTGACTGGAAAACGAACCCGAATCCTTTGATGTCCAGCCGAGTGCTTCAGCCAGTTACGTAGCAACCGATTCGTCCTGTTACACTTTGGGTTTATCGATGAATCCAGGTTCGAATCCCGGTCAAGGTGAATGATTATTTTACGTCGTCAAATTCATGCAATTGTGTGCACATTAGCGGATAACTATGCCGAAGTTACTCTTTCTGCATTACCAGCAGTTCTTTACGTTTAACTCGGGATCGACAGTCCGTGATGACATGGACCACCTTGGAAGGAAGACCCATCTCTTCTTCTCCCTATTCTCTCCTAGGGAACGTAGATTTGGAGGGAGAGGAGAAACGCAGTAGGTAGCGAAGTAATAGAAGGCCGTGAACGCAGAGTGTTCCCCCTATCCGGAAATTGTGGATCGACAGGGATAGAGGGATGATATAAAAGACGTTACAGGGGTGAGGATGAACCGGAGAAGAGAAAGAAGCGGTCGAGGACAAAAAAGGTCCCTTGTTTCATGGCTCCCCGGCCCCCACTTCCATGCAGCTCTCGACCAGTCCCAGAGGGTGGAGGTCTAAAATTACCGGGTAACGGGTAGATCATCGCCGGGGATTGTATTCCTCCCTGCCCCCGGAGATATTCCTTAGAAGGGTGGACGGATGTATGATCTCGAGAGAGAGAGATAAGGGGGAGGTTTCCTTATTTTTACCATCCCTCTCACCGCAAGAGGAGAAAGTGAGGTCGAATTGTGGCGGAGGAACGTGATATACGAGGTGACCGTGGGATTTTTAAGAGCGGGAGGATGAGTAACAGATTCTCCCTCGAGAGAGAGAACGGGGGTGGGGGGAGGTGAAAGTGTAGCGTAAATATTATATATATGATGGGGATAAGATAACTATGAGTTAATTGAAAAGTTTCTTCGACCGCACGTGAAGCTAGCGTCCGTTATGTGAGGAACCGTGCGGCGGAGATCATGCGTGATTTGCAAATCAGGATGTCGAAGAGCGGTGGCGAGGAGGAAGAGGAGTGGGAGATGAGAGCGCACGAAAAACATCGAATGCGTTATTTTTTCTTTCAAGCAGGTAGGTTAAAACTTTTTATACCTACAAATTAAACTCGGGGTCACAAAAGAGAAAGGTTCCCCGTAGTTGAAGGAGAGCGTTTCGAAGTTTAATTTTTATTTCGTTTATAAAAGTATTTTACGAAGTTGAAACATCTGCTCTCCCCGTTTGCATATATGGGAAAATGGGAAAAAAGCCCAGGACATATTAAAAAAAAGCTGTACAAAAAAGTTAAAGCGACATGTCGTTAATAAGACTCGATTTTTTTTATACATTATAATGGGTTTCATTCCACACACTTCCACTAATAATATATGACTTCAGAGTAAGTTAGGAGTAAAGGATTCAATGTCCGCTCTATTATTGAACTAGCACATCGACCACTGCGTACAAGCTTTCCCTCCCCCATCTAGTAGCCTGGGATTTAAGCGCCCTTGTCAATAATCAAGACGATATGCTATAGTTTAACGTGGACTGGATTATTTGGTAAACCACATGCCAAACTTTTCATCTTTAAATAAATCTTCAATCCGCCAGAGGAATGTTCTTTGGTTATTATAACATCATTGAAAAAATGGAAACCTGACACGTTCTCGAAATTTTAGTTATTTTTAAATCTAATATAAGTAACCGTTAATAAACTATCTGTGGGTAATAATAAAATGCATACCAATAACATTAACAGAAGCATCATCAGTTTTCATGAAAAATCTTGAAATTTAATTTTATTGACCAGTTTAGATACATAAGGGAAGTGTGAATTCAAATGGGCAGTGGTAGACGACTTGCGCAGGTACGGATAAAATTATATATTCTTTAGCCTCCTGGCAGATACATAAATAAGTGGTAGGCATCATCCTGAAGAACAAATGAGGAAAGCGTATAGGAATTAATGCTGACAACCAGTGCCACAGAGTAACAAATGGGAGAGCAATAAGAATAACATCTTTTTTATAGTTCTCTGTCTATCAAAAGGAAGATAGACTCATATATTATCGTATATTAAATTATTGAAAAATTGGACCCTATAACCCGGAAAAATTTAATTATCCTGAATACTAGAATTAGATTACTTCATCATTCATTCAATAATGATTTAAACAGGCATGTGTGTTTTTTTAGAGATTTTACCTATGAACTAACATGAATTTAATTGTATTTCAAGACTAATGTACTAATAAATGCAATAACTGCACTCATGCCCTAACATCCCCCGCCAGACTCCCTTAAGGTGGCATACGTGGTATTGTGTAGATGTAGATAGATATTAATGGGCCTGTATGATAAAATGGTTGGCGAAGGTAAAGAGGAAATAAGCGTAGGTCAAATTTGATTTGGGAAACGAAATGGCATAAGTGAGAAATCGCGGTGAAATTCTTATATTAAAGGGAAGGAATGCATCAAAATAAAGAACTGAAGACATGTATAAAACACCGGAACCTCTGGAAGTTGATTCAAAGGACAATGAGAACTGAGTGGAAATTTGTATACATTACCCTGATATACTGAGATGAGAATTCGACAATGCAGTGAAAGGCCTCAAAAATAAAAACCACGTACATCTATCTATCTACCTCTACATGGAACTCTGCAAGCCACCGCTAGGAAGTGTAAACAGGAAGTGATCCAACGCCAGTCATCCAGCATGAAAAATTAAGATTTTTCGTAATTGTTAGTTTCCAATAAATGTGTAAAACAAATCAAATAATGGAGTTAACGTTAAATACAGGTACGTTTACTATGGTATATAAGAGTTAAATACTTCAATACGTATGAGGGACGAGCAAGGGGGGCTAGGTTAATGTAAAACCATGCCTAATATATTCATGTTGGACATGGTAAAATAATTTTAAAATAATTCCGATTTAATTTTTAAAATTTGGATAAATAACACAAATATCGACTGCAAAAATCAAAAACGACCTCAGCCCCGCGATGCACTGCAAAATAAAACTAATGAAGCGCGTGAAGTTTAAAAGTGATTTTGGTTTTGTTCGTGCTCAACAGATTAATAAGGGAAATGATAAAATAAATTGAAAACAACTATGATTCAATTTTTAAATACTCGGATAAAAAAAACACATACATCCACTGCAAAAATCAAAACGACCTCACCACCACGATTCATAGCTAAATAAAACTAATGAAGTGTGTACAGTTTTAAAGCGATGCTCTTTTGGATACATTATTTGCGTAAATTCTTCGTCAATCCATAAAAATGTTGTTCATTTATTGAATCAAGTATGTCAAAAATGTGTGCCATTTCATGTAAACATATGCATGGAAACAAACAAATGTATATAAAATGTATGCATTTAAACATACGTTTAATCTTCCACCACAAAAAGGAACCACTGGTGGTATATCTGCCATTCATCACTCTCATGCATTCTACGAATCTGCAC
This sequence comes from Hetaerina titia, assembly GCA_037158775.1. Classification (NCBI taxonomy): domain Eukaryota; kingdom Metazoa; phylum Arthropoda; class Insecta; order Odonata; family Calopterygidae; genus Hetaerina; species Hetaerina titia. The sequence goes on along the minus strand of CM073769.1, from coordinate 85,474,271 downwards.
CAGAACGCTCCGAATCAGTCCATAGAATCATTAATCGACAAAATGGTGGTCAGCTGACAATGAATTGATTTTGACAGGGGAAAAATCTTATTATCCGCAGAATTTACCGGTAAAATCTCAATATGGCGAGTGATCTCGAACATCGCTCCGATGAATAGAAAAGAAGGGTGTTCAAAACAATTTATGCTTTTTTCATCATATACTGGAACTTTTGGTTGTTTTCTTCATCATTTCTTTGTCATAGAAACATGCGTTGACGTCGTGTAGAAGACATGACTATAAATTTTCTCCCTCGTGAATTTTCCGGGTCAGAGAATACATGTTTGGAAGATAAAAATTGAAAATATCCCGAGCAAACTGATATTGTATACTACACTCTTCATTTTCAATTATTCTTTGGGTTATTTTTGTTCCCTATTCATTTTATTTTCGTCTTGCTGAGGGTTTTCATTATATAAATTGAATTGGCAACAGAAAATGTTGAAAAATATTGTTTACATTTGTTGGAAAAACGACTCCATCCGTCGTCGGGGTGTATGGATGCGTTGTCAATTTTACTTCCTCCACTACGCATTATATTAGAATTTGTTGTGTCATAAATGTATTTATGAATTTTATTTAGGCCCTTATTGCTGGCGATATTAGAAATGCTGAGTGTGGAAAAATTGAAATAAGTGAATGAGAATACTAAGTGATGACCGTCGAGTTGTCATGAACGACAGGAATACATCCCATTCTTAATTATTTTATTTGCACTCCCGAAATGATCGGTGGATAACTGAGAGGTATTATTCGAGTTTATTGATTTTTGCAAAGAATTCCGCTAATTTTGGTGATCTAAGTATGGCTTATTTCAGGTTTTTTTTATTTCACGCTACGAATGTTGACCGGTTATTTATAGTAAGTTATTGTGTGCTTATCCTTAAAAAAAGGTATTAAAATGTGTTGGAAAGAGTTGTTTTATTTTTACCGACTCTAATTTTTGTCTAGTCTTGAATCAATAATGATAGATTTCCCGCTGTCGTGACTTAGTTATTTTGAAGATGGCAATGGCTGCTTCAATCAATTCCGAGCCGACGGCTGCCGTGACAGCATGTTATACGCTGGATCATTGCCGTTTTATTTCTGAAGTTAGGAGTCAATTTTGTTTTCTATTCATTTTCCCCTCGTTCACGGTGACTTCCTTCATCCGTCATTGATTGGGTCGACGCCACCCTCATTCCATTCTCATATCAACTAATCTCTCAACGTCTTTAAGTTTCTGCTTTTATAAATCTTGTTCTTTTATCCGATTTTTTACATCTGAAGTTTCTACCATTCAGTTTCCCTTTCAATTTTACGTTATTAAACTGTTTTGCTGAAAATTATATACGTGATGGGTAATTTTTTTTATTTTCCGTGTTTTGCTTTGGCCTTCCACGCCGTCTCTTCGCAGCATTGAGTTAATTACTTTACATATTCATTACGGCGTCTTGGTGCGCACGTTTCAGTTATTTGTACAAGCGCACGCAAAATCCTTATGTAGGAATGTCTCATGAGAAATTTTCAAGTCTGTAAGATTGTTTTAGCTACGCATAATTCGCCAAGTCGAACTCACAATTTAAATACGCTCACAACTTCAAACAGGATTTTCTCTTATTTGTTTTTAAGAGTTAAAGCATGGAATTTAAAGAGAAAAATGAAAAGAATTTTTAATATTAAATTCCACAAAACTTGGAAAGCCATCTCAAGTGAACCATCTCTTCATTCGTAGTTTTTTTTCTAACCAGATAATTGGTCGTTCCATTAAATTCTAATTAAAATTTGGCTCGAAGAAAATAACGCAATACTTCAATCCATGAATATTTTTTTTTTGCCACCTTCCGTCTTTGACTCCCGTGTTCTACAGCCTGGTAGTAAAATTATTATTTAGTGTTTCACCGTTGGAAGCACGAACTTCACGTTTGACTGAGCGACCTCCTTAACTTTTGTAATCATCGTTCTCTGAGGAGAAAAAGGGATGGTTGCACGTGCAAAATAAGGGAAGAGATTTCCTTTAGTGTCTGATGATTCCTTGGAACGAGAAAGGAGTGAGTGAGGGAGAGGGAATACGGAGGGTATAAAGGTTTCTCGAGAGAGGGAACCGTGGAAATCATACGGTGGCAGGGAAGGAGGAATGGAAAGGAGTAGCACACGAGGATTACAGAACAATTCGGGCTACTGGTTATCGTAGAAGTCCGGATGAAAGAGGAGAGAGAGAGAGAGAGAGAGACAGACCTCTCTGAAGCGTATTAATGGAAAATAAAAATAATACTCTTTGCTCCAGTTAATAAGGCGAGGGCAAACACGAGGGCCTCTTTCGTAAAATTGATTGAGGATGTTGTTCTTAATAAGCGTCTAGGCGTCTCCACGAGGAGACGCGAAATTGCAGCAGAAGAAGTGTCAAAGGATGCGTGAGAACAAATTAAAAGTCAAGGGTATATATGTGATGGAATTACTTTAAGATTATATTTATTAAGATTATTTATTGAGATTATTTCTTTTTATTGCCAAAATCTGACTCAGATCTGACTTTGTAGGATTGATTGGCACAATTTTAAATTTGTAAATTAAGCATTTGCGTTTTGAGTTTCATTGTTGCAAAATCGCATGCAGTTAGCCATATCAGTATTGATTCTTTAATCATGTTATTTTCATTACTTTTCATGTTACATTAGTTGAGTAGTTTCTTTTGATCTTATTTTGGGGAGACGTCTTACTTTTTAAGACTGAAGAAAGTGGCAACTAATAACTTTTCGGAGATCGTGGGTTTTGACATAATATTATTAAGAGACTGCATCGAGTATATTTCCCTTCCATACAAATCCTAACTGAATGTTTTCGGAAGATGTGCGAGTATTTCTACGAAATCGTGCATTGGTTGATGGTGTAAAAAGGATGGAGTGAAACTCCTTCATGATTCGTAGGAAAGGAAACACTGCTATTCCACAAAATATAACTTTAATGCGATCGGGTTCGATACAGCGTGTCATCATTTGGTTAGACTATGATTTTAAATTAAATCTATCATTTGTGAAATTAAATTGATTTTTCCTCTCATGCTCGAGCACGTGTTTGTTAAAATAATAAACGTTCGCACTTTCTAGAGAGATAAAATCTGAGCTACCAAATGTCCTTAAATACAGCATAAACACCTTATAATTTCTATACGTTAGGTGTAACTGTTGGCTTGCACTTACATCTTCAGAGGGTTTTCAACGAAAATCTGGGAAAGGCAGGAAATAATATATCAAATAGGATGTATTTGTTTTCTTTGAGGATTTCGTTCAGGTTTCCGGTATAGAGTAGTGGAAACTAACTTGGCAAGAATTTTTGCAGGAGTTTTTAGGTATAGATTTTTAAAAATTTCGTTTTATTTTGAATCTTTACATGCATCGTATTGTGCAAGAACGGGTAGAAAATAGAGAACCGTGATATGTAATGATGAGAAAAGGGAATTAAACAGGGTCAGCTATTCTCGTTGGCGATTTTTTTAGCTTAAACCACGAATATTGGAGAGGTAATAAAAGGGATGAGGATCACAATAGTTGGGGAACCTGATCCCCCTCAATTATAGCACAAGTATGAAGACTAAGTAAATATTTAAGTGAGAAGAAAATACAGCCCATGGGGAGTGATTCACGTGACGTGGCAATAACTTTTTTGAAATGGGAATATTTGTTAAGGACGTTCAGAGAGCAATTATCATAACAAAGAAAGCGTATAACAAGAGGAAGAAATTAACGACCGAGGTTCTAATTGGAGGCGTAAATAAAAGATTTTTGAAGACCTTTATTAGGATCGTTGGCGTTTTATGAATGAGGAAATTAGTCTTTGAGCAAAGAGAAAGGGCGTAAGCAGGAGACTTTTGAGATATGAATGCGGAGAAGGATGGAAAAATAAGCCGGAGAAATTGGGAGATAAATGGCGAAGTGCTAGATATTGTGAGAGAAGGTTGAAAGTTGGTGCAAGAAATTCGAAGGAGAAAGTTGGGGGGAATATTAAGAAGATGTGGGATGTTGAAAGATGTTTTATTTGTAAAAATATTAAATAAGCCCTGAAAGGAAGAAAATAAGCAGGCATTGTAAACGGTATAAAGAAACTTCAAGTGACCTGACAACCGTTATAGTCACATGGAACTAGTTGTGGGCTCAAGAGAGGCTGAGAAACGCACTTTACATTGATTTTTACGATATTTTCAGCAAAAAGAATTGCGATGTGCGGCCGCGCATTAGCCTGGTGCAGTATCCAACCCGTTGTTTTGAAAAGGGCTCTTTTACGATTGATATGGTCTTGGATGAGTTTCACTACGTCCCTGTACTATGTTCCATTTACTGCCGTGTGTGTGCTGGTATTTAATTCTGATGCAACATTCCCTGAATATCAAAAAAATGATAAAATCTGACTTTCTCACCACTTCGGTTTTATTTTGTGTTGGTGAGGGCGGAGATTTCCACTGAGAGCTCTGCCGCTTTACCCTGAAGATCAAAACGATGCAGCCAATTTTCATCAGAAGAGTCTGTAATCTATGGAATAAACTCATTATCTTTCAATTATATCAACTTCAGTTTTGAACACAAACCTAATCGCGAACGTCCTGCTGTTCATGTATGAGCAGTCTCGGAACCCACTGCCCACATACGCGTTTCATATGCAATTTTTAAGTTATCATCGTGTGGGTGGTATCCAATTAATTTGCAATATTTCTGATAGTGTTCCTAACATTATTCGGCGATGTTCTCTCTCAGCGGAAGTAGCGGGGATTATACGAGTGCACGTATTTACCTCCGTAAGAAGAGTGAATGGAGCTCCAAGTCCACTTTCCTTCAAGAAATAATTAAAACTATCCTCTTGCAGTACTATATAAAAGAACATACTCTTTAAGGTTTCTTTTCAGGCGAAAGCAAAATTTCAACGCAGTTGCCTCCAACGTTTCCGTAAGCTAACTTGAAAATATTTGAAAGTTTAACGACTGCCGCTGACGAAATTATTAAGTTCAATCAAATGAAATTTTACCAAATAAACATTATGTATTAATCAAACAATCTAACATAAAAGTTATTTTTGCACACAAAAAATTGGTTATGAACTCTTAGTCCTCGTATTTTCCACCTTTTCAACGAGTTCGTATTGTAAACTGATTTTTGTAAATGCGCATTAGCCTCCGGGAGCATCTGATATTGTATGCTATCGATGTCCTTCCAAATAAACCTTGAAAATCAGGCTTTCACGGTGTCACTGCAAAATCACCCTCTTCCATTCTACCGGAGGATTAGTATACATTTTGTTCATAAAAGTGCTCCACCGATGAAAGCACATAGGACGAAATATTTCCTCTCCCCTTCTCTAGACTTTATTCCTTTGCTTACTCTCGGAAGAGCCACCGGACTCGGAGGACATGGAACGCTTTGCAAAAGAACTCTGGAAATATTTAGGGGAGCAAGGGATTTGGGGGGCTGGCGAGCGGGAAGTGGTGGTCATCGCCTCGGAAGGGGCGATGGAAAAAGAGGAAGAATGTCCGCACCCATCTCTCTCTGGGCGCGTTGAATTCTAAGGGCTCCTGCTTAACAGCACCGTTCCCTGTTCACTATTTTTCTATTTCGGAAGGGGCAAGGAAAAAGAATCCTACGATCTTGGAAAATGTGGTGAAGGATCTACCGCAAGAGCGGGGTGACGGTAGTGGACGTCGGAGAAAAGGGGTATGTCCCGATAGCAAGTCTGGATGCTGCCCCGGTCCGGAAATGGAGCGCAGACGTAGAGAGAGAGCGAGAGAGAAAGATAGAAAAGAGTCGGTCGCAGGCAGTGCACTCAATCGTGGGAGAGTAATGGAAATTCCAGAGTGTGGTGAGAGGTACAATTTCATATCCTCGGTCGTTGGAGAGTCTATGGAAGGGAAATGAAAATTCAGACAGGGATTTTGATCGTGGCAGAATTTCTGAAAGGGCGCGGCGCCACCGTGTTTGTCCATTTACTCCCATTCGACGAGGGGTGGTGAGTTGAAATCGCGTGGCAGAAACTCGAGGCTGAGTGGAGTCATCGAAAGGGTTAGGGCGGAGTAAAATATTTAAGAGGAAATACGATGGGGGTCCCTCCCAAGCCCCTCCTCTACCTCTCCGTTTTCTAAACTCCGCTCTTTCGAGTTTCTTTACTTCCCCCCCCCCCCCCCATAAGGTTGGGACGAATCCTTCAGATTGAGTCCCAAAGCATAGGAGTGCGTAACGATTCGACTTTCCATTTGCGTCTCGAAGGAGCGGAAAGAAATTCGGGTGACTAGGAGATGACAACGAAATTGGAATTCCCGGGGGATACGTTGTGATTGATTCCATCGATATCGGCGGGATTCAAAGTGCGCGTTGCATCGCCACCCAATTGACCTGCCCCGGTCGGGAGTCGGTGTGCCAATCACTGAAATTTCAGCATATACTCGTAGATTTTTTTTATTTCGGACTTCTTTATCATATTTCATGATTATAATTCCTTCATTCGAAAGAAACATGTCGGGAATAGGGCGCTGTGTATGAAGGAGGACAGCATTTAGAGGAATTTTCAATCGAGTAGAGGAGTAATAATATAAAATAACCAATTCTCTGTGACGGATGATTTGTTATTACACATGAGCGGGCAAAGTGATTAAAAATGTTTCCTTATAGCCAACAAGAATCAAGAACAATCACGTATAGAGGAACATTTTTTCATTTATTAACTTTTATCTACATCTAATGTCATTTGGCACAGTTCATAATGCCATACGAGATAAATAATGTTCGTATTAAAGAAGAACGTTGAGGTTTTCTTCCTTTAAAAATAAAGTACGGTTTGGTTGAGTATAGTGTCCCTCAATTTACGTCCTGCAGGTCTCCTGAACACTGCAACAATCTTTGTACAATCCTATTTCCTTCTCCAGCTTCGCATTATTTCAATCCAAACCATGCCTTTCAAACGTTTTACACTATCTCAATCGTACCCACTGTGTGCAGCTCATCTACTCTCGTCACCGTTCTTGGACTGTTTCAAATCCATGAATAAAAAGAGCTGATTGTGAGTTATTTTTATGGAATAAAACCGTATTGTCTCAGTTCAAGTCCAGAAAATCTGTTTAACTGAAGATCACGTTCAGATTATCTTAAGTAACTTAAATGGATAACTTCTACTACACAACCTTTTTCTTCCCCCCAGCATTGATATTTCCTAACAAATAGATTATCATCATCGTTTACGTGTCAGAAAGACCTTCAAAATGAATTATTATTTGCTAATGCAAAATATTTTCCCCAGTGGTAACATTATTTTACATCCTATCAAATGCTCGATTTTAATGTTGTAAACAGACGGATTTTGGTTTCACCCAATTGATCCCAAATATCTATTGGAGATATTTCGTGCTTAAAAACCGCCTGTGTAACCAAACATGTATCAAATATGAAGTTGTATTATATTTTGATTCTAATCTTTGTCTATATACTCTAATCTAAATAGGTGGTTTATTTTTCATCACATTAGATAAATACATAACGACATGAATCTAGATAAAATTATTTTCCCGATAAGCTCGGAATGTCGGTATTAGAAGTAATGAAATCGTCGATTAGGAAACTAGGGCAACTACCCACGCGACTCGAAGTCATAAGCAACCGCGTGTCAGCAAAATATTCCGTATAAACCAGTGGTTCCCAAAGTGGGCGCTACCGCCCCCGTGGGGCGGTGCGAAAAGAGGTAAGGGGGCGGCAGGGGAGCGCCGCAGGGTCCTGACAATGTGACATTTGGGAGGGCGCGGTAACCTTCCTTTTTGTTTTCCAAGATTATTCGGGTCTCCCACCGGGTCCACGTTCGTAGGTTTGCCGACGTTTCGATGGCCGAGTTGTCCATCGTCCTCAGGGACGACTCTTCCATCGAAACGTCGGCAAACCTACGAACGTGGACCCGGTGGGAAACCCGAATAATCTTGGAAAACATTATTCGCCGGGAAAGTACCAGATCATTCTAAACCTTCCTTTTGTCTCCGTTTTTAAGCTTCGGTTTTAAAGTTTACATTGTTTCCCGCATCTGGAAGCAATTTAAACCATGCGTTTGCTTACATTTTAAAGTAGAAACGGTTGAGAAATATTTTCAAACCTCTCTTGTACAAGATAAACTTTTGAAGAACCTCATTTGGTCTATCGTTGGCACAACTTCACGACACTGAGTACTTCGGCAGTAAGGTTTAGTGTGAATAAAACGAATGTAAATCCGGAGAGGAATCTGCTCATCTGATAATTAGATGCGGTGTTTTTACATCAAATATTTACCTAGATAATCATTTTCCAAACAATTTGGTTCCAACGATATTATCAAGGCTGTATTAGTAAGTTATTTTTCATTTATCGTATGATATCATTCTTGTTATCATATCATTATATATTTTTTTGTATTATTTTATGATAGCGAAGTATATTACGAAAATAAACATCCAGTGTATTGTTTATGTTTTCATAAAATTATAATATATTGTTCAAAAAGAGGATCTTTTCTCTCATACGTATCTTTTTATACCATTACGAGAATAATACCGAGCTGTAAGCACTGCGATTCTGCCCTCACGGCTAAGTACATACGAGTGTGTATTAATTGAATTTGGTGGTCGCAATGACCTTTGGGATTGAAATTCGTTAATGGAAATACAAGGGGTTGCATTATTAGGTACCAGTGATGGTCTGACCCTTCTCCGGGTAATTGTTAAGATGAATCCACGACAGTCCCAAAAGACAGACACCATTCTTCTTTGGAGTCTTCTGCACCTTAGCCCTCTTGGAGGGAGGTGAGTCGCTGTGCTTCCACTTCTTGCTCATCTCTTTGGTCTCTGGATCAGATTGATAGATCCAGGATTCATTCTTTCCAGGCCGCCAAAAAAATCCTCTTTGTCTTGCTCCAAATGATTCGAAATCTCCTTTGACAGGTCGCAGAGCAGAAGTCAGTATCCAATGAATCCAGCGTGCTGACACCCTTGACAATTAAAGTTATTTGTAAATAATTTTCCACGCCCCGCCGAAACTAAGATCAATCTCATTAATGATCATTTGGATGGTATAATAGATCCAAATTTTATATCCAAGTTTAATATATCCAAATGTCATTTGGATGGCCATCCACTTTCTTCACTGAGGCAGCATCGTCCGTGAGAGATGGTCTTCCACTCCTTGGATCGCCCTGTCGCCAATTTGAAAATTTCTTTTCCACCTCACAACACCCGGGTTATCATTTCCATAAACAGCCATGATTTTATCGCGAATTTTCCGGACGCTGTAACCTTTCAGATGAAGAAACTTGTCACCCTGTGAGCCTCTATCTTCTCCATACTGCTAGATACTTCAATCTACAGTATCATATGACAAAAAAAATCAATAGCTATAATTTGAAACATTATAAATGTTTTAACCGATGTTTTGGGAAAGATTACCGGGTTCCTAAGGTTTGGATAAGATGCAGAACTCTTTTTTTCTTTTTAACTGTTTGACGTAGTGTAGACATGCATTATATACCTATCGTAGGTTAGTAATCATTCAAATAACGTTAGGTGTCGTACTCATACGAAATAATGAAATAATTGATGAGAAAGCAGTGCATGAACTTGGCCAGTTGAATGACCATATGTAGGCCGTTGAGAAAGTCTAATTGATTCCACTATGGGGGAAGTAGGAGATAGTCTCAAACCTTTCTTTCAATATCAGTTTGACAACTGTTTATAGTTGTTTCAGTGCACATAAAACTTACTTCCATTAATTTATTGTTTTTAATTTTGTTAATGTAAAAGCTTTACTTTCTCATGGATGGAAAATTATTTTTTGCAAACATTTGAAAGATGGAAGTTACAAGTAAGCGTAAACTTAAGGAATTTCAATTAGTGCTTTCAATGTGCGAATCATTCTTCAGTTGCAATTAAAGGGCAGCCCGTGTACCATTTAATTCATGAGACCAAAGGTAGAAATTGGAAAAAAGGAAAGAATTGTAAAAAATGATTTTGTAAATTTATTGTACGAATCTCTTCGTTCATAGTTCAAGTCACGCTTCGAGCACTCGAAAGATCAAAATAGCTATATGTCTCCAGTTAATGGTCACTTTAAGATCGGTCGCTAGCTAAGAAGCTTTATTGAGTTAATTCGTTGGCGGCTTTAACTTTAAAAAAAGGTAGGAAACAAAAGCCAGGAGAGTCAAAAGAAATTTGAATGCAATTTTTTGTGAGTTTCATACAGTCAATATGCACGGAATTAAAAAATATTTTATTTTTCTCCAGTATCTGTGGATTTTGATGGGATTAATCTAGAGACAGCATATGTTTTTGAAATCCCGATTCCATCACGTTAAATACGTCGAAAACCGTTTTTTTAGTGCTCTTGGCTTGGGAAAATCCCATGCTCTCTTCCTCTGAGGAGCTCCGAATCCTCTCTAACAAGGAGCAACAATTCGTCGAATCTTCCACGACCTTATTTGAAATCGCCGCAGGCATAATAAGCTTTTCTACGTTTTCATTTTTTTTTCAAAAAGTCTCTAATCATTACGAATTACCACTGACCTCCGGCGCCTTCCGTTTTATTATCCTACCTTTTCACCCGATGGGGTTCCTTCCCCCAAATTAAATTCTGGCAAACAATTGAGTTTTCACATGGATAAAGAGGGGCGAAGGGGGTAGGGTTTGTACGGGGGTGGGACAAGTTTCAACGACCTTAATGAAATCTTTTTGAAGCGGTACGGGATAAAAAAAAAGAAGGGAGGGGAAATAAAATTCTTCCACTCTCATCCCCCTTCTTGGGCCGCTTCAAAAGGAGAAAAAAAAATACCTCTCCGCCCTTTCTCTCTCTCTCTTCTTTTCTTCAGACCTGTTTGATTTTGAGGAGCGCTTCCCTTCCTCTTTGCCTAGGGATGTCCGATCCTAGAGAATATTCTACGACCTTCTGCCAAGCCTCCTTCCAATCCCTTCGTCATTATTATGGTAATAGGATCGTAGGACCAACACGAAACCATTATCTTAGCCTCGTCGTCCATTCAGTCTTTTCCTCATCTTTTACAGAAAGCATACTGCGCAAGCATTCATGTAAATCCAGAAAAGATAAATCCTACTCTGAGGCTCAGCAAACGAATTTCAGGGTGAAAATACGCTCTTTTTTTAGTTCACGTCGTGAAATTCAATTGTAAAACAAACTAACCGTATATGTCCATTGAACCGGCGTCCATTTCCTCCGTGCCGGTGAGTAAGAAAATAGTATGAGAATTGTCAACCCTCTAAATTTTTATCCCTCAATACTATGACACTTATTTCTGAAATTTTCTTTTGATACATTTAATAATTTCCCTCACATGATCAGCAGCGGAGACATCAAATGTCCCTTTAAAAGGACATTTTATATTTACCATAACTTTCACGTTACGTGAGTTTTTTTTCTATTTTGAATCATTATTTTTTGGTCATGAAAATTAAACGACAGAACAATCTTCGTGAAAACATCCATATTTTCTGCCGTACTTAAAAAGCGAACCCAACGATGGAAGTAAAACGCTTACCCACTGGAAGACATTGCCCCATATCTGATTCATATCAATAAATGGTTTAAAAAGTATATCTTTCCATACTTGATGACAACTAAGTAATGGGGAAATCTTTGGTCAAGTTTTCTCTCTTCAATACTCGAAGGAGGATGGTGCATCATAAGTTTCCATTGAAACATGAATTTTGGTCACTCCAAATATCAAATTCGCGTACCTAAATAATCTGACATTAGTGGCAAAAAATATTGTTGGACGATATATTCCGATTGAGATTCATTATTGAATGCTTAAAACACACAAAGAAATGAAGGATCAAGGAGAGCGATGTATTATTCACTCCTCAGCAAGTTATTATCCCTGGTGGGGAAAGCCATTGGGCCACTCAAAACTGCTGCCGAAGATTCGATGTCAGTTTCATTAGGATTCGAGGAGGTCCTCTTTTAGAAGCCGAGCTCGATCCATTGATTTACCGCCACATAGGCATCACCTGCTCCCTCCCACTCTCTCTCCCGATGCCTCCTCCTCGCCCAAACCCTTCCCCGTGCCGTTACCATTCTCACCTTTTTCCAGGGCAGTTCAAAATATGCGCCTCCCCCCATTGAATCTCGTTTCATTTGTTCAACCAACAGCTCACTCAGCTCGCCTCTCTTCCCTCCGTTTCATAAACGACTACGAAGAACAACTAAGACTTAGAATTTACACTCGGAAGTCCAGGATCTTTTTAATTCCTGCGCTCGAATACCTTTCCTGATGAACACTGCCTTTGTTCCTTTTTTTTCAGAAATGTAAGCGAATGAATTCATTAAAGTTTCTCAGTCGGTTTCTTAAAACCCTGATATCATGGATTGCAAAGTCCACTGTACCGTCCATATTCCGGTAGGCGGGAGTTTAAATTGTACACATTTGACGGTTTCTGATGAGAGATGGTTGATTTCGGTTTTTTCGCGCACCATTCTCTTTTAAATTCCAGACTGTTATTTAACTAATATGTTATGATTAAATGTTAAATGATTATTCATTTTTGATATAAGCATTATTGATATTTCAACACATTTCTGATTGTGATTTCAGCAAGAATCCATAACTGGTAATTCTCGAATGAATATTTTATTTTTCATATTTCCCATAAACTAATTGCATTACTTATGACACACAACTCAAAAGCAAACATGATAAAGATCCAAGATTTCAATTTATGAGTTCAAATACCATCATCATTTGTGTTCACTACACAACATCAGTGGTTAGTCATTTGAAGGGGAGGCGCTAGAAACAAAACTGGTGTAAATCATAAATCAATAACCTAGTATTAATGTTTATTATTAAATTCCAATAACCACAACCCTTTATGGGAATTATTGCCAACAATGGAGTGTTTTTCTATTACTGGCTGTGTTAATAAATGATTCAAAATCATATGACTTTAGTTTTTCATGCTATTTCATTGATCTATCTAAAATAATGAATATTTTCTCTTCTTTTATTTGCATGTCCTTCATCCTGATCAATCAATTTAGATGATGAATATGGGAAGAAGACAGTATCTGTCATGCTCAACGGGGAAGAATCAGAATTAGAAATAGTGGATCACCCAGCATCTGAGATGTCTGTGAGTTAATTTTGGCAACATTCTATGACTCTTGTTGTTTTAATATAAGTAGTCTTGAATCAGAGTTTTTGATGGAGCCTGAAATTACCATTACGCTATAAAAAACATGCCAACAATGAAAAACTATGGTACAATGTTGGGGTCTTCTAAAGAACATAACATATCTAAAACATTTATTTATAACTAAATAGGTGCGTTTTTCATTGCACTAAAATATCCTTAGATAATATCACTTATAGGTGACTTATGTACAAATATCATTTCAGTTACATTTTCTTATAAATTATTTGTTTAAAAATATTATTTTTCATTTGGGTGTTTCATATAAAATATTTATTTTGTCACTTTTAAATGATTAATAAGAAACAAGTCAATTTATTATGAAATTTCCTGAAAAGTTGGAAGTTTTATTGGTTGATTTCAGTACTTAGAATACAATAAAGACATGTCAAATTAATATGTACTGACAATATGCTTTGTCAAAGAATCTTTCCAAGTCCCATATAGGTTGAAAAAACATACAATGCCGTTTACTACAAGTTATTTCACAACTACTCCACATGTTTTGTTTCAATGTCATATTTTGTAACTGTTAGAACTCAGGGGCAATGCATCTAATGTACAATTAGTCTTAATCCTCCAAAAAATTCTGTTCAAACAATTAGTTTTGTACGATGTGAATCAACAGCAGAACCTTGTGAACTTTTCTTTTTGAAATTCAGCATACCAAGAGAAAATGAAACCATAGACATATATTTTTAAGTATATATGGTAGTCTAAGGGTAGGGTGTTGGACCTCTAACCGGAGGGTCCTGGTTAGATTCCAAGGCACTCTGGGCATCTGCAACGCCACCCAATCTATGTGATTTTTCGGGTACCAGATCTTCCTGGGAGACCATAACCGGCACAGGGAAAGGAACTGGCCTTCCAACCTTGATGTGTGAATTTCACATGCCGTCGGGCTTAGTACTGGGTGAACTCTACCACCACCTACCAAACCGACCTTCGGGTTGATTACTATGGGGTAGAGCAGAGGTAGCGTTTCTGTCTGTGGAGCCGAAGGTCTCCGGTTCGCCCCCTGACCGAAGAAAAGTTTTCAGATTACAAAATATTTGTTTTTGGTTTTTCGGAACGAAGCAACGAGAAAATTAGACCCCTGAACCCATGCGGAAAGGCAGCAGTTTCCCCATTAGGCACTGATGGCGCAGTCCGAGTGAGATAGCAACAGCCGCCACAGTTGCGGGCGAGAGAGAAGTGCACAGTATCGGTCGCAGTACTGCGATGTGGAAGGCAACGGGAAATCACCACATCACTCTACTTAGAAAATGCAGCCTTGCATTCAAATATGACAAGATGGCTGTCCTCCCGGTAAAATATTCCGGAGGTAAACTAGTCCCCCAATCGGATCTCCGTGTGGGGACCACTGGTAGGGGAACATTAGTCTAGGCGGATAAATGCAGAATAGGGATATGGAACCTTAGGTTATTAGGGATGTGCACGAAATTAGAAAATGCAAGGACGTATAGGCTGGGGATGGACATCCTGAAATTGAGCGAAATTCAGCGGGCGGGGGCGGACGACTTCTGGAGCGGCAGCTACAGGGTGATATACTCGAGAGACGACCAGAAAAGTGCTGGAGTAAGCATCATGCTCACGAAGGTATGGGCAAGGAAAATAATATTGTATTGACAATATAATGAAAGGATATTGATGATTAAGTTAGAGGCAGAACCTACGGATGCAGTGATAGTACAGGTGTATATGTCGACGTCCAGCCATGCAGATGAGGAAATAGAGAAGTGAATGAACAACTGGAAGAGGTTCTAGGAACAGTAAAAGGAAAGAAAAACCTCGTAGTAATGAAAGATTGGAATGCTGTGGTTGGTGAGGGGCGAGAAGGAAGTAGCGTGGGATACTTCGGATTGGGAAAACGAAACACCGCGGGCGAGAGACTTATAGAATTCTGCAACGAGAAAAACATGGTAGTGGTAAATACCATTTTCGACCAAAATCCGAGAAGAAGACACACATGGAAGATGCCTGGAGACAAAGCACGGTGCCAAATTGACTACGTCACTGTTAGGAAGAGATACAAGAACCAAGTTAAGGAGTGTAAGATCTACCCTGGCGCAGATATAAATAGCGATCACAACCTGGTGATCATGGAAAGTAGACAACGATACAAGAAGATGAAGAAAGAGTCCCAACAACCCAGATGGAACACATAGATACTGGAAGAAAAGAGCGCAAGATAAAAGTTAATCACGGCCATCGAAAGGGAAATAGAAGGAAATAATGAAAATACCAGCACCGACGGTCGAAGGAAAGCAATGAAGAATATAATTACGAAAGCTGCAGATGTGCTCCTTGTGAGTAAGGCACAAACATCTAAGAAACTATGGATAACTGCTCAAATAAGTGGTCTTATAGACGAAAGAAGAAAATACGAGAATCGAAGAAATGTGAGTGAAAAATACCTCTATAAACAGCTGCGGAACCAGGTCATACGACAGTGCAAGAAGGCAAAGGAAGAATGGATAGAAAGCTGCTGCGATGAAATTAATGACAACATGAAAAAGGGAAATAGCGAGGGGGCTTATAAACTAGTGAAGAGACAATTCGGGGAAAGAAAAACAAAATCGCAAAACATCCGAGCCACTAATGGAAAAATACTAATAGATGGTGGCGGCATTGGGAATAGATGAAAATAATACGTTGAGGTACTCTATGAAGCTCCCAACCCACTAGAAGATGACTTAAATTAAGATGAAAGCACGATAAGTAAAGACGATTGGGGTCCGCAGATATTGAGAAGCGAATGAGAGAGCCGTGGCAGACCTGAGAAACAACAAGGCACCAGGAGTTGAGAAAATAAACGGAGAAATAATCAAGGCACTCGGGGTCAAAGCAAAGTATGCCTTCTATGGAATAATCAAAGGTAGTTACGACATCGGAAAGATACCAGAAGACTTCGAGAAAAGTATAATGATTGCAATTCGGAAGAAACCGAAAACAGATAAATGCGAATAACACAGAACATTGAACCTGGTGACTCAAGCATCAAAAATCCTGGCTCGGATAATTAGCCGAATAATAGAAGGAAGGATAGAAGGATACCTCTCGAAAAACCAATTCGGATTCAGGAAAAACCGAGGAACTAGTGAGGAAATTCTCAGCTTGAGAGTTCTAGCCGAAAAAATGAGACACGTAAATAAGTCATTATGTCGTGTGTGGTATTCGTGGACTTGAAGAAGGCCTTCGACAACGTCGAATTGAATAAGACGTTGAAGATACTAGAGACGCTTGGATTGGACTACAACGACAGAAGAATTATCCATAACCTCTACAAGAATGAGGTTACAAGAATGCAAACGAAAAATGGAAGATAAATAGAAGCCAAAATAAACAAAAGAGTAAGACAAGGATGCTACTTCTCGCCAGCATATTCAACGTATACCTTGAAAAGGTAATAAAAGAAACCCAAGAATAGGTTATCAAAGGAGTAATGGTAAATTGAGAAGAAATCAACATGCTCTGGTTTGCAGGTGGCATCGCAGTAGTGGCCGAAACGTGAGAGGACCTGAAATCAAACTTGAATACTATGGACCAAGTACTTTGGGTATATAATATGGGCATCAATCCTTGTACATAGAAGAGAGAAGCTGAATACATACATCACAGTAAGTGGAATCTCCTTCATCTACCTGGGCAGCAACATAACAAGGGATGAAAGAAGTTCTACCAACATCAAGCGAAGAATAGTGCAATCGAAGAAGGCATTCATGAAGAAGAGGCAATTACTATGTGAACAAGAAAGCAATTCATGAAGACTTTCTTGTGGAGCATGGTGCTTTATCACTCCAAGGCTTAGAACATTGGAAAAGCGAACCAGTGAAGAATCAGTAAGAACCAGTAAGAAAAAAGAGGAACGCTGAAGATTAAATGGGCAGACAAATTAAGGAACGAGGAAGAATATAGAAGAGTAGAAGAGGATAGGATCATATGATGAACTCTACGGCAAAGAAGAAATAGATGGATTGGACACACATTGAGACACAATGGATGGATTGATGGAATATTATAGAAGGAAAAACATAAGGGAAGATTCCAGAAGGAAGTCCAAGAGAAATGAACATAGAACAGAAGGATGTAAAACAGAGAAGATATTGAGTTTTGGGGGAATTCACATAAAATAGAGTAAAATGGAAATTATTGATGATAATGATATATCTATACATATATACATACATACATACATACACACACACACACATGCATATAGACACACACAAATATATAATGTGCACCAAGATACCACTGGCGAACACAAAAAAACACACAAATACACAAAAATGAAAACTCACACATTTTCTGAATTTTCGGTGGCGCTACCACCTTTCTCTCCTTGAGAAAGGTGTCAGTGCCTGAGGTGAACACTCTTCACCTTTGACCATAATTTCTCAACTACTACTCAATTTGACTTTGGTAAAATATTATTATTGCAAATTCTACCGGGCAGAATAAGTGGATCATGTGACATTTTGTTTCCAGAGACCTTTTAAGTGGTTTTAGGAACATAGTAGTAGGCTAAGAATGTATGCAAAAAATATTAATTGTTACCAATGACAACCTTAGCTGTATGATATTTTGCTATAATTTGGTTCTGGGCATGGTGAATCAACACCAATAATAATGGGCAGGGGATACATTAGGAATATAATTAGGTAATTATGCAGGAAAAGTGTAATAAAAAGTTGAACTTAATAATTTTAGAGATGGTTTAGGCCAACTCTTAGTAGTTGAAATCCATTTGTAATGCACAAAGAAAGAAGATAATTGATCGCTATATGAGAGAAAATTGTGCATAACATTCCAAAATCTTTAAGTGGAAACATGTATTACTTAATGAAGTTAGTATCAAGAAGACTACGGGGACTTTTTCATTGAAGTACATTACTGATTATGCTATTCTGGTGCCCACTAATTTAGGTATATTATTTGATGTTACTTGTGAAATGATAGTTTTAAACTAGTGTTTAGAGATGTGAAAAAAGTGATGCCATGCTATGAATCAAATGATCAAATACAAGATTTGAACTTCATTATAACTAATTATCTGGGATTCATTTTATTTGTTGCATATTAATGGGTCTTAAAAATTGAGTCCACTCTAGTCACGGAATAAACATGTTTTTCAGCCAGGAATTTAACTTTTTATCTCTCCCCTCTACTTTCTCATCCCTTCAAGTAATTATAGTTATACCAACATGTAGCTATTACTATATGCTGAGCATTGTATATTAAGATGCATCTAGATATTACCAAAGGTTTATATCACACCGCAGAAATATAATTTGTTTGCAGAAAAAATGTGCATAATTTGTTGCATTTGGGACCCACGTACCTATTAAAAGATAAATATTTCATTTTCTTGCCTAATGAACTTGGACATGGATATAGCTCCCTGTAAGAAAAGAATTTATGTAAATTTCTGCCACATTCCTATCTTATCTGCAATTTTTTTCATTATTTCTTGCATATAATGGTCAACATTATCTTTATTAAACCAGATAGGGAAACTATTTGAAAAAGTCTTCCATAATCGACTTACATCATTTCTTGAATCTTTTAATCTCTTGTCTAGCTCACAGAATGGTTTTAGGAAATGCAGATCCACATCTACAGCCACCTATCACCTTGTAAACCTAATACTTTCAAATCTTGATAATAGAATTGAAACCTTGGGACTATTCTTCGATTTTTCCAAGGCTTTTGACCTAGTTAATCATCAGTTACTCTTGTCCAAATTAGGACAATATGGTATTAGAGGTATCCCTTATAACTGGATCAAATCTTACCTCAGCAGAAGGCACCTACAGGTTATTTTGTTAAAGAACGGTACTAATTATACTTCTCCTAGTAAAGAAGTTACATTAGGTGTACCCCAAGGCTCAGTCTTGGGCCCTATCCTATTTTTACTTTACATTAATGACTTACCAAAAATTCTGCAGTCGGTTCCAGGAGCCGAGCCAATTTTATACGCTGATGACACTAACGTAATTGTATCAGCACCATCGTTAAACAACCTGACCTCGACAGCAGCTAGAGTTTCCGAACTTCTTTGTGAATGGTGCTCACAAAATTTTCTGAAACTCAACCCTGACAAGTCCGGACTTATATATTTCTCCAATAAAAATAAAGCCCCTGCCTCATTGGCCATTGATCTAGGGGAAACGTGTATACCCCAAATTTCTAGTTCCAAGTTTTTGGGAGTTGTTTTAAATAAAAATGTATCATGGGATGAACACATATGCAATCTCCGTAGCAGGTTGAATTCCATTTGCTTTCTCATTAGAAGTATTAGGAAATCTGTAAGCCTTGATATCTTACTTACAATTTATTACGGTGAATTTTATTCTTTAATTATTTATAGTATTCTGTTCTGGGGTTCTTCCCCTCATACTGATTCAATTTTTAAAGCTCAAAAATGTTTAATGCGATTAATATGCAATGCTCCCTACAATGCACCTTGTCTTTCCTTCTTTAAGAGGTTAAATATTCTGACTGTTCCATGTATTTACATTTATGTCCTAAGCATTTTTGCTAAAAGTAATATATCCAATTATATGACAAATGACAATGTTCATTGTCACCAAACCAGAGCCTGCAGAGATCTGCATCAAACTTATTGCAGGACTTTAAATACATCTCTGGGGCCTAAATCAATGGGCCTTCTTGTACTAAACAGGCTCCCTCACGATTTTAAGTACGTAAAGTATCCTGTCCTGTTCAAAAAGAAATTATTAACATTTTTAAGGAAAGAACAGTTTTACTCTGTAATGGAATTTATGGAGAAAAAATAACCATATTGAATTTGGAATATATTACATGCACTTTTTGGTTAACACTATTGTATCATGCTTCTCTGAATTTTATCATTGTCTAACATCTATATGAATATGACCTGTCCTATGCACTTAACTGATGTATCTATTACACTGTGTCAGTGTCTTCTGGGCAAATAAAGATTTATTTATTTATTTATTTAACAGATGAATAAACTCAGAACACATCTAATGACAAATCCACTTGACATAAACTCCAGCTATTATGTACTTAAAATTATTTTGTTATAAAATTGTGATATTTATTGCATTTAAATATAGTGGAATACCAATAAAATAAATATATTATGAATGGATTATTAGCCTACCTCCTTTCCCTGATCCAAAACCCTGAAGAAATTTCTAACATGAGTATTCTGCATTATTTTCTCTATTAAATAACAATTTTTGGGACTTTTTTAAAGCACAGTATGCACCACACTGAGAATTAGAATGACTGATCATTTATGCATGATTGTGCTCTCGTCTCTTTTCCTCCACCTATCTTATCATGCTCCTTTGGTCCGAACTACCCCTCCACAATAACAAAGATAATATGGCCCTTTCCACATTGGCCAATCAATTCTATTCACAGTTCAAAAATGTTTTATTCTTCAAAATACTCTAAAATGGTCATCCATTCCACTAAACTAAGTATGTATTGATTATACTAAAACCTGGTAATTTATATGATATTTTATGTGATAATTAATTCTGTTTCTTTTTTCATATGAATTTAATGAAATACTATTCATTATGTGCCTCTTCAGGTTGAAAGCTACTGTACAACTTACAACCCTGATGTTTTTGTTGTGGTGTATTCAATAACTGACCGAGAAAGTTTAGAGAGAGCTGAAGATATTTTGAGCTTTTTGTGCAAAGCCGACTTGATGTCTACAAAAGCCGTCATTCTAGTTGGTAATAAGACTGATTTGGAAAGGTCAAGAGTTATCACTTCATCAGGTAATGAATTAATGTCTTTCTAAATTCCTCATATAATATTAATATTTCTTATATTTATCCTTTTTGAGAACATTTATTTTAATATTACACATGAATCTCATACATTCAACCTACTATTTTTTCTGAGGCAATTTTGACAATTTTATGAGTCATTTATGCATTGCATCAATTCCTGTATAAAAACAACTTTAATATACTTACTTTTTATATTGTTTATATAATGTAGATCGAATTTTATACTTAGATGAATGCATATAATTGTAAAAAAGATTAAGTTCATTGTTTGTTAAACCACATAACATGATTATGTTTTATCCAGTAAATATAATACAATATGGTTTCATGTTGTTCGTCAAACTATTCGCGTGCACAGTTATGCATGATGATATTTGTACCTGTCTGGCCAATACAAATTGCTGCTAATAGTCTATATATAACATCTTGCCCTTAAAATCTTTTCTGACAAAAGAGCCTAGAGCATTCAAAAGTACTTAGCAAACATACAATAATTGAATTAAATCACAAGGTACATATTATAATGTGCAAATATATTTATAAAAATATGCTGGATTGTTAGACTTTTGTCAAAGACCATGTGACTAAGAGGGTAGAGATCTTATGCAACTTCCTGTATCAGGGTTAATACAACATTAGCATTAATATGCAACAATACACTTACTTCTTGTGTAAGAGGGTACTTGCATTGTGTGTACCTAGAAATTAGTTTTTCCCTGGTATTTCCTAGTTTAGTTGCTTACTCCCAACCAAAAACAATGATATCTGAAATTTCTAATGAATTAAACATCTGATAAAGTAACACAATGACAGCAATACGATAAAAATATTAATATTTATCAAGATAGTAATACCCTTGTTCCTAAAAAATGTATATTAATATGTAAGTACCTATTCAATTTATTTTATACACATATCAGATGTATAAAACACATGCATCTAAAAACACACATTCATATATTCATTGTGAGGTGACAACTAATGGTTAAACTGAATAAAAATTTTTGAAAACTTAAATCTAATAACCATTAGCATTAAAGAACATTAAGTAAGATCCAGAAACAAGGAAAACATATAATCATAAAAATTAACTAATTAAGAGATGAATAATACTAATTTGTGGAAATTTAAAACTAATTACTAAGGGGTTATTTTCACTAGTGTTTTAGTAGAGCAGCATTACAGACCCTTTTAAATGAAAATAATGACATGGCATATAAATCATAGTTAAACAAGAAAATATCATGTATTTAGAAACACCCACAACTGATCTACCAACTGATAATTAGACACTATCATTCATCTTTAGATTTGTAACAAAATTAATTACTGTATTAATTATTGTTCATACTTGAGATGAGAAAGCAACCAATAACACATTCACATTGACATGATGGTAGTGGTTGTAGAGCAAACCAATAACTGATGTTTTTCCAGTATTAATTTTTATATTAGCATTCAATAGCAGTATTAACTGTATGATATTGCCTTTCTCTGTCCATCTAATTTCCACTTTTCAATACTATCCAAAATTGCTATTATCTTCCTCTCTTTTTCAAACTTACTCAGTATTATCCATAATATCACAACCTTCAGCACCACAATTACTAAATATTTCTTCCATGCACTTTTCTGTCTCCTTCAAATTTCCCTGCAATCTCACTTTTCAAACCTTAATTTAATCTTCTATTTCTTCTCCCTTTGTTCAGTTTACTTTTTTCCTGCTTCCCTTAACCCCTAATTCAAAGGAACATAAATAGACACCATCTTTCTTGTCTTAGAAACTTAGTTTCTGAATCTTGCCAGCATTTGCCTTGTGTTTTTAATGGTGTGATTTCTCTAAACAGACATTTTTACTTCTGCAGGTGGTCGATACTTGGCCAACAAGTATGAGTGTAAATTTATCGAAGCCTCTGGAGGGATTGACCATAATGTGGATGAATTGTTGGTGGGAATTCTAGCTCAAGCTAAACTGAATGCATCCAGGGTGCAACAGAAGCAAGCACGTCAACAAAGGCATCATAGACAACAGCGGCACCTCTTACAAAGGCTTCACCATAGACATTCAGGAGGTGAAAACAACAATGAAAGTGAAGGCAATAACCAACAGGCAAGCTCAAGTAAGAAAGCCAGGAAGAAGCAGAGCAGGATGGGAAATGTTGGAGGCAGTGGTGTTGCAAAGGCTCAAAGGATTCTAAATAAGTTACTACGCATGGATTCCAAATCTAGATCATGTGAGAATCTCCATGTCCTTTAACTGTGATGTGTATGATGATGACTTAAGAAAATGACCTCATGCTAGGTACTGGATGAATAGAAGTAAAGTCATGGTGATACCAAGGACGTTTTGAGACCCCCTCCAGAGTGCAAGAATTATATTAAAGTAAGTACATATGCCATACATGATGCCAAATGCACTCAAAAAAATTGAATACAAATTGGCCTTGCTTCTGAACTGAAAAAATATATTTTGTAAAGCCTAGAAATGAAACTTAGTTCCTGGAAAATCGACTAATTAGTAAAGTACTTAATATAAATTATGCTCTATTATTGAAGTCAAGAGTAAAAATGCTTGACCTAATGTTTTTTATTTGAACAATATAAGTTCCTCTTAAAAGTAGACTCTTTGAATTGCATACAATTTTCATTTGGTCTTACTTATATTTTTGCCTAATTACCTACAAATTGAAAGTTGTAATATAATAAATATATCAGAGAATATATGGAAGGCAAAGCTACATTTTGAACAAACACAATACAATTAAAACTCTGAGTAAATGTGAATGTATTGAATATCTTACATAATCAGGTTCTAGGCTGTCATTTCAGTGGTGGATCAACTTTTGTTTTTTTATTTTGGTAATTTATTCATGATAATATACACTCATTGTGCCCACTGTCAGATAAAATCAAAACTCAAACTGAATGCATATTCTAGGTACTGTTAAAACTGCATATGAGTGATCTTCGTGCTCTAGCCATATGGTAGGCAAGAAGTGAAAAAGATCACTCTCTATTTTCACTATAGATTTTCTCTATTGGGCTCTTGTTTGCTCTTTAATGCATTAATTTCAGAATCAGAAAAAGATAAAAATGATTTCTTAAAAAATAATTCAAACTCATTCAGGCTTAACCATATGGAACTATGAAATGTGTGTACAAGTAATTTTGCCAATGGAAGTCATGTAACTTATTAACTTCATCCTTGTTTGATTAAACAATGGCTACAACCTTGATAATGTAATGCTCATTTGAAAAAGATTTATGCTCTACCTAAATTTGAAGAATGCAATCTGACAATATAAACAAATTTTCATCATGGACAAGAATTTTTTCAAGCTCAATTCATACACCACTCAAAAAACAATTTGAGCCATGCATTGACACAGAGCTTTCCCTTTTTTCTCTTTAGAATTTCATATAATTTATTTAATTAATCACTAATTTTTATTGTTCATATTTATGCTATGTTGCTTAACTTAAGTTAAGCAATAAATGGTTATGAACTTGTGAAAGTACTGAAATACTAAAAACTGCCTGTTAATTATAAATGCATAACTGCTTTCTGCTAACATTGCTTAATCAATACAGGAGAATTTAGTATAAAACAAATGTGTTCCAGACACATTAACATAATGCTTTAAGGCAGTTAATCAAATAATTACCACCAAGAAAAGAAAGTCTAACAACATGAGTGGGTGAGTTTGTGACATTGTCCAAAAATTATTTTTATGGACTATTACATCTATTTTAATGTTCCTGTACTCCAAGCCCACTCTTAGCAAAAAACCAGGACTAAAATTCCTAACACAAGTCAGTAATTAATTATCCTCACAAAAATTCCATGTCTTATAGCCTTTAAACTTATGTATTGATCACTTTTAAAATCAGGTGTGATTCCAACTATTTTTGTACATAGAGTAGCTAGCAGTGTATATATCTATATGTATACATATAATGCCAGAGTAATTTCACCAATAAAATAAACTCCTGCATCTAATATGAAAATGTTGAAATGAGAGGAAATCTGTGATATAATCAGAGAGAAGCATTGCTTTAATGTATAACTCATAGTATTATTTATTGGTTGCCTTAAACTTTTCCAGTGTATTTAATTTAGTACAGCAATCATTCTTCAGGTTATATGGCTTTCCTCAGTATTTTTGGCATAAACTTATTTGACAGTCTTTTGCTGGGTAAAACTACCTATGCTTTATGCAACTTCTTCACATTCTGTGTATTTTGGTAGATGCAATTTATCATATATATGTATGAGAAAATCGATGAAATGTAAAAAAGTCATCTCATGAAATATTTTCAGTCTTTTCATAAAACCATTGTACAGAGTAAATGAGATAAACCTAAAACTTAAGGGAATCTTATGCTATAACTTTTTAAGATGTGCTTTGCAAGAATTAAGTTCTTACATGGAACTTTTATAGATACACGATGGAATTTCAAGTTTATAATGCCAAGTAATCCTTTGTATATTTTCACTAATTTTAAGGTGTTTTACGAATGATGAAATATCATGAGGGTGTCATCCCAAAAACAAATATCCAAGTTTTACCATATTTTTATGGTAAATTTAATTGAAATTCTGATGTTAAAAGATATACAAGTAATGATATCATTTTTTGTGTCATACACTACCCAATAAGAATTATTACTATTTTATGGGTATTTGAGAACACTTTTATGCAGAAATCACAGTGATATCATTGCTGCATCACTGTATAGGTAGTGGTTCAAATTGACACATCACTATGATTTCTGTATTGTATTGGTTCCAAATTTCCATACACATGGTAGTGGTAATTTGTTTCAGGGTAGGAACTTAGCTCCCAATATAATAAACCAAAATTATTCTCAAATCAGGTATCTTTTCATAATTTCATCGACATTAGATCTAATTATTAACTGTAGTAGTTTTCAATTTCCCATGGATAGATGTAGATTACTCCTCACTGCAGTACATATAACCTATTGGTTATTTCAATTTCCAAATAACACCTAATTTTTGGTCACTAACAGTCATTTACATATTTCTGTAAGTATTTCTTTAGTCCAGATCTGTCAATGTGATTTCTTTTTGCCATCAATTAATATTGCTTGGGTGAAGGGACCTATATATCATTCCTGAATAATATCCTTAATAAATTTCCACATTATCCAACATTACTTATGCAAAATATGTATTTGTAGCTTCTGGATAATGTATCTTTTTTTAAAAGTACCTACTTTTTCAGTGGATTGGTCTTGCAAAAGAAAAACTTTATGCAAAATTTGCTTGAAAAATAGGTGAACTATCTGTGCACGGATTGAGAATTTACATAATTTCATGTGAAATATTTTTCAAAAGATGTTTCATAATATACCTCTTTGTGAATTGCATCATATGCTGGTGTGAATGGAAATTTGGAGCTAGTGTAAAATTTCAGTTGATCAGTGTTTCATCTCACACAACTTTCTCATTATTCACTCATAAAATTCAAACTTGTTTCTCATACATGGAGGTATTCTAGAGGCACCCACATGGTCCTTCATGATACAAATATAATCCTTGAAATTTTAAGGGTTTAAAAGTAAAAATTTGATCCAAAAGTTTTAAGAGAAAGCTAAATTCCATAAAAATATAAGTGTAGGTGTTTGTTGACGTGATTGGACAATAATATTTATCATTTTATATCTTTATAGTAGTGATATAATCTATGTTACATTAAATAGTAGACAAATTGCACATATATGATGATGAAATTGATTCGAATTGTTTTTGTGATGGTTGGATTGATTTGATAGGTGGGTGGATTTTGGGTATGTATTTACATAAATTCAATGATTTAACTTCACTTAGAACCTTAAGATATAAATAATCTCTCCACAGTCAAGACATGCCTAGTGACATGGAATAATAGGTGTTTCAATGGCAAATTGATACTCAGATGTTTTGATGTATCATATTTGAGATCCAAAAATGAAGTCTCCATCTGTTAGTGTCCTCAAGTACCATTCCATCCCATTAAGAAAAAAGAAAATCCCCCTAAACCCCAATCCTCTGGTGAATTTCACATGTATGTATGTACTCACACACATGTATTCACAGACTTATTCTCACTGGGATGGACTAATTTCAGGGTGGATACAAAATTTAAAATCACATTGTGTATAGGTATACTCCATAAAATATTTCCGAGGGTAAATAAAGTGTTGAGGCAGTGCATGAATAAATAAATAAATAATAATAATAATTTAAACAGAGACGCAAGATAGTGCTAGCAAACCAAAGCACAGAGAAATACATAAACAAATATAAATGAAAATCACACACATTCTAAATTTTCAGTGACAATCCACCTTCTCTCAGGAAAGAAGGAACTCTTCTCTTAGTTCTTTCTTTCCCCGGAGGAAGGTGGTTTGGCCACTGAAAATTCAGAATACATGTGAGTTTCGTTTGTATGTGTCTCTGTGTGTTTTTGTTTACCAGCATCATCTCGCTTCTCTGTTCAAATTATTATTCACACCCGTGACACTTTCCTGCTTCTTCCTTCACCAGTTTCAAAATATTTATCCACCACAGGAAAAGGTGTATTAAACTAAGTTCTTCAGAACTTGTGGTTTTGTATCCACTAATATCATGGCCTGATACCAGTGCATGGATGTATTCTGAAATTCTATATCTCCAGATTTCATATTCTCAACCCTCCCTGTTTCTCAGTGATCTGTGTGAATCCCAATTAATGTATGTGCTCCTTGCATTCAACCATGACCAACGCGTTTAAGAATATGCAATATAATGTTGAATAGGATCACCACACTGATTAGAGCGACATTTTCTCTGTGGTTTGTCTAAATGTTTTTAATTGGACACTATACATATAGTACATACCATTCTCTACACCTAAGAGATGGATCCGTTTTTATATTAAACTAAAATAATACATAATTTGTTACAGGTTTTATGAATGTTATGTAAACTATTAATTAATAGTTTTCTATGGCTACTAGCACAACTAGGGTGGCGATTGGGCTCTAGGTCTACCACAGTGGTCAGGGAACCAAATTTTTCCAAACTGAGTAAAAATCTCAGTTGTACTAAAACTTTTTGGGGGATAAGGGAGGAAGGGACAGCAAACTTAGGGATTGTACCATCCAGCACAAGCTCTGGCTATATCACTAAGTATGATCAATGGTGTAATTTTGCCTACATTGAAATTTCTAAAAATGCTTCCATATAATGCCCTAGGTTTCCTTTAAAAATGAACTTTCATTTTTTCTTGATCACAATAATTAATTTGCATAAAAAATGTGGCATTATGCAGCTATATTTTGCAATAGGAGAACTGATTTATTTGGGATTGCTTAAAAATAATTTAAATTTTAGTTTTTAATTAACATTTTTCTTATTTAAGATAATTATGGTTGGCTTTTTTTGTCAGACAATCAATCATTTAAGGTAGGTTTTGGAAACAAACAGACTGTGCACTCCTGCAATTCTTAACCTCGCCTAACAAGACAAAACCTGGCACCCTACATAAGAATTAACTGTTCTACAATTCTTCATACATTCTATCTCCCGTCACTACATCCAACATCCATATCCTTTTCTTCCTTCCACTTTGCTAGCCTAACATCCTCCCATGAATCAGTGTTCAACATTCCATCACCAATCAAAATGCTTTGCATCCATCTTTCTCCTCTTTTTGGATTTCTCCAAATGATGCTTTCTCCTCCAACATGATGCCTGGTATTTTTTCGTATCAATTCCTGTCTGTGCATTTGACCTTTTTCATCCTTCTCTACACTCATATCTCAGAACTTTCTGATCTACACTTATTATCTTCTTTAATGACCAAGTTTTCAAGTTTTCACCTATTCCACCATCCCACTTCTATCTTCTGTTCATTAATTCTGCCCAATTTACTATATTCCATCAAACACCTTCCTGAAATCTATGAAAGAAACATATATTCAGATTATAATCAATGTTCCTTTCTATTAAGGATCTCATTACTGCTATGGTGATGTGCAGATTCTCATCTTTCTGAACCCAAGTTGATTATCCTGCTAATAATTACTATCCTTCCTCTCTATTCTTTCATTAATGATGCTAAATACCACTTTTTCTGCATGTGAAATGAAAATTATTGTTCTACATATAGTTCTCACACATAGCGTTCTTTTGCTTTTTTGGTATAGGAACCAACACTAATCTGATGAAGTCTTCTGGCCAAAAGCCTCATTAATGCTACGAATTAGTCCATGAAAACCCTTCGTTCCACATTTTCCTAAACCCTAAGTAGTCCTTCAGGAATATATTCTATCCCATGACATTATTTAATTTAATGTCCTTTCTAGCTTATGATATGTATGCCTAACCCTAAGCTTTCCCCATCTAAGTTACATTCTTCCTATGTGAAACTGGCTAGCGTAATATCTTTGTCATATATATCCTCTATGTATTCTTTCTATCTCTCTTGAATCCTTCACATTTTAACCGGTAATTTTGCTGCCATATGTTTTCTGTCCTCAGATTTCCCCATTCGGCAGATCTTTATCCTTTTGGTAAAATGTTTCCTTTGTAAACTTTCCATATCCTCATACAACCTTACCAAGCTGCTTTGCCCCATTGGTTTTCCACCTCAGTTTATTATTTATATCCTTATACCTCCTTATACTCCTTCCTCTGTTTGCATTATTCCATTTCCTTCTATCATCTATCTTCTTAATCATATCATTGATGATCCATAGTTTCCTTGTTATTTTCTTTAAACTGTCCCTATAATTTTGTTTGCATCTTTGAATATCCCGTCCTTGATATGTTCCCATAATTCTTCTACAGCCCCAGACTCCCCAACCTCACTAATAATGTATTCTACTGCCCCCTGGTACTCTTTTCTTTTCATCCTAGTTAATGCTTTTATATTCCATCTCCCCACCCATCTTCTATATTTACCACCTTGAAGCTGACATTACATTTCATTGGTACTAAATTAAGATGTAAATCTATATCTTTTCTGGAAAACTGTGCAAACTGATTATGCCGTTCCCAACTCTGTATTTAATCATAACATAGTCTAACTGATATCTCTCTGAATCCCCAGATATTTTCCACATGCATTAACATGTACTGTGGTATTTTTCAAATGTGCATTATGATTAAACCTGTTTCCTGCACAACTCATCACTTTCTCCCAATCCCTAACTGGGACACCATCAACTATTTCATCCAATTGAGTCTATACCCTGTTAACTTCTTCCTAGATATGATTGCTTGTTTTCATGTAGACCTGAGAAGTGACTAAGTATATTGGTTCAGGTTCTGCTTTTGCTAATTATATTTTGTCGCTTGTCTACTCTAAATTTACTACTCTTTCTGCCTTTTTGTGACAAACTATTGCAAACCCTTGCTGGTTTTCTTCCCCTCTGCTATCATACATTACTCTATATTTATCACTCAAATATCCCTGCTATCTTACCATCTCACCTTACTCAGCTCTAAAATGTCTAAATTTCCTCTCTCCACCTCTCTTTTAATACTTATAATTTCCCTCTCCTCAACATGGTCCTAATGGTCCTATTATGCCTTCCTGCATGTCTTCCCACATTGTAATTCTCTAAGTTCCCTTCTTTATGACAAATATCAAGTGATATTAATCACAGATGCTACAGATCAGGATAAGGTAGACATTTAAACACAAGTAATCATGAGTAAGGTGATTACCTCACATTGAGGTTGATGGTCAACATTTTTTTAAGGTTGTGGTTAGCTTGAGCTTTCAAAATTATTTTATGCATCCACAGATAGCTACAAGATTTCTTTTGGAATTTTGTTCGACATCTTTGGGTTCCACCTCTTTGGCAAAGTTTCACAGTTTCAGGTAAAATTGAAAGAGTAGTAGAAGGTGCCCTACCTAATTTTTCATGAAAAACCCATGCATCGTCATAGAGTAGGCAAATAGTGGAATGGTGGTGGTTACATAAATACAGAAGTTTGAAAAAGATGAACAAATTTGAAAAATGTGAGTGCTGTTTGGGATAGACAACCATAAAGTCATTCCATGGTTTCAGGCTCTATTTTGTGGAAATTCATGATCACTGAATAATTAAAATTGATATTTTTGCACAAGACTTTATTTTACTACTAGCAGGCATCAACCTCCTAATTGATATTCACCCCCTCACTTTTCCCCTTCCCATCTCAAATTTACTTCCATAGCCCATCTCCCTTCCCAGTAAGAGTATATATATTTCTCAGTCATGCATGAGACTTTATACCCGATGATATCGCCTATGCATTGAAACCAGAAGTAGTAAAATAACGTTTTGTGAAAAAATACCAAATTTAATTCTTCAGTAACCATGAAAGAACATTGTGAATAGCTTTTTGTGATTGCCACGGTCATCAGTTGTGCAGTTGTGGTCAAATTGAGGATGTCCCCTACCATTCCACTCAAAATTATGAGAAGGTATATTACCTCCCAAAGCAGTAATTTAGTATCATGGTTTAGAGATGATTTCTGTCATGCACATCTTGTCAATGAGGTCATCTAAGTCTGAGTTTCTAAAAATAAAAAAACAAGAGCACTGCCAAATTTAAGAAGTTTATTGCATCATCTCCTAATTCCACAGTGAGCCAAATGTTTTGGTGCATGCCCTTTAAAATCGATATGAGATTTTTCTACTGTTGACTGCTACCTAGTCAGAGTTATCAAATATCATTTATGTAGTGGGACAAATGAAAAAAATGGAAATGGGGTTATTTTAAGGAAAAAGAGAGCTCCTAGTGATCTATGGATATCTTTTAAAAGAAGGGTTAACTGAGATCCCATTGTAATCCCTTAAAAATGTTGGTAATGTTTTCTGTAAAATGGAAAATAGTTTTATTTAGTTTACAAATCCAGCAACCTCTGAAAAATTCCTTGGTTCAACAAGACTGCTGCAATCTCATATCTTGATGACATCAATTGTTAAACCAGTTGCATCAAGAGCAGAAACAAACATAAATAAGACTTGAACTAAAATTAAGATAACAGAGAAATATCATTTTCCTGAAATTATTAAAAAATCACTACAAGATTCACAATTCATCCTAAACCCATGATGCACTTATGCAGAACCTAGGTTCATGTCATGCTGTTTGTCAACTACTTTGTGATGATATAGCAATGTCTCCAACGAAAAATGAGACAAGGCAATACTTAGCAATTCTCTTCTACATTTTCAATTCTTAACAAGCATGACCTAAAATTGACCAACTTCAACTGCAGAATGGAACTTGAAAGGACATTGGATAACATTCCCAAAGTAATTCCTACATTCTCATAAAGTCAGAAAGACATTATTATTGTCCCCATGCCAAACAAAATCTGAAAAAAAAATTTTTTTTGAAAATCACTCCTCCTACATGTACATCACAAATTATGATTGATACCTACATATCAGCTTTTTCATTTCATCATTTGATAAAATTCTTTATACTTTCGTTCTTCCAAATAAAAAGTCAATGTAAGTAATTATACATAAAGGCTTTGTCTTTAATTTAAAGGTGTTTTCCAATGCCGCATACCCAGATTGTGGAAGGTGACACTCTTTCAACAAGTGCAATGCTTTATAAATCAAAGGTCCATTATATGGGAACATTTTGATATGAAAAATAGGAACATAATTTGACAGTGAGTTTTATAAGAGAGGTTTGACTGAGGAAGTTAAGTTTTCACCAAAAGTTAGAAACTGTTCATTCTTATTCATTAAAAATAAATCACTGCAAAATAATTATATGCATTAAATATTCCTTTGATACTTTTTAAAATACGTTTTATCATATTAATGTGGTTCCTAATTTGTAAGAGGTAAGCTTTTGATGCTTACTCCCAATTGTCTGGAAGTTTTTTTGTGTAATAATATAGAATATACCTCTACAAAAAGTTCTCTAAGCTATAAAATACCACCAAATGAATCATGAATGTATAATTTGTCACTGTGCCATCAAAATCATTGTTTTGTCAGATATTGGCAATTTGCTCAATTCATTTTGAAAAGAACTATACTATTTATTGCGAATTGAAGATCTTCATGAAATAAAGAGAATTCACTTGAAAAGGAAAAACTCCCCTGCCTTGGCACAGCCATCATTCAGAAGGCAAGGGTCACTCATTAAAAGATTAGTTTTGTTGCCTACCTTCAATTCTCTTTGTGCCAAGCAACAGTTAGTTCACTAACCTCTTATTTTTCATCTTTCTATATTTCCAAATATGTGTACCTATCAATTTCCTTCAATTTCCATTTCCCATATTGCAATGTTGCACATATTCTGGCAGAACTTATAATTAAAAGAAAACTCTTCAAGTTTTCCTTTAATTATAAGCCATGCACCAACTGCAATGACTGAAACAGTGCCTGTGTGCATCTGTGAAGAGCTCTGCAGTAAGTTTGTTTAAAGGTTGCAAAGTGCACCAGAAATCTTAGAATTTATGCCTATTTATTATTCAGACCTTGATTTAAGAAACAATTTGTTATTTTTGTAGAGAAATATTGTTTACAATGGATCATTATTTAAATAGGCATCCATCCTCACGCGTGAGGATGGATGCCTACTTGGTGATGATTTTTTTACTTATGCTCTTCAAATACCTTTGATCATTGGTTTGCCCCTGAAATATCTGTGAGTTTGTCATCAGGTTTCCCAGGGGCCTAGCCGACACAGTTGACACAGCACCCATACCCAAAGCAGGGCTTGATCATGCAGCCTTTGGGCTAACAGACAAGCACATTACCTGTCTGTGAATGTTTATCTGTTTATCTTCAAAATCATCACTTGACATTATGCAACAAACCCAAACAACAATAGTATTACTTTATTATTTTCATGAGTCCATTGAAATAGCTTCATTTTAGGAATTAATTTTCATTCTTTCCAGGCATATTGTTTTCAAAAAAGTCTATTACCAGTGTTATTTTCAGCTGTTGAGAGCATCATCTCCTGCCAGACATTATTAGCTCAGTGGTGTCCACCTTAAATGAATGCTTGCATGATCCCACCTCCATTGGGGTATAAAAAGTCAGGACAGATAGAAGAGGAAGGAGAAAGAGAGGAGTGTGGAAATGGAAAAGTGAAGAGAATTGAGAGAAAAGGCAAAAGCAACGACTTGATAATCTGAGTGAGTTTGAATGAGAGAGATTAAGGGAGGAGGAAAAAATATGGTGAGCACACAGTCATCCAAACCATAGTTACCACTAGACAAGCATGTTAAAATGCTTGTTGCACATTCACCCAATGCAAGTTTGAGCTCTTATCAAAGAAATACTTCCTACTCATGTCGGTCAAGGTACAGTGTTACAGACAGAGGCTTACATGCATAGATATGCATGATCTCAGTAATGTTTATCCTTTAAGTCATTTATTTGACTCAATTTAGAATATCACTTAAATAATATATAAAAAGCCATCACATTGTGTTTGGTTGCCATCCATATTCAATGAAATGTATCTCTCATTCCCTTTGCCTCTTATTTCATGTGATAGAATGGGCACAAAGAAATTTTAAAATACAGGCAAACCAAAATCTGATGATTTTTCCATCATTAGAAAATGTATTTAAGTAGGTTGTCTAATGAGAGTACCCTTAGGGTGAAACTGGTTATGAAATCACATTTAGGTACTTAAATCCTTAATTATTTTTCACTTCGAGTCTACATGTGTAATACTGCTGATTAAAACACATGTTGGGCAAAGTTCAAAACCATTTTATAGCTACATATATTTTCTTTATATTTCTAAATACATGCGTTGTATGTATCACTGTAAATGTTTTAACAAAGGAAATCTAAAATAGCATATCAAATTAATACCTGTGAACATTATTGATAAATATCATGCAGTTTGAATCATGAAATTAAATTATCAATTAACTATATTCAAAGTCGTAACATTTATATCTTGGTTGTATAAACATGGAGGTTAATCGTATATTTTGTGGTACCATGTTAGGAAAATTTCTTCCTGTTTATTCTTTTTAAAAGGGTATCTGTTTGAAATTGTTGATAAAACATCAATATCAATAAAATAACTTTGAAATTCTTCTCACTCTTAGAATATAATTTACACTTTAATACTGATAAAGTCTTCAATGAGGTTCATATTTTGGATAATTTATTTCAACGAACTAGAATTACCAATCAGAAGATTGATTTGGTACTCACCTCATACTTAACCATATCATCATTAGTATTTCAATCCTAGGGTTTGTTTACTGCAGCTATTACATTCTACTATACTTGAATTCAAGGCTGCATATATCAGGGAGAAAATGTGGACTTAAACTCATAGCATGATAAATTCATATTCATGGGAAGGGGGGTGGTTTCTGTGCCATCAGTGACATAAAATTGTGATATTCAGAAAATCACATTTCTCTTATTATCCCTCGGAAAAGGTATGGCAGTCCATTGGTTAGAGTGCTGGAATATTTACCAGAGGGTTTGAATTTAAATGCGGGTTACAGGTGTCCACCCTCAGCTTCACTTCATGTTCAACTATGTGATTTTTTGGGTACCAAACCATACTGGGAAACTAGGGGTAACACAGGTTAAGTAACTGACTCACCTTCCCTGGTAGGTGAATTCACCATGGCATTGGAATAGGTGTTAGGTTAGTCCTCATCCATCAAATCAGCCTTTGGGTTGATAACTGTGGTTTTCATCACTGGTAAATATTTAGTTGCATATTTTCAGACTTTTCTGTACATTAAAATTTTAGTCCAAAAATATACATTTACTAGAAGCTTCTAGTATATGGTCAAACGAGACATGAAATATTCTTATAATCTATTAGCTCTATTCATTTTCAGTGTTATATTTTATGTTGTTTTCATTTTGACTTGCATGATATATCATAAAAGTTGAGAATTTTATTTGAATTGGAATTGACTAAGACCAGAGCCATGAATTCAAATTAAGTATCTTAAGAAAGAAACAGCCAAAAAACTAAGGAAAGATTAGCACATTGAAATTTTTCTCAATCATAATTTGCTAAAAGAGGACCAATTATAGGGAACTGGCTCTTGTAATCCAGAGTAAAATATGCTTTGTATACTAAAAATATGTTCTCATTTTTTATTCAATAGTTTAATGAGTAAATATGGTTTAACTATCAGCTAAATGCCATAAAACTGGGAAATATCTCGTAACGGATATCTCAAGGTTGGCATCCAACTTTTAACTGGAGAAACCCAGGTTTGAGTAGGTACTAGTCAAATGAATGATTTTTTCAAGTACAAGTGTGAAGCAAGTTCACAAATTCCTACTGTGGAATATTTATAACTCTCATTATTTTAAAACTATGTAGCATAAAAAAATATTGTCCTCTGACTCCAGTTTTCCATGCCTCTCACCTTCTTCTTTAGCAATTTCCATTTTGAAAGACATTATTATTATTATTAGGTAATCTACCGGTTAAGGTAGGTTTTTGGATGGACACAACTATCAAATAAACATTTTGTGACTCCCCACCTAGCAAGCTAATCTATATCAGGTCCCTCTTCATCTCGGTGTACTTCTTTCCTCCCTTCATCCCGTCCAACATCCCTATCCTGTTCCTACCCTTACCTCGCTTGCCCAACATTCTCCCCTCTATTACCCTCTTCAACATTCCACTACCGCTCAATACACCTTTCATCCATTTTTCCTGCCTCCATAGGATTTCTCTCAACAAACCCCTCTCCTCCCCCACCATTTCTAGTACTTCCTCATTTGTTTTCCTTTCGGTCCATTTCACCTTCTCCATTCTTCTCCACACCCACATTTCAAAAGCCTCCAATCTACGTCTATCCTCCTGCTTCAGCGACCACGTTTCCGCGCCGTACATAGATACGCTCCATATCAGAGTTTTTACGAGTCTTGTCTTAACATCCCTACTCAACGTCCCCGTCATCAACCCCCTCCTCCTTGAGAAAGCCTCCTTGCCTAGTGCAATTCTTCTCCTTACGTCCCTACCACTTTGACCGTATTGGTCCAAAACACTTCCGAGATATGTTAGGCAGTTAGAAAAGCACTGCTGATAAAGAACACCAGGGTAATTTGCTAAGATTTGAAGTTCAGCCAGTAAGTATGAATTTAAAGATTGACATTTTGAATATTTACCCTCAGCAAAAATTATTTAAATATTTATTTACTGCAGCTCTCTGATCTTTAACCTTTTCATGTAGTATATTCATTTTTTTGAAACTGTATGTTTTTCAATACCACTGGAAATATTACATATATTTTGCATTAGTCAAAACAAGTGGTAGACATTAAATTATCTATAAACTGTACCCATATTTTGCACAAGCAAGTTTAGTGACCTGCTGATGAGGACAGGAAAGTAAATCTAGTTTGATATTGATTCTGGAAACTCAATAACTAATGACATCATTTGATACAAGCTTGACTGCCATTATAAAAGTTAACGAGGACCAGAATCAAGGTACCATAAATGTTCAGGCAAATGTGCCCGCTTTCACACTATTCAGGATTTTCGATTCTCTAATAACCTCTTGGTTAATTTAAAGGGACTAGTTGCTCCATGCAGTTCATCCATCAATGAGGCTCAAAAAGGCATCATATTATATAATCAATCCTTGATAGTTATCCATTTTCTTCAAGCCCACGAACAGGCAGTGTGGAAGGATGACAGCTATTGCTTCAGACAGGAAGAATAGTGATTATTGCTTCATTTGTCAAGCAAAAGCATTGATATAAAATTTCAGATAATGTATTTTTAATTGATGCTCAAAGCTGCATTTCCAGCCATTTTCATTTTTATTGTAATTTTTGAGTCTTCTATAAAAAAGCAGTTGGTTTCTTCCATTAATATGCTCAGGGTGCTCATATGTTAGTAAAAATAGTTGTTAATTTAATCATACATTTTACTCTTGTATTTAATGGTTAGCAAACTTATTCCATGCTGAATATAATTGTTTTTCAGAAGAATGTATTAGACATATTGGGATTAATGTTGTTAAGTTTGCTTTTTTCAACATAATTCCAATCAAATATTTGCTTAAATTAGATAATTAATTAGTGGTTTTAAGATTTTAAATCTGCATAAAGATTAACATTGTAACATGGATAGACCGTTTTATTGATTGAAAAATAATTACACTTACAGCAGGGGGGAATATGATTCAAGCAACTATTTCTCTGCCATTTATATCCTTTAAATACATTTATGTTGAGTTTCTATTTTAATTGACTGAAAATGGAACTTTTAAAAATTTCATCATATACAAAGGTACTTATGAGTGAGCTCACAAGGCATTGTATTTTATGGAAATATATCCCTAACCCAGGAAAATATTAATTGACACTGCAAATATTCTCAGATTTTGAGCCCTTCTAATGATAGTTACAAATGTTACCAACAAGTGTAAGATTCAACGTCAATTAGATTCTATGAGAATCCCAGACAAAAATAGGCGTACAGGGAACATTTAGCCATGACCTAATTTTTAGTTTTCAATTTTAAATTTTATTTCGGACCTTGAATGGCATAATTGAAATTCATAATTGTATACTTGGTACAAATGAAGGACTAATGAAAGGTATTATTTCTGAAAAATACGATTTTCGATGACTTCATTACTTGGGTAGTTTTAAGGATGAAGCCCAAAAAGGAGTAATTGGATTTTTTAAACCTAAATGTGACTTAAGCATAAACATTCATTAGGTACTTATGATGTCACTGCTGATGGAAAATGTTAGCCTAATGATATAGCACTAAGTCAAACATTGCCATTGCAATGTTAACATGATGGTCATTACTTAATCAACTAAAAGTATATCAAAATACTTTCATCAAAAATTTTATTGAAAGGAAAAAGTGTGCATTCAAAATGATCCTATGTTCATATTTTCAACAGCATATTCTGTATTTTGCCATCTAATATTGGACCAATAACATTTAAATTTTCAATTACTATATGTCATCATTTCCATTTTTTCCTCAAGTGAATGTAATGGTTTAGTATGTTCTGTAATGCATTAAAGGATTGGTATGTGACTAAAATGTTCATACAGTTACATGAATACAAGATTCAATTTTGTAAATGCATTTGATTGGATGATCATTTGCAGGGGAGAAAATATTTTTTTCATGGTCTATGTAAAATAATCATCTTCAACAACTTTGAATGAGGGGCTTTGTGTATTTTGTAACAGCTGAAAATAATTGTATACATTATTGTAAGTATTTGTATGCCAAATTATAACTGTTGGATGAATGGATAAAATTATACGAAGTTGAACTGCTATAACATTTCAACCGAATTTTTCATTGCGTTGAAAGTAAAATGGGCCAAGAATGTTTATACTGTGTGTTGTTCAATAAATATTAAGAGATACACTGGTATTTGTCATTTTATTCATATTTTCAGTGCAGTTTCATTTATGGAGTGTTGTTTTTATTACATTATTCCACTATTTACTCATCATATTTCCACTTAGACCATTACCCCCTGCCTACTTCTCTAGTATCTCTACCTTTGGCCAAAAACTCTTCTGGTATGATCATATATTTTAATCTGGAGGTCCCAATTTTGATTTCTGAATTCACTGTAAAGACTAAACTATAACTGTGGTCAACCACTGATGATGATTTAATGTGTTTGCCAAACTGCACAAAAGGGT
Organism: Hetaerina titia; assembly: GCA_037158775.1. Lineage (NCBI taxonomy): Eukaryota > Metazoa > Arthropoda > Insecta > Odonata > Calopterygidae > Hetaerina > Hetaerina titia. The sequence goes on along the minus strand of CM073769.1, from coordinate 85,434,602 downwards.
TAATGCATTCTAGTCCCTTGTCTATCTCAGGAATTTTTTTTAACAATATCCCCATTCATCAAGTTATACTTATTCTCTGTTAACCATTTGATACCAATAATTACTTCTCTTGCATAATAATTGCACCGACGGAAGTGAATCATCAATCTTTCAGTAAAATCATTCATTAAAGGTTTTCAATATATGAAAGCTAGGTTTTAGGCAGTAATGAACAGCTGTTATCTTCTACATATGATCCCTAATTATTAATTATGGAGGATAGGGTTGATACAGAATGATAATGCCTGGATCTGGGAGTCACACAGGTTTGTTTGGTAACACATGCCTGGGAGTGCCAGAAAAGACCCTGCCACATTCTCAGACATGCAGGAACAATTGAAAAAACAGCACAAAAAATATTAACAGATGCATATGGAGCCCAAGAATTAATATTTACCCATGTGCTGTCTACAAAACCTCTCATCCTTTCATTACCCTGCCTACCCAACTTTCTCCCTTTAATGATGACCTCTGAAATCCTTTCTTCTTTTTAATATTTCCTCCATTCAAATTATCTGCCTTTTTAAGATTACTATTACAATTTTCACCCTTCACCGAAAGTATTAAAAGTACAACATATGTCCTCATTATCCAACTTTTATTCTCCATTCTTTGCCACCATCACAATACAAAAGCCACCAATATATGGTCACACTCTTGCCCCAAAGACCAGGTTTCAGATCCATAAAGGTTTGTTGCCCATATCAAAGTCTTTTAGTTGTCTTCTGTTTACATCTTTGATTGGTTTACCTTCCATCATTTCATGTCTTCTAAATTAATGCTTTTGCAAATACAATTCTTCACCTAATGTCCCCACTACTATTCCAGTTTTCCTCTCAAATACTACCCAAATGCATTAGCTGCTCCACCTGCTCTAGTTTTTTGATTCCTCCTAATATTAAGTTTAACTTAATTTTCACATTTCTTGAAAATTTCAATAGTTTCATTTCATTGGGGTTAATCTTCATCCCACACCTATCACATTGTTTTTGTAATACACTCATCAATAACTCCAATCCCTTGGCTTACTAACTCTTGCTTGATTATCACCAAACCCGACTTATTTATATTGCTGCTAACTTTTATTCTCAGCTTCCCATAATTTGGTGAGTAGGTGGAAATTTTACCACTAAATAACCTTCTGCTTTCCAAAATATTTTTTTTATACCTATGAACAATTTACGATTAATAATACCAAAGTAAATTTAAAAGTATATGCTTTTCTTTTTCAATAATTGGATGATTTATATCATATTAAATTCTATGAATTAAATTTGGCTCTCATAAAAAGGTTGAAACATAAATACTACCTCTTAGGTACTCATTATTACTATCACAATGAAAACAAAACGTATATCAAGAGAGGAAACTCAAACTAAGAGGAGGATCATGGCTTACTCACAGTAGCAAGTGTTCTTCCTGGGTGAGAATATCTTGAAGAACAGCAGCTAGATGTGATTACTGATAAAAATAACCAATATCTCTAAGGTCCAAGCTTCGTTTGAGGCACCTTGATTTCTTCTGTAACTTCCTTCTACCAGCCACTCATTTCACTCCAACCACCACTCAAAACCAGTATGTAATCTAGGGGTCATGAGATATTGACCAAAATATTCAAGAAGACACATCCAGATAAACATCAAAATCGGAGAAGTGCTTGCTCTAATGTCTCATCGGTTGGTACCGGATTTTACACAGTACCTAGCTGTGAACTGTTAATCTTCAGAAATGCAGTGTGAAGCATTTATGTGTATGAATATGTCATTTCCTGGTAAATTCTCAGTTGAAGTTTTTAATTCTAATATCTGTTCTACCTATCTTACACAATATTAATGACTATGAAATTAGTATCCTTCTTACAGTGTAATAATTGCTTTTGAGGGGCCTGAAAAACTTCATTTCATTCAAATTATTCATTGTTACAGGCATAAAGTGACTTTGCATGATAAATTTTCATAAATTTTAATGAAAAAAGGAATAAAGTTATTAAAAATCATTTTTTAAAATTGTATTTAGAGGAGTACTGAGGCGTGTTTTGCCTTAAAATGGTACGTGGTATTACAAATTAGAATATCTGTTCGAATTACCCGCGCCAGCAATAAAGTTAACTTAGTTACAGATTCCTTTCATAGGTGGCAATATCTATACGCGGAGACGCGTGCGCAAGGATTCAAAAGTTGGGACTGGGAAAAAAAAGGATTCAGCCGCGCCAGTCCGTCAATGGCCACCGTAGTGTGTGTGTACGTGTGAGCGTGTGTTCTTTCGAGACCGGAGGTTTTCACAGTAGTGAATCGAAGAAGGGGTAAATAGGGTCAGAAGCATATGCAGTGTATTGTGATTGTGTGTTTGTTTGGAGCAGAACCGTATCTCATTTGTGCACCTTTGATTTAGAAGAGATTTCACCTGGCGGGACTCAACCGCTGAACTTGCGGGTGCGGGAGGAAAGGGGGTCAGAGGAAGCTGCTACAAAGGTAAGAAGTTTCCTCATGGTTTCCAATAGAAACGCTTTAGGGCGTCGGCCTCTGGGTCGTTGGATGCGTGTGAAAATTAGAATTGTTAGCGTTAATACAGTTAATTATTTCATATAAAGTTTTCTCTGTCTTTTGTCCTTGGTGTTAACCGTTAGCAGAAGAGAATGTGATTTACACATAAAACCACCTGCCATGGCTTTTGGGCGTTGTCCCAAGATAGGCATTCTTGACGATAGCATTATACAGCTCAGTGTGTACGAATTTCTTAGTTTTAATGAGTTTTCACCCGGAACTTTGGTAGTTTGTAAGTTTTGGAGATACCAATACAAGAGACTTGAATGCCTACATACGAAAGAAACTCGGAACTATTTTCCGTGTTATCGTAAGTTCGTTAGTTTTTCGTCTGATTTAAAAATTAATATTTTATTTTCACGAGAGAGTGCGTCTTAATTTAAGTTAATCCGGTGACAAATAAAAGACTGTTTGTATTAATACAAAATTAGTATGCATAATTTTTGGCGCGAATGTTTTAGAGAGACATTTGGAGACTTGAGTAGGTACTGTAGAAAGAAATTAACAAATGAAAGTATCAAAACTTTTTGTTGGAATATAATTTATGTGTTGTAATCCATTGTAAACTTTTTGTGTCAACAGGGAATCGAAATTCGTTCGATAATGAGTGTAGTTGTATCATAAAGTTTTGCAGGAGGTGACATCATCGAATCGTAGGTAGATTCAAAATTAGAAATTGCTTGCTTAACAAAGCAACATTCACACCCATGTTGAGACCTATAGGCAGTATCCTCGTCGTTTGGTTTTGCAGATAAATCCAGTGGTTGTGTTGTTAAGGACAATATAGATGATCAGAACAGTACAGATTTTAATAAATAACTATTTTGTGCATGCTGTCTTGTTATTTTGGTAATTTATGCCAATTGGTGGAAAGTTGTGCTTTTTATGTATATTTCATTTCTGTAGGACATAATCGTGATAAAATGATAGTTTAGGATTGCTCTATGTCGATTATCTAGTTGTATGTACTTATCCGTTTTATTCATGAGAAAATTACACATACAAGTATGTGCTATTACGTTTCTTTGTACGTGTATATACTTGTGTGTGGTTAACGGTGGCAGTAGATAATTGGATTTACTTTTCTGGTTGTGTTGGAGTTAAGGGTCGAAATTTCGCAAAATGTAGTCAATTTTAATTGTAGAGTGAACAAGGAGTGACTTCTTCTTTAATATTTGTTCCGACCTGACAAAACATATGCTGTAGGTACATACTATTATAGCACATACCAGTCCCAGAAAATCACTCGATTTTAAGAAATATGAGCAATTAACCCCCTGTAATTGAACTGTGAAGGCCTCTTAGATATTTTCTTGTGCTGTGAATAATTTACTTTCATAATGATACTAGTTTTTTTAGAAAGTAACATTTTCTGCAGAATTTTATTGGATGGTAGTAAAAAATGTGTTGTCAATAGTTAATTACCCATATAGTATTTGAAAAAATAACAATAGGCAGTTTTTACTAGTCCATTTCATGGTTTTAGTCTCCCAGTGAATCAGACGTCATTATGCATGTACATTTCAAATTATAAAGAAATAGTGATATTTTTTTTGTTTCCTTGTGCTCATAAGTTCCATGTTGCTTACTTTTGTTAGAGGTATATGGTGTTAGAATTAGCAAATACATTTTCTTTTATTTAGGAGACAATTCTCTTGCAAAGCTCGTTTATAGTATTTGATCTGTGGCATTCTGTATCTCTATAGTTATGTATTATCAGTACGAGAGCTGTGCATCTTAACTTTCAAAGCTTAGCATTCTGTTGACAAACGATGAGGATTTTATAAAAAGTATAACGCAATTCTACTTATCCAAGACACATGCACTGATGCTAATGTGCCTTCCCTGAAAGGGATGTTCGAAGGGCCCCGTTGGTATTCTCGGGGAACTCTATAGTTGATTTTGAATAAAGATACATTTGGAGTAGACCACAAGGAAATTACTTGAAGTATTATTCCGAAACAGTTAATGCAGCGTACACTTACTTAATGAACGTTAAAATCATGTAGTCATTTCAGCATCAAGTGATACTTAAAGAATGCGCGATGATTTTCAAACAGTAAAATCGAATGCACAAATCCTCCATAGTGTATTTGATTATTTTAGGTAATCAGTTATGACATTTCCAGAGATAGTACCCACTCGAAGAGTCCTTTTTCTCAAGTCATAATTCGTGTGAATAGATTGAATACCACATTTGGAAATTCTCCAAATTGCAGAGGCAGTTTGGTGCAGTAATGTCTTTTTCAGTTGAAAACCTGGAATTTTTCATATGGATCATATCAAAATCTCATAATCATCAAAAAAGTTTTCTTCGCAAAATATATTCTATGCTTAACTGATACATGTAAATGAATTATCGTTTTCCACACATTGGCGTTTGATAGCGATTCGGAATTAGCTGCCATAAAGTGACTCCAGTGATAAACATGCGTCTTATGAATTAGTTCTTGTATGATTTCTGATTATTTTTATTAATTCACGTGAAATGCGCAAATGCGCGTGTGCAACAACGAGAAATACCCAAATTCAAAAGAGTAAAGTAGTCATTATGTGTCCACGATTTTGGAACTATTTGCGGCTGCGTGTGCATAAAGTTGTTTGTTACGTAAATTGATTTTGAATAGTAGATCACGATGTTGTAATGCTTAACCATCTCAAAAGCTGGAGATAATTAAGTCGCCTCTTCTCGTTTGCGTTTCCGCGAAATACACGCTTGTATGGGACGGGAGAAGGGGGACCTGAAACCCCTTCCCTTCCAAAGCCTCCTCGAATTGAGCACTCGGGAAACGTTGAGTGCTTCGAGAGGGGTCAAGAAACTGTTCGTTTTGTGTGTTAGTTCTTGATTGATGTTGTCTCTGGCAAATTACTAATGAAGATTTAATTTTAAAACATCAGTTTCTGTAGCTGTATATTTAGGTATTTTCCATTAAAAAGAAAGCCGTGGCCCTCCCAAGTTTACTCTTTTTGTTTTTCTCTTCAATACGGGAGTTCACCCATCTTTGAAACCCATGGCACGAGCTCCCCATATGCCAGTCGGCGACCACACCCCGAGCCTTCCACCAGCGGCCCAGTAATGTATCAATTTCAGTCTGCGAACCTCCAGTCAAAAGGTAAAATTTGAATGTTCTATTTCCCTTTGAGATTCATTTCGTTAAAATTTCGTTTTCGAAGAAGAAGTATAACCAAGGTTGTGAAAAAGGTTTTGGAAATGGGGAATCTGTAAATGAGAATTAGAACTTTCCTTCGCCTTTCTCTAGGAAAACTGTGATCTCCGGTGATTTATAACAAAATATTGTTCCTGGTACACATAAAGTTATCTTTAATTTGACTCGACGCTAAAACTTAGCGTATGGAGGTATAGGCCTAAGGATTAAGTGCATAAATGCAGTGGAATAGTCAGCATATTAAAAAATGGATTCTTATACGTATTAATATAATCATCAATTATTCACCGTCCAAAGGATGAGACTCAGGAATGATATTGCTCGGTTCATGTTGAATTACAAGTTCAAGCTCAGTAGTCAAACTCACACTGCGTGACAAGTTTCAGTGTCTTCAAGATAATAAGTAGCCGTAATTTTTTCACACAGGCCATTAAGATTGAACGTTAATCTTTTATTGTTCTTAATAATGGGCACATTGATTTCGCTGTTGAGCCCCCACATTTGTTTCTCATGATTTTAGTTCGTGTTTGGATTGAAAAGGGTTACGATGGTTAGTGAATTTTCATCACGACGCAGGAGGTTCAACCCACGGATTGACGTGGTTCTTGAACTTGATCTAGAAACACTGCTTGGGGTCACTGCATTGGGTCGATTTCTGTGTTGAAAGGCGGTCAATACGGCGACCTTGCGAAAGAAATGCTGGCCCACTCAGAGTTGGTGTTCTTCAAACTGAATACCAAGTTATTTTAAATGATAATTAGAAATCGTAGAATCGTCCCATCCGAAGTAAACATTCGTGGTGTTTTTTTTTTCGAAAATTCTATCTTCCAAATTGTTTCGTTTCTGGCTTCTTCATTTTATTTCTCTCCATTTAACTTTAGTTATTTTGTTAGCCGTATGTACTCAAGTTAATTGGCTCACATGAGCCAAGTTTTTTGATAAAGAATTTTGTCCCGGATTGATGAATGTTATTCTAAGCAGTCCTTTTGTGAGTTTTCAATTACCATTTAGAAGCGTTCAATTTGAACCACGTGAGTGTGTACACGTAAGAATTTCAATCATTATTACCCTCGTATTTCCAACCACCTGGTAATGATTCAATATTCTATGTATGTGTGGAAGTATCTTATGAAATTCGAGAAATTTTTGGATAGAGTTATTTTAAATTTTGGAGTAAAATTGCACCTACTTGTTTTTGTGTCATTTCCTTAAGTGACTGAACGTGCAATCTCTTGAGGGTGATTAATCAATAGATGATAAGCTTTTCATGGCGGAAAGTACTCTTTATTTTACTTTAGATAATATATCGATAGGTTCTCCGTTTGCGTTAATAATTTAGAATGCTAGTTTGACCTGCATACTCTTACTTCTTGGCATTGAGTTGTTAATCTTTAGAAGAGATTCATGAATGCTTCCCGTAAATGAAATGATCGCTGTTATTTTAAATTTTCAGGTCACATTTGTCCCATCTCCCCAGTTATTTTTCGAATTTGAGCCGTAAATGACGCCTATTCCTTAGACCGAGGGGAAGGCTCCTATTCCGTCACTTATTTGGAGAAATTATGTAATCTTCTCTCATTGATTTTTTTCAGCTACTACAAAATGGCATTGGCCTAAAGTTTTCTGTCGCATTCCATCAATTCGAGTCTCACTTGGCACGCGTCGGGGCAAGAATTTTAACGAAGAGTGCTTAGTTATGCGTAAAGCATGACAGATAGAACTAAATTAAAATCGGACGGAAATTTGACTGGGGAATTTTTAGTATCAGCTACAGCCAAAGAAGATTTAAGGTAGCCGCCATTTTTTATGCTCTGGTTGGCGGGCGATTAGTGCTTTACAAATGGCTGCACACTAATGCTGGAACGCGAGGATGAGAAGGCTCTTGCCCCTTGTGCACGAGATTTTGGAAAACACGTGGAAAGTCCACGAGGTATCTCGCCTTTCATGTTTCACTCGATTATTATTTTTCGATTTTATTTAAATTATCCATGCGTAAAAATTATTTTTGAATTTGAGAAATCAACAAATACGTCACCATTCGGAGTGAAATCCTTGAGTCGGGTCGGCTAATGATAATTATTTTCATTTAATAATATCGGATTGTTTTCCAAATGAGTATTTGATGGTACGTAAAAGACTAGCCTGTGTTGAGTTGCGTAGTCACTCCTTCGTATCGCTTGCTTTACTTTCCGCTTCAACAATTTTTATCACTGTAAAAAAATACGTGTTATATTGGGGCTACCAGCCTAAAGTTAACCGAAAGTCAATTTAATAACTGATCGTAGCACGTTTCCATTTTTCAAGTGGAATAGTGCTAATTCATTATGCTCGACTTCCACCACATCACGCCTGGAGCGACTCAATTTGGGGGTCAATTTATTTTTCACTGGCTCCTACGCCTGAAATTACAGTTTCAATTAGTTTCAAAGCTACATTCTAGCACGAATTTATAATTCTAATATTGTAAGGAAGTAAAAAAATCAGTAGCATGGCCTGTATGCTACCGGATAAGAAAAATCAGTTTACGTATACGTTAGGTTTTTTCTCTCCATCCGTGATGTCTCTCTCTCCTTAGCTAGGACGGAAAGTTGGTAAAACATTGACAGGGAAACTAGTCGCTACCTGTCTGAAGCTGGCGGAAGACGTTTCAAGTCGTCTATGTATCTCGAACATTTCTTAGAAAACTGACGATTTGAATTTGGGCTGCTTTGGATGTGCGTCCACAGTGTAACGCTCTACACCTCCGAATTATCGTGGAATGTCCCGTGGCAGGTGATGAAAATGCAAAAATATCCCCCGACTGGTCGTCCCCCATCATCCCTCTCTGTATCTAAACATTTACTCAGCTCAGCACCTGTGCCACGCGGAGGATACTCTGCACCATTGTGTCAGGACATCTTGGCTCAAGCGTATGGGATTTTTTTGTCGCCTCTTTGTTTGTCGTGTTTCCTCCGAAAACATAGTCACCTCAGTCAGAATGGGTTCGGTGAGGGAGGGGAGATAAGGTGTTTACGAGTCGTGAGGGAGAGGGGGGAGGTCTTAAAGCGTTCGAGACCGCTGTATCCCCCCGCACGCGATTCGGGGGAGAGCAGGTGGATGAGGAGGACTCGCAGGAAAGGGGCGAAGGGGGTGCGTGCCTGTTGGGATTGGGGTGAGGGCGTGGGAGGGGCAGGGAGTACTTGGGGCGTGGATTTGATGTGTTTAGGGAGTCGTCGGGTATAAGAGAGAGGGAGGAATGCGTTCCTGGGTCGGTAACCGTTTGGCATTGGGACGAGATACACTCGGGCGGGCGGGCGGTGCGACTGAGGCTTCCGCCACTCCTCCCCGGCATCGCAGCCTCCCCAGAGTTACCTGATGTGGAGAAGTCAATGGTGGTGGGTGGGTGCGTGGTGGGACGTTTGGAATCAAGTGCCGTTCGTTACTTGCGTGAGCCCTTTGACTCTCACTCGGTGCGTAACACTCGGATTTAGGTGTCATTTCGCGTTGAGTGCAGACGTGGTTGATGGGGAAACGGAACGCGTAGCTGAAACTAACGCCGGGGCATGGGGCCTCGGGTCGTGGAAATAGATGTCACTCGGTAGAGGAAGGAGAAGTCATTCGCTGACGAGATATTTCAAGCGTGGTATTGCTGTCGACCTGGGATTGGTTCCAAGAGCCAAAGGATTTTACCTTTCACTGTTAATTCCCTCATTCGTATATTTAACAAAATATCAGTGCTAATACTTATTCCATCGGATGACGCCAATTTCAAACAAAGAATTGAATGCTACTACAATGATTATTTTGATTAAAATGGACAAAATGGAAAGTACAATTGCGAACATCAAAAATTTTAGAGAGGTTACTCTAAATTTCAAATTAGATTACTAATTACCTTACCTCAAGAGAGATTACAAATTTCTCCAGGGTAAATATTCTGCATGCGACCTAGATTTCGATATATTGCATTATCATCAGGCCCTTCCCGAATAATGGTTGTAATTACACACCAAAAGGACTGGTGACAGCCGAAAATTCTGATATAGATTTTTCAGTTATTGGAGAAGCTATGAACCTTTCCCTTACGTTAGTGATCCAGGTCATGGCAATATATTGGTGCATTTAAAACTGGGTCAGCGAGTTCCTTTATCTAATGATACTTTGGAAATGTATTTAGGTATAATATCTCTTGTAATTGCATTCCTGAAAACATAAAGAATAATTTTCCGAGGAAGCAATCATTCTAGGAAGGATTCACAGGTATTAAGGTTTCTTGGAACACATTTGTCCTAAAGAATGACCTGAGCAAAGATGATACGGCGTTGATGCGTTTTGTGTTGGTAATTATATGTTTCAAATGTTTAGGATTAATTGGAACATGCAATAATTACGTTTACCATTTGCGTTGTGTCGACCGTGAGTTTTTGGAAATGGAAGGCATATTAATGACCAAATATTTGCAACTTTCCAGTGGTGTGCGATTCTATTTCCGACCAGGTTTTTATCTGGTTCATCATCACCACACACAGAATATTTATTTCCCAGTGAAAAGTTTTAATGACAGGCTTTTGAATGTCTGTCAAAAGTTGGAACCTAATACCGCTCCTTTTAGATTGAAATGTATATAAGACGGCTAATATACTCATTTAGCACCTGAAAGTGATGTAGTATATGGATTATGTGGTCTACGGATCGTTAAATCCGGTCATCAGTGGACAATTACATTCCTTTGGTCATCAATACGTTTGCCATTTTTAATATATTGCTGTAAAGAATATTTTCGCTCGTGAAATATTAAAAAAAATATTTCCCAAGTCCTAAGTCGGTAAATTGGTTATTTTCACTCGATACTTGCTATTACTTATTGCTACTTGCTATTGTTATTTTCACTCTATACTATTATTTCTTGGGACAATCCAGACACCTGATTCTATGATACAATAATTAGCGTAAACTTACGAGAATAACTCCTTCCAAAAAGTTTCGAAAGAAAATAATTGCATTAAATCGTCTTTTTGTTCATTTTTTTGCAATTCAATTATTACATCATGACTATTGTTATGCAACTGGGGGAATTTCCGTGTAGGACCTCGTGAAGTTGTGAGAAACCCAGTCTTAGGGTATGCATAGTCGATCTAACGGAACCAGCTTCGCAATGCGTGATTTGAGGTACGTAGAATTTTGGGGGAAATGCGAGAGTTCTAATCGCTCGGAGAGCTCCAGTCGTCATTTCCGCATTTCGGTTCACAATTTCGCGACCGCCATCCGATCGTTCCTCGAAAGGCTTTCGCGTTAAATTAAAATTCCCGTAATTAGCTATCCCGCATTCTGTTTGTCCGTTCCATTTATGAAATAAGCTTCTTGTATTCACAAGGGTCGACTGGTTTCATTTTTCACTACGTATCCGCAGCATTAATATACAAAGGAGCACAAAAGCACGTCGTTCTCCCATGTGCCTGCCGCACGCTCCCATCTCTCGTCGCTTGAATTTCGCGAGGAATAATGCTCCTGCTGTTTTATCATTAGTGCAATACGAAGAGCTTAAGCTAGATAAAAATGGGATCTCCGTAGTGCTTTGAATTTCCATTTCGGCTCCGGGAAAGGCGGATCGCCCCGGACTACTCCTCGTTCATCCTTTCCCCCCGACGAAGCATCTGGGAGGGGGAAGCGAGAATGCGAATGTGCGCGTGTTCTCTTTAGTGCTTTCGTGAAAGGATTCCTTCGTCAGATCAGTCCATGGTGGGGAGGTATTTGGGTGAGTGCGTAAAGTACAGGAGGTGATGACTTGGGAGAGTATATTTCCGCCACTCGTCTCTTTTCTTCCCGGCCACACCGAAAGAGATTTCCTCCCAAGCTTCTCGTCGGCCGTGCAAATCTGCTAAATGTTTAGTTTCCACAGAATAAGCCCCCCCCCGCCTCTCCCCCCCTAGTTTACCCTGACTATTCGCCTCTCACATTCCACCGCTTCCCTTACGTCGGAAGCCCTGAAGGGCGTCTTTGTAGTGCACGCCGTTGGCTCATCGTGCGAAAATAGATGAAAAACATTTTCGGTCCATTTGTGCCCTCTCTGTCAGCCCCTTGTTGAGTGGGTGGTATCTCATGGTTTCTTCTTTTCCCTTATCGTGTCAGTTTATTTTTATGTGTCATGATTTCCTCTTTTCCGCAATCTTCATTCGGAATACTGTGGTGGATGGCGTACTGGCCATTTAGCCCATTAGGACTCGGATAATTAATGGTATCAAAATAATGGTTCCTTTCTATTAGGTAATGTTCGCTTCAATAAAAAATGAATAATGTAACAGTATCTTTATAATAGTACAATATGTTAAGTTTATAAAATACCTTACTTTATGGACGTACAATATGGTATGTTTTCAACCCAATTGGTTGGAAGCACTTATGACTACTTAGGCAATGCTACAAATAAGAATGTTATGGACCCCATATACGAGTATAGTACTCGTACTCGTAGTATAGTACTCGTAGTCGTAGTCTCGTACTCGTAGTATAGTACTTTATTGTGTAAAGTAGTCACCCAACGTAATGTGCTAAGTATTGGGGCATTGGAAACTGTGAGGAACGCTGATTTACCTTTAATTTCAACTCTATTTTTAAAAATTTGGAATTTCGATGAAAAATATTGTATCGGAAAGGAAATACTTAGTTATTCCACGTATATTTTGTGAAACACGACCACGGTTTAGACTTACAAAGTCATCAACAGGTAAACTGTGTAAGTCGAAACCGTGGTCTGTTTAAGAAAATATACGTGGAATAACAAAGCATTTCTTCTTCGATATGAATCGCTTCCACAAAGTGACGCCTGAAACCATTCTATTATTTAGAGAAATATTGTGCTGAATTTTTACTTCGTTAGCAATTTAGACTCATTTTTCGAAGCATTAATCATGCCTTTCCTGAAATCCGATTTCAACTCCCTTCGCGCAATATGGTCTCCTCCACGAGTGCGAGCCCATATGCGTCCATGTTAAGTACCAGTTCCGTTTGGATGGGCGTGCCACAACTCCGGAAATCCGTCCTTCTTTGTTTCCTACCGAATATTTTGAATTCATTTCAGTTGAAGTTCAGCTCCCGCACGTCAAAGTTGAATTTTTTCGAATTGTCACGAAATTTTTTTTCCGACAAAGAAAAAAAAAATAAGGGTCGAAACCTTCAGCCAAATGAATGTATGTGGAATTGGGGTGAGTGTGTATTCATTCACCTTGTTAATCGTGGCATTTGTGGATGATGATAGCCTTTAATGGCCCTCCCCCTGGGGAACACTTCTTGCTCTCGTCACCGCCCATTTCTTTTTCTCACACTCCTCCCCACTCCCCCCCCCCCCCAACCCACTCTCCTCACCACTGCCGACTTCCTTCCGACCCTCCCCCTCCTCCTTTCCGACTCCAATTCGACGTCACGCGACGACGCGCGTCCCTCGATGTGAGTGGCGTTCGGGGGAGGCGTGTGGTGAGCGAATAAAGAGGGACGCTCTTTAATGTGTCTGCTGCGAACCCTCCCCCCCCCCATTCCACCCCCCTCACCCTTCGCTCCCTCGATTGTCCCATTTGCTTCATATTTTTTTCGTAGACGCCCCAAACGTTTTGAAAAGATGTCGCATGTGGTTCCCATCCCATATCCCCCCTCCTCAACCGTGTCCTCTCTCTCTCTCTCTCCCTATTCCATTCATGTTATATCGCCCGCGGCGTTAAACCGAACCACAAAGAGAGTTTTTTGGGCAAGTGAATGTCTCGCTCCTTAGGGACTCGCTATTCCCGTCCAATCCCTTCTACATTATGCTCCCTCATTCCCACGTCCGCGAGAATGCCACCAAATTATGCCCTCCCGAGTCACCAAAAATAAGATGTGCACCAGTCGATTTGGTGCATCGTAGTAGATACATATTTGTTGGCTTTAATTTCTTCCAAGATCAAGAGCTTACCTAACTATCCCTTACTGAAAACTCTTCCGGAGCGTGCGTCTGTATATGCCTTTTTTCATCCTTCTGTGCCGCAGATGATGGTTGTCACATAAATATTCAAAGCTTTTGTATGAGTGTCGTTTTAATGAATAATAATAGTTATTATCATCTGATTCTCTTCTCATTCATTAAAAACTTCATTACAGGCGAAAATGAGCACTCGTTACTCTTGGATACCCAAAAAAACATGGAGAATTAAAAGCCAATTTCTCTTTGCGAACCAAGTGTGTTGCTTTTTAGCTAATCTGTTTTTTTGAAATTGTGGCTTTGAATTAACCAAAGTTAGATATTCTCTCGAAGAAACCTGGGGTAGTGTAATATTGATTGGTGACAGGAACTCACGGGTCACTAAATACAATATGCATAATGCATTCATTGCCTTCGTTTTTCATGTAATTACCACGGTTTCGGTTCCTCGCTTTTGTTCATGTTGATTTTAACGTATGTTAATTATGACGTATGTTAATTATGGGGGTTCGATTAAGGGAAATAATATATTGCGATGCGCATTATTGGCCACGCCAATAATCGTGCTTCGGTCGTGGCGATCGTAAATTCGAAATAGATTCTCAAACACTGGGCCAAGGCGTTGCAGGAAAGAGATTCCTTTGATTTACTCTGTTCCTAGTTCGAAGAATATTTTTAATTCTTGGGACGAAATCGATTTCTTTTTGAGGAGGGTCGTTGTGGTTTATGCACTGGAGCTTTGAGTGAAGGCAGACTTGGAGGCGTGGCGGAAGGAGAGACTGTTCGGCCCGAGGCCAATGCCCCGCAGTTGGACGTGTTGTGGCTCTCTAAGGCGCACTATCCATCCAGCGAACTTTGAATGCTTCGTCCCTGACGTGCGCAAACGGGCAGGGCTGGTGAATATAGGCTTCAGATAGAGTCAGAGGGCAGCTCTCAGGGAAATCGCTTAGGCCAATCGTGAAAGTTGTAGGGAATTTTTACATACAGTGCGTTCTATCTCTTACCCCTTTCAGGACTAGGGGGACATCATTGTTCCAACCTAATACATGTAGCTTGTGGTTATGCTTTCTACGACCAAAGATGAATTTCCGGTGTATGAAGTTATCTGATAGTAGTCTGGCGCAATAATATTATTTCTACTCTGTCACCTTTAAAGATGAACTTGAATTGTATTGTGATTGTAATCTGAAATTTAATGTTTTATACCTCTCGGCCGACTTATAATTCTCGATGGCCATACAACGACAACGTTTTCCAGGAAGTGTGAATTTATTCAATGCATATTGCAGAAATATGAGTTACAATCCGTTTGGCCGGAAAACGTAAGCGGAGGCTTTTTATTTTGTTAACTCTCCTTTATGGATATATTCCCATTTCCCTCGAGCTGTTATCTTATGTTTCGGAATGTCACCTCATTCCGAGTGGGTTGAATTGAAAAGCGGTTAGTAGCGTCTCCCACTCTTGCGGATCAATCAATGTAGATCCCCTTCTGTGAATCGATCGAAATTATCATGAATGGAAATTGATTGGAGAGGAAAATAAACTCCCCACCTTGAACAGAGTAACATGTTAGACGTTCATTCGTCTGTGCTATTTTCATCTCATATGCTTGCTTTCGTGTGGGACCCATGGAATTAAAAGTAAACGCTTCTGTTAAAAAAAGAAGACGTTTGCAGTATCGATTTTCAAAGGTGTAACAGTGCTCGAAGAGGAGTAACGTTTGAATTCTGTTGATTTTAAACTGGTGACACAAATTCATTTTATATGAAGAGGATGCTCGCGGATGTACTGTTCCAGCATAATGGGATTTCGCAATTCGCGAATAAAATACGAATGGTTTTCTAATGAATCTGTGAAATCGGTGCTGGAACGCACTTTTACGTACATAATAAACGAAACGGCTTTGATCCAATTATCCTTTTTTGACGTCTTGCAGACGTTTGAATGTAATTTGTAGAACTCACGCTCGTGTGCATTGAAAGAATGTGTCGTGCATGAGCAAAACTGCTTGCATGGTAAACTTAAGAGTAGCGCCTCGTTCTCTAGGAACGGTCGGCCGGAGAACCTTTAAGTTAAGAAAAAAGATTAACTGAATTTTTATAGTGTTTATTTTTAAATGATTCGCCTCAGTGAATATTTATTACTCAAAGTTCATTCACTCTGATTCGTGAAGTAAAATAACTTTTGGTGCGGCGTGAAGAGAAGTAGGCTAGTATGCTCATGTTATAGGCCTACGGAAGCGCTTATTGATGTCATGTTCCAATATATCAACGTCCTTTTTGAATATTTTCACCTACGATTCCATAGAACGAGTAGTAATATCACAAAAGTTACCTTTAATCGATGTATATGCAGCCATTAATCCAGAAATGATTAAAGCGTGGATAATGTGAGGGCATTAGTGCTCCATGTTCATAGAAGTGCAAATAAAATTCTCAAGAGTAATCAAAGGTCGTGGTGGAGCGTATTTATTCGGTGAATAGAATCATAATGACTTTGGCAGAAATTAAATGAGTGAATTACCAGAAGTCCCAAAGGCCCTCATCGCGAGATCCGTGAAAATTACTCTTTGTAACCTTTAAAAATCCCCCACGCATAAACTCACAAAATATCTGAAAGAACAAAAATTACTGCGCCAAAGATCTCAAAAGCAAAACCCTAAGCGATAATTTAAATGGAATCCCCATCAGATCTGCTCAATTGCTTGAAAAGATGCAGGGGAATCGATCAAGTGAACATTTTTTTAGAGGGAGAAAGTGATGAAATGGTTAATACTGGATGAATAATGCTAACGTTCTACATCACTTTTCCTGCGCCCTAAATTCTTGCTGAACAGCGAAAGAACATTAACAGAAACGTGAATAAATTAAGGGTCGAAAAATTATGTACCAAACCTACTGAAGGAACTTTCTGAAGATCTCGAACTTTACTAACTCAACAGCGTGACCCGTAAGTTGTAGACAGAAGGTTAAGTAACTCGCGTTTGAAAGCTCCCGTGCATCACCACCATATTACAAAAGCCACCAGCACTACGGGCTTAGTTCACCACAAATATCTAGGGCTCGGACAATCACTCTGCTTGGGTGTGAAGCTGAAGATCCTCCTGGAAGGTCAGAAGTAAGAGTGGGTAGTGGCTAACACTGTTAATTAATGGCTAACGGGGAAGATTGATGCTCCACCGTCTGTATAGTGATGACTGAGCGGATCGTTCGAACCTCGCTTGCAGCAATTTCAACCGTGAATCCCATTCGTATTACCTATCCATTATTCCCTTATTCCCTCTGGATAACTGTAAATATATCAGTCCTAGACTATTATATTACCAGTTCTTGCTATAAAAGCAATACTCTTGGGCTGCAGCTATTAGGTACAACCCATGTCATTGGGATTATGCAATTTCCATTTATGCTGCTGCGCAAACAAGTAAATTATGAGTATACGCTTCAGTGGAAATGTTATTAGTATGAATTATTGTTTCCATTATGCATTTTGTGGGTAGATAATGTGTTGCTGTGATGAATGTTGGTTATTCAAAGTTTATAACTGACTGAATGAGTAAGTCCATATCTGTGAAACATTTATAATTATTTCGAATAATTAAATGGTGTTCGAGGAAAATGGAAGTGAGTTCTCATTGAGCTCCGAGATATTCTAGAATTTATAATATTTAATATCTTGAGACTGATGTGCACAGTCCTCCATCTTTCTACCATATCTTTCACCGCTGAAAATCACTCATTGTGCATGTGTAATAAAAGTGTTCCAATTTCAGTAATATTTCCGTGAAAATTGCGCTAAATTAAAATATTATATGAGTTTAAAATCCATCGCTCACAGCTTCTCCTCCATCATGTGCACCTTATGAAATACCTGCTGAATGCCGTGAGATAAATCGACATTTTTCATGTTTACCCAAATTCGCCATCAATTCGCTCATATTTTCAATCAAAGGTTTGTTCAACATTTCCCTTTTGTGCATAACTATTACCTACCGTTGACGACCCAACCAAAGACCATAGTTTTGCATGAAATTATGCTGTACAACATTCAGGCTGCGGTATTAGCGTTCATTATTCACTCGGTGATATCTGTGGTACGAAGTGACTCCAACCTTCGTCTAAACCCTAAAAGCAAATGTTGTCGCCAATTCGTACATTTCGAAGATGTTATACGGTAAACATTCTCCGAATTAATTCTATGGTTACACAGTCGCGAACGTATGGACTACAGTTATCCCGTAGAAATATCCAATTTCATTGTAAGCAACTCCAGAGTTTGGATTCGAGTCGCTGAATGCAGAGAATTCAATTATCTTCTTCCAAGGATCAGGCTAATTAGCCTATTCTGGTTCCCAACCCATTCTTGGTCCTTTGTTCTCTACCGGTGTTTACAGACTGTTAGAGGAAGTTAGCATGACGGCAACGTTGTTGGTGATATATTCATATAAACTGTATTAAATTATTTATTCGATCGTGGAGATATTTACTTTTAACTCTAATCGTGATTAATGGGCTTTTCTTGTCCAATTTGTCCTTTGACCAAACGTACTCTTTGTGATATACCATTAATGACAACTACGATTCATTAACCTTTTGTTATTAGAGCCTTTTATACGCGATAACTAAAGGATTAAGTCGAGCTCAACAGGGAGACTATGATTCGGTCTCGAGCTTGTCGTAAAAGGGTGTGTAATTTTAGTTGAATTCTGAATGTACTATTTTCTTTCAATAAAAGTGGAATTGAAAATCGTCACTTACTCAAATATAGCTGTTCTACTTCATCACCACTGCTGTAATATCTAGCTGAAATTCTGTCTACGTTAAACTAGATATATATAGATACATGTATTGATCTCCAATAAATGCGACGTAATTCATGACATGACTTAAAATCTTATTGGAGTCGTCTACACATAAATCACTTGTTGGTAGGCGAATTCGGTGTCGAGTCCCATAATTATTCAGTGAAAGTTTATTTCAAAAGCTTTAATTGAAAATTAGATATTCTTAATTTTTCGAGGCCATTGTGTAGCCTAAAGGGGAGAGAATTCGGCTGCGGAGTCTTGCTAAGTTACGGTATGGAAAATTAAAACACGCAGAAGTATAAATATTTAATTCTCAAGCCGAATGTCAAGCCAACACGAGGAAAATTCGCAAAGCAGGAGAATGTGTAGATGTCGCTTAAAGTGGTTTCAATTAATCCTTTTCCTCACATTTTGTTTTCCTGTTCAATCATCTCCATCGATTCAGGGAATAGAAGAGAACTCCCACAAAACCAAGTGACTTGTGAGTCAACATTAATAAGTACCGTTACCATGGCGGTGTACTGCTCATTATGATTAATTAATCGCCGTCATGTAATGCGACTAATTTAAAATAAAGCGAATCATACGATTTCAATTCAAAGCGTCCTCTGCATGTGCTTCCCAGTGTTTCTGCATGAACCGCCCCAGCTTATCAACCAAAACTTGGGTACCGAAACTCCTCAGAAACCTAAAGAGGCATTAAGTATCGAACTTGCTTCATACTGGCTTTCGTCCTCAGGGCTAAGAAGCCGAAACGTCAGCAGCAATGGAGACGATAACCCGGTAGCAGAACCCAGAGGATTTCCCTCAGCCATTAGTGTTAGATACTGTGGATCTCTTTTTCAGTGAGACAAATTAGAAAAACAGGTAACCATTACAGTGGGGAAAAAGTGGGGTCAGCGTAGAAGGTTTCACAACCGCAATGATAGTGATTCAAATCTCGCGGGAAAAATGACATTTCCAGCGGCCAGTTGAACAATGGTTGCACAACCGTTTCTAATGTGAGTTAGTGCGGTTAGATTAATATGCAATGCACTTTTTAAACCTAATCACTAGAAGAAACCTGGATCAAATTTATGTAAGAGATTTCATATAAATCTGCAATATAAAATTGGATCATTGGATCTATCCACCCTAGTCCTTCTAGTCGAAATTATCCACTTATAATACCATTTCGTTAATTTAACTTCTCTTAGCTGCGCTCCTTGTAATTTAGCAATGAAATCAACGTCGTAACGATGCACCAGAACCATAGTCCACGTGAGACCTAACCATGAAAGGTTACATTCCCCGGGACTTTTTATTAGCTATTTTTCTCTCTGTCAGGCCGCAGATTTCCCGCGTAAGTTGTCCTTTCCTTGCTCTCCCCATCCAAAGGATCGCTGGGGTAGTGGACTCCCCTTTCCCCAATGACTGTCCTTCGCTCGCCGGCTTGTTCCGTGCTCTTCGCGTGCAGACGTAGAAAGGAAAGGTCGGAAGAAAGACGCGAGTTGTACTGCGGAAGCTAGCGGGGCTGGAAGGCATGAGGGGTGGTGTAGGAGACCGGTATGAAGAGGGGGGACTGGAGAGTAGCCTAGATGGGAGCGGCCGGGAGGCAGGTGGCTTCGTGTATGGTAAAGGAGTGGCCGCGTGGACGGGTTTGCGCTGTCGAGTGGAAGGGGAGTGGACGTCACGTAAGGGCGTTGGAGAATGAGGCCGAGAACCGAGTCGATGAAGGTGAATGTGGAGGGGAAGGGTGGAAAAAATGGGATAGGGGTGGGCGGCCATTCTGGCGGGAACGATTTAGAACATATTTACTCTGTGTCCATTATGGTCAGACTAATATTTAATCCCGTGCTTTTAGGTATTTTTGAAAATAATACAGAAGTAATTCAAGGCCATTCATCTCAATGGCAGCTATGCATGTACTTTTGATTCGATTAAATCTTATATGATATGAAGTATAAACCGTTGGGGGTATGTTTAATAACTCTTCTCTTGGTAAAAATCTTCGTGTATTCACACAGAATGAAACAGTCAATTTGATGTTTATCAGAGAATAGCGGGTCTATTGCAAAATCTCAATTGAAAACATAGTTAATGCCGTGATCATTCTGCTTTGCCTGGTTAGATGGTGGTCTCTCGATTGCTGGCGCTTAATAAAACGTTCCCTTGAATGCCAGCAATGGAGGAATTACAGTAAACGGGAAAGGGATTGATCCAGTGCTCTCTGCAGGTTGGGGTGTGGTTAGAATTTTTGCCTTCAACATGTATTGACCTCGTTCTGTCTAGTCCGTGTAGGCAAGCCGAAATTTGGCATTCCAGAGAGCCTTTTATGTCTTTCGTTGGAAGCACGGGCGTCAAGTTCAAGGGGAGTTACGTGCGGACGTCGATTTTCAAATACATCAATGGTACAGATAAATCGGTGTCAGCGATAAGCCCTACTTAGTGTGCAGAATCCTATTCACCGTCAGCATCGGATTTCCGACTTAATTTCCCTGCTTAGCGTCATCATGCATCAAAAGCTTCCTCATCCTCGTGGGTGGGGAAGAAAAAGAGGGTAGGAGGATATATAGCAGGAAGGGACTCGAAAATTGTCTGCGGACGATTAGTTTTGCCACTTCCAGTACGCTGCTTAGTCATTTTCCATACTGAATTTCCACGTTGAATTTTTCACGATTTCCATACCATAGTACTTTTTCAAGTGTGTGGAATTCGAAATTGGTGACGAGGGTCTCATCTGCTTCATGGCGCTGTCAAGGGCTGCGTAGTGTGAAATTTCCATTGTTGTGGACGATTTTAAAATGGCCAGTTGGTACTTTGCCGTTCCCTCCTTCGCCGCTTCGTTCTGGCGAAATATTTGGGGGGATGGTGGAGTCATTATCCTCATGCGATTATTAAAAAAGAAATTATAAGTGTGATGTCAGTCTTTCTCACCGACTCGAAAGCTTTTTGTCGTAACCTGCGCTCATAACCTTCGCCGTCGGTGAGTAATCCTCTCGCCGCGTGGCGCAATCGCTCTCCTCGACGAGGCTTTTTCCCAGGTAATCGAGCTGAAATATGTCACGCTGGCTACACTGTGAGGACAAACAGGAAATCGACTGGTTAGTCTATCATTCTCCACCTTCCTTGATGACTTCGTTTTTCTCTTTCGGCTGCGTTCTGTAAATATCTGTTGTTCCGAATTAAAAACAATGAGAATGATTTGGACATATTTCCGAATGGATTGGTTCGGTCGGTGATTCTTACGTCACGTTGGAAATTAATATTTTAAGTGATTTCTTTTTGAAGAATTTCGCAAACAGTGATTCATCTTACTCTTGCCTGGCTGTGAACGAATGGTTAACATTGACCAAAGGTTCCAGTGCATTTTTCGTGAAATATATTTTGTTTATGACATACGAGGGTCATCCGGAAAGTAGTACCCGTTCGTGCCGCATGAAGTGCTGACGACGCGAGTAGCCGCTGGACGAGGTCAGATAGCTTCAGTGGCTTGTCTGCCTTCTCTGAGCCAAGTTGCGTGACGCTAGCATTGCCTGTGTTGTTTCTGTGATTGTTTACAATGTTTAAAAAAATTGAGAACGCCGCCAGTTGTGAAGTGAGGGCAGTGATTAAATTCCTCAATGCAAGAAACGTTCGCCCATGTGATATTCATCGCCAATTAAAGGAGGTGTATGGAGACAATGTAATGGACGAGTCGTCTGTTCGGCGGTGGTGTCGCAACTTCAACATGGGGAGGGGGAACACACACGACGATGAGCGTTCGGGGAGACCGTCTGTCATTACAGACCAACTGGTGAGCTCAGTTGACGAATTCGTGAGGAACGATCGGCGCGTCACAATTGATGACATCTGTGAGCATTTTCCCAATGTTTCTCGAACAATTGTTCATGAAATTGTTAAACACCATCTGCATTATGCAAAAATTTGTGCAAGATGGGTCCCTCGCATGCTTACAGATGAGCACAAAACCAAGCGTATGGCTGCAGCACTGACGTTTTTGGGACGTTATTCTGATGAAGGAGACTCTTTCTTGACTCGCATAATTACTGGTGACGAAACATGGGTTTGTTATGCATCACCTGAGAGTAAACGACAGTCAATGGAGTGGCATCATGCTCATTCACCAAACAAACCAAAAAAATTCAAGACAGTTCTGTCCACCAGGAAACTCATGGCAACCATTTTCTGGGATCGACGAGGTGTATTGCTTATTGATTTTATGGCCCGTGGAGACACTATTAATGCCAATGCGTATTGTGAAACATTGCGGCGAGGTCTATTGTCTACTGGTGTCATTCTCGTTCATGACAATGCCAGGCCTCATGCAGCTGGGATAACACAAAAACTTTTGCAGCAATTCAAATGGGAAACTTTCGACCATCCACCGTATAGCCCGGACTTGGCCCCTTCAGATTTTCATCTCTTTACAAAGCTTAAAGACTTTTTGGCAGGAAAAAGATTTGACAGCGATGAAGAACTTAAAGAAGGAGTGACCCTGTATCTCAATGAGCTGGCGGCGAAGGACTATGCAGCAGGAATACAGAAACTTGTCACACGTTATGACAAATGCCTTAATTTGCTTGGAGATTATGTTGAGAAGTAGTTTAAAGTATCCCCTTTCAAATGAAATTTTTTATGTTTGTTAATATTTACTTTTGTGTCTTTATTTCACGAACGGGTACTACTTTCCGGATGACCCTCGTATATAGAAGGAATTGAAGTTTTCAATGTATATTTCAAGATATTTTTCGTAATAAAATACTGGGTGCGGCAATACAACTTCCTTTTCATAAAGAAAAACCCCCTTCAAAAGAAGGAAGTTATGTTGCCGCACCCTGTGTAAATTATTAAAAATACGAATAGAATTATTTTCTTTCGATTTGTCAGCATTTTGATGGTGCTCTATTCAAATCATGGGCTGTGAGAAGAGAAATAGGGGATCATTTTTCAGCCCACGGGGTCGCTGGGGAATAAGAGGAGAGTCAATCGTTATATTCCAACGTCGCGAAGTACAGGGTGTGACAACATAACTTACTTTTTTATTAGGTAAAGCCCCTTTAAAAATATGAAGTTATGTTGCCGCATCCTGTATAAGACCTTGCGGTTTGACGCATGTGATTGATTGTGAAGTGTGCGTTCGCGTCGCAGTTACCGTCACAGCTCGTGAAAATTTTAATTCTCAACGATTTCCGACCAAACGATCCGCAAAGCCACTCCGTAGCTTAACGGTGATTTGCTTTACATTTTTTTTGTCCCGAAACAATTAGAAAATAGATTTGAAGAGGTTCATAGCCTTCTTCAAAGTCCAGTAAGCATAACTTAACGAAGATGAATTAATTCTTACTGAGGTTGATGATCTGGAGAATGAATTTTTAGATATCTTTAGCGTGAAATTAAATTCTAGCCTTTAACTTGTAGAAAATTATTTAAAATTGTCTCATCGTGCTAATGTTGGCAGTATGTCGTGACTACGAATTCAATTCTTTGTCAGAAATAAAGTTGTTTATTCTCACAATTGTCTATTTTTCCATGGACAAAACCCGTAACTAGATTCGCCACGGGCACTTAATTCTAGGGTTGGTGAGTGATTAATCTCAAAACTAATCCTTTGGATTCCAGAATATGTAGAATTCATCCTTGCTCATGAATAATCCGACAATAAATTCGAATTTTAATCTATATTGTATATTGAGAGATATCCTATGGAGGCAGGAAAGACGGATGAAAGGCGTATTGAGCGGTAGTGGAATGTTAAAGAAGGTAATAGAGGGGAGAATGTTAGGCAAACGAGGAAAGGGCAGGAACAGGATAGGGATGTTGGACGGGATGAAGGGAGGAAAGAAGTACACAGAGATGAAGAGGGACCTGATGTAGATTAGGTTGCTGGATTTGGTTTTGTTTTAAGTTACAAAATTTTTATTTGATGGTTTTGTCCATCCAAAAACCTACCTTAACCGGTAGATTACCTAATAATAATAATTGTATATTAACTGCTTTTAAACTACATAAGTCAAGACTGGCTTCTGAGGACCTTAAAGCGTTCGAGATAGTCGGCATTGATGTAACTGCGGATGATTCTCTATGAAATATGTATCACCATGTATTAAAATAAGGCTTTAAAAATACCTTGGGAATGAAGGAATGGCTATTGCTTTTCAGTTTCGGTCGATACTGATTTATACTGTTAGTATTAAAACTGGTACTCTTATTCTATGGAATATGTATCTGTGATCATGCTAAATGATGATGATAATGATTATTATTATTATTGGATGAAAATAAGCGGTAGTGGAATGTTGAAGAAGGTAATAGAGGGGAGAATGTTGGGCAAGCTAGGAAAGGGCAGGAACAGGATAGGGATGTTGGACGGGATGAAGGGAGGAAAGAAGTACACAGAGATGAAGAGGGACCTGATGTAGAGTAGGTTGCTGGATTGGGTTTTGTTTGGAGTCGCAAAATGTTTATTTGATAGTTGTGTCCATCCAAAAACCTACCTTAACCGGTAGATTACGTAATAATAATGTTTGAAAAGTTCAACATTGATGCTTAAAAGGCACCTGCCGATAAACTAAGAGCACATGTAGCTTAGGAGGACCTAAATGCGTATGAGAGGTCGATGTTGATGTAACTACGTACCGGTGATGCTGTATGAAATACAAGCAAGTACCTTTGTTAGGTGACTACTACTAATAACGAAAAAATATATTAGCTAGTGTTTCTACCATAAAAAAGAACAGTATTCCGTCTGTTATTATTTTTCCCGAGTCGGATGTCACCGATCACTCGTATTTCTTTTTTAATATCCAGTCAATAAAGCCTTCCTCCTCCGTGAGTTTTAAATTATTAACCGGGGCACTATGAATTCCACCAAAGATCGGCTGCACTTAATAAACCGTCCCACATTTCAATGGGCGTTGCCGGTTTTCCGATTCCTCAAAAACTACCCTACGATGATGGGAATGGAATTCCGAAAATTCATTTACCGAAGCTATAGTTAAATTCACCCTATGGCAAAGGAGACCACTTTCATTCCATCCCGGGGGGCGTATCAGGTGGTCTCGGATCTGGCGCGCTTTTTATGAATGCTTATTTGTTCCGGAGTAATGGGAGTGGCCCTCCGCCCTAGGTCTGCCCCCATCCCAGTGGGCATGTAGCGCTTGGGATGTGGAAATTAATGAGATGTACTCAGGAACTTCGGATCTCTGGGGTTGTCAGCGGAACGGAGCATAGGAAGAGAAGTCATTTGGCGGAGCGGTATCGAGGGCGCACTGCAGGGAGCACGGCATTAAGTTCACAAGGAAACATAGTAGTATTTCCGCGGGAAGAGAGGCACACGCTATGGTAAATTTTTGCGATTCATTTACAGCACCGTCGCTTGCGCTGTCTAAAATCTTGAAGGGTGTATGTTAAATAATTACCATTCGGGCTTGTTGAAAAAATATTAATCTTTCAGTCATAGCCAATGGCCAAGGGTTTAAAAAAAAATGATTGATAATTCCTACTAATTTGTATTCTTAGGGTTAGTCGGTGGCAAAGCAAAACTTTCTGGGATGGTTATGTCAGTAGTTTTCTTTGATTACACAGGCCTACAAAAAAATTTTTTTTGTTTGGTGCCGGGAATCTTTGTGATGATTTTAACTATATTTGTAGAGTTGAATCCAAATATGAAATCCGTTTCTATTTAACGGCTCTACTTTTTTAGACATGGCACATCTTACGATTAGTTGTTTTAATATTTGATATATTCCGGAAAATAATTTTCAAAGTTAAATAAATCTATAAGTATACTAATTTATAACCACTCTGCGGTGTTCCTTTTATTTTCAATAAACTGTCAATAAGTTTTATGTATATTTCTATATTGTAGGCCAATGAGATAATTATTAATATAATATTCCCATATCATAATGTAGAAGATTTTTTTACGTAAGTAACAACATATCTATAACTTGAAAACTATAGCTGATAGGAAAAAACTAGTGTTATAATTGGATTCACCACCCCAATTGTTCTTTTAATCAACATTAAAAGCTCCGGCACCAAAACCACTGTTGGCCTGTGTCATTAATATAATATTCCCATATCATCATGTAGAAGATTTTTTTACGTAAGTAACAACATATCTATATCTTGAAAACTATAGCTGATAGGAAAAAACTAGTGTCATAATTGGATTCAGCACCCTAATTGTTCTTTAAATCAACATTAGAAGCTCCGGCACCAAAACCACTGTTGGCCTGTGTTATAGTTAGTTCGGAAAGACTTAGACGATGGTACTTAATATTGATTTATAAGGCTGTAGTTAAAGAATAGAATAACATTAACTACGAATTAATTCTCGTTCGCTCAAAATAATTCAGTGGTAATTGTCTAACGGGAGAAGAAAATATTTCCATTTTTCTCAGAGTTCACCCGAGTTTTTTTGCGTGTTATTTTTCAACTTGCCGTGTGAAGAACTTTACTTTGCGCTCAGCAAAAGTTGGCGTTCTACGTAAAAGATAATGTGTTACTTATAAACTACTATTTTTTTTTTGCGGCCCGAGACCTCGAGCGTTGAAATTCTCGTGAAATGCATTAAATTTCCATTTTGCAGCAGATGCTTGTCTCGCTATTCGTCACACTAGGGACACTGTTGCTTAAAACTTCTGTGTCGATTACTCCTTCAACGCTCCGTTTGAGCTTCACATCCTCGCGTAGAATTCCGTTTTGAACATTTTTTTTTTAATTCTAGGGCATCCAACTTCTGCTGACCTACTCAACGCGCCATAAGATGACGATTTTAAAATGCAGTAATATTTAATGGGCCTGCGATGTAATGATACCGACCGGCTAGAGAAGTGTTCCATAGGGATTTGCAACCACTTGACCCAAATCGAGGCAGTTATTAGCGAAATCCATCGTAAACTAAATTTTTCAGTAATACCTGCGAGATAGGATCCAAGGGCTATTTTCAACCAATCCTAATTCTTCCGCAGAGTCACTGATGTACAATTAATGGCTGAAATTCTCTCTTGGGCATCGGCTGGTTGGTTAAATAGAATAAAACCGAAATTTGAGTGTTTCTTTAATTTATAGCATGCGTTTTAAATTTAAGCGAAGTCCTTCCCCACATTTCCTCTCGTGAAAATCTCCAGAATGCCTTTTATTTGGCTAGCTGATAATTTTGAATGGGTATATGCGCCAATAAACATAAGCCACTCTCCCGAAAAACTGTTTTCTTGTTTGTGGCAGATGTTGACAACTCAGGCCGATAAAATAAATGGTGTATTCCTGGAATAAGAAAAGATTTTAATCTTGAAGATACCTAGTTTTGTGTAGTCTTCAAGATGGTCTGCTTCAAATTTGCTATTCAGAGGTGGACTTGACACCCTTCAAACCCTTTTTCAATGTCGTGGGAATGTTTAAGCTTGGTTTTTGGATGGTATTTCTCCCGGAAGTGAAACTAATTTCTCATTTATTTTACTGCGAAAAGTCCCTGAATAGTGGGCAATTCTTATGTGGTTGGTCGTAATAATACGTCGTTCCCCTTTACTGTATCACGTGAAAATGTGCGCTAAAGAATAAAATCGATGCATGAATTGACTAAAGTAAAAAAAAATATTTTATTTGCTATTTTCACTCATTTTCTAGTGAACATTTCTTTCGCTTTTACTTTTCTTTCTACATAATACCCCGAAAGCCGCCGCAAGGGCGTGTGGTGAGGTGTTATATCACCAACCATGCATGTACAATGAGTAGAATCCCAATGATTCCACTTTGACACAAGTAATAGTTAGTCAAACACGAAAGAATGTACTTAAAACAATATTAAATAACAGGATACTTATAAATTTGAACTTATATGATAAAGATTTGAACGTATGTTCAAATCATGAGGTAGAACTGTTAAAACAGTGGGTCTATCAAATTTTTAAAAATATGCATGATATCGGAAAAATACAGGTATTGTATACACTGCCAATGCTAAATATCTCCTACAGGATTGCTGTCATATCCATTTTGATGTCTAATGTTACGAGGAAAAACGACATTCTAAATCTATCCGTTCTATTATCTATCTCCCTGATTTTACATACGTGATCTGATTTATGATGCCATAGCAAGTCGGGGCCTTTAATATGTCTTTAACATCCTCAGATATGTAACCTGCCTCCAATTTACGCCGTAAATTTTATCTGTATTTCAAACTACGGTCAACTAGTGGCTCTCATCATAATTCTTCCAGTAGTGTCGTGATACTGCTAACCCTTCATAACAACTTTTCACAAACCTAGCAGCTCTGCGTTGCACTCGAACTCGTTCCAAAATCAAGCCTGCTTCATGAGGATGGCATACACTCGCGGCATACTCTAGGTGAGTTACCTAATTAACGTAAAATAACAAAGCTCCTTGACCCCCTCATTGCATTTCCCAAGTATCCTTCTGCAATGCTGGTGGTGGTCTGCAACGTCGCTATTTTTCAACGTCCTTGGCCACTCACGGTACGTGTTTTGGTTAATTTTAATGGTGATTATTCGTGTTTGAGCAAACTTTCGCGTGCGTTCGCGATGCAAATGAATTTCTCGGACACACGAGCGTGGATGAAGTGCGGTCTTAGATCGTGTAGAGAGCTCCCAAAATTTAAGTCATATTTTATGCCGGTGGTGTTCATGTTTGTTTTAGCGCCACACAGAAGAGTAGGGAAGCGTATGAGATGGGCACCTGCCCATTCCGAGGCGACGACGGTCGCAAATCCGTATTAGGGCGAGGGATAAACAACGCATCGAGTCGTGGCTACGTTTCACTGTCGATGAAGTCGTCGAGTGATGCCGGGTGGGGAGTGTTTTATACGTGGCGAGAGATTCGCCAGCTCAATTCAGAGGCCATCCATCACGACTGTGCGCACGTCCAAGCGGTACAATTTGTTTGCTTGAGACAGCTGAATGCTGCTGCCCTGTCTGTGCTTTTGTGCCATTCGAAGCACCGGTTTTCCTTGCTTCCATCTAATGTTAAGCGCTCTGTACAGCGATAGTAAATTTATTTTCTCCTCTTTATGTTTCGTTCGCTGTGCTGTGGATATAATATTTAATTCTTCCGATAACTAAACAAACATTTTAAATTCGATCCGGTGTTCAGTTGGATAATAAATCGTTCATAATCGATTTTCAATTTTTTCGATTTCTTTTTAATGTTTTTATAATTTCATTATTACCATAAATAATTTAGGGACCTAAGTTATATGTTCTTTTGTGGCTAAAAGTAAGGTGGGAAAGAAATTTAAAAAAATGTGTAATACTTTTATTATTATAAAAACGTACACCTTTTAACAAAATGTATCGCTAATGCTATCGAAATATTTTACTGCAGGATCGCTGTTGTAGGAAAATAATCTCCATCAAGCTTAGCCAGAATGCAAGTCGAAAGGGAAGAGCCATATTTGTATGGAACGATCGTTACACGGCTTCAATGGGCCAATGAAAGCCATTAGGTAACTAAGCCAACATCTCCAGTGATTCCATCACTCATAGTGGATGTACTCTGTAGCGATATGGCTCTATTACTGGATTTGTTCCGCCATTCCTACGATGCCCTCCTAGACCAAGTGATAAAAAATTATTTCTGCAAAGCCAATCATTACGGGCATTAGAGTGCTGTATACTCCGAAATCAGATTGAAGACCCTTTCTCTGTTGTTTCTTTTTGATACATGATCGCTAGCATTTGCGGTTTTCATTCTCATGCTGTGAGATCATTAAATCCTTATGAAATGTACCGCACTGGTATACTTTTGTTTTATTTTTCACACAAGTTGGGTTGGATGAGTTATTTTTTTTGCAGCTTAAAGAATTTGCCCCACCGTAAAGATTAGATGAAGGGATCGGACCTCGGATTAGTAGATTTTCATTCATTGTATATTGTTTAATTTTAAATTAACCGATGTTAAAGTTTTGATGGGATTATTTTGGATTTAAACTATCTGAGAAGAAGCGATTTGAAATGTTTTCCCAGGCTTTTGTTGAAATCAAAGCGGACGCAATCCCCGGAATTCCATTCTTAAAGCTAGAAGTCAATATGCAAGATTACAAGAAAACTATCGTAAATTCATTATTATCATGTATTCCATGTGTCATGTTAGCTGTGGACACGATAATTTGTTAGTTTTTTTTTTGTTATCGGAGGGTTCTGTAATAGCAAAACCTGAGAATTTGTAAATAGCATGAGGAAAATTTCCCCATATGCTATTACGTGCAACTTTTTTCATTGAATGCCCTTTTCATTGAGCTGAGAAATTTATCTGCAAAGGATTCTCAGTTGCTTCATCCTCAGTGGATTAGAGAATCTGATAACATGTGTCGATGTATTTTAATAAAAAGAAGTTTTTTAATGAATGTTTAAAAAAAGTTCATGAAGGTGTTTTGTGACTTAGCAGTGAGTGTGAACCACCTAGAATTGGCTTACGGCCACAACTAAATTGATTCTCTTTAAATAATTATAACATTTGATGAAACCCCTATATGCAAAACATATGCGAGACACCTGCCCAGTTGAATTGTATGTTGCGTTTTACTGAACGTATTTTTGGCGGACATTTTTTAAAATTGAAAATATTTCGCTCTTTATCAATCCTCGATTTAAGTACTCACCCAATTGGATTTGGAGAATAAAAGTCACTTGGCGTGTGTGGTGCAATACGTGTGATGTCACTAATTATTAAATTGTGAGAGATTATGAGGAGCTGATAAAAAGTAGTGGCACATGGCAATGTGTCCTTATTCTCATGTGTTGTTTGATCCATTGGTAAGCATCGCTTGAGCTCGGTTTTATTGTGATCGCAAATCGTGTGTGGGAATAAAAAAATGTTTAAATTTAACATTTAGGGTGTGTATATCCCTCATTTAATTCGTCTCCGTTGGTATGAGAAATATGTATGCTACACCTATATCAACAAAATATCACGTAAGGGCGTGTGGCGGGGGGGGGGGTGTCACCACCCGCAAACTAAAATAAAACCACATGCAAAACCAAATAATATTGCCTCTACACAAATATTAGTTTGTTCGTGGACTCGACTAACCGTAATCGCACTAAAGAAATCACTCAAAATCAACAATATTTAATATATCTACACAATATGGAGGTATTATGGAGTTCTTGCCTTTCCGAAAGTCTTAAATTAAAACTTCCTCTGGTCATAAGTAGTGTAATACTAGTTATCTCTCTTACCTGATGTCAATATTTTCTAATTGTTCTTTTTCAGAAGTACTATCTCCTATGAACTCATTCCACTCTTTCCTAATACTTTCCGCGCTTGGTCCAAACGAGTAACTTGTCACACATATTCATTGTGGGTTAACGTTAAGCTACATCTCTTGTTTACTTCTTCAAAAACGTGGAGAGGTCGGTAGTTTGGATATGTTTATTGGTCTTCTTTGTGAAGGCACATTTTTCCAAAGTAACCTTTGTTCAGAAAAGCGACCGGTTTCGTTGAATGCATTCATCACCGACCCCTGTGGCGGCGGGGTAACGTCCCCTTCTGCCATTCCATGGGTCGCGGTTTCGATTCCCGCCTGGGTGGGTTTTCCTCCACCTAAGGGTTGGGTGTTTGTCAATGGGACCATTGTTATCTTGATAATAGTCCGATGTAAACGCCACAATATGCTGTTTTCGGACTAATGCTAAATAAATCAGCCCAAGAGATTACGAAAACTCATCAAATTTATATGTTTTCTGCGAGAAAAGACTGTTGTGAAAATATCCCATGCTGGGATTAAACACTTTCTTCGTTGTTTTTCTGACTGACGCTCCAAATACCGAGTGATCGAACAAGTACAATGAGATAGTTAAGCGTTGTAGCATAGAGTACATTTCATCATACGCATGTTAAATAATTTAACGTGAAAACTATTGCCGTCGTAAAAGGATTGGGTTTCGTTGGCGTTCTCGAACGAAGAGACCTGGGGAATTCGCGGAACCAGCGCAACTTCGTTTTTCTCTTCTTTGGCGCATACGCTATTCCTGCGGCGGGAATGGGGGGGGGGAGGCAGTGCCGGCGGCTGCAATGTGAGTCAGCTACAAGAGGGTGGGTGAGAGGAATCAAGGTCGTGGGGCTGTACGCCATCGCCTCCTCCCTCCCACACACATACTCTCTCTCTCGATCTCCCTCCTCGCACATCCATTTCTCTCGCTGTATTAAATCCACTCTCCCCGCCCCGCCTCCACAGATATACTACGTAGGTATTCTATATCTCTCTGCTTACGGTTCTCATCTGTCCGTGCGCGCGAACTCGGCCCTTCCTATCTGCCTCTCATCCATTCGTAAATGGTACCTTCCTTCTCGCACACTTCAACATACGAGTATTCCTCTTTCTCTCTCTCTCTCTCTTCATCAAAACGGTTAGATGGCGAGAGAATGAGAGAGATGAAGGAAGGCTTGCGCGCTCTCCATTCCGAAGGATTGAACTTTGCCCCGGTTTTTCCGTTTGAAAATTTGAAATCCTGTTTATCATCCTTCAAAAGAAGCATTCGGTGCTGAATTTTCAGTGAATGGCAAAAAAATAATCAGCCGAACTGTATGATGAATGAAGGACTTTGATCGTTGAAGAAGCAGATGGGAGAATAATCGGTGCTTTTCAAACTCAATGCTGGACAAGTGTACGAATGAAATGAGAAATGGGGTAGATTAAAGCATAGTGAAGCGCATTTGGAGAAATAAACACGAAAGAACCCGATGAATTGGATGTCCTTTGAAACGCAAAGAGCATGTGAATGAATCAATTGAAGTAGAATGGTCGGAGGTAAAATAAACGTTGCATGAAAGATAGTAGTGGGAAGGTCAGTAGGTGGTTTTATGTTTATGAATTGATTTTATCATATGTAAACAAACATACACCGACGTGACAAATAGTGTCTTGAAATAAATAAATAAATAAAGTAAAACACCAAGCAGGTAGACTGTAATGGAATCTGTGTCGGTAATAAAAGGTTTTGAAAAAATAAAAGTCTATTCATCCAATATAAAAACAAATGAGAAGCTTTCATAAGGAGGAGGGAGTTGATGGCATCGACGTTGAGTAAGGATATAAAGAAACAGCTTGTCAAAACTTTGTTATGGAGCGTGGTTTTGTACGGCGGGGAAACGTGGTCCTTGAAGTAGGATAATAGAAACTGCTTGGAGACATTTGGAATGTGGTTGTGGAAAGAGTGGAAAAGGTGAAGTGAACCGAAAAGCAAACACATGAGGAAGTTCTAGGTTAGGTTAGGGAGGAGAAGTGATTGATGGGAGAAATCCAAAGGAGACCGGAAAGATTGATACAGAGCGTTTTGATTGGCCGTGTGATGTCGGGGACTGATGATAGAGGGAAGAACGTTAAGTAAGCGAAAAAGTAGTAGGAATAGGACTGCTATTTTGAACAGAATGAAGGGAGGAAGTATGCGGAATTGCAGAAGTGGGTAAATTGCAGTGTTGCAGGTCAGGTTATGTTTTGTGAGGAGAGGCAAGGAAATATATCGTTGTCACGTTGTATAGTCCGTGCCATTCAAAACCTTTCTTAACTAAGTAAGAACTAAATTGATAATGATAATAATAACCAATGTTATTATTCCACTTTTTAATCATAGTATCTTAATACTCTCCGACTTCTCTCTATTGTTCTCAAGGTGCAGAGACTGGCGTAGCCGTGTTTTTAGATGTATTCTTTTGTTAGTTTTCATCAAGTCGGGATAAATATTACTTTGTTCTTATTTTTTGGGCGTTAGACGAGAAGATGGAAGTCCAGGCACTCAATGCCTTGTGAGAAGTCCCATGTCAGTTTTTTTGTGTGCATACTATATATGTATGTCTCCTTGTCCTGTCTTCCATGGAAAATCTCCTTATCTGGGTCCATTGAGAACACGTTCTTACCCCTCGTCGCTTTTAACCGTTCCCACTTATCTGCTAATTATCTCACCATTTTCACTTTTTTCTTCCACGACATACTTTACCTTCTCACTCATTCCTTAGATTTCGCTTTCCCTAATAACTTTTTCGAAGCAAACCCTAGAAGACTCTTTCATCTCATCCTTCCGCATGCTTCATTTTGAGTATCTTCTCGCGTGCTTTTCACCATCGGGAAAACTTTAATTATTCGGTGCCTAAACGGTTACGAGAGGAATAGTTCTGTCCATTAGGGAAAGCTCCGTTTTGCGAGTTGGAGGATGCACCTACGAGACTGTACTGGAAATTGCCGGCTGCGTGCTAACATTCTGTTGACAGTAGCAGGGGAACATTGGATCAATAGGCGGACAATGACCGTTGGGTGCCTTGTAGGGATGGGATGGTGGGTAATGAGTTCAGCATCCTTTAAACAATTCATGGATCATCATGACCACTAGAGGAGGACCATTTTTACTCGTTTTTTTCATGAATACATAGCACGAAAGTTCTCCCTCGGTCTTTCTCATTAGGAAATCGAGCACATTGCACATGTTGCAGCGGGGTTTTCTGTTCTCAAAGGTCCCCAGAACGATATGCAAATTGAAGCAAATGTCATTGTGCTCTTTGTGTAGGGTGAACTGAAATTTCTCTTAGCATCTGCACACCGGTTGCTAATATGTCTTTTGGGAAAAATATTGTCCGGCTCGTGTCGGTACGTTCGTGATTTTGCGAATAGTGATGTGACATTTATATTTGTATATGTTTACGTTATCCAAAACTTTTGAGACATTTTGGCCCTTCCATTATTTTATTGGAATTTGGCAATTTTCTCCCTGTTTTCCTTTATGCATTATGTGATAATCGATGGTGTTATATTTGAGAGTACTTGATTTTTATAATGGTCTCATTTACACCAGTGTCATTAGTTTCGTGTAACCCCATGGTGACCACAATGCCATATGATCACTCCGCGCGTGTCTACGTACGCCGTGACGTCTAATCCTGTACATTGTGTGCATTCAGGTACGAAGGGTCTCGAGGTCACCGCTACGGGATAATACCCTTAATAATGGAGAATAGTCGGAATTGATCACATCAAGTTTGATTGTGGGTTTAAAAAAAATCTAGAATTCTATTATATAATTTATTGAAATTTCTCCACCACCACAAATGGATGGTAACTGGTCGCTCGAATTCCTGTTACATTAAACTTTTTTCCATGTAATTACTTTGATGGTGTGAATGAATTCCATGTACCCCGAAACTATTGTATGCACGCATCGTGAAATTTAACTATATTATTCATATTATATTAAATAATATTATCGTTTGGATCAATTATTTAGTTTCAGTTCTAATTCAGTGTTGACAATCAAAACCACCACCACTGAAAGAAAGTGATCAATTTCCAGGAAGATAATAAGGATAAGTAAATCAAATTCATGAATATCAGTCATTAAATTTGATCATTTATTTACTTTTTAAATTTAATATGCTAAAAGGAGGACGAACTTCATAAATGTTTAACCGTGGATTAGCGATTGACTAATGATTTCACGGGACCTTCGGTTTTACTCTCTCCAAAAAACAAAGAAATTACATTAGGTTTTACTCCTTAATAATTTCACGGTAGTAGTAATTTGAAGGTGGTGTTCCAGTTTCCGGTGACTTGAATGAAATAAAGAGGTTTGATACTCTAAAAATAAACTTCAATGCACTTGAGGTACTGCAGGCATCACTGAGAGCTCAGAGCTGCGTACGTGCATGTCTTTACTCCTCGTTTACTTCGACGACGTGTGAGCGTCGGTCTGCCCGTGATCTGCCTCGGATATTCGGGAGCACACACACATTCAATTTGTTTGCTGTGTAGTGGAGAAGGAACTTAAATGTTTTCTTTCATGTCTTGAACTGAACGTGCTACACAATATATTTTTTGAGCCCTGTAGTGACAATTCTGATTCGTTTATTTTTTGTATCCCTTTGGTTTCAAAGTAGTAGTAGGAAGATAGAGGTCGTAAACTAAGCGATTCATGTCTCCGAAAGTGAACTTTGTAATACCCTTGTTTACAAAGTACGCTTGGTAGTAGGTGTATTGTTCGCCACGTTATCGAGACAAAATTAGGTTCGCATTTGCTTAATCTGAAACATTGTGGTAAGCGAAAGATAAAAATAAAGGATTTCCAACCATATGAATAGAAAGATAAGGATTTCAAACCATATACTAAGGTAAGTCAATAAATAACTAGCAAAACTGGATAGAAAGACAAAGGCTTTCAAACCATATGCTAAGGTAAGTCAATAAATGACTAGCAAAACTGGATAGAGGCGATAATAATCCAAGGAACTTTCTGAAATTTATTTCACTTTTCTGCATATTCACCCTGTACACTCAGACACTTATCCCATCTATTTACAAGTCTTTGATAGCCGGCAGCCAAGAAATCTTTTGTTTGCTGTTGCCGCCAACCAGTAACCTCTTGGACTACGGCATCATCATTTTCAAACCCATAAGGTTTTTTTAGGGTGCGCGAACAAATGAAAATCCCTGGGGACTAAGTCAAGGCTCTACGTTAGATATTCCAAGCTCCGAATGAGATGTTCAACAGAACTCCTGCGTAGTCTTGATGTAGTTATTTATTGACTTTCGTACCATGGCCATGCGACTTATTTATTGACTTATCCTCGTATGTGAATGTGGGCCTTCGTTGCAATACATGATCTTCGTTGTAATAGTTCCCGCGATATTATTATTTTTGGTTAACTACCGATTAAGGTAGGCTTTCTACATCTACATCGATACCCTGCGAGCCACCAAAAATGTGTGTGGCAGGGGGTGCAGCACCCGGAGGAGAGGTTAAGGGATGAGGGGATTGGGGTTTTCCAAATGGGTGGGGAAGGTGGGGGGTCATGGATGGTGGGAGGCTTTGGATGGACACTCTGCCAAACAGTACAGCGGCAATACTTCTGTCTCTTTTAACAAAACACGACATTACAATAAACCACTTTTCAATTACGGATTCTTCCTTTCCGTGATATTATTAAGTCGATATATTACTTCCTTGGTTGCCCATTATCACCCGTGCTGTTCAACGTATATGTGGAGGAAATGATTAAAGATGCATGGGAAGAACTGGAGGTAGGAATGAAAGTCGGAGGGGAATTCGTAAAATCGGTTAGGTTTGCTGATGACCAAGTTTTGGTTTGCCAGTCAGACAAGGGGTTGCAAGCATTGCTGAGTGAATTGGAAATGCAGTGCGACCGATATGGGTTGAGAATCAATATTAATAAAACAAAGGTTATGCGATTTTCCAGAAAGAAAAAGGCTAAGCTAAACATTAAAATAGGCGGGGAAAAAATAGAGCAGGTAGAACAGTTAACGTATCTCGGAAGTTATTACTACTACTTGGACCAACACGGTCAAAGTAGTAGGGACCTAAGGAGAAGAATTGCACTAGGTAAAGAGGCTTTCACAAGGAGGAGGGAGTTGATGATAGGGACATTGAGTAAGTGCAACAGTTTCTGGCGTAACTTGGTGGAAAATCTTCATATTGACATTTGAAAATGAAACACCTTAGCTTTTCCACACATTTTTTATTCTCACGACCTAGGTTTCGTTATAGTTTAACATCATCAACTGATGATGATGTACCATAACGTAACCTAGGTCGTGAGAATAAAAAGTTTTAAGTGGAAAAGCTAAGTTGTTTAATTTTCAAATGTCAACGTTGAGCAAGGATGTTAAGAAAAGGCTTGTAAAAATTTTGATGTGGAGCGTAGCTATACGTACGGCGCGGAAACGTGGTAATTTAGGTTGGAGGATAGACTTAGATTGGAGGCTTTTGAAATGTGGGTGTGGAGAAGAATGGAGAAGGTGAAATGGACTGAAAGGGAAAAAAATGAGGAAGTACTAGGGATGGTGGTTGAGGAGAGGGGTTTGTTTGGAGAATCCTAAGGAGGCAGGAAAAATGGATGAAGGACGTATTGATCGGCAATGGGATGTTGAAGACTGTAATAGAGGGGAGAATGCTAGGCAAACGAGGAAAGGGTACGAAAAGGATAGGGATGAAAGGAGGAAGGAAGTACACAGAGATGATGAAGAACCTGATGTACTCGTAGAGTAGGTTGCTGGATTGTATTTTATTGGAGTCACAAAATATTTATTTGGTAGTTGTGTTCATTCATAAGCCTACCTTAACCGATAGATTACCCGATTAAAAAAAATATCACTTCCTCTCCGGGCATTAGGATTGGCCTTAAATCTGATCCGTAAAAACTAGTCAATAGCCGAACAAGTATATTTCAAACCGCAGGAAGCAGTTTTGTAAATCACATAAAATATCATCGAGCTTCGCTCGTCGGGATAGAAAATGGGGATACTTAGTTGTTTTAATTGTTAGAATTCGGAGATCCTCTGATTTTATTTGAAGGGAAGATGTGCCTTAGTCCATCTCACCCACGCGATATTCCTATCCGATTGCGAGACCGAAAAAAAAGCCAACCGACACATCCTATCCCATTCGGCTTCCTTAGGGCGACCGCAAAAAAAGCGCCCATCCTGTGGCCTCCGGGAGAGAGGGGCGAAAACGGAAAACCCATCAGCTGTCGCTGCCTGCTCGGTGGAAAGCAAGGAGCGAGAGTCATTTCTAGCATTAGTGTTGCGTCGCTGGCGGGGCTGGGAGAGTATCTGCTTCCGGAACATCTTCTTTCCTCTCGTTTTCCCCAATGAAACCCTTCGATTATTTCTCATTTCCCCTTCCCTTTCTAATGTCTCGGAAGTATCAGTCTCACAAATTCCTTTTCCCAAATTCTCTTATGTATTTCCTGCACCCAATTCTTTGACAGTGTGTACTTCCCCTTCAAGCTGGTGTGTTCGTGCTTTTGCTATGGGCCTCCGAATTTTCATCCCTTCTCACAATCCCAACAGTTAAAGGAAAAGCATAATCATTTATAGCGTGGCTGTGGTAGTTGTCGTATTATTACGCGGATGATATTTATTATTTTATCACGAAGTCATTTCGCTTATCACACACCTCCATCTGTCACACTATTAACCTCGAGTAATTCCCCCTTTTTGTGACAGTAGCCTTAAAACCCTCGTCGTGTTCCCCGGAAAGTTCAAGAGATGGTTTTGTGATTCGTAGAGGCCTGATGAGGGGATCGCAGAGTTGAGCATCGACGAAAATAGCTGCAAATGGGCAAAAAAATCACTGCGGGTTATGACGTCTGTTCCACCGCCCGGGTAAAGCTTCGTTCTCTTCAGCAATGATTTGTAACTCCATTTGACCTCGTGTTCATGGGTGGATAATGCGGTCCAGGTCAGATGAAGGCGGAGAAGCATCTTATGGCCTCTCCGGGGGGAATGTTTTCAGATCCACTATGTTGGAGGAGACAAGAGAGTACGCTCCATTAGTTCAACTTCTTAAGTTTCCCTCCGGCTATCCTTCTTGGTTCCAACTTCTCCGAGTCCACCCTCTTTGACTGCCATTCTCTCGCACCGTTCCTTCGATCCCCTCCGTTCCCCCCTTCAATTTTTATCACTGCTTTAACTCCCTCAACCATTTCCAGGATTTCTTGCCTCCCCGGCCTCCTCTTCACCCCCCCCCCCCACTCTTTGCACTCCAATTCTCCCGCGATTTGTATCGGGGATGTTGAAAACAGTTTGTGAGGGAGTTCGCGCGTGTATGTGGGTTTCTGTAAACATTCAAGCTTTCCGGGGTTGGAATTAAAGTGGAAGGAGGGATGTGTGTGTTGATAAGGGATGAGAGAAAATAGGTTGTCGGGGAATGGGATGCGGAAAGAAAGCGGGTCCCGCAAATGGGATCGGTGAAACGAATCAGAGGTCTCATTCATCGCAGCTTGATCGCATATCGCGACGGGAAATCTCTCCCACGAATGCCCGAGCACTGAATTGTCGCGAGACTTGACGTTATGATGTGTTTTATCGCTTAGGTTTAACACAATTTTCACAAGAAGTGAAAATATATAGTTCGTGGGCCTTGTAGAAGGAGAGGGAAGGTTTATGAAAAAATTAAAACTTCTCACCCCACGTGCGTTATTATAATGATTGCTAAGTTTTAGCGAATCGCATTACTGAGACCGTGGAGCATTTGCGAAATTATTCTACCTCCGATTATACTCTCGAATCTCGTGAAATTACGGTTGGGTTTTTTGGGGAATGAAAGGGGACAGACAGGGTATTAAAGGCTTGAGGAATTGCTTTCACTACCGTTTTACGTGTGATTTTATGATTGGAACTCAAGATATCACTCCTTACTTTCCCACTTAGTGGTTGTCGCTATCTTTATCTTTCATCGTAGACTTTGCGTATTTTCCCGTTTAAAGTTCTCGGGTTGGTTAAATTTGGTAACTATCGTGTTATACGACCCATCCAGGTTTTGGTGGGGGTACTTTCAACCATCCACCCTCCGCCATCTCCACCTCTATTGATCATTTCGGTCGCCATGGGGAGCGATGTTATATATGTGAGACGGAAAAAGGGTTTCCCCCCGAAGCGTATAGTAGAGGTGATGTGGTGATGGGAGTAGAGGGGTGAGAGAGTACTCCTCCCCTCCTTTCCACGAATCTCTTCCCCCACCCCGATGAACGGAATGCGAATTTCCGAATGTTTCTCACCTTCGAATAAAAAGCGAAGTCGGTTTTTCCTGAGGCCCATCGATCTCCTCTACAATTCCCTGGGAACACACCTGAATAATTTACGATTTATTGATCTTTTTCCTGGCAACATGCTGTGTATGTTATTTTTGCATTTACTTTCATCCCTCCACTCTCTCTCTCTCTCACTACATCTTTCTCTCAATATTCTGGTGGGTCCGTGGTAAGCGTCACTTTCATAATTGATTACGTACGCCCTTCCGCTCTTTTTCTCTTTTCTTAGTTCCCTCGCAATTCTGGCGCGTGAATGTTCGACTGAGTTGTGGTCCAAAGCTCCGAAAGCACCGTTTGCATTGTTTTTGTCTGTTCTTTTCATGGTAGCTAAGCCTTTCAGAAATTTAATGCCATATAAAAAAAGGCAACGTATTTTTGTGATAATCCGTAAAGCAGAGCGAAGTTTACATGTTGCATTTGGTTGTTGTTATAAGGGTTCAATGATTGCCCGATTTGGAGTTTCCGTGAGGCGAGACGGTTAATTATCTCTCCCCTCTCTCTTAGTATGTCTCGCCCCTCAGTCGTGGGGTCTTCTATGACACTCAGGAGGTTCTCGACTATTTTTGACAAAAACATTGCTGCAATTTTATTGCAAAAAGTTAGAAAAAAGTTCTTCTCAACCGAAAGGTCGGTTTGTTTGTTGACGATGGCAGAGTTTACCCAGTACTGAACCCGACGACGTGTGAAATTCACGCATCAGGGTAGTGGGACCACTTCATTTTCCTGTGCCGCCTATTGTTTCTCAGAAAGATCTGATACCTGAAAAATCTCACTGCATGTGTGTTGCTGAGTGTGCCCAGAGATGTCAGCTGTAATTCAACCCGGGCCATCTACGTCTACGCACTACCCCGCAAGCCGCCGCAAGGGCATGTGGCGAGGGGTGTTTGGTCACCACCAGTAAAACATAAATAAACCACTTAAAAAACTAAGAAATTCATGCTAATTCAACCGCACAGCCATATATTCATGCAAAACCCATTTAACTTATGCACACCCATGCAAATGCATACACCAGCGATTAACATACAAATGCACCTGCGAGTATACCTAATGTTTCCGCATGGTTTTTTCTTGTCAATTGTAATTCATATTTCTTTGCTGTTTCTGTGATGAAATTGATTTCTTACTTTTATGATTCCTGATTTTCCGGGGAAAGAACGAACATTACTATCTATCTCTACGGGATATATGTCCCTTTATCTTATTCTTGTGTCTAGCCTACCAAAATGCATAGTGTTGGGCCATAATACGAATTTTATGTCGGATTTTCTCCGAAATTCATCGAAATCTTTTAGGTACACTCTCTCCCGAGGATCCCAAATACTTGAGGCGCATAAATGCGTCCATCCGCTCAATAGTCCAACTCTCTACCCACAGGAGTACCACGTCTGCTAATTTTCATATAGTTATTAAATTTTGACATTGTATAAACGTTCACGCTTTTTTCTTTGTCGATAGTTTATTAAGTTTTACGCACAATCAAATTGAATGCACGATTTTATTCAGCATATAAACACGCAGCTTCTATTACTTACTCGAGGACGCCAATTTTTACGAAAACAGGCTGTTTTCTGTTTATCCACGCTTCATTTTTCCAGGTTAATTTGACATTCGTCAGACAAATAGATGTAACATTAGTATTAGAATAATCCATTTTCTTCCGTCAGAAACATATATTAAAAACAGGATATGGTCACCCAATCTGCAAATGTGTACACGTTCCTCACTTTAGGTGTACGGTTTCGAATTTCATCTCAAAACCTTTCAAAAGTTATTAAAACTAAACTTCTGCTTTAAAATGGCGACTAGTAGTAATGGAGAAGTCTTTGATCATAAATGACCCAAATGATTTTATGGATCAGCTCGTTGTGTCATAGTACACGGCATCATTTTTTTCTCATTTTCTTTTCTGTTCGTCCGCATCAAAAGTGTCAAAATTAGAGCAGATTTGAGATTATTCGGGCCACGATTAAAAGTAGTT
The DNA here is from genome assembly GCA_037158775.1 of Hetaerina titia. Lineage (NCBI taxonomy): Eukaryota > Metazoa > Arthropoda > Insecta > Odonata > Calopterygidae > Hetaerina > Hetaerina titia. Next base: position 85,391,602 of record CM073769.1, on the reverse strand, counting down.
ACTGTTATTAAAAGGGCGAGGCAATCCAATGGGTAGAGCGCTGGGTAATTACCCGGTGGACCCGGATTCAATTCAGGGTGACACCTCAGGACACACTCGGACACACCCACCCAAGCTTTGCGATTTTTTATGCACTGGGTCTTTCTGGGAAACCAGAGGCGGCCAAAGTGAAAGGAACTGGTCCCTCCTACCCCGAAGCCCGAATTTCACATGGTGCTGGGCTCAGTACAAGGTGAAGATCTACCCTTATTTATCAAACTAATATTCCGTTTGATTAACGTTGTTTTAGGTTGACAAGAGATTCCGGAACTCACCTTTATAGGAGTCTTGAAGATTTGAACTCACTTTTTCTACCCGGCATCCATTCTTAACACGTGAACTACTCTGACCTTAGACTGTTATAAAAGGTGATGTAAAGACCCCTCTCACGACTTGTATGGTTAGCAGTAGGAAACGGCAGGGATCAGCCACTCAAAATACTAGGGAACGAAACAGTACGAAGTTGCGTTCAAAATTTCTTTGTAAATTTCCAAACTCTCCTGGTGGCCTAATACCGCGCGATCCGTAAGCTCCCATGGTGGCGGTTGCAGGAGAAAATGTTGATAAAGAATCGAGAAAAATGTTTGGTACAAAGTCGACGGATGAAGAATTGTCCAAATTTCTTTCATTTACAATGAACGTATTACATAACAAATTCAGGGAGTTTGTTAATACTTAGCATTATTTGCGTGAAGTATCTTTCGCGTGACATTTAATCGTATTCTATGCGTATGAGAAAGTATATGTATAATGGCCACTGAGTGCGTGAAACAATGCGTGCTTGTAAACTTCCTCAACCGTAATTCCTTGTGGAGAATATTTATTTTCATCGCTGAAAAAACGCACGCATTCAGGAATGCATGAATATGCAAAGTAGTTTGTTTGCATATGCGTATGATTTATCCTTGTAATTATAGTGGATTTCGGCCATTATTTCAAGTTCATTTAAATATTTCCTTAACTTTTCCCTCCGTCAGAGTTTCAATAGCTGTCCGATCGAGATGAGATCTAGGCTGTGACTATGTGCAATCTTGAACTGGATTGCGCTCCCTATCCGTTATCTTGTTTTCACTCTCGGAATATGAGTTTTCCTCAGGAATTTCGGGAACTCCTCTGTCTTTTCCAGTCGAGATTCGAGTTTTCCACGAAATAATTCCGCTGCCTGTCCCGAACGTTGGACCACATGCATTCAATTATCACTCTTCGTAGCTACTATAGCAAAATTTCCATGGCAACTGTAGCGTGTAGTTCAATTATTTATTCATTTAAGGGACTTCGGGAATATGACCATTGGAAAAATATATCTTGAACAAAGACAAGTTGACTTGTTCCATGAATGGAGCGCCGACACAATTAAAATAAAATTTCCAATAGACACTCTTCGGAATAATGAATTGTTCTAGTGGGTTACAGGGCGGTTCATATTTTTCAGTTGGAAACAAAGATGAATATCCTTAAGGTCCTTCTCCGTTTCGTTTTCTTTTGGTGAATGATATGGTTTTGTGCTTTCCATAGTAATATTCCTGAGGTGGTTTAATGCTTTCCTTAAGATTCAAAAGTAATCTTTTGCATTTTTGTTGTTTGAGAATGCCATGGATGAGTTATTTTAACGTAAGGAAATTGAATACAATTCAATGGTTCTTTAGAGAAGGGGTCGTTTTTAAGAGAATTGGGGGAAGGCGCAGTTTCCATTAATTACATTAAATTATCTTAGGTAAATCAAGATGGTGAATCACAAGGAAGTAATTGTTTGATGGATTTTGCTGCCTGATAAGGCAAAAATTTGATCATGACAACTATATCGTACGAATGGAGAAAGAGGTAACCATAAGTTTCTTTTCTTGTCGGGCAAGTAAAACGGCCTACTTTTCCCACTCATTCGCTTAGCAACCTCAAACATTATTAATTATAATTAATATAATAATAATGATAATTATAGATAATTATCTATGTCTATATTAACAGCGAAACTTGGGAAAATTGCGTGTGCGAATCATATATCTCCAGCGAATCCTTTAGCGTTCTCATGTGCCCCGTGACGATAAATCTCTCTTCAGGCCTAGAAGTCGAGCTGTATCTATTCTTTCTATGCTGTCTTTCAGGCAAGGTCCGAGTTTTTTCTCACCTCCAGACTCTTCTTTAGGGGGATAAAATATAAGTTATCTCCTCTGCAATCGTATTAATAAAAGCAGCTGATATTGAACCATTGATAGATTTCAACTTCATGCTTACTCGAAGCTTGTTCTGCAGAGAGAATCGCATGTTCCTTTGAAATTTTTGCTCGTATCCCAGGCTTTCTTCAGTTAGTGGTTTTGATTGGAATAATTGTTTTCGCGGTATCTCGTAACCGCCACTTCCATAGGTCTACTGAATTGTATTTAATGCCTCCACAGCAATAATATTTAATATTGCATTATCGTTTCCCCCCGTGATATCTCTTTAAGTACTCTAGTTGATGAGATCGTAAATACTTTTATGAAATGAAATCTTCATGCATCCCGGAAGTAAAACAATATTTCCTTGTGGATTTCTTAAAAGAAATCGACGGAAAGCTGTTACGTCAGCGATACAGTAAGCCAGAACAGAATGGCAAACGTAAGTGCCGCTTATACTCTATCCCTTTTGGCCTGCTGAGTTCTCTGTTTGCCTCTTTATGGAGGCATTTCCTGCAATACAAAGGTTATTCATTGAAAATATAACATATCATATCGGAAAAGAAATACATATATTTTATGAAAAACGACCACGGTTTCGACTTACAAAGTCACCATCAGGTAAACCTTGTAAGTCAAAACCGTGGTCATGTTTAATAAAATATATGTGGAATAACTAAGTATTTCATTATTATTATTAAAATGTACATGTGCAAATAGGCAAATGTCAGGCGGCACACAAGTCCCAAGTGTTACAATAAACTTGCCTTGGAAAAATAACACGGTTTCAGAAATACAGTCAATATCACAAAAGATAATAAATAAAATCAGTCAGAAAAAAAAATACACTTTAAGGAAATTTCCAAACACCAATCTGTAGTACATACAAAAAAAAAGAAAATCCCCATTTCATTAACATTTGTTTCCCAATCTACAAGAAAAAAAATTAAGCTGTTACATTTAATTTTATACAACACATCAATCAAATGATTACAGAAGTTGTTTACATCTTTTCTTAAAAGTTTGGACTCTGTTAGGAAAGGGCTTAAAAATTTTGGCAGGTAAATTGTTCCAATCAACAACTGTTTTATTTAGAAAAGAAAATTTTTTTTTATTCGTTCTTTGTGCCCGGCATTTTACCTTAAATTGGCGGTCATTTCTCCCTATAAAATTCGGGTCCCCTGCCTCTTTCCTTAGATCTGCCCAAGCCTTCTCCCCATTCAGAATGCTCAACATTCCACAAAGTCTGCTTGCTTTCCTTCTAGTTTGTAAAGGTTCCCAGCCCAGCGTTTTTAGCATGTCAGACACACTATCCATCCTCCTATGCCTCCACAGCACATATCGGGCAGCCTTTCTTTGCACCTTTTCTAGGTTGTTGATTTGTCCTTCATGAGGGTCCCATACTAGAGAAGCGTACTCCAAAATTGGTCTTACCAGGGTCTGATACGCCTTCTCCTTAGTTGCTTTAACGCTCCCTTTGAAGTTTCTCATCACCCAATGAAGAGTTTTCAAAGCTTTCTTAAAAATGTAATCCACATTTAGCCCCCACCCTAAATCCTTGGTTAAATATACACCTAAGTATTTGCAACTATCACTTCGAGGAATGACATTTTCTGAGAATTTATATTCCCTATATATATGAAGAACACAATGTATATATCCAATGGATATATACATTGTGTTCTTCATTTAATGAACATGAAATTCCACAAAGTTTAGCCTGATACAATAGAAAACTATAGTAAGTGTTTCTTTTCCGATATGAATCACTTCACAAAGTGACGCCTGAAACCATTCTATTCAACATATATTATGTTTACTAATCTTTGAAGGGCTCCACGCAAAACCTCGGGCTTTTCTACTTGATTTCACTGTCGTACTTCGATAGATCCCTCACCATATAAGAAGCCAAAGCCAGATGTGCATGGTTCGTGATGTTAGGAACAGTGCCAAGTAAATGGCAATGCACGCGAATAGACTTGAGTCAGTCCGCCTCTCATACGCTCACTACCAGTTCACGCAGTCACCCTCTCCCGCACGTGTAAACACAGTTGTGATCACGTTCGCACGACGCCCTCTTCCACTCTCACAACAAAGAGGGTGTTCGGAAAGAGAAGGGTTGTAGTCCATTATGACGAAATGTATGTATTTTGAATACCCCCGACCTTCACAAGGCAACAGGTACTGTCGCATTAGGATAAGTTGTCCTACCTTTCGTTGTGATTCCACAGGTGATGAGTCTAATCCACAAAAGAAGCTCTCTCTCTCTCTCTCTCGAAAAGGACATGGCAGGGGTCAAAGCACTTCATTATTGATGAGATGGGGAAGGAGAGGTAATACACGTATGTCGAACACGATCTGCTCGTCTTTCCCCCTTCGCTGTCAGACGCATGGCAAGCTAGTGCCTGTATTTCGGATTGAAATCTTACGGGTTTGGACTATTGCGTTAAATTTCGCGTGTTGGGGGAATCAGGTGGAAGGGAACTTTATGGGGAAGCAACCCGCTTTAATACGGAGTGGACTATTTTCGCCAGTGTTTAGAGTCGTAGAAACTCCACCTGATGTAGCGTGCGAAACTTACACCTGACCCTAGCTCTCGTATCTCATTAAAAATGGATCCTTTCCAGTGCAATTATTTATCCTCAGCACAAGAGGGATTAAGTTTACTTACTGTGATAAATCCACAGTGCTTGTAGTCTGTCTAGCGGTCATGCGGGACCGGCAGGAGATCAAAGCCCATGTGTCTGTACACACACAGCGCAGGTGAGCCAAAATAACTTGGCTGCGGGTAAACGTGGCATCTCAATTTCGTGATTAACAGGGGTTCAGAGCTCCGTACGTACGCAAGTACGTTTGCGAGGAATGGTGAAATTGAAGCACAGTCTTTTAACTGCAAAGAAGTAAGGAGGTCATACTTCTCATAATGGGGAGGCTTAATTCTTACAAAATGATTTTTCCATTTCAGTGTAAACTTCCCGTGTGTGAGTTTTGTGGAATCGAATATTGCGTTAGGAATCAAATATTAATGAAAACTTTGATAACTTGGTGCTAAGATAGAATTTTTAAAATGATCGCCTTAACATGCTTAAATTATCTTGAAAGGTTTAGGTAAGATTTTGGTGACAAATAATTATCCAATTTAAAAAAACTCGCTTTTTTTAAACCTTACGTTCATGATTGTATGAAATGAGTGCTTATGATTCATTGGAAACATTGACCTAAATTAATGGTGAAATTTGGATTAATGAATTACAAGGATTGAGCTGTCATTGAAGTGGCTAAGGCTGTATTCCTAGACGATTAACATAATTGAACTTTCTAAACTATTCTAGTTTTTTCAAACAACACTACTGGTGAATTATGAGCTAAGTTTGCTTGACGCTGTTGTTCAATGAAAATTATGTACCTTAAAGAAAACTGTCAATATCATCTTTGTGTCTATAAGGGCGAATATCCGGAGGTTTATAGTTGAGTTACTCTCGATAAGCCTTTGCTCGTTACTTTCCTTCATGGACTTTTTTACTGTCCCTTCGTGTTACCTTATGTTTCACAAATATATTGATTTTTGTGCTATTTTTACGTAAAATTAATTTATTCCTGGCCCGTTTCCAGGGAACCCTCTAATGATCCTTATACTCTCCATGCATGAATCGTGATAGTTGTTAGATAGATAGAATCGTGATCGTAATGAGTTCTTATTCCAAAAAATTAATAAATAGATAAATTTATTTTTTTTATTAAAAATCATCGTGTTTTCACATAAGCATTTTCCTTTGAATTCTGTGGATTCATCGTTGTCCCTAAAAATGTTTCCCTACAGTGAGGTATGCCATGTAAGAATTTTCTTGGGAATTCCAAGGAGTGGAAACTATGAACGAATGTTTTCTGACATTTTGCCGTGCTAATTTTTTTTTATTTTACTCGTCGCCGTGCGGTCTCTCCGCCGGGACAGTTTTCTTTGACGTAGGTAGCAACCTTCGCTCAGACAAGGCCTCCTGCCTCCTCCGCCCGGAATTCTCCTCCCAGGGCAGCTCCGTTAAACGAAGGGGCCTTTCTTCCCTTTTGTGTCGAATTATTCGCCCCTTGTGACATAATTAAATAATCTGACGCGCTCAACCCGTCCTGCGAATACCAATTACGTCGACTCTGTTGTCCCGGGTTTTCAGATAATCATTTATTATTCTCCCACCTCTCCTTCCTGCCCCGCCTGCCTTCTCCCCTCGGCTTCCATCTCGTACTCTCTCTGGTGACGCCCCTCTCTTTCCACACAGCGCTCCCGACATGCATGGACTGCAGGCGTTTTAATCTTTTTAAAATATTTTCCCGTCAGTATTCCTTTACATGCATTCTAGTGACGGTACCTGAAACCCCATTCCGATCACATTTTAAGCGACACGCCGCACGTATTGCTTTTAAACTTCATTGCCTTGATCTGAGCATTCTTGTCTCTCAAGTTTTCTTGCGTTGCCCTTGAACACACATTTGTCAATTGTTGATTTTGTGCCGTGATTAATACTGACTTTTCTTGTTTCTTAAAGTGGCAAATAAATTGAAAAGTCCGTTCGCAGGTTTCCGCGGCGATGAGTAGATGATTTACACATTTTTCGGGCTTCGTATGTCGTTTGAATTCACAACAGTTTCGCCAGCTATCCTGCTGGCGTCCTCAGGTCAAGGATGGGAAGAAGCTCGTTGTCCCATCTTACATAGGGAAAATCTGGCGCCAATACCGGGAAATTTCTCGGTCAATCAGGGAACGTCCTCATATTTGCGCGAAATAATTTTTTTCCACGCATTGTGGAGTGGATGTTCATCCTCTCTGTTAAAGTTTTCTGGCCTTTTAACGATTTCATTGGCCTCTCTAATTATCCTCGGGAAGTATTTTTCTTCTTTTGCTATTATTTTAGCGTCATAGAACAGAATAGAGTGTCCGGGTTCACTCCAGGCGTGCTCAGCAATGGCCGATGCTCTAAACTGTTTGGTCTTGGTTGCTCTCTGATGTTCACTCATGCGTGTTTTCAGCGCTTTGTATGTTTCACCGATGTGCCATTTGCCGCAAGAGCATGGCACTTGGTGCACGCCTTCTGATAGTGACGGTGAAATTTCATCCTTCGGTCCGGGTAGGGTGTCAGCTATCTTGGTGACGCAGCCACGTCACGCGGTCACGAAGCAAAGAAAGATGCAGTCAGATTTTAAAAAGAGTGTACAGAGTAGTGACGTAGTTTTTATGAATACACCCAAGCAGAAACTAAAATGTCGTGGTAAAAAAAGCGCAAAGCCTTACACTCCTTCAAATATAAAATGGTATGCAATATCATGAGGAAAATCCAAAGTCATTCTGATCTTACGTTAGAGTAATACAGGATGAACGTCCAACTGTACATTCCTTGAAGATGGAAAACGGCGAACTAATTACTGACAGCGTGGAAAAGGCAAATATTTGAACAAGTTTTTCCAGAGCGTCTACAATAAAGGTACAAACGTACCACACGAGCTTGCACAACCAGCCTGGGAAACACATCTAAATAATACCCCGCAAACCGCCACTTGGATGTGTGGCACCCGTAAAACCACCCGTAAAAGAAAATAAAACCACATGCAAAACCAAAAGATTCATGCAAATCTACACCCATAGAGGCGTATATGTTCATGAAGTGACATATATGAGTGGCATAACAATAACCAAGGAAACAATAGAACATCAGCTCCGTAGTATCAAAGCCAGCAAAGAACTAGGTCCGGAAGAGATATCTGCTAGAATATTGAAATAATTAGATGAAAATATTGCCCCGTTTTCAGAAAGTATTTTTCTTAAGTTGATAGAAGAAGGCTCAGTACCTCGCGATTGGAAGCTAGCTCACATAACTCCCATCTACAAAGTCGGCGAGAGTGAAAAACCCACCAAATACCGGACCATATCTGTAACTACGATTTAAGTAAAATACTAGAACACATCGATGCCTGTAACATTATGAGATTTCTCGATAGTAAGAAGATACTAAGCAACAACCTGAACGTTTTTGGGAAATGCAGACCTTGCGAAACCCAGATGGGTCATTTTATTCACGATATCCTTAGAAAGCAACACACGAATCGATGCTGTATTTTTGGATTTAAAGAAAGCTTTCGATAAAGTTCCTCACAATGAACTGTTGCATAAACGTAAACGCTTTGGTAGCAATGAGAAAATAATAACTTGGATTATGGACTTCATGTCATATCGTAAACAAATATTAGTGATCGATGAGTTGTGTTCAAATGAGGCAGATGTAACTTCGGGCGTCCCTCAGGGAAGTGTAATAGGGCCACTACTATTCTTAATATACACTTAGCTGACGCGTTAGTAGCAACCTTATATTATTTGAAGACAACGCGATAGTATACAAGGAAATAAGGACCCCAGTAGATTGCGGGGTACTATCTAGAAATTTGGACACAAAATCGGACTGGTGCAAGAAATGGAGTTTAGTATTTAAGATAAGCAAATGCGTAGTTTTGAACTTTTTGAGTGATGTTACTGACTCAGTGATGAGAAGGACATAAACTATGAAATAAAGGGTTTAGTGCTAACTACGGTAGATTAAGTTAAATATCTGGGGGCAGTTCTAACACTACTCCTTTGATGTGGAGCAAATATCAAGAGAATGTACGGATCCGCCTAAAGACACTCGGTTTCATCAGCAGGTGGGGAAAGGTAACGCGATAGTTGATGAGAGCTGTTATTTCGTTTCATTCAGGCCTATCGGACTACGTTGCAAGTCTTTGGGATACCTTTGGTTTAAAGCGTTGATAAAAGAATTAGATACAGTTCAGAGTTTATCCACCAGATTCGTTAAAAATTGTTACGATTGCGACCGGTCTTTTGCAGGAATTAGGCTGGGAGCCGCTTTAGTTACGAAGGGAACAAGTGAGACTTAGGCATTTAATCAAATCCATAATATAAATAGTAAAGACATTGTAACTAAAAGCGAGGACAATATTAAACGCTGCGCAAACATAGTGGGTAGCCTGTACCCTTGTACTTGTATGATATATTCGTATACTTATTAGCATGTGCGTAATTTAAAGCCAGTTTGACATGACATTCTGACATGACGTTTGGCATCTACGATTCTGTGGGTGTGAATTGGCATCCTTTTTTTTTGTTTTTAATGTGTTTTATTCTGTTTTACGGGTGGTAACTTAACACCCCGCGCTACATGCACTTGCGAAGACTTACGGTGTATTGTGTAGATGTACGATTTTTACCATGGTGACTGACAATGAAAAAGTAGTAATTTGTGATTCCATAAAAAATTAATTTCGATACGACCCGGGTTGTGTCGAAATTCATTTCCTGTGGAATCACAAAGTTACTATTTTTTTATTGCTTTCATGAATCGATTCCATAAAGTCACGCCTGAAACCATCAATCATTCAAATGGTGATTGGCGAAAACAAGCAAACTTACTCGCCGTATTCGCAAGGGACCTAAGGTTAGGAAGAGGGTGAAAGTGAAAGTTTGGCCATTCTTGTGTCTTGGCCATTTAACGGAAAACCGAGTTGCGATCAGCTCGCGTCCCGTTGCGTCGAGTCCCTTCCGTCGCCGTCACCCCTTCGGCCAAACTATCCTCGGATGTTTTAGCCGCTCTTGTTCCGCTTCACGGGCACCTGTGTGATTCAGAGGATGGTGACGGTGACGTGTGCGCTCTCCTTACTTCCTCGGTTGGGAAAGGTGCCCGGTGGCGCCGCAAGGGGACTGTGTCTGTTGTCCTGCAGCGGGGAGGGAGAGGACGGCGGAGGATCGGAGCGTGAGAGGACGTTTGAGGGGGAACTGGAAAGGGAATAAGGAAAGTTGGAAGGCAGATGGAAGCAAACGGCTTGGCAGTGTTGGAAGGATTCGAGGCGATCGCCCCTCGTCATCCGGAAAGGACGAAGAGGAATAGAATGGGAATAAATTCTTGGAAGGAACGGAAACATTGCTGGAAACTCCGAAAAGAGTTTGGTGTTCTCGTTCGAACAGAGTTGGACAGACCGGTCGTACCGATTAGACTGAAGCCTAGTTAACGGTATCTCCTGCATTTAGTTACATGCTGACCGCATCCCATCGTATCTGTAATCCGGAATTCACCTGTACTATTTGCTCTCGTGCCCGAAGCCAAGAGTCTTGAACATATTGCTCTCGACCCGTTTTCGGGGGGGGGGGGCGCTGATTAGGACAGCCCCTCCTTTGATGGACATATCATAAATCCGGATAAAATAATCGAAGCACACTCCAACACAAACGCATTTCAATACTGCATATATCTTCCCTTGAATAACTCGCGATGGAAACGGAAATAGGCCTATATACCCTGGCAAGTTTGATCATGAACCTGATTGTCATCTAAAAATTATATCAATACGAATAAATCATAAAAACTTTCAATAACTACCAATAGCACACGTTCCCGAATGCTATTGTTAAAACTATACATTTACTTGATTTGCCTGGTGATTCAAAACCATCTACCACACAACCCCGTGGCGGCTTGCAGGGTGTGATATACAGGGTTCGTCCGGAAAATAAGTGTACTGAGCTCAGGAAAAAAAATTTATTACACTTTTACATATCTTAAGCTAATATTCCTCAAAATAGGACCCTTGTGAGTCGATACACTTGTTCCAGCGGCGTTCCCATTCCAGGAACGCTCCCGCGAAGGCATCATCGGGAACCTCTCGAAGACACGTCGTCACGGCCTCTTTGACGGCGTCCAACGTCCCGTATCGCGTTCCTTTCAAACTCCTCTTTATCTTCGGGAACAGAAAGAAGTCCGGTGGTGCCAAGTCCGGGCTGTAGGGCGGGTGCGGCAGCGTTGCCACGCCGTGCTTGGCCAAGTCCGACACGACAAGCGCGGTGTGAGACGGCGCATTGCCGTGATGCAGCCGCCAGATGTTTTTGATCGCTTGCTGGACGTGGGCGACTCGTTTTCGAAGCCTGTCGAGCACTTGGACGTAAAATGCAGCATTTACAGTTTGTCGTTCAGGTACAAATTCGTAGTGGACGACTCCCCTTTTGTCAAAAAAGACTTATTTGTCAAGACACTTATTTTCCGGACGAATCTTGTAGGTTACATGGTAAACAGTGGTTTCCTAAAATACCGTCACGTGTCCTGGGGGCTCGTAGGGTGTGAATTAGACATTTACAAGGCTTGAATTATACGTGTACTTGTAGGTATGATCTGCGGCAGTATCGACTAAAAGAGTATCCATTGTTAAACTCCTGTAATAAGATGGACGAGGCCCATCTCTTTAAGACAGTTCCGATAGCGTCAAATTTTTGAATAACCACATTCCCCTTTCTTGATCGTTTTGACGTAGTCCCTGCGAATTACGACAGCAGTAGGATAATCTTGCATCAATGCAGCATTCATCGCAAGTGTTTTTGGATGGCGATTCAGAATAGTTTCTTAGATAAAATTTAAATACAAGCGGCAGTCACAAACACTAAAGATCGCTCGGACGTGATTGAAGCAAGTCTGTCATTTGAACAGTTGTGTTCGAGGTGCATCAGAATGATGGCGATAGCCCAAAGTGTTGAATAAATACAGACCTGTAGGTCATGCGGACGGATAAGTAAATCAGTGGTATCATATTGGGCATGACATTGTGCAAAACCATGATACATAAACTATGGAAAAGCGAGGGCAACGCGTGCATTAGGCCAGACCATGAAAACGGGATGTGGCGAATCATATCCACTCTGATGGTCTTAAATTACTTCTGATATCCAGATTGACTTTTATCTGCTCATTTTGGTTGAATTCGTGAGTCAGTACATCGGGCTACTTTGCACCAGGCCATAAAAATGTGTCTGATTATTAATTAACCAATAAAATATTCAGTGGGGTAAAAAAATAGCGTAAATACCCTGCTCAGAACAATTTCTTCGTATTAAACGTACCGTTATTAGTTGTATTTTGCCCAACACCTTCCTTCTTCCTAAAGGATTATGAATAAATCCTGCAAAGTGCATCGAAAATGCAGGAATTTTATGGTTTAAAAAAAGGGGAATGATTTTTGCATTGTTAAATTCTGCGATTATTAATAAGTTCCCACCAAGGTGTACATCTACGTAAAAGTACTCCCTCGTGTCATTCTGTTTTGTGATTGGTTTGGATTTTATTCTTCGTGAGGACTCAAGTATAGGCACGATGGAGTATCAACGTTTCCTTTCAATTTATTCAATAAATAAAGTCCATCCTTGGTTGATGAGAGGAAAATTTGTTGAAAAGATTGGTAGAAATGAAAACGCAATCGATATCTGTGATTGGACATCACATCTACACAAATACCCCGTAATCCACCAAAAATGTGTGGCAGGGGGTGCAAGTACCAGGTGAGAAGGGCAAGCGATAAGGGAGGATATGGGAGAGAAAGGGAAAAAAACATTCTGTAAAAACCTCAAGCAACGTGAAAATTTGTATGAGGGAAGATTTCATTCAAAACTTTGATTACAGGTGCATTAATTATGATATCTTCTTCCTCGTTTATTTTCGTGTGAGATCTATTATTTCCTTCGTCAATAGACTAGCCGGAGGCCAAACGGTAAGTGGACCTTAAAACCTGATATTTTGACGTATTTTCAAATTTTGAAAGACCTCGTAGATCCTTGGTAAAGAAACATCTTTAGGTCGGAATGGTGATATTATTACGGACGCTAGGACTTTGTTGTACCTCGTTTGCAATGGAATTTCTGGTATAGTGGGTATATTTCTACGTATACTGTTTTGCGCCGTTCAGTCCTATTCTGGTAACTCTCCCCGGATGAATCACCATTTCCCCTCCAAAGTCCCACTTACCCTCAAATTTGTAAATGTGCTTGCTTCGTGTGAAATTCTTTCCTGTAGGAAATTGATTAGTGCCCGTCCATGGTGAAATTCCCGCAGTCAGTGTGGAAAGTAGTGATGGACGATCCTAAGGATGCGGTATTTCTTTTTTCCTTTTTTGGGTGGTGACCTAACACCCCCCGCTACACGCCCTTGCGGCGGCTTGCGGAGTATTATGTAGATGTAGATTAAGGAAAGATTTAGAATCATATGGCATGGATTAAGTTCAATAATTGAGTGAGTATTCAATTTTTGATTCGTGCCGAATCGATTCGAATGGCGATAACGAACTAAAATGGGAAATGGTCGAGTGAGGAGCTCTTCTACCTCTTCGGGAAGAGAGTTTGCAGGTTTAAGATCTAGTGCATGATGCCTATGGGGATGTATGTGTGTATGTTTGCGATGATTTTCGTAGAAGAGAAAGATATTTCTATTAAATACATAAATACACTTATATTCCTGCGTGAATGGCTGGTGACCCTACTCTCTCCTCCACACGCTCTTTTGGCAGTTTGCCAAGTTTTGGGTAGACACAGATGTATCCATTCGGTTACTAAAACCTGGTGATCTAGCAACCCCTGCCACGTGCGTTTTCGGTGGCTTGCAGGATATGATGGGGATGAAAATAATCCGGACTCTAGAAGAAAAGATTAAATGTACAAGGAACGTAGCTACGGTCGTGAATAAATGCAAACAAAAAAATACCGGGACCGTAAACTTGATTGGCACTAAGTGATAACAAAGAAAAGGGGAAAAAACACTCACAAAATCCAAAATAAATAATAAAAATAATAAAACAAACTTACAACCGCTCGATCACTAGGGTGTGTTTCGAAATAACTTTCACTCTTGTGAATCGCAATCTCACACACTCTCAGGGTTTGCAAGGATCCCTCGTATGTCAGTGACCCGTCAATCACACAAATAAATGAAAATTACGGGATTATTTTATTAAAAAAAATTGACGGGTCACTGACATAGATCCTTGCAAACCCTGAGTGTGTGTGTGAATGTGATTCACGAGAGTGAAAGTTATTTCGTAACACACCCTAGTGATCGAGCGGTTGTAAGTTTGTTTTATTATTTATTATTTTTATTATTTATTTTGGCTTGTGTGTGTTTTTTCCCCTTTTCTTTCTTATCACTTAGTGCCAATCAAGTTTACGGTCCCGGTATTTTTTTTGTTTACAGAAAAGAAAAGGTCTGAAAGATGTATCGTAAAAGAAAATACCTCGTTCTTCCACACATATTTTATTATGCTCGACCTAGGTTTCGGCTTACAAAGTCATCATCAGGTGCTGATGACTTTGTAAGTCGAAATCTAGGTCGTCCATAATAAAATACATGTGGAAGAACAAAGTATTTTCTTTTACGAAATGAATCGCTTCAACAAAGTGACGCCTCAAACCATTCTAGTCTCAAAGCTGATTTGTTCCCAGCAGATATCTCCCTACTCAATTCAGTCGGCGTTTTCCATCGTCCGTTGAGTCATCGTTTCACGTGCGGAAGGTGTGTCGTGGATGAACAAGCTTGGTCGTTCATCCGTAATGGTGACATCGTTTGACCCCAACCTGTGAATAACTCTAAAATCAATTTCCCGCCGATGATAATACGGCAATTCATGGTTGGTGAAGAGCATGGGTCTATTTCTCTAAACCCTTTTGGCATTTCGTGGTGGAGGGTAAAAACGGGAGGTTAACTGAAAGAAGGGAAAGGGACGGAGGAGAAGTTAATGGAGTGAAAGTTATCAATAACATCTACCCAATACTCCTCAAGTTCCCACCCGAACGCCTACTTCATTGGGAAGACCGAAATGGAATGTGTAGACTCGATTAAATACCTTGGGGTTACCCTCACTCACGATCTCTCCTGGGTGAAACATACGCGAGGAATAAGCTAACAAAAAATTAGGAGTTATTGGAAGAGTACTTGGTAAATGTGATGAAAAGGTCAAAGTGAAATGTTATGTGTTTGGTTAGGCCTCATTTAGAATATAATGCAAGTATAGGGGATCCTCACGAAGTTGCCCAATTGGATTGCCTGCGGCGTGGAGGAGCTAGATTAGTAAAACATTATTATGATAAGCTTTGTAGCGAATCCCAAATATTAGAGAAGCTAGGCTGGAAATCACTCACGAAGCGAAGGTTAAATTTCAGATTGGAGCTCTTACATAAATTGGAAGGTCTCTTGAGCGGTGATGTTGAAAATGTGTGTGTATAAAAGGGTGGTCTGAAAAGTTTCCCACTTAGACTTTCTCTGAAATTTTCTGAGTAGGAAACTTTTCAGACCATCCTCGAACATGCATATAAAAAAACACAGTAATTAACCCGAAGGTCGGTGGTACCCGACAAATCAACTAGCTGCAGGTGCCTTGCCCGGGAATCGAACTCGGGACCCTCCGGTCAGTTGTCCAACGCTCTACCCACTGGACTACCGCGGCCCGTGTGTATTATACTATCTACATTATGCTCCCTCATTCCAACGTCCGAGAGAATGCCGCCAAATTATGCCCTCCCGAGTCACCAAAAATAAGATGTTCACCGGTCGATTTGGTGCATCGTAATAGATAAATGGGTCGCGGTAGTTCAGGGAGTAGAGCGTTGGACTACTGACCGGAGGGTCCCCGGTTCGATTCCCGGGCAAGGCACTCTGGGCACCTGCAGCTCCATCCAAGCTATGTGACATTTCGGGTACCAGATCTTCCTGGGAAACCATAAGCGGCACAGGGAAAGGAACTGACCCTCTTACCCTGATGTGTGAATATTCACACGCCATCGGGCTTGGTACATGGGTGAGCTCTACCATCACCTACTAAACTGACCTAAGGCCTGATTACTGTGTTTATGATTTATATTTTTATATAGATAGCCCAAGGTGCCTTGCCCGGAAATCGAACCCGGGACCCTCCGGTCAGCAGTCCAACGTTGTACCCGCTAGACCACCGCAACCCGCTCCTATATATATATATATATATATATATATATATATATATATATATATATATATATATATATATATATATATACATACACACACACACACACTCCAATATAATTTTTTTTAAAGGTAATCAATCTACCGGTCAAGGTTCGTTTTGGATGGACACAAGTACCAAATCAATATTTTGTGACTCCCAACAAAACACAATCCAGCAACCTACTTTACATCAGGTCCCTCTTCATTTCCGTGTACCTCCCTTACCCGTAGTTCAACGCTCTACCCCTGTAGTTTTATTGGGGAGGCGACAGACAGCTAAGGTCATTTGCGCCATTAGGGATGAACGGGATAGGAAGGCTGGAGAGAAACCCGGCGTCGGCATTAACCTCCTCTTGTCGAAAGGCGACAAAGGGCCCGCAATTTAACGTTCCGTCCGACGGACGTTGTACTCACACAAATTGCTCTCCACAAAGCACCTCAAGTAGGGATCGGGATACCACTGGAAAATATTTGTTGTCTTCGGGATTTGAACCCGGGCTTTCTCGGTGTACCATATCTTCCGAACCAAAGCGATCCTCGCTCCATCCCTAGACTACCACGTTCCCTTTTATACAATGTGTGTGTGTGTGCATCTACAAACCGGGCGTGTGGCGGGGACGGTTGGCGACCAACCCGTAAAATGGAACAAAACCACATGCAAAATCAACGCACACGTGCAAAAACTATACTTGCAGTGGCGTATACATTCATGCAAATAAATATACTATCATCTAACAAATAATTACACCTTAGGATGCAGCAAGAAATCGATCCAATAACGTGCTATATGTATATATCGTGTTCTGTTCTTCTCCTCCTTGAGAAAGGTGCCATCGACCACTGAAAATTCGTAAACCTCTTTCTGTTTGTTCACTGGTGCTAACTTCTTATAAATTATATGTACATACACACACCCACACACGTGTGTGTATGTGTTTAATAATACATACCGTATCTCACACATGCGAATACATGCGTGGAAAGATGTCCTCTGGCTATTTTCTCGAGCTTTCCCGCCCGAGCATCGTTGCTTCGCTTCCACCGATGCGATGGTTGGCAACGCCGCGCTCACTCTCGGCGGGAGTTGTCTCCTGACCACCTGACCCAAAGTTAGCGTGGCACCTCTCCCCCTACACGCAAGCTCGCCCTTTCCTCTCCCTCCCACTCATTAGCTCCCATTCCCAGCCTTTCCACCTCGCCTCCTCTCGCTCCCTCCCTTTTTCTCCTCCGTGCCTTTCACGGCCTGCTAATGTGCCCCTCCCATCCTCTCGCCCCTCCACCACCATTGTTCTTTCGAGCTGTGGGGGAATGCGTGAGGTTTCGAAATGGTGGAAGATGGGAGTCGGACAGGGAGCTCGGCTGTTTTGCCCTGAGTGGTGAAGAATTTTTGTCAGTGGTTCGATACTGGAAAAAATAGGATTGGAGTGCCTTGAGATACTAAGGGAGCAGGCAAAAATAGTAATACTTGTTGTTGATATCTGCATGTGTTCAATTTGATACATGTCGCACTTTCACATCACATTTCAGTGCACACGTGTCTACTTGTGCCAAAGTGGGATGTGTTATTGGATTATTGTTATAAAATATTGTTATATTATATTGTTATTATTAAAAAACCATAAACACAGTAATCAACCCGAAGGTCGGTTTAGTAGGTGATGGTAGAGCTCAACCATGTACCAAGCCCGACGGCGTGTGAATATTCACACATCAAGGTAGGGGGGTCAGTTCCTTTCCCTGTGCCGGTTATGATTTCCCAGGAAGATCTGGTACCCGAAAAATCAACTAGCTTGGGTGGAGCTGCAGGTGCCCAAAGTGCCTTGCCCGGGAATCGAACCCGGGACCCTCCGGTCAGAGTCCAATGCTCTACCCACTAGACCACCGCGACCCGTTGTTATTATTATTATATGGTAAATTGGAGCAACAAGATTAAATAAAAAGACTTCCACGGGGAGATTCAAGTACTACATCTACTTAATACCGCGCAATCCGCCGCAAGAGCGTGTGGCGGGGGGTGTTAGGGCACCACCCGTAATTAATAAAGAAAAAAACCGCATGTAAAAGCCACAAATGTATACAAGCCACAAATGTATACAAGCCACAAATGTATACAAGCCACAAACAAAATATTGTATACATTCATGCAAAAACCCAGAAACCCCAAACACATGCAAGCACACAATCTGCCAACTTTACGTACACATGCACCCACAAATATACCTGATGTCTTTGCAATGTTTAATTTTGTTCCGACTTTTAAATTAAATGTTTTTACTATTTCTAAAGTGACTTCGGTTTCTTACTATTATGATTTATGATTGTTCTGTACTAGTTCTTTCCTAGTACGGCTCATAATAGTGACTCAATCAAACGTAACCACTGCCTAATTTTTAATATAAAATGCCAGATTTTAGCGGAATTCGAACACACCAACACTACTGTATTACAAGATGCTAATTGGAAGCCTAGATGAGCAATTGTTTTGCAAGTATCTTCTGGAAGACTTTCCGAGCTTAGCGAGAAGAAAATCTGATTCCACTTCCTTCTTATTTTGGTGTTGTTTCTGCATCAAAAGATATGGGTAGAGGGATTTATTTCCTTATTTACTAATCTATTTTCCCTTAACACCTTTGTTTTATAATAAAATTAGGATAATTCTGTATTTTAATATGAAGAAACGAGAATTATTATTTGATGACGTTTGACTTTTTTTCCTCCATTTGGCAATCAGCTCAGGGTCGTCTCTTTGAAAATTTTGCCTAAGTTTTCCTAATTTTTAAAAAATATATCGATATGATAAGAAATACGCATGTTGTTTTTATAAAAAAATACACTTACAGCTGAATATACCAGATAAATTTTTACTTGATTCATTGTGTTACTTCGCACGATTATTTATTTTTAATGATAACTTATTGATTTATTTAAAGTTTTTAAAAATTGGTCTTAATGGAATTTGTTAGCAAAATGATGTAATATAATTTGCTTGTTCATTTGTATCTACATAATACCCCGCAAGCCGCCGCAAGGGCGTGTGGCGGGGGGTGTTATGTCACCACCCAAAAAAAAAAAGAATAAAGAAAAACCGCATTCAAAACTAACACGATATTTGTTAGAATAATATAACTATGAAAAATGTGAATTTAAGGCACACGTGTGTTTGGAATTACATTTTGAAAGACAGTTGAAAGTTCTTCAGCACATATCAGCACAAAAAATGTTGGCGTAGTAGATATATGATATTTATTCCTATTTTTCCGATATGTGACCTAATGACGTGAATGTTCATAGGGTATTCACATCGTTGACATGCTAATCCTGCACTTTATCCTCGGCCATAACTGTTGACTTTCGAGCGACATTTTGGAACCGTTGGCATTATACGCCATCTCTTGAATCCCCATCAAATCCCACTAACCGAACCTGCTGTTAGTGTTTACGCTCTTGTTCCACGGCCTACCATAATGGCAGCGTATAAGAAAATGGGCACTTTTCACTCCCATTCAGCCATGGCGGAACGTTCCCCGAAGCGGAGAAAAGTATTTTGGTGTCACGGACACAAGACTATTCGTTGTTTTCCAAACTGCTCAGAGAAGCCAACATTTCTAGACGGTCTTTGCACCGCGTAGTGCTTTACTCTTCGGAAAGAGCGATTTAAAGCCATTAAAGAGATGGAGTCGCTAATGGAAGGTGTTCTCTAACCTTAAATAAAACATTTTGCCGTCGAGGGAAAGGTCAACCTATCGAGTTCTTTTCCATTGTACGAAGTCGCACTGGATGCAAACTTATGTAAACGCGTCTGGCCGTAATAAGAAATTTGTCCTCAAATTCCGATCTTAAAAAGAGTCCTATTGCAGTGTCTCGCACGTTTTTGTATATTACAGCATTCTTTTAAAATTGTGGCCGCGGTAGAATCTCTGTTACTGTTACGTTTTTAAGAATTTCTCACAGTTCAACTTGATTTTGCTAAATAAAAAAATTCGTGTGTATTCTTTGCAAAAATTTAAAAGTAATGATAATAATGGACACGTCCAGTATGACGAAGGTTGTTCATGTTTCTTAGAAAACAAACATAATACAAGGATCCCTCGAAACACTACGTGTATACATAATATCATTGTAGTCCAACCTTTATGTTAATTTGCGTGACTTTAGAAGTAGCGGTGGTTCGAATTGGGATTTGCGTGTATAGTATTTCTCAAAGAAATATGCACTTTAATTTAAATATACAAGGAACGTAGCTTTTTGTTTACAAATGTGCACTTGTTTTGAATTCACCAAGGTCCATTAAATGTTTAAATAATTTAGTACATTTATTTTTATGACGACGAAGTAATTATTATGCCATATTTTAATGTTTATTCGAACTCCAAGTATGATAGTTACCTGTCTGTACGACTTCTCCATAGACTTTTCCGGGCTGTAATCAAGAATTTAAAAGGGTCGGATCAGATCTGAGGGTAGAAGAGGTAGAATCAGTACTCGAGGAAAAGAGCTCATATATAAATAACTCTTTATGGTGAATTTACAACGATATGGCTATGCATTAGTTAATGAAATATCACGTGCATATTCCATCATTCAATGTATTCTACCCATTAAAGGTATGCTTTAGACAGACTTTAACGGCTATTATCTTGTACGAATCACGAAAAGTTATTCTATTTGCCAAAGAGTATTATTCCTTAACAAATACTTGAATTCATGCCATTTAAAAGCCCATTCTCTACTTTCCTTACTCCGCTTACTCTCTCACTTCTATCTGCATTTACTCAATACCCCGTAAACCGCCATAAGGGCGTGTGCAGAGAGGTGGCAGGAGATAAACCCTACTAGCTAAACTATAAGTTCTTACATGCATTTCAATAAATATAATATCTTTTATTGACGACAAATTTCAATTAATTTGATTAGATGATTGATATATAGTAGCTATTTAACTAAATAGGATGTTATATCTAGAATGTTGGGCAAGCGAGGTAAGGGCAGGAACAGGATAGGGATGTTAGACGAGATGAAGGGAGGAAAGAAGTACACCGAGATGAAGAGGGACCTGATATAGATTAGTTTGCTAGGTGGGGAGTCACAAAATGTTTATTTGATAGTTGGGTCCATCCAAAAACCTACCTTAACCGGTAGATTACCTAAAAAAATATCTATCCTAAAATAAATATTTATAATATATATATATATGAGATTTTATTAGATAATATACAATTATATATATTTATGTAAATATTTTAATGCATGTTTAATATGTAATTTAATGTTTAATAATAATATATACTTATGATTCTTTCAAAAACATTATTTAATTTGATTAGATGATTAATAAAACTTCCAGGTGCACCGATTTATCATGTAATACTTGTTAAGTAATTAACTTTACCGATGCAGCGTAAAAAAGAACAAATTAGAGCAATAAATTTCCCATAGGAAATTAAATAAAGTGCCTGAGATATACGGATATCGTGATTGCCGACACACACACACATTCAAACACGAAATCCCACCATACGGCGAACAAATATTCATTCGCAAGGAAATAGATATAAGGGATAGGAGCACATAAAGGACGAACACAGGAGAGGTGGGAAAGGCGGAAAGAAATGCTGGAAGCATTTTTTATGTGTATTAAATTCTGCTTCACTGGCCAAAGCACTCGGTCGGACACCGAGGGATCCAGGTTCAAATCCCGGTCAAGGCAAGTAATTTTGAAACTCTGAAATTGTTGCCTTATAAAGCAGATTTAGCGAATGACTCCGTTAAAAATTGCTGTCGCGGCATCTCCCACAGTTTCTTGGAACTTTTTCTGTGCTTAAAAATATTCAGCAACAGCATTTGAATTGCACTAGCTGGGTGCATCATCAACCAGCACGATAGTTTAAAAAAGAGGCCTTCGGAGATTGATATTACCTCGGAGAATTTTCCGCTCATTTCTATAGTATGTTCCATTTGCAGTTGTGTGTGCCGTTATAATATGCTGATAAACATTCCCTAAATATCGAAAAATTACGTAATGTTCCCACCACTTTGGCTTTCTTAAAAATTGTTTCCCCTCTTGAAGCATTTTAAACTATATGATAGCAGTGCTATTTGGTGTGACAGACTCTTCATAAACCTGTTATATCATTCCGTAGACCTCGGATGACAAAACTGAGAGTACGCACCATAAATTGAGCAAGTGAAAATTTCGATGACCACTCCTTATTGAGCAGCCCTCTTGAAATCATCGCAGTACGCACATCGGGCTTCTTTTGTCATAATACGAGAAATTTTGGATTGTTTGATAAAAGGGGTCTCATTTAATAGTGAATCTGTTCATATCTTTGCGATAAGTTACGTATGGTATATTACTCAGCTAAATTATAATTTATAATGTTATGCATTGTCCTTACTCATAAAATCATAAAATACTCATCCGGTTCTGTAAAATGGGCACGTGCAAATCTCTTAACGTGTAAAACTTAGGGCATTTACACATCTTTTTTACTTCGTCAGGTAACGCAAGGAACCATGCATGCGCAACTAATGACGAAATTATCGTAAATGTTTTGCGTGGCCATATATTACTTTATAAACATGGGCACCTTGCTAGCAATCTCCGTGGTAATTCTTATTCTGGTACAAGTTCTACGTAGATTGTTAGGAAATGTATAGATAGGTACTCGCGATATATAGATATATGCGAAAAGTTGTGATAAGAAGACGTATCTAATACTCAGATAGTGCACTCTGAATATTGCCGAAATTTACGGTAATTTTCTTAGGTTGCAGTTAATTGCCAAAGTTAACCAGGGTAGTTGCCAGGCTGGCCCATGTCCAGTACTGCGTCGGGGGATTTTAGGTCCCGCAGGAAGGTGTGATTTTATGAGGTTTTGGTGGAGGGCATGGAGACACATATATCTGTGTGAGTGTGCATATATACACGTATATATCGTATAGAGAAAGAGAGAAACGGCACAAGAGGACGCCCGCTAGGACCTTAGGAGAGTGAGGGGTCGAAAGGTCGCTCGAAGATGACCAGGATCCACCTCCGTGCTACGTCGGGTCGTCTTAGACGAGGTCAGTGATATCGTTTTCCCTGCCGCGGCGTCTTCGGAGAGTACACCTCAAACGCTACCCTTTTCATTTACCGTCAGCGGCGGATATGCATTTTTCATGAGGCGGATGCGAAATGCCCCTTCCCGACCTCACCTTTCGCTCCTCCCTCGCCGCTTCTCCACTCGACCGACGACACTACGACGGGGAAGCAGTATCTCTCCGGGATTTCAGAAGGGTCCTCGGGGAGGTCGCTGGAGTTCCTCATCTCTCCTATAGTGCGCAGTATAAAATAAAATAGGTGATTTCTTCCTCTGCGAACAGCTCGTCGTCCTTAACGCGATGTTCGCCTGAAGAAAAGCACCCAGAATCATATTTGTGTCAAGTAGGTTTTTTTGTTGTTTTTCGTGCAGTCCGCGACGATTTTTTCGTTTGTTCCTGTAGCCGAGTGCCCATTATTTTGCCAATCTGGCGCTCGTAGTGACTTAACTTTGTCTCTTGTGTTATCCAGATGTTAAAGGCCAACTTTACCTTATGACAAAAAAGAATTCGGTTCGCCATAACTAAAATATTTCCGCACGGACAAATAGCAGGCGTATAAAGAAACCTAATCTCGTTTATGGCGCTTTAAGGTATGAAAGGTGTTCGTAAAAGCGATACAAGCCCCCAGTTTTATCCGGTTGACCCGCTAAGCCGCTGTTAAACATAGTGAGTTGTAATTTCACATTGACTATGGAAGTTAACTTGAGGTATTGTTACCCAGATTGAACGATCTATGCTCCGATTCTCAAGAAAGAATTTCTCTAAGAACTGGTCAAGTTAGTATTTTGCTTATCGATGGATAAAAGAGTATTTCCCAGAAGTAATCCACATTTTTATTTAACTTTATAAATTTTATTTCGTTCCTGAAAGTTTTGAATGCACTTTTGCGAAAAATTTAACGAGTCTGTAAAGTTGATATTACGTAAAGTGTAAAAAAACACTAGGAATGAATTGTAAAACCTACTTAGTGTTTAATTTTCCCTTAGCTCCGAGGAAACGTTTTATCGCTCCTATTTCGGGAAATGCTGGCATAACTTACGTTAAGTAAGTAAATCATTCCATATTTTAGTAGCGAAGAGCAGGGTCCAGAGGTCATATACATCTGAAACAGGGGTGGCATTAGGAGAGGACTTGTGATCTCTGTGGATTCCCTCCGGAATCTTCGTAACATTCCTCTCGCAGACCTCTATAAATATGGCTGTGCTGAAAATACATCTTTGACAACCATCTCATTTCAGCGTCTCCTGTGGAAGTTCATATTTTATATTCTATTATCTGACTGCGTCTATAAAAATTTGAATAAAAGCGCGCGTATAGAATATTCTTGTCTGGTAGTGATAAATGCGTACTCTTGTCATATTACTGTTTAAAATGTCGCTCTTAGCTCCCAGTTCTCTAGTACCCGTGACACGTATGTGATGTCGTACAACAAGCTGTTTGAATCCAGTGCTCCATTTGGGTCTGTTCAAGTATCCTATCTTCACTTTGGGCGATACTAGGTAGCGTGCTTGTTCATATATATGGGAAACGATGTGGTTATTCATCAGAACTTGTTGAATGCTCGAAGAAGAATGGCAGTCGTTGATATATACGAAAAGTTTCCGATCTATTTAAAAATGTTCAAAACTGCAGTTCAAAATCTGATAGATCTTCAAATTGAACATCATTCCATCATAAATATTCCGCCTGAACTCCATCGAAGCAATTTACTTCTCCTTTTTCTGTAGAGGCTTCATATTGTTTCACGACTAAATCGTGTGTTTATTTTCTGTTCGTCCAATTTGCGACTAAATGGCGAGGAATGGAATCACCAAACACCCAATTGATCCTCGGCCAGTCTCCCAAATGCATGGGCCTTGCAGCACTCACCGAAATCGCACGTACTTCCTCGAGCTTGCCTTTCGATCCTTGCGGTTGCCTGATGAAAACCCAAGAATGAAGTGGGTCGCTGCGAGTGCCCACATGAATCAACCGGCCTTCAACTTTATGCCCGTGCGGCTTGTCCCATTCATTCATACACTGCTCGTTCGGCCGCCCTGATGGAATCTCGCTCGAGTCGACCTCCACGACTCTCGTTCTCGTACTTTCGTGCGTGCGTGATAAAGGCAGAATCCGCGAGCGCAGTGCGTGCTGTTAGGCTTTCGTTCTTCCCCTTCCCCCGGACGGGCGCTTCGGAGCACGTTGGTGTGCGTGTCCTCGTTGCACCAGTGCCTTCGCATGGTCCTCCGTCACGTGAAATTTATTCCTCGATTATTTCCTTCATCTCCATCTAAAAAAGATGACATGTCACCGATCTCTTGATGGCCGACACCGCAATTGACGTTTTGGTGAATGCTACTCTTTTTCTTCTCATACGAGGAATATGTGTGTCTTATTATCCTTCGAGAATCTTCAGTTTCTTTAGACTGCTTTTGGGAAAATGTAAGAGATATTATTATTAGGTAATCTACCGGTTAAGGTAGGTTTTTGGATGGACAAAATTATCAGATAAACATTTTGTAACTCCAAACAAGACCCAATCCAGCAACCTAATCTACATCAGGTCCCTCTTCATCTCTGTGTACTTCTTTCCTCCCTTCATCCCGTGCAACATCCCTATCCTGTTCCTGCCCTTTCCTCGCTTGCCCAACATTCTCCCCTCTATTGCCCTCTTCAACATTCCACTACCGCTCGATACGCCTTTCATCCATTTTTCCTGCCTCCATAGGATTTCTCTCAACAAACCCCTTTCCTCACCCACCATCTCCAGTACTTCCTCATTTGTTTTCCTTTCGGTCCATTTCACCTTCTCCATTCTTCTCCACACCCACATTTCAAAAGCCTCCAGTCTACGTCTATCCTCCTGCTTCAGTGACATTTACCCTTTAATTAGGCCACACTTGGAATACGCGGCAAGTATCCTGGGATCCATGGGAGGAAGCCCTAATTAAGGAATTGGAGAAAATCCGCTGGATTTATTAAAAACTGTTACTAGAAGCGCGTTAGCGTTTTAGGCTGGGAGCATCTTGATTCTCGAAGTGAAAAGGCTTAGACTTTTAGAAAGGTACATGACGCCTGAATTTTCTTGCGACACCGAGGGAATTACTATGGTACCACATTGCATTGATAAATTAAACCACAAGGGTTAAATAGGAGAGAGAAAGCGTCACCGACATATTCAAGCACTCTTTCCTTCGCACGATACGCAATGATAAAAAGATAGAAAACACGCACCCGAATATATTTAGTTAAAGGCAAACATTTAATGATGTTGGCAATAGTTGCAAAATACACATAGGACAGAATAAATGTATGTTCTACGAGTGTTTGTAAATGAGCTGATGTATATTTAAATATTTTATGAACTAATGATTGAACGTTTATGGCTAGTGCCCTAACGCTCTTACGGCGTCTTTCGGGGTATTGTGCGGGTGTATTAAATAGATGCAGGCAAGTGGCCAACCACGAAGATATTTGAGGAATTCGTCGCTTTCGGTGAGACTTTTTTCTTAAAATGTTTGCAATGATCATCCATCTCTCAATTCATATTTTAAACGTCTCATATTTGCTTGCCTGCAGACACAGTTGCGAATTCCATTAAGATATGAGTCGGGATTAATATGTGGGATTGTACTTAATCACACGTTCAAGCGCTGCTGAGTAGACGTCATAATAGGAAAGAATCCTGAAACCTTAAAATTGCTGGTAACTGTAGTCTTTTATATCTCGTATGCAGAAGAGTAGTTAATACTGGGTCCTCGGTACTAATTAATCCCCCTACTGCTGGCGCTGATGTATTAGTTAATAGGGTTGCAAGTGTGCGGTGAGGTAATATTTCTTCGCAAAGATAAAAACCAGCTTGCGAAGTGTATTTTTTTTATGTTACCGTCTTTATCTGGGCAAGTTGTATGGACACGCAAGGGGTAAAACCCGTAGTTCGCGAGTCCGTCTCGTGATCAAGGTTGGGGCTTTGTGCCACCTTTTATAGTGTACGATACTAAAACTAAGTCATGATAAAACTAACTCGGCCGACGTTGGATTTGTAGCAGGCGTACTCCTGATTGTTTCTTTGTTGAGAATTGGGAACAACTGCTGAGCATTCTTCTTCATTATTCTGCATTTATCCCAATTGTATCTTTCATCTAAATATTCGCAAAGAGTTTTGCCAATCGTTTCCTTTTTCTCCTTTACGTCTCTCTATTGCTGCCATAATTGTAGGCTTTACGTATTACTCGAATACTGTCCCGCGACGAAAAGTCTCTAGTTCAGCTCTTCGGTTTGCGCCCCACAGAAGGTCATCCGTCACCACTGGTCTCTTGCTGAAATGTTTTGCCGCCGTTTCCCCTATCAGCGAAACAGAGCAGGGCAGTCATTGCGTTCACGGGAGGTTATACGTAGAGGCTCTCTCCCTCTCGAGCCAAGGAATTTTTAATTAAAGTGCATTCCTCTTCCCATTGAGCAGATCCTCGGAAGGAATAGCACTGAAGGGATCCACGGTAAGAATCATAGTTGAACCTCCAGCACATTAAGGAGTTCCCTCCCGGCATAGCGTGGAACTAAATCCGTAGAGCATCCCTCAAGCATGATTCTTGTGGATATCCGAGCCAGGTTCCTCTCTCCCGCCTCTCTCTTCTCTCTTGCCCATCTCTTGTCCTTCTCTCCTCTTTCCGTGCTTCCGGCGTCACCCGCACCCGGTCGCCACGCGCCTACCCGCTCTCCATCCTCTCAAGTGCTTGCTCCCTTAATGGCGTGACGAGAGGCCTTCTTTCATTATTTTTTTCTCTCTCTCTCCCCCCAACCTTCTTTTCCTCAATCTCTCTCTCTCTCCCTTTTTTTAAAGAGGAAGGATTTCTTCCCAGCCGCGAGGGAAGAGTTTTTCGCGCTTCCTTTATAACTCTCCTCCCCCCGCTTCCAGCCTCCCCGTTCCAGCCTTCTCCTCTTCGCTTTCCCCCTAGCCATTTTCTTTCATTTTTTTTAAAATGCTGCGAGTCGGGACTAAATATATCACGGCGGCGGGACGGTCTGGGGGTCGGTGGGGGGAATAGAGGCGTTTGACCTCTCTCTTTCTCCTCTTCCATTATGTTAGTTCACGTGCGGACATGGCGAGATGCGCAAAAAAATAATATTGCGAAATATAAGCTCTTACAACGGAATGTGGCCTAAACGATAAGATATACGGACTAGCACTAGCCAATGGAAATACATTGGATTATTGCATTGAGTACTTCATCTTGGCTATTTTTACATAGTTTATTATTTTTAACTACCCGTGATTTTACTCGTACAAATGCAGATTAAATTTGGGATGATTATTATTATAACATTGAGTTGTGTATTAGTAAAGTCAAGAGGTCAGATACGGAAGTATTCATAAATGTATCGTGTATTAACTTATATTCGAGAATTATTTAGTTGCATTTTCATCGTATTGAATTTGGCAACAGATGTTTTTAGGTTCATATTCCCACGAATAGGCATTAAATTTAATATTAAACCTAAAAAAATTGTCGAATTAAATGTTAACAGATCATAAATGTGAAAATCATTTGATGAATTCTGAATTAAAAGGGAACCAAATTGAATTAAATATGATTGAGTTGTACAAATTTAATCCCATGTTTTAGTTTTTCAAGAAAATTTGCATTCATTTATTAATTTCGCTATATTATCGAGGATGAGGTATTTGCCGCAACACATATCCCACGTACACAATCAAATCATACACAACCAACATTTATATTTGTTAAACATATCCAATTATGACTGATTTTCAATAAAGGAGGAGGCCACTGAATGGCATGGCACCTTAGGACTAGTTTGTCTTGTTAAAGTACTGAAATAAACATATGAATAATTATTAATTCAAGTGTTAGTGCTAGGTTATTCATAATATGCCGTGTGTAATATCTTTTCTTTCCTCGTTGAGGCATGTGACAAATTATTTTTTCGTGAAAGGGCAAGCTTAAATCCCCATCATGAGTTGTTTCTTTACAAAAAGGAAACATCTTTATAAAGACGTAATGAGGCGACAAACTTTAATGAAGTGATCAAATATAACGTACGCAAGTATATCGCCAATGATCCTATATATTAATTTTCTTTCGAAGTGTTTCTCTGTTCTGTGAGCGTGCGTGGTGAACTGAAAAATGGTATTTCTTTCACGGAATGCTATGAGAGCCGCGTTGGGGAATTCCTTGCGAAAATTAGTGGCGATAATGGAATGCAGGTTTCTTTTCCCATCCTCTTTTTCCGTGGTCTACCTACTCCCCCCCCTCATCCCCACTCCTGCAGTAGATGGTTTTGACCGCCGTTATTTGCCTCGGTGCATTTCCGACCCGATGGCGTTTGCCACGGATAGTGTGGCGAGTGGTTTTCTGTGGACCGGGTGCGAGGCATAATGTTTGCGGAAAACCAACCTCTTTGTTTTTTCCCGTACTCGTTAACGTGTTTCGAGGGCCTGTACAGTGCAGCAGTCAACCCACGGAAGTGAGCTGATGTCGAGCGCCGCGAAGAGGGAGTTTTCCACGGGGATTGACGGTTAATGAAGCCGGATTAGTCTTGGTTGCGGATAATACCGACACCTGCTTTTATTTTCGTAATTCCTTTTCCGTTTGCAAGTTGTTTCTCGGCTTACCTTCAGCATGTTAGCATTATTTCACCCAGTAATTGCATGATGTGACACGTTTCATCATTCTCATTTGCTCCCTCGGAACATTTCATTAAAAAAAAAGTCACTCGTGTGTAACGTGTCGTGTAGCTGTGCTACTTTGGGTACATTCTCTTCTCATTTGGATTAAGTCGGTTGCTGGTGGCAGGAGACAGAGGCTTCCTTCGTAGTATGGCTTCCGTTCTTGAGAGCAACTCTTATGCTTTACTTTTTCGATCATCATGTTTTTGTTTCTTGATTGCATCAAACTGGATGGTGTTTACTTGCAGCTAGGGAATTTATTCCTCGTCAACTGTGTGGGCATTAGCTGAGGGAGCCCAGGCGTTGTTTTTATTGAATCGGAAAATATGAAAACGTAAATAGTTATTTCCTTAGTTGAGCGCGTCCTTTAAGAAACAAAAGACAAAGGTTATGACTGAATTTGCGTGATCCTTAGCACTATCGTTCGCTGAATGTTTTCACAGGGCACGCACCATTCATTTTCTCCTAATCAATCCCGGATCCCTGACAACGAATCAGATCACTACCTGCAGACTTGAAAGAGATTTGAAGTTTCCTGCTCGATATTATGATTATTATATAAATCTTGTTGCAATTAGGCAATTGTTGTGGTAGTAACGGTCAAGTCTGGTCAACAATGCAACTTACATGCATTCACAAGTAGAATATATATGAGACAAAATGCTCTTATATACAATGACACTTTAAGATTACCAACCACATCTTTACCATCACACAAGGGTTAGGTTCACACCATACCTAGAACGCTCCGACCATCGTCGCACTCTGTCCATAATCACGCACTCAACATTTTCATATACCCTTCAAAATCACGCACCGTTAACACATCATTCACTTTTGCAATACAACTTCTCACGCCGTCCACATCACGTACAAACAATGTTTTAACAACTATAATAGTATAATAATCATTTATCAATGAAGTTTATCACCTAATGGCTGCTTTACACATTTCTAAAACTCCTAAAATTGAATGGAAAGGGCTCAAAGAAACCTCCAGGGGGCTGGTTTCGTTCAACCATAGTTCTATTTAAAAAAGAGTATTTTTTCTTATTTGTTTTTTTTCGTTCTTGTTTTTATGTTAAAACAATGGTCGTTTTTTTCACTTAAAAGTTTGGATTTTCTATATCTTTCCATAAATCTTCCCACGTTTCGTCATTTTCAATAACAATGCTGTACATCGCGCCTAACCTTCTCCTTTTTCAAATATTTTTCAATCCCTCCCATTTCAGTATATCATACATTTCCGTGACACGCTCTGTTCTTTTGTACCTTCCGAGTACATATCCTGCTGCCTTTCTTTGAACTTTTTCTATCTTTTTAATATGTCCTACCTCATATGGATCCCATACAGTGGACGAGTATTCTAGGATAGGGCTAACCATGCTTTTTCTTTTGTGGCTACGCTACTTCCTTTTAAATTTCTCATTACCCAATGAAGTACTTTAAATGCCTTCCGTGTCAAATTATCAACTTGAACTCCCCACCCAAGACCCCTAGTTAAGTAAACGCCCAAAAATATTTGCAATGACTGCTACATTGGAATTCTTTCTCCAAAGAGGCTGTAAATATCCTTGTGTGCATTCTTTTTATTTGAAAAATTTATGTGCGTACTCTCTATATCATTAATGCCCATATTATTATTTGCAACCCAGTGGCCAATGCCCGATTTTCTGTTATCACATTACTTGACTTACTGAGCATTTTACAGTGGAATATTTTATTAATATTTCGAAAGGAAGTCGTTAAGTTTGGAAGTAGACGCACTCATAGGCTTGATCAAGAGAGTAATATTGTAGCGGGTTCACCGAGTGGCGGGTTCCTGTCATCAATTTGTATGATACAAGAGGTATGTAGCTCCACCTTGATTTCAATGAGGTAACGAACCGCTTATGTACTAGCGGCTCCGCGCTAGTTCGGTCGCCGGCGGACAAAGCCAATGGGGTGAACCCACACTCACGTCCCGAAGGTTTGAAAATGTCCGGCAGGCATTTTAATGGAACGGTAGTCAAGTCGTAATCAAACTCCAATACAAAATACCTTTACACAATGAAGGCCGTCCTGCTCATGTTTTGACAGGGTAGTTAATTTTTGGCGTATATGCTATGTTTAAATATGGTATCAGGAGCATGACATACCGTTTGGGACATACGGAGCTCATTAAAGTGAAATTTTCCCCCAGTATTTCTGGTGTGGATGAGATATGCTAATTTTTTATTTTTTTTTCCTTACAGGTATGTACGCACCAGTAACAAAGATTCCATTGGTTTTACATCATATCCTGTCATTAAGCAAGTTCATTAAATACACGTAAGTAGTTGTAGATTTTGTAAAATTCAATACCCCATCGTGGTTACTTTTGTTATTAACCTTAGAACTAATTCTTAGTGGTGTTACAAAATTGGCGAAAATTGTTAATTAAACAATTTTTTGCACTCCAATTTTTTTTAATCGGATGAAGGATTAAATGCACTTAAACCCAAATATTTTAATTTTATAATGACCTTGTAAAAAATCGTTATTCTAGGATTACTTCTTTGATGGGAGTAATATATTTTAATACGTGACCATTTTAAAAGTCAGAAATTACTTATTTGGTTTCATCACATGTGTATACCCTGGTCAACTCAGTACTTGTCTGCCTGGTCAACTCAGGCTTTGAGCCGTTTGCTCTCTGATGGATAAGCTGAAATTAATGAGCACCATAGAATTAACCAATGATTAACATAATGGATTGACTCGTTGACGGTCATTCTTATGCGAAAACCTCCCGTACTTAAATGAATAGGGTAATGTCCTGTTGATTCATGCACCACGTTTAATTGGATTTGGTAATTGGCATTGCTCGATACATTTACTCTTCGCTTGAAGTTTATTTTGTACTAAATGTTTTTAACTATTTCAGTGCAAATGTTAAATGTTCACACTTGTAGCTGACGGAAGGCAATCAGAGAATTGATTTTGTTAGTATTCGACCGGGCTCAGAGTAGTGCATGGAGGTTAATAAAAGAGCGTGCATGATTCTCTTACTGATACGTTTTTATTTCGCAATTCGGAATATAAGTGAATTTATAACACTTTATAAGCCCCGCGGAGCATTTTAATACTAAATTATTATTTGCGATTCCAGTATGTCGAGCTACTAACTAGATTCTGGTATGAATTACTTGTACTCCAGTTTTTTAATAGCTATTTTGGCTGGACTGTGTTGTGGAGAAAAGGAGTATACGTAGAATTTTACGAGTTACTATCCATTTCTATTAGAAGTTTCGCTCCAAAACTATATTTTGAACTTGTATGAATTAATCAATATGACATTTTATTCATTATTCTACTGGCGGAACGACAGTGTTCTTTTCTCATTTTCCCTGCAATATGCTTCCCGAATTGCTCCTTGTTCACGTTGACCTCTAGGGAAATAGAAGTCTCCGGAGTTAGCCAAGTGGTTTCCAGTTAGATTTCTCGAGGATATCATATGTTTCTGGTTGATGTTGAGGAAAGCATCGATTGGCCTCGAATTCGTTTAAGATACTGGGATCGATGGTGAACATCAGTTGAGGAATTACTGAGGGAGTGTGGTTATTATATCTTTAAACTTAAACTGTACTACGGAAAAACAATCTAGGAGGACTTTTTTATGTACCGCCATGCTGAATAGTTTAAAAATTTTGCTCGGACCATAAACGGGGATGATTGATAGAATCGTCTTAAGAGTTCGATGGTGAGCAGAAAGAGTTTATCAAGCCGCGGATATTTAGAGATGTGCCGGGAGAGGGAGGGTGGTAAGAAGCCGGGGGGAGGGGGGATAGAAAGAGAAGAACTTAGGGAAGACGTCGAGTTCAGTCGGAGAAGGTTGGCGAATAAATTAGTCGGGGAGACGTGAGAACAAGAGAGAGGATGTGTGGGGGAGGAGGGTGAGATCCGGGGGTGGAGGCGAGTGAGGTGATGGCAGGAGAAGGGCCCGAAGGGACGAGTAGAAGGGTAGGTGTGGGGGGGGGAGAGGAGGAGGTGGTTTTAGTCGAGATAGGGGTTGGTTGTGTGTCGAGAGGGATAGGGTGAAAGCACTCCGCCCCAAGCCGTCCGTCTCCGAGCGCCTTTGAAAAACACGAAGCGTTTCACGGTGAAGGACCCGAGTGAGGGACGGGCGAGCGAGGAGAGTGCACAATAAAGAGTAGGGGGAGGGAGCGAGAGGCGAAGGGAACACACGGCGAAGGGTGAATGGAGGATACCTCCGTGTGTGAGAAACGGCTTGATTTGTGCCCGGACTAATTAAATTTCGCAAGAGGTCTCCCTCAAGGCTGCAGCGGTCCTGAGAGGGGTCAGTAACACGTATACTCATTTACACCCTGTTCATCGGGGGGGGGGGGGAATCATGGAAGACGAGGTAAGATAAAATTGTTGACATTGCGAAGGTTTTTCCAAACTATATCCAAACAGCTCATCGCGTTTTTGTTTTTTCGTAAAATAGTGTGCAAAATTTTATTCGTTTTGTGAAGCGAGGTATTACGTGTTACTCGTTAGTTTTTCACCCAATATTGTGCATGCCAAAAGATAATTGTTCTTCATGCTAATCTGGATTTACCCATTTATTTCAATTCTCTCGATCAAGTTTTGAGACGTAATGACGCCTTTAAAACCGCACTTGTTTGCGTATTTTTGTGACGTTCCTCAGCATATTCGTGTTAAAATATATCTTTCTCCTCGAGAGAGTTGCGCGGCATAGCGCTTGGAACGAGAAAAGGGTGTGTCCTAGGTCGAAATTGTTTAAAGACGGCGTACGTGCGTCACCACACTTAATCACGTGGCGGTTCAGTTAAGCGTGCTTTTACATCTTTTCAAGCTATCCATTAAAACCAACAACCATTCTCTACAGTACAATGGCATTCTCATTTTGACAACTCTCCACGCTCGTAAGGTTTTTAATGAGTAGTTTATCTTTGAATTAATTACGTAACGCTACTGAAAAAGCATCGTTTGGAATTGAAAGTCACCCCAACGACTCCATCTCAGGGCTGTCTTTTTTCTCTCAGTGAACTGTCTGATGATGAGAGACTAATGCCGTTCTGACATAAAATGAACGGGTTGATTAATTATTCTATTTACTGCGCTTCTTAAAGAGAGCTTCAAATGAATGTAGTTTTTCATCGTCGCGGTTCACGATTTTCTTGGAGACTGACGCGCGAGTAAGGGTGTTGTTGCAAACACACGAATAGTTTGTTCAATTTTACGAAAGCCGATTGCAGAGAGGCTTAGCGTCGAGCCGAACTCATAGCGCCTTGCCGCCCACATGCATGTCCTTCGAAGTAACTATGATCGATCTTCCCCTCCACGAGCCTCCATTGTGCGATCGCGTCATCATTTATTCTTTCCGGCCGGTGGCACATCGCTCTTCACCCTTGAGCTACCCCCCGCTTCATTCAACTCACCTTCCAATCGATGCGATCGTGTTTTTATCGCGGGTCACTCACTTCATTCCGAATGCGCTCACTAATTTTAATCACCCCCATCCTACCCCAGTCTATCTGGGTATTTTTCTCATTCTCTTCTTTTCTTCTCACACTTTCCCTCTTTTTGGCCGCCTTCTTGCTTCTCCCTTTGTCTTCCCTGGGCCTAACTCTATTCCTGCCACCGACCACTCACGCCGGGGACTGGGATTTTATCATATTCAAGGTTTCTGTACGTCATTTATGAAGGATGCTAGAAAATGTAAATTTCTTCCTAGATGCTAGAAAATGTAAATTTCTTAAATGTAGCTGGTCTTCCACATGAACACCTTCGTAGATTTCTGGACATGCATATAAGGGTTTTCTGGAATGTTTAGCTGGACTTTATTGAATTGATATAATTAGTCTCTCACCGTCTAAGTGCTCTGGATGATTTGGCACAGGCAATGAGACACTTACTAATGCGAAACTTTTTGACTCATTTTTCGCACTGCTTCGTCATTTTGTTTCTCTGAGCCATTCAATTTCAAACGTGGGCAGACTTTTCAAAGACCTTAACGGAATTTTCCCGTTACGACGAACTTTGGGTTACCAGCATGATTCTAATGTCGTACGGGACTGATTGCGTATTGATGTACTGCAACACGCGTGTTCGAAACCCTCCTCGTAAGGTTTTCATACATGGTGTTGGTATTATGATGCAGGTTTCAGTGTTGAAATTTGTTTATACGTTTTTGAGTTACATAGGCCATTGTAGGACGTCAATTCAACCACTACTTGTGCTTCTTCTGCTATTATTTCCATCAAAGGACAAGCAGCAGCAGCAGGTGTTGTTAATTTATTCACATTTTTAATTGCTTTATATTTTTATTGCCAAAAAAATTAGGGCATGGCGTGCCTCGGTTGCTCTTTAAAAATAGAAAGGCGCATTTACTGCAGAAGGATAAGGCAACCAATTCTTTCATAGGGTAGGTAATGAATTGCCTAAAGAATTTTACATTTCAATGGTAAACTAGTCGGAAGAATGCACCGGAGAAACTTTGAATTATCGTTTTAATTTTTCGTTTCGATTTCATTTTTTCGTATTCAAGTGACGAACTTGCGTTGAATGATGACGACAATGTTTATTTAGTTTTGTTTGGTTTCCATTTTGTAAATATTATTTCGTGGCGATACATATCCGTTTTCCGTTTTTTTTCCCAATCGCTTCCGCTTTAATTTTAAATTTCTTCATGAAAAGTGGTTGCGGAGAGAGGTAATTGCGATTTTTATCACCAAATTTTTGTCACCTCATTATTCCATGATATGGAATTTATATGAATTTTAATGGGAATGGTGGTGATAAAATATATTGCTCTGAAAATCCACAAGCACTTTTGTTTTCATTCGATTGCCTGTATAATTTACCAACTCTTGCGTAAAATTATCCCATCAAAACTTTCTTACCCTAATGCTATCCTAATTCCCTCTGTTGTATCATTGTATATTACAAGTTAAATATGCTGCTGGAAATCATTCATTAGAATTATCAGGAATAACTTCCCTCCACCGTACATCTGTGGGAGAGACCGAAGAGGATCTACTTCCCTCTTTCCTTTCAACACATTATTCATTCCTTCCTCGCACTTCCCTATTTTCCATTATCCCGAACCCTCACCTTCTCCCATTCCTTTTATCTGGGAGCTCCTTGTGCTTTTCAGGTTTATTTCTCTCTGGCGGTTTACTCTTTAATTTATACCTTCCAACTTGCTTCGTGCTACTTATTTTGTCTCTGGCCTAGTTTTGGGCCGTAAAGGAATTACCACTGTCCTGCACCGGGAGCCTCCATGGTCCCGGATGCTCTAGTACCCGGAGACTTTGGTTGTGAACTCCCGAGTTATAAATCCTCGGCACAATGGACCATTTCTCCCGTAAATGAGCACGTGAAGTACATTTTTATTTACTTCCTTTAAGCTTAATTTAGAAACAAGGGGACGAGACTACTTATTTCCTTCATTCCTTCCAAATATTTTCGGTGGATGGTCTTTGGGGGGGGGTGGGGGTCTTGCTTTAGAAAGTCAGGCTGAGGAAATCTTTAGTCTTCTTCGCATCATTCGGCGCTTGGGGTCGGGATATAGTCGCCACCCGTTGGCCGATCGCGCGAGACTTGAAAATGGGTCGCAAAGCTGTATGCGTTGCTGATTCATGTACCCATTTCGCGTTGAAATTCCGTAAAAGACTTGAAACTTGGCCCCATGCACAAACAGCTTACCTCGACGTAATTTGGTGCGTCGAAAAGCTGGCGAAGTGGTAGATATAACTTGGCAGCCATAAGCAATTCAGAACAGAAGGTCAGTGTGCGTATCGAATGTTTAGTTTGACTAATAAAATAGATAGTGCAGATCGTTATCGCCGTCACGGAAGCACCGCGAGAGTATTATCGAACCCTTTATGATTATAAAGAAGAAAATGTTGAACTTTCATTATTCTCGTTTATTATTTAATTGCGATTATTTCATTGGAACGGACGGTGGTTTTTCTCGATCAGGTGCTGGGACGCCAGGCACAGTTACCGATAATAAGGTGGCTCTTTTGGTCGTTGTTAGTTTCTCCGCAAAATTAATGCCCCGATTTTTCATTTCAAACTGTTCGCGGATTGATGGGCTTCAGTGTTTTAACTTGGATTGATATTCCATCCTTCCCGCCAGCTGCAATTTCGGGTAAAATATTTTTCATATGAAATTGCCAAAATTTGTTAATTTGCATTCCACCATGGATACTCGTAGTCCTGTGATAGCTGACTTTTCAGGTGAATGGTTTAATCTCTGCTAAATGGTTTATTGTCTGCTAAATGGTCTCAGGTTTTGGAGCTCGAGAAACTAAATACTACTGCCTTTTCCTCAGTCGAAATTTTGTTAGAACAAAAGTACGTAGTGTTCGGAGTTTTTCTGAGCATTTTTGGCCCTGCCTGCCTACCAATTGGGATTTGCCAAGTTGCATTATTGCAATGGAATTCGTGGATTATTAGAATCATTAATCCAGGAATTTAGAGTTGCTGCGATTATTCAACTTGAAACATTGTCTTGCCTTAATTTTAATACTCTTCCATCTTAACTTTTATACTCTTCCATCTGAACTTTTCTCTTTCAACTTAAGGTCTATTTTTTTTAATATTCGACCTCCGATCATCCTGCAGTAGCCTTTCTTCAATTTGCTCAACTCCCAAGTGTTGTTATAATCCTACTTATTAAATAAAACGACCGAACCACTTCACACGGCGGAAATAACTGATCAGAGAGCGAATTCGGCATCGATTCCAATGGCGATATTTGATGTTGCGACCTTTCGTATTGTATAAGGCATTGATTTACCGATCCTACTATTGCGGGCTGTTTGGAAGTTCCTCTTCGGACCATTTGTGAGTCGGGGAGGGGTCGAAATGAAAAGGCCGTATGCGGCGAGGAAAATATGGTGCTGATGGTGTTGCGGTGTGAAATTACAAGCAAATCTCCCAAGAGTGGTTTTTTCCGGAGATATCGGTGGACGGCGTGGGATGAGAGAGGGGAGGGGGGTTGAAGAGGAGGGTGGCTTTCATACGGAGGTGGGTGGGGGGAGAGGTCGTTCTTTTCCCTTGTCTTTTTGCGTTCCTCTTTTTTCGTCAACTCCCTCTCTCTCTCTCTCTCTGGGAAGCCCTGGGGATCTCTCTTTTCCGCGGCCCTCGTCCTTCTTTCTTACTTTCATCCACAGAGCGATTCTTCTTTATTTTTTCCCCCCAGCCTCTGCCTCTTTTACAGGAGTGTTGATGGGAGCTTCTCTTCCCTGCCACCCACTCTGCCTTTCTCTTTTTCTCTTCATTTTTCCGCGTCTTTAATGCCAGAATTGCCGACTACTGCCCTCAATGAGGTATACTGTTTTGCTTGTTCGCCTCGCCCTCTTCCGTAGGGTAAGCAAACCCATTCGAGCCTGACAGATTTGCGTCTTCATCAAAGTCTCTTCGCCATTAGCAAAGCGGCAAGGGGGAGTGAGGGAATTCGAGATATGGATCGAGATGTAGAGAGGAGGATGGACGGGAAAGGGATTGCGGGCTTGGTGTCGGATGAAGGAATTTTGTGCCATCCTGAACCCTGGTATTTTATGCATTTTACGCCCTATTCCTCCGTGGCGGAGCCACCTCTCTCATCGCAGAGAAACGAGCAAAAGAGAGTTTACGTGGTCGGGATAGAGGGAACAAAGCCACGTTCCGCCCGCGCAACGCCAACAACGGGAGTGTCCTCACTCCAACGTCCGCCCCATCCTTCCCTCTTTTCGCCTCCCCCGGGGGTGGTGGGGCAGGGTTTGGCGGTGGTGGTCCATAAGTCGTCCCCCCCGGGGAGGAGGTGGGAGAAGAGGCGGTTTCGCTTTTCTTTGACCTCGCCATATGTGTACGCCCGCGGAAGGTTTACGAGTTGTTCTTGAAAACACTCCCGAGGGCTCCAGAAAATTTCCGGCACGTTCTTTAATACGATGACGGCGTGGCGTTTATATAGGGCACTTGGCGGAGAAAGGGTTTAGAAATGAGTATGGTTCTTCCAGGAGGCGGGAAATCAGGTGGGGGGGGGAGGTCACACTCACTTCCCTCCATCTCCCCCTTGCGAACGCGTGGGTGCCTGCCGGGGGCGTTTTCAAGAGGTTCTCCAGCGCGCTCTCTCGGCAAAAGCACACACGGAAATTCCCCGCGATGTTTCTCTGCCGTTGTGTTCCCTCGACTAAACTCTTCTCGCCTTACTCTACGCACTCTCTCTCTCTCTCCGGATTGCGTCCTCCTCTGTGTTTTGCTATCTCTTTTGGTTCGGAGGTGGGGCTGCGCGGGTTTCGGAGGGTAATTCATGGTCCCTGGTATTCCGTTCTGACAGCTGAACTGATTTACGGTCGCGGCCGGGAGGGGGAGGGTTAATGCCTGGAGGGCGGGGTGAGGGATGGGAGGAGCGTTGCTGGAATTGATGATGAGTCTAGTTTTTCGACGGAGGAAATATTGTTTAATTTTGCCATTTCACCTCATTCGTTTCCCTTGTTTACAGTATTGGGATGTGATTTCGTGTGTTCCCGCGATTAATTTCAGGGTGGTGAGAATCTCCCAAGCGCAATGCTAAATTTATTGACGCTCTTGTGTGGTTGGTGATGGTCCGAGTGCTCTAAATTTGCCCTGATGAAATATCCATGTTTTAATATACGCAAGTAAAACAGCGTAACATTCCTATTTGTTGTACCCGTGCGCGTTGATAAGCTGTTGATGATAATTCATCATTATGAGAGAATTAACAAGATTTGAGATGTTGTTCGTAGTTAATGCTCGGAGGATTTGGAAAATTTCCTTGCGAACTCTCTCTGGGAGTGGCGTCCGTCTGAGTCGGAATTATGATCCATGCTAATAAGTACCGCATGTAGCGACATAAGCAGCTTCTTCCTAGAGACAGGAACGCTTTTCAAGATCTTGTATTTATTAAACATTGCGGCCACGTTCCCCGCTTAAGAGATACGTGATTGTGCTTACATTTCCTTTGTAATTTTCTCTTGCCTTTCATGTGGCGTGAGGATAGTTACTCGTTTTCCGTGTGGGAGTAAGTGCGCGCTTCGGCCATCGTGTCAAGGGCGTTTGTAGCTAGCTCCATAAAAATTTTATTCATATAAATTTTCATTTCTCTGTCAATACCTTCCGCAATTTATTTCGTGATCACTGGTTCGTTTCGAAGTCGTAAAAGCTCGGAATCGATGAGTAAAAATAAGGCTCCCTTCAGAAACAGCAGGCGGAGGGAAGGGAAAGAGGAAAGCTGGATAAATGCCATTTCCTGTCCTTGCTCAGCTCTCGTTTTCTCTTAACCTTCATCCTGGTTTTTGGGATTTTGACTCTTGTTTTATCCTTTCGGAAATTGAATTTATGCTTAACTTATTTTACCTAATTGCCACTTTTACTTTTTTATAATGGAACAATTGTATGTTTAATTATTTTGCGGAGCCATAGAGTCATGATAAGCATGATCTTTGGGGAGGCAGAAGACCCTTTGGAAAATACTATTTAATCATTTGATTTCCTCCGAAGTCTATAGTTCGCGAAAAGTTGGGTCAGTGAGCTGATAAATTTTTAGGCAAAAGTGAAAGTCGATGAAATGTAGTGAGAGGGTTGATACTATTCGAATGTTTAAGGAGAGCTCGATAATGTAGGACGTTTGCCATAAGGCGTAGAGTAATGAAAACGTCAATGGGTCCACTGGATATTGACTTAGAATGAATTATTTGTCCCTTGATAAATGGATTAACTTTTTAGAATAAATCAATGGCGATATGATCATAAATTGCTATCATATGAAGTTAGTATTTTCAATCATTATCACTGGTTAGAGATTTATGAAAACAACTGCCTACCTGTATTTAGGTTTTGAATTTAAGAAGAACACTGATGGAAAGCTGTGATGAATATAATCGAGAGATTTTCATAATAAGAGCTCAGTGCACACGTTAAAAAAATTGCAAAAGTTTATATTTTATAAAAAATGCGGTTGCCATGCAATATTCTCTTTGGAATATGCCTGCTCTTCGAATCCTCCACCTTAGATCAAACCTGTAAAAAAAGGGTAGAAGAACGAAAATAATGATGTAGGTCGGGAGGTCTGGGGGCGGGACTTGAGCCATTGTGTGTATTTTGTGAAGATTTTACTCGGTTGGTAAGTCATGGGAGGCCCGGTAAAGGATTCAAATGGAAGGGGAAGTTGGCAGAGTACCGATTAAGTCAGATGATGGATAGCTGTTTATGAATCTAGTTTGTTAGTCAGTCAAGTTTGTGTGTGTGTGTGTATATACAGGGTTCGTCCGGAAAATAAGTGTGCTGAGCTCAGGAAAAAAAATGTATTACACTTTTACATATCTTAAGCTAATATTCCTCAAAATAGGAACCTTGTGAGTCGATACACTTGTTCCAGCGGCGTTCCCATTCCTGGAACGCTCCCGCGAAGGCATCATCGGGAACCTCTCGAAGACACGTCGTCACGGCCTTTTTGACGGCGTCCAAAGTCCCGTATCGCGTTCCTTTCAAACTCCTCTTTATCTTCGGGAACAGAAACGTTCTCTAAAAAATGTGGATCATTTTTGCAGTGATCCGCAAGTTGTGTCGCGATTTCCAAACGATTGAGTCTTTGATCATCACTGAGCACTTTCGGCACCAACTTTGCACAAATTTTTCGCATCTGTAATTGGTCCCTAATAATCTCGTGCACTATTGTTTTTGGCACATTACACTGCTCTGCTATCATCCGAACACTAAGACGACGATCAGAGTTCAGTACATCGCGAACTTTTCGCACATTTTCGTCGGTGAGTGTCGTTGATGGGCGTCCAGGCCGTGGTTCGTCGTCGACCTCTTCTCTGCCCTCCACGAACATCTTGTGCCACCGAAAGATCATGTTTCTGGACATGGCTGACTCCCCGTAAGCCTGGTTAATCATACCGACAGTTTCGGTAGACGATTTCC
Organism: Hetaerina titia; assembly: GCA_037158775.1. Taxonomy (NCBI): domain Eukaryota; kingdom Metazoa; phylum Arthropoda; class Insecta; order Odonata; family Calopterygidae; genus Hetaerina; species Hetaerina titia. Next base: position 85,348,916 of record CM073769.1, on the reverse strand, counting down.
CAAGCTTTACCGCAAATTTGATGGAATAACGCTGCTCCAAAAACTTCGGCATCGCGTTCCGTGACGTGGGTCGAGCGTGGAGGTTCGCGTTAACAGAGCTCCTCACTACACCACAGCTCAGAGCCGACTGCCTTTTTCAGCGTCGCTTGCCAACATACCCCCCTCCAATCGCAGCCCGTCAGAGCGGTGCTGGGCGCGCCTGGAGGGGCGGGAAAAAATCAGTACACTTATTTTCTGGACGAACCCTGTATATCATTAGAGAACGAAAGTAATGGATTCTCAAGGAAGGCCAAGGTGAACGTGGAATCAGAAGGAAGACGTATGGTGGAGCAAATTCCCATTTTTATCGGAAGTGACCATAGATGAATGAATGAGAGAAAAATGACGTTAATGTTGAAAGTATTTACAATAAGGAAGGAACTGATGACTGGGAATACGGGTGAATGCCTAAAATTAAGATTACCCAGTGCTTGGAATGACGCGTTACTTAACGCAGAAACATTGTCTTGAAGAAAGAGGAAGAGCATAGATCGAAAGTTTTTGGGATGGTGTTATGGAGAGGAATTGAAAAACCGAGCAGAATCCGAATGAGGGGAAAGGAAATAAAAGTTGGGCGTGATGAACGAAAGGATTACGTCGATTGAAAAATCACAAGCAAAAAAGTGATATAATGCGAGGATGAGGGGAGAAGGCTTAGGTAAAAGTCTGGAAAGAAGTATTATTGCACAAGTGTATTTTGTTTAGGTTCATTATATGTGCAACTTAGTTTGCTTAGGAACATTAAAAGTTAGTGCGATCATTACTTATCCAGGGAAAATTAAAACCCAATTTCAAAGGGGTGGATTGGGTAAAAAATATATGCAGAATTTATCTCGAATAAAAATTCCAAACCAATCCAGTGTTATCGGTTACATGAAAGTGATTCAAATGAAAAAAAAACATTTAAATTCAAACCTAGTTTTAAGAGTTTCATTTTTGTGAGTACTTCTCTTTCTATTTCATCATATTCTTTTAATTTTTCGTTTCGATTTCGGTGCGGTGGACCGGTGTGTCAAAACTCCGAGCTCAAATGACGTGTAGTTAGTTACTCATGCATTGAAGTTGGAAAAAGGGTTTGATGCTATTATAAAAGGCTTTGCTCAATTTATATTTGAACCTGAGAAGTCCTGTTATCAGTGAGACCAGATTTACTGCCTTAATTATGTTATTAATTAATTCCAGAAATGGCTACATAAAACCACATTTAATATCAATATCCTAAACCATATACGGCATACTAGTATATCGTAAACCACATCGTATATGCATATAAACCTGTCGTTATCTTATAAAATTTTATCAAATTCTTCCTTGGGTAGGAAACATTTCGCTTTTTCTGGTACCCTCCTATAATAATCTAATGATTATCCCTGCATAAGTATACCTTGAGTTGTAAAAATATTACATCCTATATGTTTGATCGATCAACAATTTTTTATTACAGAAATTACCCCGATTTCTGCTGTAATTTACGGTCTATAAATTTAATGGACCCTTTGCTTAACGAGTTGATCCATCTTTCTTTTAAGTACTAACGTTGCCCGTGAAAACTACACTGCAAATTCCACCTGAACGCCGAGACCATTTCTGGTTCTAAGGACGACTTATTCATGCATTACCCAAAATTTTTCATTCCAGTTATATCGAATGGCTTTCCATGGGTAAGCAGCAGTCCTGAGCTTAGTGCGCCATATGTTGTCCATTATTCGCATAAGTGCTGCGTTATCATGGGATCCACTTAATAGGAAACTATCAGCTTTTTAATTGGTCGTTCCGTATAATGACGGCAAAATTTCACTGTCGCTGGTGGACAAATCCAAACCGCGCTCTCCAAAATTCTTGTCTTTTTGAATCTTCCCTGCATTTCCTTCATTTCCGGACGAAAGGGGAAGAGTATTGTGATAATCCCTGCCCCCATAGCACAACGAAAAGCTATCAAATTTTTAAACGTTTGCCGGTTTCATTTGGGTTATGGAATGCCCTCGTTCTGTCTTGTCTATTGCCGTCTTCCGCCATCGAGTTGGTTGGCTTTGCGTCCCAGATCATAGCGCACGACGAAGGTCGTTTTGCCCTGATTTATTTCTTGGTGATAATTTTGAGCATTTTTAAATGTAAAATCTCATTGAATTCATGGAAATACTTGGTGGAGTACTCGTACATTTTTATCTAATTTCTTTTTCCCAGTTTCATCGGCCAATTGTTATGCCTACGCCATCCCACCTCACTAAAATGCTGCCTTTTTGCTGAAGATTTGACTGAAGATAGGGCACAAGTCCGAAAGATCGTGGGGAATAACTCCCAATTACAATCGGATGATTTAGAGCTTGATATTTCATAGATGTCATATGCTATTTTCCGCAAGAAAAAATTAGTGTTTGTTTCCCAACAATTTGGAAGACAACGGTCATTCTCTAAAAAAAAAGTTTCCTCAGTAAGATGATTTGCTTGTTCTCAAAGTAATCATTGGGGAAGTAAAAAAAAAAATGTTGTCATTGAATGTATCCGTGTAAACAGACGGGTTCCTCATGTTGTGACTTATTGAAATGAATGATGGATAAACCATTACTTCGAAAAATCAACTGATTATACTTCTCATTCAGTAAGTATCACGATTGCAAAGCAAATGCATTGGTCTTAAACCGAAACTGTAGGTAAAAACCGGGCGTCATAACACGTGGCCGAGTCAGGGAATTCGGTATAGTACAATGCTATTGAGTGGAAAGGAGAATGCTCTGGACTTGAAGTGTACCTTGAAGTGGACCAACTCACAAAAACCAGATGATTGATTTAAGTAATTTTCACCACACACACCATCGAGTTATAGAGAGGGCTCCGACCGCCTGAATACATTTTCATCTTCGCAGTTAATTATTCGTTGAATCTTGTAGTTGTCATTTATGAAACCAACGTTGGGTAGAGGTTGGCATAATTTGTGGAGAAACAGATATCCAAAAGTGTCTTTCTCTCAAAGAGCTCTCCTCTCATTATAGGCAAAGCAAAGCGAAAAGAGAAACCTTTCTTTGGGGGTCTGACCCGGCCAGGCGTTCGCAATGTTATTTTCCGACCTTTTTTTTCCACTCTAACGAACGAAATTTCATTCTCTCTTGTGTAGGATATAATTCGCTTATCCAGGGGTGTTGATTTAACATTCATGGACCACAATCCAACCTTTGAAAGAGGGGAAAAGATGGAGAGGAGGCAATTGAATTGAAATCTCCATCCGTGAACGAGATTCGCTTGCGAAGCGGCCATGAATTTTTGAAATTCCGATGGACGATAATCCTATTGCAAGGCATGAAGCCATCATGTCTTTAAACGGCCGTGGTCTAAATCATTGTGCGGACGGATTGGCAGTGAGCGTGATTTAGGTATCGGTCGAATTCTGATTAACGTCGATTCGAGTGGTCTCTCTGCCGGAATCAGTTCTCATATCCTCTTTGCATCCTTGTTAAAATTCAAGCTGCATTTATTTTCAGCGGTCGGAGAATATGTACTTACGCATATTATTTGAATGATCAATTATTTTTCACAGGGCGAACCGTTGCGAGCGTGTCAGTTACTTAAAAAATTGGACCGAAGACAGTTTTGTGGAACTGAAAATTTTGCTTCGCTCTCGATGATGTTACTTCGTTTATCAACTAGTATGTCCATGTTATTCTGCCGACAGATTCGTCCCATGCAATTTCAATTTTTATCCCCGTGACATACGTCGTTCGGTGCCTTGTAAGCTGTCGTGGAGGAGTACCTTTCGTTACCGCCGGGATTTCGATGCTATATAGGGATATATTAGGACGTCTTGTATTATGAAATGCAGCGTTTGGAGAATATTTCAGTTGCCATTCAAAACTTTAACTTAAAGATGCTGGAATGCACAAGGAAAATTAGGAGTGCAGATTTATATTTATGAAGCAAATCATATAACAGAAAAAGGGAAAATTATCTTTTCCTTCAATGCATCGAATCGAAAAGTTATAATATGTTACGTTTGCTTATTCTTTTATACTTTTATCGTGATCCAAACTCCATGAAAGGGAAAGGGTAGCGTGAAATTGATGTTGCATTAGTGTCTATGTATAACGCAATGCAGTGCAAAATGGACGTCATTTCACTTGAATGAAGTGCTATTTCACAGAATTTGCAGTGTTTCAATTTGATTTGCTCCTCTCTCATTCCTCCCATATGGGCGTTATAGGGTTTTATTTGATATTGACCTCTTTATCCAATATGTATCGTTGCCGTATCAATATTTCTTTGTATAGAATTGATATTTGATATAAAATATAGCAGGAAGGAGATATGGGCACTTCCACAAAGTAAAAACGTTTTAATCAGGTGATTTTCGGAATCAAAACTGAGACCGTGTAGCTAATAATAGGTTTGTGAGTTGAAAAGCGCGGCGCTTATTAAAACTTTTCATTTCGTGGAAAAGTGAGAAAATATATCTTTTTTATTATGGATTCCTTTGACCTCAAACAAGTCGGAAACTTTGGATCGTATTGTAGACATTTGGCCATGAAATTCGCACACTCCAAAATTTATTCGCTGCAACGCATTTGCGTCGCATTCATGGGAGGATCGGCATCGTAGTGCGATTCATCCTGTACCATTGCATACCATGCATTTCAATTTCATGCGATGCGACCGTAGCCTAGTGTTTCATGTCCCTTTGTGAGTTGGCAGTCATCAGATGAAGTAGAAAACCAACCATCTACCGGTTAAATAGGCGAGGATTGAGTTCAGCCAGTACTAAGCCCTATATATACATACGGTGGGTGGAATTCAAACATTAGGGAAGGGAGGGCTGTTCCTTTTCCTGTACTGCTTACAGTTTCCCAGGAAGTTCTGGAACTCGAAAAATCACACAACTTGTGGGTGGAGCTGAGGGTGCCCAGAGCTAACCGCGGGAACTGAACCGGGGCCCTCCCGTCAGTAGTCCGACGCTCTAACCAGTGAACTAACGCATAATTTAAAGTACTCGAGGAATATTTCTCCATGAATCTGGAACGACGATGTGTTTGCAGAGTATGGATATAGTATTATGTATGAATGTACGTGACGCCACGAATCACTATCCCTCGTTCGTGTGGGGGTGGATAGGATCTCCGTTGTCTATTCTTTGGGGCATTTAGTAGAGGGGAGAAATACCGCGAGAGTGAAATAACTCAAGGAGAATACGTCCACGCTCTCCTGGAGCGGTTGAGCGCTCTTCCAATATTTTTGTTCCAATCTACCTTTGAATCCCCCCTTCGTTTACGTAATCGACGCTAACGAACAAGATTCCGGGAAAAAATTCGTGATTGCCGATGCAATTTTCGTCCACCCTCTTTCAGTTTCAGATATAGTTTCAGTCATCTCCCCCCCTAAAAAGATATGCAATGTTAAGCATAAAAAATAAGCATGATTTAAAAAAAAATATTTTTTTTAATGCTTTCGAACCGGAAAAAAATCCCATATTTTGAGATGGATTTTTGCCCCTTATTAAATTTAGCTGAACGCCAGAGGACTTGGCGGCGAGGGGTATTTCCAACGCCCCTTTCCTCGCCTCTCCCTCCCCCACCCACTTTATCCCGAAATCCTGCGAGCGATGTGAGAACCCAACCATTGTTCCCGGCGAGTTCCCTTTCCTTCGCACGCCAAACTTTTTTTTTTTACCCTTCAAACCCAACCCTGTTCCTTCGTACCCTCGCGGCCTCGGGAGTCGGGGCCTTCCCATCGCCGAAAATGATACCTCGGATGTTTCCCTGGCCCCTCTCGATTCTTTTATTACATTTTTTTTAAAAAGGGTTCATAGATCCTTCGAACAGAAATCCCTCATTTCCCCATTCTCTTTCCTCTCTTCCTTCGCTCATTTCTCACTTTCTGGAAAGCTTGTGCATGAAATATTTTTTAAAAAATTATTAAACCATATGCATACAATCCCTCAGGCTAACCACTCTATCCTCTATTTTAATCCACAATCACTCTTTTTCCTGTTTACCTTCTTCCTTCCCTCCCCCCCACCTCTTTCTCCTTATCTCTCTGTTTTCTTCGCCTCTCGCGAAAAACTCCAATCTCTCCGTATCCATGCGTTCAAGTTCACATATACCTCTCCCTGCCTCCTTTAAACCCTTGCGTTCCCCTTCCCTCCCACTCCCCCTGTCCCCTTTGCTGGAAAAATCGAGTGAAATAATAAAAATTGAGAAAGTTCGCGCTTTTCCCGAGCGCTCTCCCTTTCGCCGGCTCCCAGTCACTCGTAAGCCCGTCGTGCCCGTTAATTCTTTATTGTTTTTTTTCTCTCCCTCCCCGGCCGCGAGCGGCATCGACACCGGGGTCCACCCTCCGCCCTCAGGGGTCACCCGCCCGGAGGGAACGCGAAGAGTGGCGGTAGAAGAGTGCTCGTTTCTATTGAATGCTTAAACGTTCTTGCGCATGCATGGCTTCCCTCTTCCCACCGGCCGATTTTCCCAGGCCTCCGCGACTCCCCCACCCTCTCCTCGAATATCGGATTGAGCACGACTGATCGTTTCTCTCCTTCTCTCTCTTTCATCCCCGCCCCGCCTCCCCTCCTCGCCTTCCTGGGGCTTTTTATTTTCGCGGCCGACCCGTTTGAGTTGCCCTCGCTGGATGCACACAGTGCATCGATTTTCGTACGCGAAATGACGCGCGCACTTTCGATTATTACCTAAATTCCCTGTCACCAGCGGGCTCCCTTGCGGATTTCATGCTCATCAGCCTCTCTCGCTAGTTACCTCTCTCCCTTTCCATAGTCACACTGGCTTTTGATTTTCTTTCATGATTTTCTTGCGTTTAATGTTCCGCTCGGCCAAAAGTGTACATATACATGAATGAGTCAGCACGTGGTCGTATGTATTCTAATACCAGAGGGGCGGTCATATTCTTAATTGGCCAATAAAATTATTATTATTATTATGTCGTACAGCGTGCTGAAATAATATGCAGAGAGTATAAACTTATTGGTGATCCATTTACAATTGCGATTCTTTGCCAATGACAACTGTAAGTGAATGCAAAGTCAACCACCACTTTTATCATTAATTTGAGGTACTACAAAGAAGCTGCACGAGGACTCCATTTAGAAAAAGTTTATCCCGCATTTTAGTAAAAGAGATAAGGGAGGTCGTTAGAGACCAATATGTCTAACGTTGACGAATGACGCATCTTTTTCCTCCCGTAATGTCTTGACTAAAATATTTCTAATTTTTGTTATATTTTGTTAACTACTATGAAGTCAGTATTTGAGTTGGCTACTGACAAACTGATAGAGTGAATTGGGAAAAATTAATGCGCGTATTGCAGAAAATAGGAATGGATTGGAGGGACAGGAGACTGATCCGCAACCTGTACATGTCTCAGACTGCTCAGGTGCGAGTGGGGAACGGAGAGTCCGGATGGACAGTGTTAGGAAGAGGTGTAAGGCAGGGTTGCCCATTGTCACCGGTACTGTTTAACTCTTATGGGAAGGGAATGATCAAAGAGCCATGGGAAGAACTGGAGATAGGAATAAAATTCGGCGGGGATAATGATAAAATCAGTTATATTTGCTGATGACCAAGCATTAGTTGCTCAGTCAGCCAAGGGGTTACAAGCATTGCTGAGTGAATTGGAGGTTCAGTGCGATAAATGTGGGATGAGAATCAATATTAACAAAACAAAGGTTATGCGATTTTCCAGAAAGAAAAAGGCTAAGCTAAATATTAAAATAGGCGGGGAAAAATAGGGCAGGTCGAACAGTTTACATATCTCGTAAGTGCTTTGGACCAATACGGTCAAAGTAGTAGGGACGTAAGGAGAAGAATTGCGCTAGGCAAGGAGGCTTTCTCAAGGAGGAGGAAGTTGATGACTGGGACGTTAAATAGGGATGTTAAGACAAGACTCGTAAAAACTCTGATATGGAGCGTAGCTATGTACGGCGCGGAAACGTGGTCACTGAAGCAGGAGGATAGACGTAGATTGGAGGCTTTGAAATGTGGGTGTGGAGAAGAATTGAGAAGGTGAAATGGACCGAAAGAAAAACAAATGAGGAAGTACTGGACATTGTGGGTGAGGAGAGGGGGTTGTTGAGAGAAATCCTATGGAGGCAGGAAAAATGGATGAAAGGCGTAATGAGCGGTAGTGGAATGTTGAAGAAGGTAATAGAGGGGAGAATGTTGGGCAAGCGAGGAAAGGGCAGGAACAGGATAGGGATGTTGGACGGGATGAAGGGAAGAAGAAAGTATACAGAGATGAAGAGGGACCTAATGTACGAGGGTCATCCGGAAAGTAGTACCCGTTCGTGCCGCATGAAGTGCTGACGACGCGAGTAGCCGCTGGACGAGGTCAGATAGCTTCAGTGGCTTGTCTGCCTTCTCTGAGCCAAGTTGCGTGACGCTAGCATTGCCTGTGTTGTTTCTGTGATTGTTTACAATGTTTAAAAAAATTGAGAACGCCGCCAGTTGTGAAGTGAGGGCAGTGATTAAATTTCTCAATGCAAGAAACGTTCGCCCATGTGATATTCATCGCCAATTAAAGGAGGTGTATGGAGACAATGTAATGGACGAGTCGTCTGTTCGGCGGTGGTGTCGCAACTTCAACATGGGGAGGGGGAACACACACGACGATGAGCGTTCGGGGAGACCGTCTGACCAGACCAGATTGCAGACCAACTGGTGAGCTCAGTTGACGAATTCGTGAGGAACGATCGGCGCGTCATAATTGATGACATCTGTGAGCATTTTCCCAATGTTTCTCGAACAATTGTTCATGAAATTGTTAAACACCATCTGCATTATGCAAAAATTTGTGCAAGATGGGTCTCTCGCATGCTTACAGATGAGCACAAAACCAAGCGTATGGCTGCAGCACTGACGTTTTTGGGACGTTATTCTGATGAAGGAGACTCTTTCTTGACTCGCATAATTACTGGTGACGAAACATGGGTTTGTTATGCATCACCTGAGAGTAAACGACAGTCAATGGAGTGGCATCATGCTCATTCACCAAACAAACCAAAAAAATTCAAGACAGTTCTGTCCACCAGGAAACTCATGGCAACCATTTTCTGGGATCGACGAGGTGTATTGCTTATTGATTTTATGGCCCGTGGAGACACTATGAATGCCAATGCGTATTGTGAAACATTAAAGAAATTACGGCGGGCAATACAAAATCGGCGGCGAGGTCTATTGTCTACTGGTGTCATTCTCGTTCATGACAATGCCAGGCCTCATGCAGCTGGGATAACACAAAAACTTTTGCAGCAATTCAAATGGGAAACTTCCGACCATCCACCGTATAGCCCGGACTTGGCCCCTTCAGATTTTCATCTCTTTACAAAGCTTAAAGACTTTTTGGCAGGAAAAAGATTTGACAGCGATGAAGAACTTAAAGAAGGAGTGACCCTGTATCTCAATGAGCTGGCGGCGAAGGACCTTGCAGCAGGAATACAGAAACTTGTCACACGTTATGACAAATGCCTTAATTTGCTTGGAGATTATGTTGAGAAGTAGTTTAAAGTATCCTCTTTCAAATAAAATTTTTTATGTTTGTTAATATTTACTTTTGTGTCTTTATTTCACGAACGGGTACTACTTTCCGGATGACCCTCGTAGATTAGGTTGCTGGATTGGGTTTTGTTTTGAGTTACAAAATGTTTATTTGACAGTTGTGTCCATCCAAAAACCTACCTTAACCGGTAGATTACTTAATAATAATACTGACAAACTAATCTTCTGTATCCCAACGCGTCAACTGAAACGGATCATCTCTATGTAACTGTTGAGCTGGATGGCTCTGGGCGTTTTGATATCTTTTGGTCGAATGGGGATAATTTCAGGCAAATGGTATTTGAGTATAATCCACCCTATGAAAGGTTAAGGGTCACACCGAACAAACTAAAGGTATGGTAGAGACAGAGCATTTACTTGCCCATTTTGCTTCTAGAAGGATGCCAGCTTAATAATTAAAGCGAATAATGGACTCGTATCTCAAGTTTTCCTTATCTCTCATCCCACTCCCGTCTCTCCCCAAAATAAAACCCTGGCTGCATGCCAACTCCAGTATAAGATATTAAGCGTCACCATCTCGTTATTTCATTTTGTTTATGTTACGGGTCCATGATCTTCCTTTGTCTTTTTTTTACATTCGTCAGGTTAGTAATCGTATGTTTGGGGAAATTGCAGGAATACTAACTCGAAAGATGCAAATAAAGACGATCTTTCGAGAAACGAACTCTCCTAATAAAAATGTTACGCACTTCGTAAAGTAATTCACCCCATGAGTTGGAAAAACCCTCTGTTGCAGTGGGGTCATCCCATGGAAATGTCCTCGAGGGAACCACATATTATTCCCCATTAAAACTTGTTCTCCGCAATGATTTTCCTCCAACAGGTTTTTTTGTAAATATAGTATATTCGCCGCTCCCTTCTGAACTGTTCCTCATAATACCCGCGAAGTTTATTCGTGCCTTCCCCTACGCTCTCCTCCCAGTTCACCAAAATCAAGACTTATCGCACTTTTCCTATTATTTCCCTTCCAAACCCTCCGCAGTTCCTCTCTATCGTTTAAACCCAGAGCCCATCCAGCAGAAGTCCTTCCGCTTCCTCTGGGTCGCTTTCGCCACCATCTTCATCATTTCCTCCGCGGCCCTTTTTAGCTCCGAGCATTCCTCATCTTTCGCTCCCTTCTCCTTTTCGTCGGCGTCTTCTTCGCCTCTTGGCCCGCTCCCTTTCTCCTCCTAACCATCCCCATGTGCCATCCCTAATCCTCGTCCCTCAAATCCTTCTCCTTCCTCGACACATTCTTCATATCTCAACTCGGTTCCCCAACTCCTCCATCTTCAACTTCTTGCGCTCTCTCCCAACCCTCCTCCCTCCTCACTCCTTCGCCCTCTCGCTTAATCCAAAACCCCATCTCCGCTTTACTTCCTATTCCTCCTCAAACCCTCTCTTTCTCAACCCTCGTCGCATCCGTCCGTTCTTGAGATAACCCCCATCTCTCGACCCGCACGCATATCTCCTGGGCTTGAAATTCATCCTCTTTCCTCCCTCCCCGCTTCCTCCTCCTCATCCTACCCCCCTTTCCCCGTGCGCAACTTCTCCTCGGTCCGGTACTCCCTATACGTATTCTTTTGCGAAGCATTTCCACCCACCCATTACAACCTCGCTGGTGCGTATTCATTTTTTTTCGCCCCCATAGTTTCCGTTTCCCAACTCTCTGGTCCTTATTCCTCCGCCCGAGTTTCTCCTCGCACTTACGCTGCAATGCATCAAATTGCATTTCCCTCCAAAGGACCACCCCTGGGTGCCTCTTCCAATTCCCTCACTCCAGCATCCCACGTCCCCTCTTTCTCTCCTTTCGAACTCTCTGTCGCCACATCTGTTTCCGGGGCCGACGTTCCTCCGCACTCGCTCTCGAAATGTCTCTCCTTCATTCACCGTGATATATAGATGCACCCTCCCCCGTGTATCCGTACGGAGCGCTCTCGAATCTTGGAAAGCACACAGATCCGTGCCCGTTATTATATGCCTCCCCTCCCGTGTTTCCCGCCGCTCTTTTGTTTCATCTTCCACCATAACCACCGCCGCCGCCCCTCTCTTAATTTTCCCTTGCAATCTTTCACCCTAATGTTCCGTTCCGCAGGGATGGTTCGCTTCCCTCCTCCCTTCAACCACGAACAAAATCTTAAGCCCCCCCCCTCGCCCACTCCCGCCAACCCCTCCGACCGAATTCTCGATTTCCTGATCCACCCTCGTCGTACCCAACTCCCTCACCCCTGTTTCTCAACCCACCCCCCGGCCGCCCGACTCCGCGCGGCGTCCTTTCATCATCGTTCGTCGCCTCCCTCCTCCCTTCCCGGATGTCGCATGGTATCTCTCTAAATCTCGTCTGGTCTCCTCCACGCGGTACGTGCACACGCTCAGGATCGGGCGATCCTAGTCATCACGACCGCACAGAATCATCTCTTCCGCTGGAGATGAGCTCCGATTCCTTTCCTCCATGGAGTTAACAGTCCTCACGGAATGGACCAGGGGGAAATTTAGAGAATCCGGAAGTTCTCTCATGAAACATTTTGGGTGAACCGTCAGAGTTAGAGCGAGCGTTCGACGACGAATCTTCTCATTTTAGTTATCTTCTGCGCTTGTTTTCCCTATTTGATCCACTGAAAGGATTCCTCTGAAGAACCCAGGCCCTGTGAAAGCAAACACCGAAAGTAGTAATAATAAACGTTTGAGGAAATGATCCCGTCGTGTTGTCAATGTTTTCTCACCTTAATCTAGCAGGTGTAAACATTTGTCCGAGGGTAGTATATACGCATGAGGGTGGAGGGTATTCACATTCTACGTTTGGGAGTAGGGGATCAAAGCGAAACCCCGTCGGTGGTGTTTTTGGGAGGTAGCCAATTCGTCTCTCCGCTTTCCCAAGGCGTTTTACAAGCATTTGCGGGATGGAGGAGATTCAATACGGTGTCATCTAGGGGCACGACTGAGCGATTAATAAACATCACGTAGGATGGGGGTCACGCGTGAGTATCCTGGGTTAGTCTCCGTGTTGACGATCGGTCGCTCTGTGGACGCGGCGCCACCGTCTTCACTCGACAAATCGCTTCTCCATCTCCCATTTCTGCCGCCGGAGTCTCAGCCTTCCGACTACCGAGATCAGACTGAATGGCGGGCGAGGTTGGAGTTGGATTCCGTGGCAGACCGTCGGCATCTTTGCTCCCACCCGCCCTCATGATTCCGTGGCCACCCTTTCCCCGCCGCGTTGGGCTCCGGGGCATGATGCAGTGTTCGCGTTGGCCTCCGTGGTTTCGTTTTCGGGGGGGGCAAACCCCGTATTAATCGACGTAATGGCAGCCCATTCTTGCTTGGCTTTTATGCCTAATGAACTTTCCCTCGCGGCGTATCCTTCCTTGGCTCGAGACCACTCGCTCCTCCGTGATGTACATATCGACCGATCCCACACTTCTCGCCCCTCCACACCGCCCTCCTCTTCCACAAAAGCCTCCTCTTTGTCGTGTTTGCGGAAGGGTTGTGCTTTGGTTGTGGCTGATGGAGTGGGGGCGGGTGGGGTGGAGGGGGAGATTTTGTGTGTCCGGCACGGATGTAGGTATGGTCCGAAACAACAGATGGCGATTGACTCCGATGCTTGTCTTAATCGAGTTTCCGTGTCGCTTGAATGTTGCGTGTTGTGCTCGTTGTTCTGATAAGTGCCCGAAGGAGATTTTAACCCAGGTGATGGGTTTGAATTTTTTGGTGTTTCATCGTGGTCGGGAGTTTGAAAAGATAGACGGGTTTTTGAATCCATGCGAGCAGTCGTGTTTTTTTCTGCACTGGAGATCATATAAATGTTCATCCAGCGTTATTTGTTATTTAACTTTAAGCAAAGATTTTATTATTTTCCGAGGGGAACTTTTAATTAATTTCTCGTTAGTCTTATTTTAAATCTCTGTGCAGAAAAATAATTTTCATCGAGTAGGGGTTTGGCGCACACTTTAGTTGTGAGACTTACTCTGTCTTAGACGCAATTTGCAGCTGTCAGTGTCTTCATTAGCAATTAATGATGTCGTTTTTGATATGAATACGATTTTTATGTTGCTTGGAAGGTATAAAGTTAATGCTTTCCTCTTGGGAAGGACATTTAACATTTGCTTCTACTCCACTCGGTATTATAAATATCATCTCTTGCTGAGGCAACAATTTTGCCTGGATATTTCTGTACTTATCTTTCTCCTGTGGACGTGTTTATGTTACAGCCCAACCGGAACTGAAGGGGTCATTTTTCAATGATTCCCACCCTTCATCACCCCCTGTATCGTACACGCTAATTTATTTCATGCAAAGGATTTAATTTCTCTTCCGTTACTGCGAAGGAGTTCGTGAAGAAAAGGCAATTGCTATGTTTAAAGAACCTGATGTTGGAATCAATGAAGCATATCATCAAAAAGGTTGTATGAGCTTGGAACTCTACAGCTCCGGAACGTGGAACATTCGAAAAGTAGACAAGCGAAGAATTGGAAGCCTTTGAAACATGGTGCAGAATGAGAATGCTGAAGATAAAATGGACTGACAGAGTGAGGAATGAGAGAGTGAAGAGAAGAGTGGAAGAGGGAAGGATCATAAATCAGAACTATATGGTAAGGAAGAAAAGAATGGATTGGACACACATTGAGGCACGCTGGATTAGTTATAAACATAATGCATGTATGTGTTAAGGGGAAATTGAAGGAAGGAACCCGCGAGGAAGGCGTAAATCTATCCATTACTAGGTTGAAATGCTGATGATGATAACTGCAATATGACTGAACGCCGCCAATTTTTATTTTATCTGAATCTCGGATTACATTTGTTTGACCTAAGCGAATAATATTTAGTCCGTCGTTTCGCACCTACTTTAACTCGGGGTTATCTTTTTGTGATATTTTTATTTTTTCCATCGATATCTTTTAAATGACTACGTTGCACAAATGGGAAGCATAATGCGTTTTCGGGACAGAAGAACGAAGAAGTTCCCTTAGATCTCGAGATCGTCATTTTTTTTATTCCTACGAAATGGATAGCTGGATGGGAATGGGACTCGTGGATACCGAGATGAAAGGAAATGAGGTGAGCGTGAAAGGAAGAGGCTTTTTAATCTTTTTTTTTTCCATCCCTCTGTGATTTACGTAGCTCGAGGAACGAGATATAGACAGTGGGTTTTTGGAAACAAATTTTGCTGCGGGAGCACTTTATGTCATAACGGCCACATTCGAGTGATTTTTTGGTGATATCTATTTATAGCAACGGGGCGGATAATTATAAGCAGAGACAGAGAGGGAGGAAGAGATAGGAGGAGAGCCTGTGTTCGTCGCCGCACCATTTCTTTCTTTTTTTCTTCCTTTCGACCCGGGCGGTTCGTTGTTGGGGATACATGAAAGGGGAGGGAAGGGGTGGGAGGGTAGCGTGGGGTGGAAGGAAGAATTATCTTTAAGGCTGTCGCCTCCGCACCCCTCGTGTGTTTAGGGTCGCGGCGAGGGATGGTGGGAGGAGGTGGAAGGGCGTGCTTTTTTGGATTTAATCGAGCGGAAGACTTTTAGATGGCCCTCTTCGACACGGTGAAGGGGACGACGAAGCAGGAGAAAGATTCCTTTCTTGGTTATTGGTGGGGCTGCCGTAACTCCATCGATGTCTTTCCCTCCCCGCCGAGCCCCACCTGCCTCTCCCCCTCTCCTTCCTCCCCATTTCCTGGCCCTCCTCACCGTCCTGGGCTCCCCACCCACCCTCATTTCCCCACCTCCACTCTCCCCCTCTCTCTCATCCTCGCCCGTCCCCTCTCTCTCCGGGAGCACAAAACCCTACACTTCCGCCGCTTATCTCAATGGAGCCGTAATTGTTTTATCCCCTCCCGCCAAAGTACGGAGGGAGGAAAGAAGGGGCGGGGGAGGAAGCGTCTGTGGCGTGGGTGGTTCCCCTCGGTTCGTCTCCTGTGGAACGGGGAAGGGTTCGGGTGCCCGGAATGGGCGGTTGTATAAAGGAGGAGAGAATTAGTGGGGTCGAAGATGAGCGTTCGGCGTTTCCTCCGCTCTGGAGTCTCCTCGCAACCCCCCTTTTCGGCGCGGACATATTTCCAATCGAATGGTTGCAGGTGGCGGTGGCAAGGGTTTCTGTGTTTTGTCGCGTCCCGTCCCAGCTTCCGTTCACTCCCCGGAACGGAGGCCGTTAGTGAATTTGCCGTCGCCGTTCGTGTGTCTCCGCCCATTTCTGTTTTCCTCTAATCTAGGAACCATTCCTTTACATGTCTTGCCCAGTGTTGTGCCCCTAAAAATACGCTCGTGTTGAGACATTACTTCTCACTGTGGGTGATCGTGGTCTCTGTAGGGTTCTCCTAGCACTTTCTTCTAACGTTAATGGTAGGGTGGTGAAAGCAATGGGTAGAATTGATCGAATGCCAGTCGAAGGGTGTACGAGTATGTTTTCAAATCCGGATGATGACTCTATGCAACCTCAGTCGAGCCAACCATCTCAGTCAGCCTCGTGATTCATTGGTACTAAATTTAGCTGGGCGTTGATGCCGAGGCACATTGAAATTGAAATCCCACTTCGATGGCAAGGTGAAGGGAACAAAACGTCTACCATGAAGAACGACTTCTCTAAGTGCCCATTATTATGTTTGTTTTAAGTGTCAGCCCATCACGTATCTGTCCAAGCTTTTAATTGTGCAAATGTCTTTAATTCTGATCGATCATTTATTTTTAATACATAAAAGTATCTTCAAGTTACATATGAATATTAAATTTCCCGAGAATTATGTGGCGCATCTCGTTTCTGAAAACAGTGAATGCATCGTAGTTCATCAACCAGCACAAGTATGCATCTTCTCCTGAGTTAAAGTGGATGGACTGTGATGAGTGAACTATCACTTGAAAATAACCAGTGAAAAAAGAATATTTGGTCGCAAACAGAATTTATATATATATATATATATATATATATATATATATATATATATATATATATATGAATAAACCGTTTTTATACCCAGCTCTTTTTTTGTTTTCCTGAACGTTTTACTTACGAGAAACTCTCGTTTTTGGAATTTTCTGAAACTCTTTTTTTCTGAACTGAAATTCTCTCTTTTCCGAGAAACTCACGGAATTTTCCGAAACTCTTAGTAAGTCCGATCCCTGTAAAGTTTTATTGCAAATTATATGACGTCTATTGAATTATTACTTACATTTATGAGGGTACGAGGTCGAATAAAACAATGAGGGCATGTTAACCAAGGTTGAGGCAAAATTCTCCACATTGCCATCTGGCTAATTTCACGATTAACTCTTCTGATTGCAGCAGTTTCGGCCCTCTTTCCGGAAAGGAATCTGTCATTATCTGTGGGGCATATGTGATCATGTGTGATCTGGAATCATGTATTGATTATTAACAATGTACTTAATTTTTTTCAAGTGAAAAATATTTCTCTGATTCCGGTGTTTTAATAGGCTATTTTAAAAGTTTCACAATGAGATTTCGACGTGCGAACAATTAGCGGCCAACTTCGCGGTGAACATAACTCAAAGGGGGTGGCAGCAAACGTAAAACAAAGACATTGGTTGGAAACTTAGGAAACCCAGAGTTTTGGCAAGTTACCATCATTTTACATAACGTTGAATATATTCCTATCCCTGTATTTATGGTGTCTCGACGGAGTTGTTTTGAGTTCGTTCCGGGGCACCTGCTTCCGTTGCCTATCGCTTCGGCAGTAAATTCACTATTTTCGAGTCACTTCCCCTTCTGCTGTCCCCTCACGTTTCCTCGTGGCATCCGTCCGCTCCTCCGATTACTTGATGGTCCTTCCTCTTCGCTCTCCTAGTGTCTCTCCCTTCTGCCGTAAAAAGTCGCGTCTCTTGCGACGAGAGCCCGAGCCGAAAAAAAAATAATCAGCACCAAAAGGGTTTAAAATTACGTTTTTTAAAGATTAGGCATTTTTCGTCGAAAGTAATCAACTTCTGCTAGTCGTATATTTGAATTAGAAGAACTCCGGTTTCCATTTTTTTTTATTTCACCAGCTCGTCGTACCTCTCAACGGAACGATCCCTTCCAGCTGCTCCTATCCGCCCTCATCATGCCGAAATTTCCTCTAGCTGCATAATTCCCTCCATCCCCCCCCCCGGTTTCCTTTCCCTTTCCAACCCTTCCGCTCACCCGTCCTCCCTCCGCCTTCCCCAAAACCCTTCCCTGATATCTTTACCCCCTGAACTCTTCCTTCGCTTCCGCCCTAAGGACGCATCCAGTCCCCTCCCCTCCCTCCCCATCTGCCATTGCGTGTGTAAAGGGACGGAACTCAAGAAGGTACATAACATTCATACATATTCCGCTCCGTGCCCACGTGGAGGAAGAGGGAGCGGGGTGTGGGTGATCACCTTTGCAGCCCTTGGGCGAAATTTAAAATCTCTGCTGCTCTTTTTCCCTTCTGCCGTTACGTCTTACCCTTCAATCTCCTCCCCAAGGATCTCCCCTTTCCACTCCATTCGATCTCAAGCGGAGGAATTTTGCGAGACGAGAGGGTGAGAGAGAGAGATAGGAGTCGGCGAACGATAAACAGGCAAACGATGTGACAAATTGCCTCGGGGGCAACGCAGTATTATGATGCGGATGGGGTTGTAAGCGGGGAAATATGGACTGATGGAGAACTTTGTAAAAATATGCTATGGCGGTGAATACAGAGGTGTTAGGAACACGTGTCAGGGTAACCAGTAAAGGTGAAATTTTAAAAGAGTCGGTTGGAGAATAACAGTTTGCTTTCATCATTTCCCCCCCCCCCCCTCAAAATTTATGGCGGCTTCTTGATGAATTTTCTCCGATATCCATGGATTTCCTTATGTCTCTTGTGATATAGTGGTCGCCTTCTTTTTGGCGAAGTTGTGTTAAATAACCGAAAGATATCGGTTGGTAGAGTACCAAACCGAAAGCACATAGAAAATGAGAAAAACTCTCATAAAACATAAAGTAAATTGAATTATTAGTTATGTTAAGGTTTGATATGATGTTTAGGAGTACATAGACCTTTAATATTCCCGCAAATATAGATTTAATTGAAGATTTTCTTGTATTACCACATCAATGGGGCTTATTTTATCGCATAAATTCCAATGTCCCGTTTGGAAAAAAAAATCAGCTTCCCTTGGAATGGAAGATTTGCATGTTCCTTTTCAGTGAATGAATTCATACATTTCCACGGATCATAATGAATTAAATCCATATTTACAAAAGATGAATTTCATGAAGAGTACCTAACCACACTGCACTGCATCCATTCCTTGAATACAGATTTCGAACTCTGTGGATTAGTTGGCAGGGAGGAGTTACCCGGCAGAATATATGGTCCCGTGCCACACAGATTTGCTCATAATCCGTCAAAAATATTTTATATTGCATGAAGTTCCCTCGAGTTCCCAGTGTAAAATGGGGAAGAGGCAGCAGTATATTTCCCCTTTTTTCATTCCCTTCCGTTTCCCATCCGATGCCGTTCCTCCGTGTCCTTTTCACCGCGAGCCCTCTCGTCCCCCAACCCATTCCCCCACCTTCGTCATCCGTCGCCTTTTACCACCCGCCATCCTTCCTCCCCCCTCTTTTTTTATCCTCTTTGAGTCCCCGGGGGAGGAGTTTGTCCCCCTTTTCCGAACGCCATCGGAATGCTGATGATGCCCCGACTTCTCTATCTCTCGCTCCCTTTCTCTCTCCGTTGCTCTCTCCCTCACAGCGCTGCTTCGGGAGATTGTGGTGATGGGGTAAAAAGAGGGTAACCGGAGCTTATGTTTATACATATATATATATTTTTTTTTTTTCCCCTGGCCGTTATGAGATATCTCTTCTCTCATCGTCCCATCCTTCCCGGTCAACCACCCCCGCTTCCCCCGTCTCTCCTCGCCTCACTCTCCTCTTTTCGAAAATGACGTGTTTTAGATATCTAAGGAACAAAATACATCGTAAGATGTCTGGAAGGGAAAGTGGTAGAAAAAATAATGCTGCCGAAAGTGTTGCACGGAAAAGACGTTTTCGGAATCGGATTATCCTTTAGCATGTGAAGAAAAATATTTTTTTTTGGCTTCTTTTAGCTGACATTAGAATAATGGAGGAAGTTATGGCGTTTGAAGATGTTTGGACTGTTCAGTGCGTGATTTGAATTCTTTGGGGAGAGGGGGGGGGAGCCAAGAAGACGGACGTGATCGTCTTTGCGATATGTTTTGTTATTTTAAATGCTAAAGAAGTATTTTTTCCTTCCTTATGGCATTGAAAATTACCGCAACGTAAATTCTGATAATTTACAAGTGTTCTGCTACTCAAATAGCGTCGTCTAGCTTTAAAAATAATGAATTCATGGCTTCGTCGTTCATCTTTTTTTTTGGATAACAAAGAGTGAATTGATGTGGAGTTGTCTTTGCCGCATAAATCTTAGTGATCACTATATTCACTTTTTTATTCGTATTATTTCGCTGATCTTCTTGATCGTCTGTTTCAGCATCGTTGGTCTTGAATTCTTAGCAATCTTTCACTCCCCGCACAATTATTACCTCTTATCCGCATTCTTTATGTGCCTTGGATTCCTTTCTCCCCATCATCCATCTTCTCCAGTTGTTTTTTTCCAGCTCACTAAGCTTCCCTTTTCGAAGACCAATTTTTTTTTGAAAGCATACATAAAGAAGACATGGGACAGTCGTGACGACGAACTCAGCAGCGGCCGTAGATTAAACCCCATTTGCCAGCGCTGCTGCTCCAAAAACGATGATTCGTATCGGTTAGTGTCTATAGATAGTTAAGTTCTCTACAACAGCGAGATAGGAACAGCGGATGGAAATTTTGAAAAGATGAGAATTTCATTTTTCTTAAATACCTGAATGTACCTCCCATTTTTTGTGCGTAGAATAGGCTGTCCCAATACAATATTTTCCTTCTGGCCATTTGTCGGTGGAACGATTTGAGATCGTATGACCTCGCTTTCGTGCATATTTTACTAACTAATTCAGTTGCTTCATAGCTTTTACACAGGTTGTATACACTTTTGACGGGATAATGTGTAAAAGGAATGGCAGCAGATTTAGAATAATCCTAAATACTATCACCCAGGTGATCGATCGATCCAAGCTTTCTTGAGTGTGCTCAAATCTTCGACCACTCGTCCCGTCTCATTTCACGCTCATGTATTTTTTATTGACCCATGACAAGGTCTAAATTGTCCCTCAGGAGCTCAACCATAGCAGCAATCGTGTTACGTTAGCGTGAGTGGAAATGTGTCGGTGAGTTATTTCCATGTCACATTCAAGTCGCCCTCCGAATTCCCAGAACCCTTTCCCATCTCTGTTTTCCGGCTCGTTCCTCCTGTTATGGGGAGTGAGTATGCAGGAATAAGGAAAGGTCCCTTCCCTTAAGGCAATGCCCCTAGCCGAGGATCCGTATGAACATTCCTCTTTTCATGCTATAGTGCGTGTACATCCCTTAACCGCAACTGCTGCCTTGCCCGTTCCCCGAGAGCCTCTCTCTCTCTCCGCGTTCCAGATGCCCCCGTGGCTCCCATTGCCCGTTGCTCAAAGAGTTTTTTATCCACGGGTGGGTCACTCGCTCTCCCCTCTGGCCGAAACCACGGAAGGTACATCAAGCTCTATCACTCGTTCCGCCCGTAACCAGCCCTCTCGGCACATCGTCTGCGTTTTTCTACTCGATGCTTTCCAGCGGCTTCCTTGGGGCAATACATTGCCGTGGGCAGGTAAAAGGCGTGGGTGAAGGCAAAAAGGAGCGGCAAAACTTCAGGGACGAGGGAATGAAATGGTTCAGTAGCTACACATAGTGCTAAATTATGTCACATGATTTTGCCGCCGTTGATGACTTCATTTCGCATTTCCAAGGGGATGACATCGCATTCACATTAGGACTGCGGGACGAACTTTTTTCGACATATTTTCATTTACTCACCAGCACCCCCTTGTTTCTTGATTTGAAAATTTGAACATCGATGTACATATATGAATATCGATATGAATTGTGCATTAAATCCACGCTCTCTGTTCCCATGATCTCTGCTCGAGGAGGGAAGGTATTTGGAACGACTTAAATCTGCTTCACAATGTTATGTATCATATTTCATACGAGAAATATGCGGTCGTGCTAATAAAAAATTGGGATTTGTGATAAGAGTGCTAGGTAAATGCGACGAAAAAGTGAAGGAACGATGTTTCCTTGCCTTGGTCAGGCCCCACCTAGAGTATGCTGCCAGTATATTGGATCCTCAAAATATAAATTTGATTTCGGAATTAGATCGAGTTCAGCGGAGGGGGGCTGGATTTGTCAAACATTGTTATGACCAACGCAGCAGCGTGTCTATTTTGCTAGGCAATTTAGGTTGGGATTCTCTTACGCAGCGGCGTTTACAATATAGATTAAACTTATTAAAAACATTTAAAGATGGGCCCTTTTCCGATGACATCAAGAATATAATAAGAACCCCAACGTATTACGGTCGAAGGGATCACGAATATTAGATTAGAGCGATAGACTGCAAGACTGACAGGTTTAAATATGTCATTTTTTCCTAGAGCAATAAGAGGCCAGAATGCTTGTAGTCTAAATCCCCCAGGAGTCAGTTCATTACAATAAGTATTAACGTACAGGGCCTGCGCGTGGATATATTTTTTGTACATTCTTGCGGGTACCCCCGACCTTCCCCCAACTATATGAAAAACCCCAACCCCCTCAATCCTTACCCTTTCCTCCTGGTGCTACACCCCCTGCCACACACCTTTTTTGGTGGCTCGCATATTTATTTAGATGTAGTTTGCTTAACGTTTCAATATCTCATGGCCATCGCACGCAATTCGAGGTTGTTCAATCAATGTTATCGCATAGCCGGAAGTAATCATTGTCTGTGCAGTGCTTTCCTACGCACCACTTCGATTAGTTAACTTTTTTATACACCCAACTGTCCCCTTTTCATTTTTTGAACCAAATTGTTGCACCTGGTCTCTATTGTCAATTTTTCATCTAAAGTGCATTTCATAAAATATTTCCCAGGAATGTGCCTAGTCCGTAGCGATTTCATACGCTAAAATTCTGTTTGATGATTATTTCCATAATTTGAGTGTACTTTCCAATTGTGCTGGAAATGTAGGCCTTCGAGCAAATAACCATATTCATTCAGTGGAGATTTTTTTCACGGAGGAATATTGAAAATTATAATGGGTTCTCTGGGGTTTTGAACTTCAGTCGTGACTGGGATGTGTGCTCGTATGCCTTAATTTTCCATTTCGTATGCGTTTGTAATTTAAAACCAATAAATCTGAATGCCATCACATCAGGGACCCTTTTAATTTCCGTTCACACTTCACTAAATTTTTAGTGTGTTGTCTCAATCCAATCTGACCTCATCGGAATTCTTTATGGATTCCTCCTCGTAATTTACTTGCTAATGAGTAATTAAGAGTTTGACATTGACCCTTCAGGCACACTGCTACTTTATACCGCAAACTTTCAGAGAACCGCCGTCCTTCCATCTTTTACCTTAACCCTATTCTTTCATGCTAGACTTCTAGTTCGTTGGTGTTCGCGGTTATCACGGATGAAGGAAAGTACGTATTTTCCATCCTAGTCGCGCGCTCGGCAGCGTTCCTCAGACGATGGAGCATAATGTCATCAATGTTACCAGTGCAGCGGCGCACATGTTCCAGAAAGGTCCCCCGCCCGTCAGACGCACGGAGGACCGTTGTCATCCGTTTGAACCCCTTCCTACCCATTGGCTTCTCTCATCCTTTTTCCCAATCTGCTCCCCCTCCCTCTCTCCAGCCCGTACGCTACACCGCTCGGAGCCGTCAAAAACGAAATCGAATCAATTCGAAAACCCCAGTCTTCTTTTTCCTGAAGGTTTCGTCTCCTCTCCCGTGACGCGGGGCTCCATCGCGTTGATTGCGTCCTCTGGGCGTTGTTCTCTCCCTAGGGTAAGCACCGTCTTGTGTGCCCGAAGCTGCCCGGGAACTCGTGCACGTAACCCCCACACTCCCCCCCCCCTTTCTCCGCCCCTATCCTTTCTCCCGTCGCAATAAAAACTGGGCAATTTTCTTTTTCCTATTAATTCAGTGTCATTTTGAACCAAAATGCTGTAAGCTCTTTCTTATGCGTGACAGATGTGGTATGGTAATTCATCAGTAATTATTAAACTTACGTTGGTGCAATCGATATGGAGCTATGTTTCGTCGTCCAGCCAAGCCGGCCACCCTCCACTCCCCACCCCACCTTCCACCCCTTCCCTCGAGGTTCCCCCCCTTTACTTCCGCCCACAATCAAGGGATCCGCCCACTTCTTCTGCTCCGCACGTCGCACCTCAGCATCGTCTCACCATCACGTTTCCCGAGGGGAAATCCGCGACGAAATTCGTACCTTTCTCCCCGCGACAGGCGGGACGTGTGAAGAACCCCGTCGTTCGCGGTGGTGGAGGAATGGATGTGCGAAAGTAGAGTGAGACGTTCCGTGGTTGGTAGAGAGTGTTCTTCCCTTCTTGCTGCGTCAATCGAGTCCGAATACTCCCTTGGGTGCCTGTCTTCTTATCCCCCATACGTTTTTGGCCTGTCTTTCTGCGGTTTCCCATTTCAAGTGTCGTAGATATCTGGAATTCTTGTGCCGGGTTCAGCACGTCTATTGCGCTTCGTTAAAATCATTCGTGATAGGTGATTCTAATGTGTGCGGTTGAACTAGTTTGATACTGAAAGAAAAAAAAAGCTTCCTTGAATAAAATTACGAAAAACACGTTTCGAATTTTCTCTCATGAAAGGTCGAGGAGATCAGGGCTGAGGAAATCATTACGATAGGTGGAAATGAAGTACACCGTTCGACCGAGTTTAATTCCTTTTCAATCGCTATTATATAGCAGGGAAATTAAATTGTGAATGTGTTCAACTACTGGAATGTGTACAGTTTAAGCCTGTATACAATATAGCAGGAGTCTTTGTGGAATAAAGAATTTGCATTGCTTGCATAATTTCGTTAGTGTTATAGAGCGTAAAAATACGATTTTGTTGATCAAATCGTAGGTGTCTATGAAATATATGAGATTTAAAAACAGAGAAATATGCGATCATCCAATGTGTATCTGCTTTCATGCGGAATATACCCACCACTCCGTCATTATAATGCGTAATAATAAAGGCGTTTAAGATCAACATTCACGAATGAAGTAAAAGTTGGCTCACTATTGCAATAGTATTACATCGTGTTGATTATCAAAGGTAGGAATTTACATATGCGTGAGAGGATTTCTTTTAGTTGACGGATGTGTTCACATGCGAAGATCCATGATTTTGCATTCGTCCTTTTTTTATATGTATTTTCCCTTTTTTAAAAAAAAAACATGTTTTTTTTCCTTTTTGTAGGATCAGAGTTGGAAACTTTGAGGAGTATCATTAATTATGCTTTTGTACTCTTTTCTTTTGTACATCATGTAAGTTCCCCGAGATAATTTTCTCCCTTTTCGTGGAAAGTTTCTCCCTAGAGGGTTCTTCTTTTTATTTTTTCGTGCTCACGGAATACGTTATAAAATACGTAAAAGCTCTCTGTGAAATTGTTAGCATTTTTACCGTTATAAGGTAGTTTGTTATTTCTTCGTTTTTTTATGATGATAGGAAGGAATAAAATTTCGGTTAATATTTTCATGCTTCTTCTGTTCCTTAAAATTCAAAATATTCTAAACAATATATCCAAATTAGATCGATGCGGACTTCGGACATCACATGTTTCGCTTGGCCTTCGAATAATTCTGCTTGACGAAAGGTAGTAAAAGAATTCGCTGTTAATTATTTCGTTTTACTTTAGTTATATAACTAATTCTAAGATGTACTTTATCTCAAACTCAAGAAATGAATTAATTTATTGACATGAACCATAAACTTTCCGCCTTTTACTATCGAAAAATATGTTTTGGACCCAGTTATTATTACGCTGTGCTCATTAACTTTGTTATTCATATGGATTTTACAATTCCCCAGTTATTCATTTTTTGTCATTCAAAGCGGAATTCGTGGGCCAACTTAAAGCTAATCATACTATGTTCCATTGTTATAATTTTATTTACGGATATATTTTCGTCCTTTATTATCTTGAATTTTTTTTACATAAACTTCGTTGCAATTAGGCAATTTTCCTGGTGACAACGGTCCAGTGTGATCACTGGTCACTCTTACAATGCACATACATACACACACAAGAAGAACAGATATGAGACAAAATGCTCGTATATTCAATGACACTTTTAAGAATACCGACCTCTCCTTTACCATCACACAAGGATTAGGTGTACACCACACGAGTACATACTACGCACCGTCCATCGCCACACTTCGTCCGTAATCACGTACTCTTCAATTTCATATACCGTTCAAAATCGCGTCCCGTTAACACATTATTCATAGCACAAGTACATACGGCTTTATCACGTACATTCCTCACTCACACGTTACAGATAATTTTAAGGAGAGCATACACCTCGTTTTAAATTTATTTAATGAATAAGGTAAGGACTTAAAGATATCCTCAGGTAACTCATTCCATTCTTTTATTCCACGATTGAGGAAGGAGTTTTTTTTAATGTTTGTTTTGTGCCCTCTATGTTTTATTTTGAACTGATGGTCCTTCCGCCCAATGTAATTTGGTTTGTCTATTCTTTCTGAGAGCTCCTCCCACCCCTTCTCTTTATTTACTATCTTGAACATCCCACATAGCCTGTTCAGCTTCCTTCTGAGTCGGAGAGGTGTCCGGTTGATTGCAATTCATGTTTAAGACATAATGGTTTTCACTCGCTTTAATTTACTTGTAGATCACGGTTATAATTCGCTGCAATCAGGCTCTTCTAATTCGCATGTTCATGCCCTGAAGCCGTAGGCATCATCACACTTAGTTATAATTACGTGTGCATAATCCACCCCATTCATAGTTATCGCCAGATTTTTCTGGTTTTGCTTCCGCTTCGACGCTGCAACAGTTTCCGTTAGTATTTATAATACATACACTTTGGAAATATTTGTATCCCAATTAATTAAGTACTCGTATTGATTTTTAGGCTCCGAAGAGTTTTTCATCAGTACTTTCTTTCATCGTTCTCTTTTTTCAACTATTATCCACCACATTTATATGCATCTATCGAACGATGTTACTATTACTGTACAAATACGCATAAAATAGGAGTGTGGTCGTAGTATTTTTCATTTTCCAACAGTTGTAAATAGTAAAATTTTATTAAATCCTGCAATTTTATCAGCAAAGGTATTAACAGTTATCGTTACATACTTCAGAATCATCGTTGAATATAAACTAGTCGTTGGTTAGAATAGGTATTTTTAAAAAATTATTGGTTTCTGAATTGATGAACGCCATAGCATCAATTACACAGGCCTACAAAATAAATTTTTTTTTGGTGCCGGGAATCTTTGCGATGATTTTAACTATATTTGTAGAGCTGAATCCAAATATGAAATCCGTTTTTATTTAACAGCTCTACTTTTTTAGATATGGCACATCTTACGATTAGTTGTTTTAATATTTGATATATTCCGGAAAATAATTTTCAAAGTTAAATAAATCTTATAAGTATACTAATTTATAACCACTCTGCGGTGTTCCTTTTATTTTCAATAAACTGTCAATAAGTTTTATGTATATTTCTATATTGTAGGCCAATGAGATAATTATTAATATAATATTCCCATATCATAATGTAGAAGATTTTTTTACGTAAGTAACAACATATCTATATCTTGAAAACTATAGCTGATAGGAAAAAACTAGTGTCATAATTGGATTCAGCACCCCAATTGTTCTTTAAATCAACATTAAAAGCTCCGGCACCAAAACCACTGTTGGCCTGTTATTCTTCGAAAACGTTTCCGGTTTAAAACAATGCATTTAGAAGTTCATTTTTATTTCAAGGAATCATGTTATCACATAAACAAGAGTGGTATCGAATGCCAGTATCTGTTGCAACTGTCATAGTTATATGATATCTCTCAATCTTTAATATAAATCGAAAGGATTCCGTTGTATGGAAGTCGTTTGCTTTAGAGGATCTCGGAGACACGTCGTTTTATAGGGAAAGAAAAGATGATAATAAAAGAGAAGACACCCAAATTCCGGACGAAAGGACTTCCTTAGACGTTAGACTACGTTACCTGCTTCATCGGTCCAGGATAATATACGAGGCGTGTTCATAAAGTAAGGCCCGTTTGGTCACAGGAAAAAATATACTCATATGAAACACATTTTATTGGCACTTTTAGTTAGCTACAAACCTACTTCACTTATCTACATAATCGCCGTTCACTTCTAAGCATTTTTCGTACCGCTGCACCAGCTTCTTCAACCCCTCTGTATAGAAACTCGCCGCCTGAGGGTTGAACCAATCGACAACGCCATTCTTGAGTTCCTGTTCGGTTTCGAAACGTTGTCCACCGAACCACTGTTTCAAGTGCAAGAAGAGGAAGTAGTCGCTGGGTGTAAGGTCAGGACTGTACGGCGGGTGGTTTAAAGAGTTCCCAACGACCCAAAAACTCTCGTCCACTGGACATTCTTTGCTCTTTGTGGTGGTCGGTGAGCATTTTCGGTACCCACCTTGCACGCAATGTGTGGTATCCGAGGTTTTCCGTAACAATATTGTAGAGAGTAGTGCGTCCAAGTTGAGGAAATTGTTCAGCCAGGCCATTAATTATCAATTGACAATCACATCGCAGTTTTTGTTCCACTTGCGAAACAATTTCATCGGTCAGAATACTGGGCCTACCACTTCGCTCTTCGTCATGGACATTTGTTCGTCCATTTTTAAAATCACAGCACCATTGTCTAACCTTTCCTTCACTCATAACTGTAGGTTTATAAACTAGGCATAATTCCCGATGAATTTCAGCAGCCGACAATCGTTTAGCATACAAGAATCGTATGACAGAACGCACTTCACAGCTGCCGGGATCAACGATTGTCACGGACATTGTTGTTTGCATGCACGGACAAGCAAACGACTTCTGAAACAAAACAAATGCTGCTATAGCTTCTCAATAAATCAGTAGATGGCGCTGCAGGAGCAAAACTGTGTTCTGAAGCGCCAATATTTAAATATAAGCAAACGGTACTTACTTTAAGAATACGCCTCGTATCACATTGTCAACCCTAAAACTAATATCAAGTTACACATCCATGTCCAATGTAGTAGTTGAACCTACAACTTACGGGTTGTCGGGTATTAACCGTTTGCATGCTCACTGTCTCCTTGGTCATACTACCACGCTCTGGATGAGGGGTTAACAAGACATGTTCGTCAGAGGTGAAAGTTGAGGAGAAATTGATACAGTTTTGGCCGTCATTT
Organism: Hetaerina titia; assembly: GCA_037158775.1. Classification (NCBI taxonomy): domain Eukaryota; kingdom Metazoa; phylum Arthropoda; class Insecta; order Odonata; family Calopterygidae; genus Hetaerina; species Hetaerina titia. The sequence goes on along the minus strand of CM073769.1, from coordinate 85,320,044 downwards.
CGTAAAATCACGTCTTCTTTACACGATCGTTCGATTCGCGTTAAACGGGAAATATTTTTGCGAAATATAATGAACCCTAAAGTACCACCCGTGGAATTAGTTATTCGCCATGTACTCTGGAATATGTAAGCGGGTGACCTGCTTTTTTTTCTTCAAAGAGCCTTTATAGTCATGGGAGTATAGTATTGATTTGCATTGTTTAGCGGCATTAATGTCCCCCGTTTGTTCTTTCATCCCACCGCTGTTAACACTCCATTCTTCGACCGATCCCTCCCCCTCCGGGCTTCGCTGTGAGGGTAAGGCCCATCTCTCTCACATCCCCGGCGTCTTTTGCGTCGCTCGAAGGACGCTCGCCGACGCCGTCCGCGCCCCAGGGAATGGTGTGCGTGTGTGAGGGTGTCGGTGGTCGAGGAGCGAGGGTGTTCCGTATGTCTCTTGCGGACGTACTAGGTATCTGGCCCGTGGGTGAGGTCTCCCTTTTTGAGCCACCGGATATTCACGGGGTGGGGCAGGGACGTCTCGAGAAGTGAGGTTAGGTTTTGCTCATCCACCGAGCGAAAAGTAGGATGTGTGTGAAGGACTACTGGGGCTCGATCTCACCTTTGCAATATTTAAACCCTGCCGCACACGAAGTCGAGAGAGCACAGGAGTGACGAGAACGGCACAAAATGTGATCGATGTGCCGTGAGTGTATTCTGCACGATGCGAGGGTTTTGGGTTTTTAGTGCGAGAGGTCGTTCGCGCGAATGAAGCACCAGCAAGTTTCATTCTGGGATGCATTACAATCCGAATGTACCTTGACGTAGGGACGGGCATATTCAATCATTGACCGCTACATTCCTAGGACATAAAAGAGAACACCATAAAGGCCATGCGCGCGATGACTTCAAATAAAACGAAATTCAAATGTGATTAAGTGAGTTTATGTTCTCGTGTAAAGTGTTTTGTTAGATTATGGGTAAATTTGTTAAAAAGGCTCTTACGTCATTAAATATAGCATCGCCTTTTAAGTAATTAAAGGTTATTTATTTACTCGCTAACGTTTGATTAAGTCTTGCATTACAGTGGCTTTCTTAGTATTTTTTACAATTTTTCTCTTTTCCTTTTCAGAAAATAGTATCAAATTCATTTCACACTATCCTTGTACATATTCACCATCATTTTTGGCCACAACCACTGCTGATCTCCTTTTATCAACCCTGTTGAGCCCGCTCTATTCAATTTTCGTGTTTTGGAGGGAGTGGCCATATGCTGTATGATATCTCGTTACTGATACAAATCTGATTCTCAGTCCTAGTGTTTTAAGTTCGTGAATGTTTATACAAGCAGCCAGCTTTTTCAGTTCTTGTTTTGTTCTGTTCTCTTGTGCACGTGTGCCTACCTACACTTGTGGAAGGAGGGTTTCGCTTGGTGTTGCCATTTGGCAGGTACTTGATTTGATCAAAAATAAATAATAATTCAGATCTAGACCTTCCGATGTCTTCCTAATATAGCACATGGGTTAATTGAATAGTACGGTGAATAAAATCGAGAAACGTATTGGACTTAAGGAGTAGGGCCGGAAGTGGTTCTATTTATTATTTTTCAAATTCGAGGCAATAATGCAAAGACCTGCCAACCCAAAGGTCACGCTTTCAAATGCCGCCTCGGACGTGGGACAATAAAATTTTTTACTTGTATTCCGATAGCGAATCAAACAGACCCGAATCTGAGTAGTTATGAACTTTTAATGAGTTGTTTTGTGTCAATTTATTCCCTACTAGAAGTATAATATTTTTTATAAAGTGTTTTACTCGATGAAAAAATGTTTGCTTCAGCAATTTTCGCGTTGTCATGCACTCCCCCATCTATCGTTTCAACGCGTAAAAGATCTTGTCTCATTCTATTACTTACTGTACAAGGTAGAACTGATCGTATTGAATGATGAATACAACTGAAAATGTACAATGTAATAAACGTTTTTGATGTCTGTCACTTCCACTATTTTAAATTTCTCCATTACTTATTGAAACTGGAGGGAGGAGTTATTATAAATGTAAAACAAAACTTCCATATATAGAAGTATTCAAACGTATGGATGATACCTTCCGAAATGCAGGCCACTACTGAGCGCAGTCGGTGATAAAGTTACTCGTTGGAAATGGAGGCATGTGACTTTTTTATATCATCATTTCGTACAAAAACAAAATATAGAGCTTTTTAATTCCCTCTCACTCACGTATTAATATTTTCCCCGTTATTTTTCTATGAGTTGCCCTGCAAATTCATACACCGCTTTGACAGAAAATAGATATAAAGAGGTTGAAAGATATATCTAGGGTTTTGATGTAATTATCAAAGGAAGTGTTAATCCATCATAGCATACCATGCTTTGTCGGCCTCTTGAACAATATGAGAGAAGTCAGTATTTGGCATAGGTTTTCGAAAGAATGCAGGGTAAAAGAAGTGGGACTTTACATTCGGGTTAATCCAGTGGTACGAGGATTTGGTATGGGTCAGAATAAGACCAAAAGAGGGGGATTAAAGTTTTCCTCCAAGGGATTGGCAATTTTGACAGGAGTCCAATTAAATATTTGTGTTTCCGTGCTGTTATAAGGTTGTTAGGTACTGGAAGTCATTTTACCAATGAATTGCCTCAGACACATCTTGTTTCTTGAAGCCCCTCTTTCTTGATTAATCAGGGAAATGTACGTACATTACAAGGAGCGAACCTTTTTTAAATTAATTTTCCATCCCATCCAAGATTTGGGTGTTGTTGTTGTTAGATAACAGGGACTATGAAAAGTTTCAAATGCAAACTTATTAAATTCTTAGAAAATGAATTTTCTCTAAATATTTTATTCCTTCCTTTATGATTCTCTTTGCAGAAAGTTGAAATTGTGATGGTATTTAATGCCAAACTGTTTGGTTTGTTTTAATATTTAAGTATTTTTTGCAGTTTTTGGTAACGTGTGGAGATATCTGACACCTAAAGCGTACTTTCGATTTGGAAATCGTCCAAGTACCATCACATTCATGTATTCGATTAGGAGTTTATACTTTATGTTGTTACATTTTAGTGTAACTTTCAGACGACGTTAGATAGCGAGCACTGGAGTGAAGAGCTAAATGTCCCCTATAAAAGAAATCCTTGGCTCGTGTGGTGAGACGTAAATGAAAAAAGTGCTCCCAGAGAGAAGTAATATTCGGCGAGCGTATCTTTTAGGAAGACCGGAAGGTCATTTTACTTCCCGCGGTAATCCGCTATAACGGCTCGTTTCACACTATTTGTGCTTAATTTTCACATCAAGGTAAAGTTGACGCTGGAGCGGGGATTGGCGTGGCCGGTGGGGCACCCACATTCGTGCCGCGGAATTGCATTATAAGGGGACTTTGGGCTCTTTCAAATTGAAAATCGTCTCTCTGATAATATCTTATTTACTATCATCACGCATCATTTTGAAACGTGGGGAAAAAAGGCCCCCCACACACGTTGTTAGATAACCGAGAGCACAATCAAAACCGCTATTCATTCCCCCCCCCCTCCACCCTAACCCTGCTTTTTAATGCGTTAAAACGGTGGGATGCTCTTTCTCCGCTCGCATCCACCGTCTATGGAGACTTATTTCATCCATTTTCAACACTCGTATTTTTCATGCTCAATGAGCTCGAAAATATTATTTCCATAGCCTGCGCTAACGTATCTCTTCTTCGTGCCAATTCTTTTTTGTTACTACGCAGGCCTCACGTTTTTTATTTACTTCTATCACAACAATTATTTAAAGGTTTTCGTCTTGTGAAATTGACGATGTGTTTGCTATTTGCTGCTAGTGGCTATAAAATATCCCAAACTAATTTAGTTGCAAGGGATAAGGTACAATATATCAGTATTTTGGTTACTATGGTGGCCGGCTGCAGGGAGGAGGGATGTTGTTTCGGTAACAATACATCTCGGAGAAGACACCCGTGACTGATGTAGAGGTATTTTCTTCCTAATAATTTTATTAGCTTGGAGTTGTTTTTGGCAAGTCCTCATTTTATTCAGACGTTTTGTCTTCGCGATATTTCGTGGATCGTCGTGCCTAACGTCATTGGTTCAAGAAGCAGTAGTCGATGGGGATAAAGCGTTGAAATGTTTTCGTATAAATAAAGTGCAAGCGAGAAATAAAACCTGTAGCCATCCCATCTTTTGTTCTTTGTTTTCTCCCGGAATATTATCAACCGGTTCTTATTTCACAGCAGCTCGCTGTATAATTTTATAAGCAAACATTTAAATAATATATCAACTCTCGCTATAGCACATTATTGTCAAGTTGGACGTTATTGCTTTTTTTTTACTATATTAGCGATGGTAATTTGTCGTGAGAATGTGTTTAGCATAGACATTTCACTTGCGTCGTAATTTTTTATATAACCTCACTTATTTAACCCGAAGAAGGCACATAAATGTGCGTAATTTGTGGAAAAAACAGCATACGCTCCGAAGTGTCGTATATGCCGTGGGCATGGCTACTGTAGTTATTATCTCTCTCTTTTCCATGGTTCCTTCTCTCCATTTAATTCATCAGACGTACGTGACTGTGAATTTTACTCCCATCAAGCTTCCGATCGGTATCATTAAAAGGTACGCTCATCCCTTCCCTCTCTATCTCTTTCCCACACTCCTCCGTTCCTCTTTATTCCTCCCTCTCCCCCCCTCCTTTCCCGACGCAATCCCTTTTGGTCGCGGAGGAACGAGCTGTTTCATTGGTACACACCACTTTTACACACAGCATCAAGCCATGGTGATGAGGACGCGCCAGCATTATTTCATCCTTTTTAGTGATTTCCAGCTTTCTTTCGCCTTCTAAATATTCCTCCGCCGCGCTGATAAACTCGTTCGTCATTTTTTTTCAGTTTCCCCGGGAACGTTGGATGAGAAGACACTCATTTCCGCGGCGACGAGGTGAAGTGCTTCCAAGGACGCTTTCGAACAAGTGTCGCCGCTGTACCGAGTTTGACGGGTGGCTTGCGTTCGTGGGCGTCGCCTGCCGACTTCCGTTCCCCTCCTCCCACCAGCCTATTCACCGCAGGCCCCATCCAAACACCCCTCCCACCACTCTTTACACTTTTATCCACGACCTCCCACCGCGTTTGTTCCATAAATTGTTGACTTCATAGGTAACATAAAGCTCACGAAGCAGCCGACTGCAAAAGTGTGGGGGAAATATTATGTTGGGGTGGTAATTGATTCTTTGTTCATTACAAAAGAGATTAATTTGAAGTGGCAACCGCCCTCTGGTTATCTCGTTTTTTTTATCCGTGAAAATCTGAAATTGATGAGTTGTTACATTGTTCCTTTTGTTTCTGCTGCCATGCAATGTATTGGAAATAATTTAATATTGGTGTGAAATTTTATTTGCGAAAATGTTTTTCGCACGATATACACGATATCGACGATTTTGTATTGATGCAAGGTATGCTCATAAAGTAAGAGCCGTTTGGTCACAGGAAAAAATATACTCACATGAAACACATTTTATTGGCAACTTTTAGTTAGCTACAAACCTACTTCACTTATCTACATAATCGCCGTTCACTTCTAAGCATTTTTCATACCACTGCACCAGCTTCTTTAACCCCTCTGCATAGAAGCTCGCCGCCTGAGAGTTGAACCAATTGTGACAACGTCGTTCCTTTTCGGTTTCGAAACGTTGTCCACCAAGCCACTGTTTCAAGTGCAAGAAGAGGGAGTAGTCGCTAGGTACCACAGTCTAACCTTTCCTTCACTCATAACTGTAGGTCCATAAACTAGGCCTAAACCACCGATGAATTTCAGCAGCCGGCAATCCTTTTGCATACAAGAATGGTGTGACAGAACGCACTCCACAGCTGGCGGGATCAACGATAGTCGCGGACATTGTTGTTTGCATGCACGGGCAAGCAAACAACTTCACGGAAACAAAACAAATGCTGCTATAGCTTCTGAATAAATCGGTAGATGGCGCCGCAGGAGTAAATATGTGTTCTGAAGCGCCAGTATTTAAATATAAGCAAACGTCTCTTACTTTATAAATACGCCTCGCAGTTCTATATTGCACGAATACTACTAGTAGAATCACACCTTAGTATATTTTAGCACAATAATGTTTTAGTGGGAACATTTTGGCCATAACATGATGAATCGATGGTGAATAATTCGCCTCTTATCCGAAAACGTTCTTCATAAAATTGTTGGTGTATGGGGTGCAAAATTGGATACTGACGAAGGAAAATTTCTGTAAGTTAAATGACGTTGTATTGGACCAAACCGTTGGAGCTCCGGCTCGAAACGAAAGAGATGATCGGTTGAGCGGTGAACCGCCGAAGCGGTGAGCGGCACCAGGGGAACATTTATAATCGGCGTTTTTCCATATTTTTTTACGGCTCTTTTACCAACCTTTTGTTGTCAGCAATCATCCAAGTATCTCGTGTTTTAGCTTACTTGTGGTGGGGGTAAGCACAGGATACTACGTTTTCTCGATCAGCTCGGCCACATTAATAGAGCACAGCCCTGTCGCAACGCAAGTGGATACAAAAAGAAATCGTTCGAATGTACAAGAATATCCGATGAAATGTTTTATTTCGCAATGTAGAGAATGGTGTTTCTCATGGAGAAGAAAAGCGTTGGCTTACTTACTGATATCACACCTGACTAAATCATACTTGACTGAATCCTGAGCGGGCCGAAAAGTATAATAGGTTGTCCACTGTCATAAGATGGTGGTTGTATACGGTATATCTTCTCTGTACTCCCTTTGGTGCCTAGCGGCACCTTATATTGCCGCAGGTGCTGTTGTGACGAAGCCGTACGTAGCCACACGACACTCTCGTATAAAATCGTACACGGATATCAAACCGAAATTCGTTTTGGTAGGCGAGGGTAGAATTCAGCTAGTAATACGTCCAACGGTGTTTGAAATTCACCCATCAGGGGTAGGGGTGTTAGTTCCTTTTCCTAAGCTGCCTATGATTTTCCAGGAAGTTCTGGTTACTAAGAAAAATCAGACATGTTGGGTGAAGATAAGGGCGGCCAGTGGCGTGCGTCTGCGGAAATCGAATCCGGGTCCTTCGGTTTGCAGTCCAGCACTCCACCCACTGGCTTACCAGTGTCTGTATAAATTAATGGTAAAAACTTGGTCGGCACCAGTATGTCGCTTATCCTCCGCATCTCCAGCCGTGTTCGCACATGACTTATTGACGGCCCATCGGAGAGAGGAAACTAGAATATTTTTCCATCAAATTCTTACTTCAATACTTCCCCTACGATAAAAACGTTTACTTTCCTACGAACAGTTGCCGCATGGATTATGTGGATTCTCTGATTAGGAACATATTTTCAAATATCTTAACTCGTACCGTGTATAACCGCGCCCATCAAAACTCGGTAGGTGGTCGAGTCCATGAGCTCGGGTTTAGCAACAACCTTACGTGATCTTAAGTGTTGGCATATATGTTTGTATTGTTATCTGTTAAAACGAATAATTGTATAATATTTGACCAAATTTACATTATTTTACGTAGTGGCATGCAGTGAATGACATATCAGAAAATACTTGGATCTAATGTGGTATGTAAAATTAATATATATATATATATATATATATATATATATATATATATATATATATATATATATATATGCGGGTCGCGGTGGTCTAGCGGTAGAGCGTTGGACTGCTGACCAGAGGGTCCCAGGTTCGATTCCCGGGCAAGGCACTTAGGGCACCTGCAGCTCCACCCAAGCTAGTTGATTTTTCGGGTACCAGGTCTTCCTGGGAAACCATAACCGGCACAGGGAAAGGAACTGGCCCCCCTAACCGTGATGTGTGAATATTCACACTCCTTCGGGCTTAGTACTGGGTGAACTTTACCACCTATTAAACCGACTTTCGGGTATATAAATTTATGGGATTTTAATATTATTCCCCGGTATATATTAATGCTGAGCGTTAATTAATTCTGGATATATATACACATGTTCCTATCCTTACAAAATTTCAGACTAAATTTATGGACGTGCTGCTAAAATGTATTGCATTTAAAAGCAAATCGTATGTTAGCTGATTCCGTCATATTGCGTTTCAACTTTGAAATTAATTGCCCCAAAAATCCGTGTTCTCGCATAAATTTTAATTGATCAAATATCATTAAGTATAATTGCGTGGGATCTCTCCTCTGTTTTGCGCAACGTACGTTTCTCTCCCCCTTGTTAATTACCAACATGTTTACCTTTCAATATATTTTAGTCAGCAGGAGTATGGGTATCTGACTGCATTAACCTAAATTAATATAATTAATTACAATTAATTTAATTTATTCCATTAAGTGGATAGTTTTCGTCGTATCGCTGTGGAACTGTTTCCTATCTGAAAATAATCGCAATGATTTAATTTGCATGCGTGCTTTTCATGGTTTGGATTTATTTGCACGAGTAGAGGTGCTAGGGTATGTGATAAAGACGCGTGAAAGAAATTCGTGTGAACAGTCTTCCACATAAATGTTATAATTATGACACTTCTTACGTATGCATGTTAAGGGCTTCAGAAGTACATTCGCACACGTGCAACTGTGCTTGGCAGACTGCTTACGCGCATACAATAATTGGGGTGGTAAACTCCTACTTTCCCAGCTTTCGAGATTTGACTTGGGAGGATAATTATAGAGTTTCCATCCACCAGTGAATGAAGGGCGTCGTACAGGGTTGTTTTCCTCGGAAAAAGAAAGATGTCGACTTAAAATTACGTGTATCGCAGCGGTTTGTATGCTTGTATGAGCTTGGTACTGAAGGTTATTTATCAAAGTTATGCGTCAACAATTTTCAATTTTATTCCCTAAATATCATTACCTTTTCCATGTGGTTTTATGACTTCTTTAATTTAATATCTAGAATGTTTATCACTCTGCTGTTATATTATGATTATTATATTCTTTTAAATGATCCTCTTCTATTAGCCCTACTTTCACGCCATTACAGTTGTCAACATTAATGTGTCGACCATGAAAGCTACCGAATTCATTTTAGAGAATATTCTACTTAATGATAATTCACGAGTATTGGTAAAGGGTAATTTTCAGTCAATATACTGTTATTATATTTGTTAACATGCCGTCCCAGAGTCATACGAGTAATCTGCGAATAATACACGATTCTCGACAAAATATCCTTGGTTTCTTTCCCCCATTTGTGCTTAATTTTCCTAAAATTTCACTTGTGGCTTTCGATATCCCCTTTCTTTAGATCAACTCACGTTTCTTATATTGTATCCGTCACCCTGTACACATTGGTAAAATTTTTCACTGCCTCCTCGGGCTCCTTCTTTTCGTCCCGGTAAATATTTCTACAGTCGATTTCTTCATCCGTGTTCCTTGTTTCATCCTCTTAAAAATAACGTTCTTCTTCATGATAACAATTATCACCTGGATCAGCATGCTGTCTTGGGAAACCGTACGAATTAAATACGCTGTTCCTGAATCTCTGTCTATTAATAATGTTTTAACATATTTTCCACGCATACCTACAATTCAATTGTGAGTTTGTCAATTTTGGGATTTTAATCAATTTGTTCTAATGATTGGGTATTTATATCATTGATTATGCATGGAAAATATTATGTTTTAATGGCATTTCGTCTCTCTTGCTGTGGGTTGAAAAGATGAAAAAATTAATAGCAGATTATTGAAAAGCTGCAAATAAGTGCGAAAGTTTTTCTGTCGTTTCTAGAGCGCGATATTCTTTTCGGCTGCGCCATTGTGTCCTCCTTTCAATTCGTGTCATACACTTAATATCATCTACGTACCGAATACGCGAGCACTGGGAGAGAATAATTATTGATCGCTTTGTATCAAGTCTGTAAATTGCTTTTCATTCAAAGGAACATGCACACGCATTGACTCTTTTGTTTTTGGTTTTATTGATTTGAACTCGCCTTTCAGTATCGGAAAAAAATCTTAATCAGGAACACACGAACCTAGTGTCTCTAGTAATCCAGCGTACTTTTATTATTTGTCAGAATTGGTCTAGTTGCACCAAAAAACCACCGCCTTTGGAAACCTATTTCGTTCTTATTTTTTGAACAAAGGTAACGAAATAAAGTTAATTGGCTTCACAATGCGCAAGACAAAACCTTGTTTTCCCTCGCCCGTCAAATATCACCACCACAACCGGTATTAGCGTGTGCGCGTGAAGAGTAGGGGGGAGGGATCTTTTTCGAGTCGCAGAAGCGCTCGTTACGCCCTATAAACTTTAAAGCAATATTTCCCGGGGAAAAAATATTTACTTTCCAGCTTTAATTCTATGAAAGAATTGAAATCCACACTCGAAGCAAATCCTTTTCTGCAGGAAAAAAGCGGTAAGACGGTTGCTGCAGTTCATTTGTTCCTTTTCCTCTTAAGGAAGTAAAATCGTGACTGCGAGAGTCAAGTAATCATGGTAATTTATGAATTAATGAGGAGTTACAAAATTAATATATCACGCATTCATTCATGCTTAGTTCGTAAACAGATATAATGTGAATTTAAATTTTTTTATTCATTCTTAGAGGTTCTAATTAATTGTTGAAACGTGTTCTAAAAATTATTTTGGCCTAGTTTTGAGATGCTAATTTTTTAATTTGAGCGATTTTCGCTGTTTTTATAACAAATTAATTAAAATCGTGTTAACAAAGTCGGGTATGCTTATAAATGATAACACTATCAGAATTCTTATGTACTCGTTATTGAGCGCACGATATCAGTTTTACGTAGGAGCTATATCTCTGCACCATTTATCCGCAATTCTTCTGGTGTTAGTCGTCCAATGCAATTATTTTATTATTATTATTAGTATTCTGCTGTTTTGAAGGTAGGTTTTGAAAAGAAACAGACTCACCAATTTTACATACCTTTGCCTCTCCTAACAAAACCCATGCCGACACCCGACACTACTATAAATCCTCAATTCCGATTATTTATTCCCTTTCTTCATTCTGTGCATTCCTACTCCTTCCTCGGTTTTCTTATATTCGCTCCTCTATCACACTCTTCAACCCATTCCACGTTTCCTTCGTAACTTTCCATATCCTTGGATTGTGTCTTCCACCTCGCTTTTTCGCCATGTTAGTTTCTCGTATCAGTTCAACTTTTTGTGCCTTCTTCTGCCTAATTCTGTGTTTACTTTCTTCCATTACTCTCTCTCGTTCATCTTCCTAATCTTCTCGTCCGGAATCCATGGTTTCCTTTCTCCTTTTCTATTTTAGTGTATCTATAGTTTCGTTTACACCATTGCTATAAGAACATTTAAAAAATATTGGATTTTCGGGTTCAATTTCTATCAAAACTGAAATGCTAAGTGTCCGTTCCATTTGATAGAATGTACTTGCAACTACAAATAAAGGTCTTTTAATTACAATGACATCACATGACATCGCGTTGAAATCTCCTTAAGATTAATTTGCATTTCTTCTGAAATGGGTGTCTTACACACCCCGTATCCCATTTGAGAATACAGTATATGTATCACCTACGTTCCGAAATCGCAGGAACTAGGAGAGAATAATTATTATAGCTTGGTTTTTTCCTTTGTGCTGTACTTGTTGAAGTTCCCCATGCAGACAGTCTCTGAAATGTTTCTCGGCAAAAACTTTATAATTTTGATAATTTATTTTAGTTTTTTCTTTGTGTCCGTATTACTAAATTACTGTAGTTTACAATTAATTTCTTCATCACACGTTTTCCATGTACAACTGTGTATCTATATTTAAAGAAAGTGTACCCTTTAAAACTGCATTCACACAATACTTCAAAATTCGTTTCAATCGTTTGATTAAAAAGACATACTTATATTAGTAGTGTTGAGCTAACACAATAGAGGAACCGTGAATTAATTTAATCCGAACTATAATATAAGGTACCAAATTGTAAAGTTGCTCGTGAAAAAACTTTATTTGCGTTCTTCTCTGGGAATGTGATGGATTTCTTCTATTCATTCAGTACTCACTGCCCCACGTGAGTTTTGGAGTCGCAAAAAGCCTTTCAAAATGGGTGGAGGTGCGAGCATCTCCGTATTTTTTCCGTCTGCATCGGAGTGACTCACAGGAAGACTAGAAGGTGAACTAAACGGAAAATAAGGAATTGTAATAGAAGAAAGGAAGTGGTTTCAGTGGCGAAACGTCGCGAAGCTTCCTTGGCTGCTTTTACCGACGCGTCTATTGGCCATCTTCCATCCACTCCCTGGAGCTTAGCTGCTGCAATCAGCGTCGGTACGCTTCACGGATCCCATCCTTTTCCGGAGCCCACCAGCGGGAGTAGGTCAATAAGAATACTCACTTTTGCGAGGGGATGAGACTTTTCACCTTGTTTCCGATTTCACCCATGTCGTGCATCACTTAATCTTATTGGAACGTGAAACTGATACTTCACCTCCTAGGAAATCTCTTATTTGAAATTCTTATCGACTCGTAAGAGGAAGGTAGAGCGAAATTATTGTGATACACGCGCTGTACTTGTATGTGCATCTTTGTCTTTTTTGCCTTCTCCTACAATGCTCTTCGTCCTACGATGATGTAATTGCATTCCATTTCATTTCCGTCGGATTTACATCACTGAAGCTCTCTTGCCATTCGCCCATTTCTATTTTATCCCGGGACAAGTCGAAGAGCATTTCCATTGTATCTCAGGGGAATTCGAAAAGGCGATCGCCATGGTTAAATGGGCGCGATTGCAGGTCTACATTCCAGAAAAAACGGCAAGACCTGTCAGTGTAGATGTCAAGCATCTTGACAACTACGAGTATGTCTTCACCCTAGACTTACAGTGCACAGGCTTACGAGATGGGTGAAGTGAACTTTGGAAATGGAGATCTTATTACAAATGGTTGAAATCATTTTAAAAATTAAACATAAAAAAGAAAATTGTAGCATTTGGAATTTGTTTTTTCTTAATATAAGTGAAGCCTTTTTGTTAAAATATTACTCATATATGATTGGAAATTTACTGAAATTTAGTTTGGATTAATTATTTATTGGAATATAACAATTAAATGAGCAGGGGAATAATTTATGAATAATGACTCCATTTATTTTTTTATTTATAAGGAACGCTCCTTCACGAGGTTTTTCATTTGATAATAAAGTTCTTTCAAATGACACCATTGATAGTTGCGTTAATTCTTTTTGACTGAAGTAAGGATGTCCTCTAAGCATTGATACGCTTAGCCAATATTTGAAAAAAAATGTATCCTTTGTCAATAGAATTGTTATTGACTTTAATTGTTGGGGCCCTCTAAGAAAGGCAAACCATAATATATTTTGTAAAGCTCAAGCTGGCGAAAAATTCGATGCTTTAAGTGCAAGTGTAGATGCTATTATCAATTGTAAAATATACTATGTCATTCTTTATACTCTGTTTCCTAATAGCTCTCGTGAAAGTCGTGATACCCTTCATATCCTACTACTAGTTAGTACCTGTGACGCCTAGGCTCTCCAATCTTCTTGGTAACAATTTTTCTATTGCCTAATGAATAATATTTTTTGATTGAATTATGATGTTAATCTTCGGGTTGGTTTTTGTCATTGGCCTTATTAATCAAGCGATGAAAGAGCAACGTTAATTCTACTTACTAGATATTTATTGCAGAATAAAACAAATGAGAGCCAGAGGAGTTTAAGTTTCTGTGAGCAGTAAGTTGTCGCTTCTTTGAAGTTTCAAACTTCATTCTCCTGAAACTTGAAACTTCGGGACTTCAAATATCTCTTCAAAATGCGCTCAAGAGATTACTTTTTTCTTTCGTTCACTGCTCAAGGAACCCACCACGCGAGAAAAATGATCTTTCATTGGTTTCGCGATTGCTGACCTTGACGATTGAAAATCATTTCTGTAGAACATAATCATCAGAATCCAACGTTGATAGATATATCTTTTTGTGGTTTCTGAACATGCTTGAACAGATTCTCGAACAGGAATATGTTAGGTCATCGGATGAGCTCACAATTTTATGTTAAGAAAAGGAAAAGGTCTGCATGGTCCATTGTCAAAAAAGTTAGTTTTTTTCAGTTTTTTGAGAAATTTCATTCATGAGTATCTTCTCTAAAACACTCGTTTCTTGTGTTTAGGAACTGGAAACATTTGTAATAGCGATTTATAATGTAAAAATACATCATGTATCACTGTAATGGAATGAACCAATAATCCCTTCCATGACTTTCATCAACTGTTTTAAGGCAATATTTTTTTTAATTCCAGCGGTCTATCCGTGTTTCGATTCCCGTCTTAACGAATATATCGGCAGTGTCAATGTTTCTCATAATTTGCTTGAGAACACGGCAGGTTCGTATATATTGTTCATTAAAGCCCCTGTTTTCTACTCGTGCACCTTATTGAATAAAGAAATGATGTACGCATTTGACTACACCGAAATGAAAGCTTCTGTTATCATTGGCGCCTTCTGACAATTCATTGATTTGTTTTTCCCTTGCACAATTCGCGGTCTCAAAGAAAGTTGCTGCATTTATTTATTTATTTAAGAAAGCAGCAAAAAACGGCACAAAGGATTTTACATTGGCTGACATATATAACATACACTAAGAAAAAGAACGAGTAAAAGCAATAAGCAATAATGAAAAGTTACCAAATAATGCCAAGAACATATATAAGATGGCTGGAGAGCACATATACAACCAGAAAGAGCTAAGTTACTATCGGGCGTTTAAGGAAGGAGTGGAACGCGTTGAGGGAGGAAGAGAGGTCCAGGGAAGGATACTGGATGCTCAATGAATTAAATGTAGCGGGAAGTCGATGGAATAGGTAACGTTGAGAGACCGAGCGACGGAAATTTGGAATGTGCAACATATTTTTCAGCGAAGGCAATATGTTACGTATATGTTTTTCTCCCCAAATATTTGTTTCTGTTATCCTAGCACTCTCTGCCACACGCCCACTCCGGGTAATTTATCGTGTGGTTATCGATATTCGTCATTCTCAGTCTCCATTTTCCAAGGTTACATCCCATTATTTTTGTAAATTTTTATCATATACGAGCATTAAAAAATTAATAAAAACATGCGTAGTAATTGTAGGAAATATTCTAAATCTGAGATTTGGGTTTGTAAATGGTGCGCTCCTTATACTCTATTTCTATGTTGCAACTGTTTGTTACAAATTTCTTAAATGCTATCAGATCGAATACCTCGTTCTCGTTCGAATCCAAAAAGCGCAGTGACATGCCCAAATTAATGGTTTTATTTGGATACTCTTATCAGTGCCATGAGCTATTAAAATTATTGCATTGCCTTGCCTTCATTCTTAACGATTTCAACCATAAAGGCATACAGCTGGGTTTACGAAAATAGAATCCCTCTGCCATTAAAGTTTGGCGATGCTTCCGCGGAGATTCCATGTAGTATGCATGTCAGCCATACATTTACAATAATCCAATAATACGGTATAAAGATGTTTTTAAGTTGATAGTTTATTTGTTGGCTATTTTTTATACATAATTATCAATATCTCGACTGACGACTTCCATTCATTATTTATGAATTGTAAGAAAAATGTGAACTTTTCTTGAGAGAATTGTTTTATGCAAACTATCGAATCCTACGTGTATTTTACGTATATCCTAGGTATTTTTTGAAAGCAGTGTGATATGTTGACATTCTTATTACCTATGGTGCATTACTTCCATAGTTTTTTTTAGGGTCATATAACATTGAACACCATCAACGGATGTGGGAAAGACAACAAAATTTGGCCTGAAGTGGTCAGCAGGGTGAACCTTCCTCTTACGGTTTGAATTTCAACCGTGGGTGGATTAGTATCACGGAACGCCCATAAGCTTCTTTCAGACCTCGCCGATAGATTACCGGCCCTCGCGACCAGAGGGGGACCTAACGAAAGGCGGAAATCTTGTTTTTCCGGCTTCTTGATCTATAAGGTTCAATAATTCAAGATCCTAGATCAAACCTTCCGGCGTCTTACCGTGGAAGCTTATAATATTAATTTTGATTAGGGTCTAAACATGTTATATGGAATTATATTCTTAGGAAATTCCGTGGAAAGTATACCAACATTCAACAGAATGGATATCGCTGTATTCAGTCACGACCACGAGAAGACGATGTCGTATGGCAGTATACGAGGGCTGGCCATAAAGTAACTTACGTTTAGGGCTAGAGTGGTGGAGGATAGGGCCAGAGCCAGAGATCAGCAGAGCCACCATCTTGGTGTCTAAAGGTCCCTACACTCAGTACCCATCCTGCTTTGGTAATGTGCACACTGCTGTTATTCTACTTTGATCATTGCGAACTGTTAAAATGTGCGCTACAATTGAAAATCCCGCGAGTTGTTAAGTACGATCTGTGATTAGGTTTTGACTGGAAAAAAACCCACAAATTAATTAAAATTCATAGGTAACTTTGTGAAGTGTACGGAGACGGAATAATGAGTGAAGGCGGAGGGGGGCAGTGGTGTCATCAGTTTAAAATTGGTCACACCAATGTTCACCATATCTACCAACCATTGATGTCTTAGCTAGCATTTTAAGCAGATAACTCATCTTCTTGACTTACATATTGTGCAAATGCCGTTCATTTGTGCTAAATTCAACAAAGTGACCTATTATTAATTTTCCTGAAAAATTTCCACTTGGGAGCCATTACATTTGTAAGGAACATGTTGAAAGGGAAGGCGCCACCAGGAAGTCCAAGGGGTAAGTACGTAGACGAAGTACTAAAGAAGGATATTAGGCGGAGGACCCTCTAAGGGAATAAAGGGGGTTAGCACAAGAAAGGAGTGAGTCGAGGGCTGAATTCCATTAATCTTCGGACAGAAACACTACTGATGACGATGTTGGAAATTACATGACAGAAATCATTTTGCACCCTACATTCTTTTGAGTCTATCTAAAACATTTCACTCAGTATTTATGACGTGTGTTTCACCGAAATGAGATAATTTGCGGTGGCAATCTGTGAAATTGCGACGCTTGCATTTCATATGAGTCAAGTGATAGATCTTTGCTCGGCATGGTTGCCGCAGAAATATATGTAACTTTAAGGGAACATGCATGCGTTTTGGTAATTCTAAATCTCAGGTAGTCGCAACGAAAAAAAAACAATGACCCGACTGAGGGCTGGCATTCTCGAGCGAGCGAGCACGTACATCATTTACCGTGACGTGAGAGGGCATGTAGTTTCCATACATTCAACGAGCCTTCACGTCTTGTGCTCTTTTTTTTCATCTCCAACCCCCCATCACCTCCCCGACCTCCTCTTTTCGCGCATCACCCTTGGCGCTCTCTCTCTCTCTCTCCCGTTCACATTCATCGTCGCCCTCGTATCAACCCCCTCTCCCCCTCGCTTTCCATTCGGCGCGCGCCCTCTTTTCTTCGTCTCCATCCCTCTCCTCTATAATCGCAGGGAGTGTTACGCCAAGGCAGTCCTCCGCGAGAGTCCACCCCCTCTCTCTCTCTCTCCCTCCCCCTGCCGCGCCCCTTCCCTCGTGCAACCCTCCTCAAACCGCTCGCGCGCGAAACCATTCGCTCGGCTGCGCGTAACTATTTCGGCCCGCGCCACTCGACCTCCTCTCACGCTCTTCGGTCTCCCCGCACGCTCCCTACACTCGTCCCTTGCGCATCCCACGCCTGCCAACCAAGGCAGTGGGTGAGTGGCCGGATAGTGTCCATTCGGTCACCGAGTGTTCACAGTGGAATTTCAGTGCCGCGCTATATTCTCCATCTATACATTTTATTCAACCTCTGTATGTTTCTTTGAACCGGATGTTCCGAAGGCGGTAATGGAAGAAAAACCCGGCAGGAAGATTGAAGTATTTAAAAAGATGATGAGGTACTGAAGTGGTTTCTTTGAAGCTATTGGGTCGATTTATTGTCCTGGAGCGATAATCGGAAGGTATCAATGTAAAGAGCGGTGTGTGAAGAAACGAATGTTGAGGGCTCACTATCATTATCCTCGAGTCGAAGGTTGGCGACGTTTTCACTCTTCCCGTCGTCAACGCTGTATCTTTTTATAAACCTCTGTAACATTGTACTTTTTGATGGGTTGTATTCTCCAAAAGTAATCGCAACGCAAGCAGGGTGAGTTTAATTGTTCAAATGAACTAAAAATGTATGACAGTTGTCCCAATCATGTATCCTTTACTTCGTTAAGTAAAAAATATAGAATACTCTCTTAGTAAAAGTTACACGAGGTACGTGGGTGTTCTGAATAGTTTCCGACCTCAGAAAATTTCAGAAAAAATGTCTTGTATCTTTGTTAGGTCGGAAACTTTTCAGAACACCCTTGTATGCTTTATTCTGACATTTTATCCTTTGAACCTGTGAGGATTTGTTTCGAGAAAGGAAAGGGTTAAGTCCATAAAATGCCTCCGAATACTGTCCCTAAATCGGACGACGTCTGGCTGGGTAGGAGATAGAATAAGGACTGCCTCGGGCATAAAAAAATCGACAACTCACCGCATTACTTAGTGGATGATGCCGCAAAGATGTCATCCTGAACGCAACCTATGTCATCCTGCTTGTCATTTGGTTTCTCTTCGGGCCACCCCAACCCCCCTTCAAACAGATTGGCATCATTTATAGGCGAGACCGTTAAAGGAAAAGATTCCCCTATCGAAGGCGAATGCTGGCCATAGGACTGACGATTGTGGATCCACGGTCAGTTATAAACTCGTATTGTGTCGTCGTGCGTTTTTCACTGAGGAAATTGAAGGTTATCCGAGGATCGAATTGATGCGACGGATCATGCTAGTGCTACTATGGATGCTCTCCACGCGTAGGAGTGAGATGGCTTTCTCAGTGGTGGCAAAATTAAACGGAAGCACCTCACCTCACAGCACTCCATCAGTCTTTCGTTCATTTACGCCGTTCGTTCTGCCTACGCCGAATGTCTACTTATTAATACCGTTCTGTCATAAATGACGATTAATGACTCACCGGTTAGGTTTCTCTAACAGTTCTACACAACATTCAATGCGAGTAAAGTCAGTCAGCTATAGGAAAAATCATCAAAATTTGATGGATGTTCGCAACTCCGTGTACTTACGTGTACGCGAATCTCATCCAGGACGAAGCGGTAGCACCCGCTGTGCTACCCGAAACCAGAAGATGTGGGAAAATTGTCCTGGGTTAACTTTACTTAAAATATTTTTTTGGGTAACCTACCGGTTAAGTAGGTTTATGGATGGACACATCAAATGCCAAATAAATATTATGTTACTCGAAACAAAACACAATCCAGCCACCTACTCTACATCAGGACCCTCTTCATCTCTGTGTACTTCCTTCCTCCCTTCATCCCGTCCAACATCCCTATCCTGTTCCTCCTCTGTCCTCGTTTGCCCAACATTCTCCCCTCTATTACCTTCTTCAACATCCCACTACCGCTCAATACACCTTTCATCCATTTTTCCTGCCTCCATAGGATTTCTCCCAACAAACCCCTCTCCTCACCCACCATCTCCAGGACTTCCTCATTTGTTTTCCTTTCGGTCCATTTCACCTTCTCCGTTCTTCTCCACACCCACATTTCAAAAGCCTCCAATCTACGTCTATCCTCCTGCTTCAGCGACCACGTTTCCGCGCCATATCAGAGTTTTCACGAGTCCTGTCTTAACATCCCTACTCAACGTCCCCGTCATCAACTCCCTCCTGGAGAAAGCCTCTTTGCCTAGCGCAATTCTTCTCCGTACTTCTTTGACGGTATTGGTCCAAAACACTTTCGAGATACGTAAACTGTCTACCTGCTCTATTTTCCCCCCCTCCTATTTTAATGTTTAGCTTAGCCTTTTTCTTTCTGGAAAATCGCATAACCTTTGTTTTATTAATATTGATTCTCATCCCATATGTATCGCACTGAACCTCCAATTCACTTATCATTGGTTGCAACTTGGCTGTCTGACAAACTTCAGCTTGGTCATTAGCAAATATAACTGATTTTACGATATCTCCGCCGAATTTTATTCCAATCTCCAGTTCTTACCATGGCTCTTTGATCATTTACTTCCCATATGCGTTAAACAGCACCGATGATAATGGACAACCCTGCCTTACACCTCTTTCTAACACTGCCCATCCGGACTCTCCGTTCCCCACTCGCACCTGAGCAGTTTGAGACATGTACAGGTTGCGGATCAGTCTCCTGTCCCTCCAATCCATTCCTATTTTCTGCAATACACGCATTATTTTTTCCCAATTCACTCTATCAAACGCTTTTTCGAAATCTACAAAACAGGCAAAAACGTCCTGATTGTATTCTATATTCCTCTCGATTAGTGATCTCATTACTGCAATGGCATCACGCGTACCTCTTTCTTTCCTAAACCCAAACTGATCATCCCCTAAGTAATCATTTGCCTTACTCTCTATCCTTTTGTTGATAATCCTGAGAATAACTTTAGCTGCGTGGGATATCAAACTTATTGTTCTGTAATATTTACATGATGTAGCCTTTACCTTTTTCGGAATAGGAACTAACACTGATCTCACAAAATCTTCCGGCCAGATTCCTTCCTCATAGATACTACTACGAATTAGTCCATGTGGCGTATTTTTCCCACATTTTCCTAAACATTTCAATAGTTCCACAGGAATCTTGTCTACCCCCACGGCCTTATTTGGTTTCATCTCCCTTAATATTATCTCTATGTCATCGTCGAGTATGCCTGGGCCTAAGCTATCTTTTTTTCGTCATCATCAACCGCCAAACCGACCTAGGGTGACTACTGTGTTCATGGTTTATATATATTTCTATATATTTTTTTTGTAAATATATATGCAAACAGTTTATATATATATATATATATATAAATATATATAGTCAATATATATATATAGTATATATATATTCTAAATAGTCATAGCAAACACAGAAACTAAAACACATAAAAGAGGGACTCACTAGTTCTCGAATTTTCGGTGGTGCAACCACCTTTCTCAAGAGGAATTAGGAACAGAACTCTTTCGAGAACTAGTGAGTTTATTGTGCACGTTCGTGGCTTTTCCAAGAAAGTGACTATATATATATATATATATATATAGATATATATATATATATATAACTTTTGGACGGCACAATAGAACACAGAATAAAACAGATAACACGTAAAAGGACACTTACACTGTAGATGATTTAAGCTTTCGGCCTGTTCCGAGGCCTTCTTCAGGTATATATAGTATGTATATATATCTCCTTGTAACTATGTTCATGTGAATATGTGTTCGTCATTTGGCGGGTTATCGTATTCGAATGTGTATATGTGCCTAACCTAGTTTAGTGCCTGGGTTCGAAATGTGTGTGTATATACATATATATAAAAATGATTTCTTCGAAGTAATATATATAAAGATGATTTCTTCGAAGTAACACGGAAGTGTTGAATAAAAATCTTACACAGCACGAAAACTGATAAAAAGAACACTCAATAATATCTTGATAATTTCGACGGACTCGAACTCCGTCTTCTTCGGAAGATAAGATGTGACTCATATATATATTTTTACATTAGTTTCTAATATATATATATATATATATATATATATATATATATATATATATATATATATATATATATATATATATATATGTGTGTGTGTGTGTGTGTGTGTGTGTGTGTGTGTGCGCATATGTGTGTATATGCGTGTGTGTGTGTAAGCAGTTTTATTTTTCAATTATTTTGGAAATGTAGACGAAGTCAACTGCTTACCCAAGCAGTAAGAAGAAAAAGGTAATCCCATAGTTCCTAATTAGGTTTCTACACAACAGTTTCATGTTTTCTTTGAATGTAGAACGAAACTGAAGAAATATCCCGTTTACAGAGCATCGCTCCTCCTCGGCACTCACCCCGTGGGGATAATTAGGGTATTTTGTCGATTGTTTTTTTATTGGTTTGTTACATTTCGTTGGTTGAGACGTTACAGCAGAGCACGGGTCCGACGCTAGCCCGGTTAATTGGGAAAAGGTATTAGTTTTGTCAAGCGCCAAGTGCACAGCTCCCTTGCTGGTACGCAATTATTTCGTATTTTCAATCATATGATTCGGTACCGGTATAAAAAATCGTCAGGTTGGTAAAATTGGCGCTCACCCTTAGTACGTTTGCCCTCCCCATCGTTGGCGTCGTCGCCTCCTTGCTTCCACTCCACCCCCTCTCACCCCATACCCCTCGCCGCGCCGCCCTCCCCTAATTTTTAATTTTCCACCCTCCCGACCCCCTTGCGTTCAGATGCTCACCTCGTTTCCCCGCGTTCCTTCGTCTCTCTCTCCTTTCCGTCGTTCCCTTTCCCATGGCTCTCCTCTCTGCTTCCGCCGCCTCTTCACCGCACTCTTTTTCCTTCTCTCCTCCGCCTTTCCTCTATCCTCACCACTTCCGCGGTCGGACCGAGGTGAAAGTGGGTATGTATTTATTTGGTCCAACATATGGCGAGTGCTTTATGTTAGTGATATCAATGTGAAGGCACTGCGGTGAGAATGACCTTATGAGTAAATATCAAGGGGTGGAAAAAAAAGCTAACTGAATGTTTTAAAATTTTATCTTAGCTTAATTTAACTTTCTATACGTGTAACATCCCCGCCACACGGCCTTGCGGCGACTTGCGGGGTATTATATAGATGTAGAGGAACGGGAACATCAGGAGCACAGATGACAGTAACGTGTCGTGTATGAGCTCTGTCTCGAAATTAAAAATTCTTGAAATTTCTTGCTTATGTGGTATAATTTGTATCAGAGTATTTATTTGTGATGTTAATGTTAAATTTTATTAAAATTTGAGCATTTCACTTCGGAAAATGCGATCAGGTAAAAGTGGAAGGAAATAGAGGGCCAGATAATGATTTATGCTCGTTGATAATGCGTCATTATTGCCTGTGTAATGTCATAATGAACGTTATGTGCGTTAAAATTCAGTTATTAATTGTTTTCTGACGTTTGTTGGTCCCTGGGTTGTCAAACTACGAACGCTCTCTAGGAAAATACATGTGCCTACTGTAACGAAACACCCTCAAAATATACTCACGCTTGTCCCCTTTACATACTTATGTATTGAAGATCATATTGACGGCCAGAATAAAGGAAATTACTTCCGGTTGAACCTTTTGTTGAACGTAAGGTACCACTTGAACAATTCGGAGCGGCTCACCCATCCTTTCAGAGTGCCTAAGAACGTGAAAGTAATCTCATCAATGACTCCCGACAGTGAGAAGCATTGTGGCTACAGCTCATTGCGTAAGCCAAATTTCGAACGTGAGGTGACAATTACCGCATGAATAGGAAAGGGAAGAAAGTGAAGAGGAGGGAAGGGCGAAAAGGTGCGTCCGCTGCCGCGTAGCCCTTTGCTCCCCTCTGTCCAATAAATCGTACCGTTCCCGGGGGAAAAGGCGGGAGAAATATTAAGAGGGGTGCAAAACTGGCTCCTCGCTCGGCCTCTATCCAGTAGTACCCTTTCTCTCTGATCCCCAGCGGACACAGGAGGGACTCGCTTCATTCCGGGAAAAAATGTTCCGTGATATATTTTTTCCATCCTCTCGTTTTTAATGGATCCGGCCGTAGGTCTGGCCCAATTTTGGGTTGTCCTCTCGTCGGGCGCATGCGACGTACAGCTAGGAGATCCACAATTATTACTGCGCCGACTGATACTCCTGTACCTTTTGTGGGAGGAAGGGGTGGGAGGCATCATTATGAAGCGGTTATAATTTTCATTGCTTTTAAATCATCCTTCGATCTCTCTGGTGCTTCAAGGGAGTTTAAAGCTTTCGTTTCCATGGAGATTTCAAGAGGAAAAAAATCCCTGGACCTAAGCCATGGCTGATAGATATTTTATTTTTCTTTTAGTCATCCTTTTTATCCTTTCAGTCTTAGAGATGCATGGCTCATGCGGCGGGATTGGGGCATTTCAAGAATTAATCATGTTATATTCCTTTGACGTCTTTTTTTTTAAACTTTGGGCCAGTGGATGTTCTATATCATATTATTCCTCGAGAAAGGCTGTCGTTTTTAATTCTAGTTTCTGGAAGTGAAACTAATGCACTTACTTGTGCTTCTTTTATTTCGGTTGAAGTTAGTTGTAACTGTGTATGATGATTTGAATCCCTTTTCCTGTTTTAAAGTTTGTAATTTTGAAAACGTAATTGTATATATTTAATAGTTACAAAATACCGTGATGTAAAACGAAATTTGAAGACATTCGACGAAACTAATTTAATAGTTTTTATTTCTCAAAGTGAGGGAAAATCGCGTATTCCTATGTTATAACAGGCTCGATAACAACAAGGAAATGTGGAAATCGTGGAAATTTCATGCAATTTAAGTGATAAACCCGGGAAGACATGATATTCTAGAATATTCATTAAAATGAATTCATGCTTTAAAAATATGAATTCTGGAATAGTTTGCTTAATTAAAATTCATCATTGATGTTAAAATCCCAAAAATGCTTTTGTTAGTTGAATTGTTTCGTTGTGATGAAGCCAAAATCATTCATGAAGTGCAACTATGCAATGGACATAATTGACGATTTATCCTAGAAAAGTTGAATTATATGAAGCGTAGGACGACCGCAAAGGGTGAAATCATACGAAGGACAGTGTTTACTCGATAACTTGACACTTTTATTTGAAATCTTGTTATTCCTTGCATTAATTACTACATTGTTGGATATATTGCAGAAGCGTGCTCTGCAACTGAACAAGTAATCGAAACAGCCTGGTTAAATCATTCCCGATTGATGAGTATCGTTCGTAAAAGTCAGATTTTCCGCTTAAAATTTCTACGGGTTCGAAAAGTCAAGTTAATAAATGTAGCTTTACATGTTTTTGTTTCCCAAATATCACGGGAAAAAAACTCTAGTAGCAAATATATATTCGTGTTTGAATGTATGTATATTTTAATATGTATAAATTCAAACACGAAATCCCGCCATACGGCGAACAAATATTCATTCACATAGAAATAGAGATAAGGGAAATGGGAAAGGAACACATAAAGGACGAACACAAGAGAGGTGGGGGAAGGCGGATTTGAACAGATTACAAATGTAAAAATATTTTCCTCGACCGGGACTTGAACACCGGATCTCTCCACTTGCCGGGCGGATGCTCTAACCACTTGAGCTATCGAGAAAAAAATTAATATATATTAAATTGATATATGAATGGACGCTTCGCATTTTTAGTATCCGTAATCCATCGGAGTTTTTTAATTGTAGCCTTATTTACTCAATGAAAAAAAGGCAACTACGCCAAATATTTAAAATTCGAGCGTGAGAAATATTTTTTTTCAACTCTTTAAATTCACATTCGTCATACTCGACTTATCGGAGATCGTTTTATTTGTCGCATAACAAATAAGGCTCCTGCATCTGAATATTGTTATTCGTTTATTTTTTCGAATTTCGCTTCATTAAATAGTTTTATCTGTTCTATTTCTTTAACATCATACATATTTATAGTTTCATCACTGCAAGGTATTTTCTGTTTGTTTTCGCTCATCTACCCGGGATGTATTTCTCCATCGTCACGCTTCAAATAATTCTGAATTTCAAAAATAAAAAACTAACCCAAAAGAATAGCGATTGGAGCAGGTAATTTCAAACTGCCGTGTCTGCATATTACGGGAATCGCGCTATGGAACAAATTCAATTTACAATGTAGTTGATTACCTGTTAAATCGCATTTCAAGAGCTCTTAATGGAAACGTAGTGCATCTACATGTTAATCGTCATTAGGTTGGAAGTTGGTTATCTTTTTGAATCCTGTTCGCAATCGAGTCCTTCGCCATGAGACATGCGATTCTTTCCACAGATTTGGAGCAGTTATATGACGTGGGATTATGAAATTTGCAGAAAAAAACGTTAGGCTCAGTGTGGCAAAAATAACTTGCAACCCAACACTTTAGTTTACTCTCATTCACACAAACACGAAGTAAAAAAATGAAATTACAGCGCATAGGGTGTTAAATAGTACTTTTATCTTCACTGTAATAATTGGAAACTTCTGAATGGATTATTTGAAGCGCCCATTTTCATAGGCAGATCAGGATTCAATGATAAAATTTATTTCTGGCTTAGTCCAGTTTGTTTTCCTTGTAATCCTCTGAATTGCCTCAAAGCAGTGGACGGTGTTGGGATGCTTTTAGAAATTGGGTCACGGGAGGTGAAGGAGGAAGAAATCCATTTGATTTTAGTGCAAACACCTGCAAAGTGTAAAGAAGTATTTTTAGAAGTTTGTTTTTCAGTTATTTGAGGTCAACTGCGATGCCCACCTCCATCTTACCCCTATACAAATTTGAAATTTCTGAGTTTTCTTTTACCGCATATAAGTTCACCATCCCTAGTATTTCCTTTCCATGTGATTTTTATGGCCTTTTTTTGTCTTTTCAGGTAAGCTGATTTGAGACCATCTATCTCACTGATCGTCTTGATAAAGAAGGACACCCTGGATTCCTTGGGAACACGTATGAGGTATTGATTTCCGCCCTGAGACACTCCTAGTGGTATGGTACATTTCAAACGTTTTCTCGTATTTGCAGCATTAGTTTAACATTTTGGATATCTTCAAATATATATGTACGAGGTCTGTCCAATAAATACGCGAACTGAGGTCATCAAAACTTCATTTTGCAAATTTTAGTTTACACCGATTTTGTCCCTTTCAAAATACTCTCCATTCGTTGCTATGCACTTTTTCCATCTTATTCTTGCACCCTTGGAAGTCTTCAGCAGTTAGGCTTTTTGGTTTTCTCATCGTTTCTTGCTTTATTGTGTCCACATCTTCCCAGTGATGTCCCCTCATCACATTTTTGCATTTTGGAAATACGAAAAAGTAGCAGGGGGTGAGATCTGGCGAATAAGGACAATCAACGATGGTGATTGAATTTTTTGCCAGAAACTTGCAAAAAATCAATGCTGAATGTGTAGGTGCATTGTCATGGTGAAGCATCCATCCATCATGTTCGGTTAAAATATTGTGAACTGTTGATTTTCCTAAATTCAGTTCATCAGCTATCATTCGGACAGTTTTTCGACGATCGGTAAGGACAAGGGACCACACACGATCAAAGTTGTAGTCAATACAGGTGGTTGAAGGTCGTCCCGGCCTTGCATCATCCGTGGCGTCTAGTTGGCCATCTTTAAAAGGCTCAATCCCCCTGAAAACGGATGTTTTCTTCAGAGCATTATCACCTGTCGGCTGTCAACATTTCAGTAATTTCTTGATAACTTTTACCGCACTTCACAAATAAACTTGATATTGATTCATTACTTCGTGATTTCATCAATTTCCATTGTCGACAAACAGTAAAACCAAGGGCAACAGGAACTCACATAACTGGCACCATACGCACAGCTCGACGATCCGCCAAGCACAGACGTCTCATTGAGTCTCAGGCAACTAGCGCCGCTAGTGGGCTATAGTCCGCGTCTCGATCGTCAGATTGGAACAGTTCGCGTATTTATTGACCAGACCTCTTATATAATTGTGTCTGTGTGTGTCCTTAAGCCAATGCTATATATTTTCAGTATGTCTTCCATTTAAGGCAATCGGCAGCGCATTCGTTGTAAAATGGAGGTGAACATTCAAATAGCTGTGGGAATTATTTAGAATCCAAAATGGAACAGCTGATTAGATAACACGGGTGAAACCAGAGAAATAAGCACTTAACCGATACTGTTAAGTGACTTTTTCTTTTTCCCCATTCGGAATCCAGGGACACCTTCGGGCCTAATGATGCATAACTCTTCACAAATACCATTTATCCATGTGGCAACTACCCGAAAATGATTATTCTGTTAGCTATTTGTTTTTTAGTTGGTACAATTGTCCATTTAGGAGGTCAAATTATGTCCAATTTATTTTATGTAGTTTGTACTTTCCTTTCATTTTTTTCACAATGCCTTCCATTCTCTAACAATGAATGCTAATTGCATTTCTGATATTAAAATATATCGTAAAAAAACTCTGTTTCGTTCAGTCTGGCTCACCTGAAAACATTTAACTTAATTATGACACACCAAATGTCGTCAGTGTTTTTTTTTAAGACTTAAGCGAGGTTTACTTGAATATCGTTAGAGGTTTTCCATTCTTCGTATTCCGTGTGTAGTGTTCTTTGCTTACAAATTATATGACTATCGTGGATTTTTGTCGTTTATTTAGAATTTATCCAGTCATATTTAGTCTTCATTTCCAATTCTAATTATGTTGATTTGCCGTTTGCGAAGTTGAGTGATATTTTATTCACAGCGGGGAACTATTATTGTCTCTCAATCTTATAATGAGAACATTGGTAATATGCATACTAATCACTCGGGAGGTTTCGTAGTATACAAGGAAGTAACCACGAGAGTATTTGGAAAACGACGAGCAGACTGTTTACTAATTAACTAGTGGCGTTGGAAAAACGAGAGCGCAAAGAAATACATATATTGAAAATCCCTCAAGCAGAAATTTACGCTACCCTTAGAAACGTACTTCAAATAGATTTTTATGGAATGGAATTGTTTTTCATTTGAATAAACAGGTGAATTGTATTTGAATAAAGAGGTGAACTGTTTTTTTTAAACATGAATGAAATGTCAGTGATAAAGATTGTTACGTTCGAAAGAAATTATTTTTAAGTTTAAGGCTTATGAGGAAGGTAATATGTTTTTCTTTCCTCAGATCTAATTTCCTTCAATTTGTTCGTTATTTTCACACTGTTAAAGACTCGATATTCAATTTACGTCGTTGCGAGGTTAATGTAAAATCGAGAATAAATTCTTTGTACCTGCTTCGTGCTCTAGTGGGCCTTTTACGTAATTTTTGAAAGTAATGTGCACCAATTTTGTTAACCGCAGGAGCTTTCCGGAACCTAGGAAACAATCCAGCGCGATTCTTTATTGCCCGTATCAATCGAAGAGTAAGGGAACCATAAACGAAAAACTACGTTTATGTAATAACATGGGGAGCCTAATACTCTTCATTCCGAAATAGAAAAAATCTGCTTCCTGCTATCGTGTATTTATTTACTTGCTTTCGAGGACCAATATTTTATATTCCCTTTTTGCCGCTGATTTTAGAGTATGGAATATGTCACAGTTTTAGAGGCATCTAAATCGGGAAATATTGATATATTAGGCATAAAAAAATAATTTGTTGGTATTTTGCGTTTTTTTTAGTACCGTGTCTCTTGTAAAAATGGAGATAAACGTTATGTTTAATTTTTTCATGCTAACTACTAATTACTTTTCACTTGACTGGCGTGTTTTGAATATTTTAAACTATTTCAATGTGGGCGAATCCGCCAAAAGGGGACTGCCGATTGTGAGTTCTCTCGTCCCATGACCTCTGCGACAGTTACTTTAACGCTGTCACTTGAATTGTACGGAAATTGTTCCACATGATTCCTAATGTTGCTATGGTGAGAAATCTGAGACATTGATTTTGGTGACTTAACTAACAGGAAGCACTTTGTCGAAATTTGGGTGATCAGGGTTCGTCGAATAGATAATGAAAAACGAAGGTTTGTTTTCACAGCGAATCTCTTGAACTAATGGATGTATTCTTGAAATTATTTTTCCTCGAAATTCCATGCCGCCGGCCAAAGAGTTCAAATTTAGTCACATATTCCCAGTGATGTCCCCTCTTACATATTTGCATTTTGGAAATAGGAAAAAGTCGCAGGGGGCGAGATCTGGCGAATTAGGAGGATGATTAAGAATGGTGATTGAATTTTTGGCCAAAAACTGACCAACAATCAATGCTGAATGTGCGGGTGCATTGTTATGGTGAAGGATCCATCTATCG
This sequence comes from Hetaerina titia, assembly GCA_037158775.1. Taxonomy (NCBI): domain Eukaryota; kingdom Metazoa; phylum Arthropoda; class Insecta; order Odonata; family Calopterygidae; genus Hetaerina; species Hetaerina titia. The sequence goes on along the minus strand of CM073769.1, from coordinate 85,290,288 downwards.
CCTTGAGTCAAATTTGACCGCACAAGATGTTTCAAACGCTTGAGAACTGCAAGGTAGAACTCCGCATTTACGGTAAGGACAAGGGACCGCACACGATCAATGTTGAAGTCAACACGGGTGGTCAGAGGTCGTCCCGGCCTTGCATCATTCGTGGCGTCTTGTCGGCCATCTTTGAAACGCTCCATCCTCTTGAAAACGGATGTTTTCTTCAGAGCATTATCACCGTAAACAGCTGTCAACATTTCAGTAATTTCTTGATAACTTTCACCGCACTTCGCCAAAAAACTTAATGTTGATTCCTTGCTCAATGATTTTGTCAGTTTCCATTGTCGACAAACAGTAAAACCAAGGACAACAGAAACTTACATGTCTGGGACTAAACGCAAAGATCGACGATCCGCCAAGCACAGACGTCTCATTGAGTCTCAGGCAACTAGCGCCGCAAGTGGGCGAGGCTATCATGTTTACACACGTTAACTTATCTTATCCTTGTAGGTTAATTAAGACAATTGAAATTAAGTGTTCTCAATGAATTCGATGATTTCAGGCTCTACTTTATGAATGTCCATATTCACTGAATAAGTGAATTTTATATTTTTTCACAAAAACTGCTATGCGTAAAAACCGATATTTGCTTGATGAAGTTTTTGCGTAAAGATGCAAAGTTTTCTTATTCAGTGATTATAGCGCTCTAATTTAAAATGGTTCATTTTCGCTCTACACACACATTAGTTAGAACGGTTGAACCCATTCAAGGGAAATGATGCCGGCACGTTTCAATGCCTTCGATATGCCGCAGCCTTTCGCACCGCTCTAATTCCAGAGAGACGTCCGCGTGTTTTCAGCAAAAAGAATTGCGTTCACGCCGACTTGAAACTCCTCTGAGTAGGCCAATGTGTGTGTTTCCGCTCCTCGATCGTACTTTCGTCCTCGCTTTCAACGAATCGGGACCAACTGAAGCGCCCTTGTCTGTCCACACAGTTCACTCGTCATTAACCCCCCCCCCCCCCGCCCTCCCCAATTCCCGTCAGCGGTACACGGGCACGAACGCACGTTTGCACACGCACGAACGCGCGCGGACGGAAGCACTCGAAGGCAAACAATGGACGGAATTGCTTCAGCGGCGGGGGAAGACTGAGCCCTTTGCGGGAAATGGCGTCCGCCGCCTCCGACGCACGGGTGCCCCTGTAGCGGGGAGAGAAAAGGGGGGGTGGAGTGGAGGAAATAGTGCCCATGTGTTCTTCGTATGCACCTTTTAACCGCCCCCTTCGTCGAACGCCCTTCCGAAACTCAAACACCGCTCGCCACTGCCCCGCCCTCACACTCTCCCCGCTCCACCGACGGCGCATTCCTTTCCCTAGTGCCCCTTGCCTCCACGTCCCCATTCTCGTCGTCATTGGGTTAGGATAGCAAGGTAGAGGAATGAAAGATGATGTGGTGGCATAAGGATCTGAAAGAGGGAAATTGGCGGGTTCCTTTTAACAGGTTCAGATGGGGAGGAAGTCGGCCACTAAACTTCTCGACGTTCTCTCTTTTGCTCTCTCAATCGGACGACTGACGTGTTTCGCTATTGATTTGAAAAGACTGCGAAGTTCGCCCAATTGTCGGCGTCGCTGGGTGCGTTTCTCTTGAAGATTTTCTCGTGTGCTTTACGAGTAGCGAGTAAATTCTTCTTTGCGTCTGATAATTTGGAGTCCATTTTAATGGAGTTCCCATTAGAAAACAATTCGCGGTGGGTCTCGACGATTAAGGAAAATTAACCTGGACCAGTAAAAACCCTGTTAATGAATTAATGTCAAACAAATTTTTAAAAAAAATCGGAGTTTAATATCATTGGCCCGCTTGTCAAGGCAACATATGATACCGACATACGAGTCCTGGAGGGCATCTCACATAAATCCTGTTAATGACGGAATGTAATTATGTTAATAACCACAGCATCACTCAAATTCATACAATAATCTAGGAAGTTATTTGTTGCGTTTGCGGTATTATTTTAGATATAGTATTTTGAAATGTACCTTTTTGAAATGGGCACGATTATAAACTTTTAGACAGACGGGCAATTAAAAATGGATCTCGTGATGGCCTGTTTTAGAGAATCATATTCATTTGCGAATGAAGTGAGATTTATTCGTCATGCCCTCTCCCATGGTGCACTACTACGAATGAGGTCCTCGTCAGAAGTAATACTGTCGCTCTTTCGAATCTATACTCACTACAGGCCCACACTTTAAATGGGTAGTGTCTCGTAACGTTTTTTACATTAGTATCTAAAATTAGTGTCGGAGATGACACATAGAGCTTCTGTAGGTTGCGAAGATTTTGCAGAGGTTCTCCGTAAGTTTATGCCTACATTCGATTTATGCACACTTTGTTCAAATTGAATTTTACTTGCGGTCATTTAATCACGTCTTTCGTGGAGCGTGTAATAAATGATTTTTTAGAAACGTGATTTGGTAAAGTTATTCTCGTAAAACGTGTAATTTTGTGGCAGACTTGACTGTGTAAGGAAGTTTTCACAAACTTAATGTCGACCGTAGCCGGGTAATTTTTTCTCATAGTTCTCCTCAGTCCGCAGGTCTCTGGACTCTCATTTGTCTATTTACTTTTAGGACGGATTGTGGCCTGCCTTGCCGTTTTACACCAGCAATTTTAAAAAGTTAGGCGCATCCAGATGAGTGTATCTCCCAACCTCCGAATCCACAACCCCGCCACCCGCCGTCGTATAATTCCTCCTTTTCTCAGTGTCCTTCCACGCAGTCCCGACTCCCGCCCCTCGTTCCCCCTCCTATTTTCCAAAAATAATCTCCCCCAAACATCATCATCCCTTGGCCGAGACGTTTCCCATTCCTTCTAGTCTGTCCACCGAATTCTAGACTGACTGGCTTTCCTTCCGAATTTTTAATGTGCGCCTTGTAGTATTCACTCTCTCTTTTGCTCTCTTCCTATTCTTCTTCGCTTTTTATATGTTCACTTAAATTCACCGTTGAATATCTCTTGGTTCCCTTTTCATTGTCTGAAGTCCGAAGTCTTGAATCTCCTTGAAGATCATTCGTTAATCCAAGTTTGTGTTAATCCCTTCCTTTACGATTTACTTATTCCCTAATTATCATTTGGCTTTCTACCCGTGTCCTCAGATTTCTCACGTTTATATGACCGATTCGTAATGTCAGTCTTCAATCTTTACCCCCGATTTGTCATGTCCTAGAATATATTTTGGTGACCCTTCCAATTTGATAATTGAAAATTCTCTTGTCTTCTTAAAATATTGCGACAAAATTTCTTTAGTTCACAGTCGATTGGCTTCTGTCTATTCCAGTTTTTTCTATCGGATCCATGTTCTAACAGCCTCTTATCCTAACATAGGAGCTTCATCCCCCGTATTACATTATGTTTCATATATTTATAGCCATTTATTTATCAGATCGCGACCTTAGTCTTATAATCACTAATAAATTCTTATCATAGGATTCACCCTATACACTCATTTCTCTTTGGGTATGTATGTGTTCCTTAATCAATTTATTATTTAATCATACGCTCTATATAGCATGCCCTGCCATGATTAATACAAACACACCAATAAATATTTATATTTGATTAATACTTCTTTGCTCTGATATGGAGCGTAGCTATCTATGTACGGCACGGAAACGTGGTCGCTGAAGCAGGAGGATAGACGTAGATTGGAGGCTTTTGAAATGTGGGTGTGGGGAAGAATGGAGAAGGTGAAATGGACCGATAGGAAAACAAATGAGGAAGTACTGGACATTGTGGGTGAGGAGAGGGGTTTGTTGAGAGAAATCCTATGGAGGCAGGAAAAATGAATGAAAGGCGTATTGAGCGGCAATAGTGTAATGTTGAAGAAGGTAATAGAGGGGAGACTGTTGGGCAAGCGAGGAAAGGGCAGGAACAGGATAGGGATGTTGGACGGGATGAAGGGAGGAAAGAAGTACACAGAGATGAAGAGGGACCTGATGTAAATTAGGTTGCTAGATTGAGTTTTGTTTGGAGTTACAAAATGTTTATTTGATAGTTGTGTCCATCCAAAAACCTACCTTAACCGGTAGATTACCTAAAAAAATACTTCTTTGCGCGGAAAAAATCTTTCGTTCCCGTAAATCGCGTAGAAAATACTAAACTTAAAAATTAACAAGGCGCAGGATTTTCTAGAGCCATGATGACTCTTCGCTGTGAAATATTCCCAGTAATTGCTTCAATTTCTTTCTAGCAGATGTGCACCTGTTGTTTCCTTCCGATTAAACACGTTTTTGAAATAAAGTTCCCGCTCCGTAAGTGCCATACGGTGTTCCTGCGCTCCCCCCTCCTTCCATTTCGTTCACAATGTGCTGGAGTTTCTGTTAATTGGTATTTGGATCTCCCTCGCGTAATCTCATATTTTTCATATCCTTTCTGGGAATAAGATCTCATTTAATTGGCTTAATACCCTTGTCGGTAATTATTCAACGTCGGATTTAGGCCGCTTGGTTGATGTGCCATACGTTTGACGCGATTATGATGGTTCCGTTAGCTCATCAGTCTCATGCGTTCTGGGTTGAAAACGCTGCGGTAAGTCCTCTCTTCTCCTGAAAAGTTGCAGATACTCGTACTAATTTTATTTTAAAATATTTTAAATGTAAATTTCATGTAAAGGTAAGCATGGAATCCATTTCATTTAGGTAATAAAGTCAGAGTTAATGCTATCCAATTCCCGTCTTAGCAACCCACTATTCCCTTCAATGTCATTATTCCGATTGGAGTCAATGGAATATTTGGATGAAAAAAGACTTTATTATAATAAACACATTCGTAATCCTTGCTGTAAAATAGTACTTACCAATGGGCATGACTTTATTCAATTGAAACGTTTAGAACCCACTTCACTCGATCCGTTGTGGTAGTTTCGTGACCCTGGTTGAATACGTACTAATTTTGTGGTCCACCCACTTCCCATTTTCGTCTTTGATGGAATTGAGAGGTGTAGGCATAGGCACAAAGGTTATGGCTACAAAGAGTGAGAACGAGGCCACCGATGATTTTCGAGGACGAGAACTAATCGTGCCGTGAGAGGAGACCAAATGGATGGATTGAAGTGCCGTTGGTAAACCGATGGCATTTGTTCGCTTCATTTCACACCCAAAGAGACATTATTCGCTTGAAGAAACTGTTTGTGCCCCGCGAAGCAAGATGGAAGGATAAATAGGCCCTGAGAAGAGAAGAAAAAAAAAGGCCCTGTCCTCTAGACATTTCCGTTATGTCCCTTCCCGTTTCCGCGCTAGTCTCAATGCTTTCACCAGGGTGACGGCGTCGCTCAGCGGAATTTTACTCAAGTGGCGAGTGGTTTTCAATTCGGCTATTTCCTTGAAGCTGTTCAACTGTTGAGCATTAAGGTCTATCCCTTTTTCTTGTCCGTAGATTTCGTAATGCACAATTCTCTGTAACTCCTCAGGGTCCAAAATGGTTTGTTTGGTTGAAATGTGAAATTTTTATTGCCAAAGTTTTGAAGTTGGTTTCCAAAGGTTTACGTCTTGCGTAGAAAATATGCTTAAAAGTACTTCAATGTCAATTCCAAAATGCATAGATCCCATCAGAAGATTTAAAAAATGTATCCAAAAATTTAGAGAAACGAATAGTTTGATTAGTCTTATGAAATGTGCATTACACCTCACTCTTAATTTTAGTTAGAGGAACAACTATTGATCAAAACAATTGTAACAAGTGCAGATAACTTAAAGGCGTTCTAACCTTCAATAAAATAATGTAAATAATACATAACTTTAATCTTTGAGTAATATAATTTGCCCTTGTTTCGATTAAATAGCTTTTAAAGGAATATGCCGAAATACATATTTCAGTTAAGTGTGTTTGATGTAAACTTGTCAAAAGATCACAAATTAAAATTATTTGTTGATCTGTGGTCACTATTAGCCTATTTAAATCCAATGAGAAAATGTTGGCTTCATAGTTAGCTGAGAAACGTATTCCCTAGCTCTTTCATGCCTAAATAAATGAAATATGAAGCGATCATTATGTATCATCATAGAAATTCTCTCTCTTTGGTAATTAGCTCTTTGGTAATAGCATGAGTCGAACAGACTTTTTGTTTTTTTTCTACCTCGAAATCCGTGTATGCAACCTCGGACTTTATAATATTGAAGTGGCACCTGGATGTCCGTCGCAGAGACATAGAACTCACACATTGGTTCGTTTGGCATGGCTTCTTTTTTCTCCGCGGGTAAACAAACAAAGTCCGAACGGAAATGGGGTATTTGGCGCATTCCAAATTTGCAATATTTAGATCTGGACTCTCAGCGGGTATACACTACAAATCCAGTGCTCCAGGGAGCATAACAAGGTTTCCAGTTCGGCCGAAGTCGGAAGTAAGAATGAATAGGAAGAATGAAGGGAAGGAAGCGGCCGATTGCGCAAGTATAGAAGGCGGTCATGGTCATCGGTCGAACGAATAATGCAGTTGATAAGCGTTGGAAGTGGCATTTTGTAGCCGCCGCAATGGACGTAATTTCCACGAACGCGTTGCGGGCGAGGAGGAGGTGATTCTTCCGGGGATGGCGGCATGAATATCATATGGATCCTGCCGTGTTAGTATTCATCTGTGCCAATTCTCTCTTCCCCGTTTTCTCGTCTGTTTTATTCCGCTGCTGTCCAAATTTCTCCGTTTTCGTACGAAATTCCCTCGCTCTTGTTAACCCACGTTAACAGGAAACGACGTAAAGCTCTTCCATTTTCCTCAAACTGTGGTGTTTTCCGTTCATCTCCCTACTCTAATTTTCACTCCTCTAGATTTTTTTATGACACAGGCATGATCAAGTTTTCATGGCTCTTTTCTTTTCAGTTTCTTTCCCTGCGCTCCTTCGGCTCGTTTGTTCCACGAGCGCCGCCCTCACTCGACTCGAAGGCGACGTGCATTTTGAGTCGCATTGCATTCTCCCTCTCAGAACTCCTTCCATCTTTAAAAAGTAACATATATTATTATTATTGATTCACCTCACGAATGTTCTTGGTCAGAAATTGGACAGTAAATGCAAAAGAGGAAAAGCTGAATGGCGAGTATTAGAAAGGAAAGATAAAAGGAGAGTGATGTAGGAATGGAATGACTTGAACAGATGTGTGCAGAAATACCCATTTACGTCTTTTCCAAATTATCGATTTTCCTTCACCCTTTTCAATTTTTTTTTTAAATTGTGTGAAGAACTCTTCCCAAATATTCATTGCATCGTTCTTCTGCCAGATGATGTTAAAAAAATTGCAATGACGTTATTTGTGTAAATAGTGTAATAATATTTGGGTGCAGGTCTGTAGTATGTAAAGGAATATGGAGTCAAATTTGCGGCAATACGAAGGAAGGGCGTAGCGTGAAGACATCATAATCAAGCATCGAGGTTTCGCCGAAACTTCCGATTTCAATCGCCTGGATATTACCATTCGTCCTGGTGTGTTGCAATTACGTACCCCTGTGTCATTCTTGGAAAAATATTAATTTCTTTTGGAATTTTTATTGGAATGCTAATAGAAGCATGGAAGCTTGGCACACGAGTAAAAGCGTGAAAGAAGAATCCGGTTTCGTAATTATTCAAGTGTTGGCACTAGCCTATTCGGTCTTCAACGTGGGGATACGCCACTGTCAGTCCAATTTCCTCAAAGCTAGTTGTTTAAAAAAATATGTGCGATTGAATCATCATGTTGCCTTGAAAACCGACAAAGGTGTACGGCATGAGATGGCGTTAAGACATCAGTTATTAAAGGAAAACTGGTGACTTGACCAGCATGTGTCATGGAAGTCAATCAGTGAGTATTCAGCGAATGCTTACAAGATTTGTGCCTGATTTTTCTCTTTTGTGATCGCTGCGCACGTGAAAAAGTTCTTTTGAATCGGATAGTTTTATTTCGGGTATGAATTCCTGTATGCGTGTAATGCATCGATAACTCCACCAGGTTCCAGGCACCCGATTGCAACATCGACTAGGAATTAAAAGTGTTCCCTGGAAGTCATTTCCCGTATTCCTTCCAGCACAAATTTCTCCAATTCCAGCGGCGAATAAGTAAAAATGACCTCAGCGCTTGCTTCTTAAATCATTGGGGCCTTGTTTCTCAATTCGCGGAATTCATGAGAATGTATCCGCGGCGAATACCTGAGAGGGGGGATTTATGTGTAAGGGGACTGGCGCTTGGATGCGAGGGCAAAGCGGAAGCTAAAGAGCGGAAGACGAGAACCGCAGGGCACAGGCGAGATGAAACAGCGACACTGATCCCTGCCGTCTCTTTCAGGAATTGAAGATATCATTCGTGACCTGCCTCCCACATCCCAGGGCCTCCGCCCCCGCATGGGATGGCTCGTTCCTCACTCGATTGCCGCTGACGGGTGGTGTGGGGGGGGGAGGGGCACGCCCTCCTCCTCCGCCACCCTCCGCCGTCTCCCCCACTAAGTTTGCCGCCCGCAGAAAACCATCCCGCCTCTCCACTCGGATCCATTTATTCCCTCACTCCTTTCCCGTAATCCTCGCAGAAATACTTTTGCCCTCATCCCCTTTTACTGGTCTCCCCCCCCTCATCCTGGAAACATTTCTCCCCGCTCGTGTTCATGCTTTCCCTAAGCTATGCTAATACCCAAACTCGAATGGAATCGCGTCGCATGTCAGTTGAAGGAGGATGGTGATGGTGGGGAAGGGTGGCGGATCCGCTTCACGCTCCCCACAGCGCCGTTTCATCACGCTGGGGAAATTGTTATTCGTTCGCCCCACCGGCACCCACCGCACGTCCTCCGATCCGCCGCCCTCGTCATCCGCGCCCGCTCTCAGTTAACCCCGGTGCGCTCTCTCTTCCTCGATGGGCGGTGGCGGCGGTGGAGCCCTACATTCGGGGCCGTGGTTTGCCGTTAACGGTGTTTTCGGTCATAACCGAAATTCAGGTGTCGCAAGGAAGAGTTTTGGCTCTGGACCTCGGTGTCGTAACTTGGTGGAGAGTAGGCATTTGGTGGAAACCGCTCATCCTCCGGTGATCGCGTTGGAGTTTGTGCTATAATTGCTCCTAAAGCTCCCAAACTTCGCAAGGTATTTAGGTCGTAAATCGTCTCAGAGTAAAAAATGATGTGTAGGTAATTACACAGCATTAATATGCGTGCCTACTTCCGTTTTTCTCTGTTTTGGATGTAGAAATATTTTTCTCTTTCACTCTTCGGCGTGTGCGTGCTAAATAGATCAGCTGAGAGTAAATAATCGTGTATGTAGATGTAAAATTGTTTTAATGTGTCTGATGTGCTTTTTTCCTTCACCAAACCCTGTAATTGCGTTCTCGAATAATTCGACGCTTGTGGGTTTTACGTGCCGCAAACACGTAGTTATCAGTAGGTACTTCAAAAGGAAGTCTTAAATCAGACATAATTTTGCATTGTCTTTGTTCTTCAGACTTCGTCCTCATTCAGATAATAAAAACAACTTTTTTCAACTACCCAAACAATAGAAGTAAACCATATTTATCCATTGCACGTGTTACTTTGTCCTAGAAAATTAATGTGGATTTCGTGGGATTTTCTCGGTAGTCATATTTTTTTCGATGAAAGCGTGGTTAATACATGTATCTCTTTCGAAATACGACGATCTTGTTGACATTTTAATGCATAACGACAAACTAAGACTCAATTAAGGTCAATGAACATAAGGCCATTGACGTCGATGAACGTAAAGAGTATCGTAAAGCCTATACATTTTTTCAATTGTGTTTTAGAGTCCTGGCCGGTTTGTCATTAAATCAGCTCAATCTTAATGTAAACCGAATATTTTGCTTCCGAATTTCGCTTCGGGTTGGACCTTGTAGTGGTTTGAGATTAGCTTTTCTTGCGTTAACGATGTTAATATGAAATCCAAACTTAAAGGTTAGTCCTCGGAGCACCTAAGATGCCAGTAGTGGGATCATGTATCGATAATCCCCTCCGTTACCCAGTAAGTTCAGTTCGGTAAACTTGGCATATGCAAGATATTTTACTGGTTCGGCTGTGCGTTGCGGTAAATGTGGTTACCTTCAGGTCAAAGTATTCATCAGTTTTATTCCCTTGCTCTTCCTAATCGTATACCTCTCACAAATATGTTTTAGTCTTTAGACGTTCCTTGTTTGCCAAATAGTTTTTCTTTTTTCAAATGTACGTCTCGCGAATTCTATTTTCACGCCATACGAGGAGGGTTAATCTCACACTCCCCGATCACGTTTTGTAAAGAGATTATCCCAAATATCTTTCTCTATCCATATACCACACGCACATGTTATGGCTCTAATGTTACCTAAGTTCGAGCATTAATTAAATTGAATGTAGCTAAGGATACTTTGTTACCGAGAAGCGGGTGTATTCCTCTGTTTACAGAATTATTATGGAATGGCGGTGCCTTTGGCAGCACGAGTTCAAAAACTGAAATTAACTTTTTGAGTTTCTCAAAGCGGGAATGTGCTATAATGTATTAAAAATAACATAATTAAAACATAATTCGATTATTTGCCCGAGACAGTCAAATATTGACAAATTCGTCTTGCCGCTGTGATGGATTCCCAAAAAAATTCGAATATAATTACGGCTATCGACAAATAGAAAATAAATTTGCTTGCACTTCATTGAAATTTGGCCGAAACATGGAAGGTCTAGATTAAGGCCTTAAAATACGGCATCAGTGTGACTGTTACAGGAAACTCACTAAAGAAAAGAATACTCGGAATCATTGAAAAATATTGTACTAAGGTATTGATCATGGCAGGAGAGGACTCGTTAGTCGACAAACGGAGGAAAAATATTTTGCAATCACTCTAATATAAGTACGCGTAGGAAGGAATTATTTGGCGGTGAAGTTAATGAGCCAGATTAATAGTTTGGTAAGATTGGGAGAGTTGAACTTCCGTGATAAAATTATTCTTAATTATTCAAAACAAAGTTGACTTGCTTGTGCTGGTATTAAGAATTCGACTCAGCTAATATTAATGGAATATTTTCATTAATCCTTGTCATGTAACGTCTCTAGCCGAATATAATTCTTATTTTTTTCCTCGGTTTAATCTACATTATAATTAATGTAGATTACCTTACACCTGAAATCCTTCTTAGAAATTACTCGCGGAATATGATGTAGGTGAAGGGCTTAAATTAAAACGAAAATACTTTATTTTGGCACTTGATATCGAGCCGGGCCGGGTTTTTATCGTCGCGTCCAAAAAGGTTGCGAACTTGTCACGCGTTTATTTGGGAGAATGATGAGCTCGTTTCATCCTTTGTACTCTTGTTTCGGGCACGCCTCCGCATAATTTGACCGTCTTTGTTATTATCATTAAGCCATAATGATTTTTCATTTCCCCGCGAGCCCCGATCCCGTTTAGTCACAGCTTCCCTTCCTTCATTTTTTTTACTTCCACAGCGCGCACGACCCGTGATAAATCTCTCTCTTTCATTTTAAAACTCGCACAGACCGCCCCGTTCGTTGCCTTTCACCCCGCCCCCACCCTATTCCATTCCCTCCCCAGCCCGCGGAAAAATTCTGCTGCAAGCAAAGGGCCGAGCAGGATCAGCGGCGGGAGTGGACTAGGGATACCGGCTCAACACACACGAGCGCTATGCCGCGCCTTTTTTTTGCACACCGGCTTTGCATTCCATTCCTTCTTTATCGCGGCTATTTTTTCCTCCCCCCCACTCCTGTTATTCTTTTTGCTCAACAGGGTTTGGGAAGGAAGAGTAAGGGGGAGGGAAGGTCGGGGAATTTTATTCGTCCGTCGCCTCCGTCCCCTCTGCCGCCGTCTCGTCGTTGGCCTGCTGACTTTCCGTTTTGGTAATTGGCCCATCCGGAACGGAGCAAAACGATTCCCTCGGTCGCTTTATTTAAAAGAGCGCCATGCACCCCCAACACACCCCCTCCAAACTGTCCCTGGTTTTTTTTTTTAACCTCGCGAAACCTATTCCGGTCTTTCTCTCTCTCTCTCTCTGTCTCACTAGTTCTTCTTTTCTAGCATTTCCTTCTGTTTTTTCCCTCTTTCACCCTTTCCCCGTCAGACGTACGCGGAAATTAGATCTATTAAATTAACCTTGCCCACCTCCGCTCCGAATGCTTTTAGTGGGATCACCTCAGTGCCCTCTTCCCCGCAGCCACCGGAACGCCCACCGCGCTAAGAATCCTCTCTCCCTCCACCTCTCTCCTCATCGCGGGTAGGCCCCATTTTCTTCAGCTCCTTCGTCAATCCTCTTCCTTCTCCATTCGTCCTTCGTTTCCCTCTGTAACCCCCCTTCCTTTCTCGTTCTCTCCCCTCGCCATCTTGAATTCCAAACCCTTTGAGACCCCATGCGAATTTCCGCCTCCCACTCTTCCCCTACACACCCCCACGGAGTGGACTTTCCCCCTCCTCTCCCCACTCTCCTCTTCCAACGTCTTCCACGAATCCCTTCGACGGATGATCTCGTCTCTGTCAAACGATTTCGGTCTCCGCGTTCTTGGGCTGGGATTCCTTAACAGTTAACCCAGTCGTCTTTTTCATGCGCTCGCTCCGCACCCTCATGAGATGTGAAAAGTAAATTTACTCCCGTGATTTATATTCGAATTTTATTGGTCACTCGTTCAATTCCGGAGGTCTATTTAATAGGATCGTGGTGGAAGCAAGGGATTTCTGACCTCTCGTTGAAATTGAGTAAGTTTCCTCGGGGGGGTTGGGGGGGGGGGGGGAGAGAGCGGTCCGTTGCCGAATCTAAAAGTTCATGCTTTTAGTGATGCACAACTTCGAGTTGTACGAGTTTCAATTATTCAAAAGACTCATTCGTCTCCCAGTTGGTATTTAAAAAACTTTCAGTCGAATTGCAATTCAAATGCACTAATTTAATTAATCATCTTCTTTTCTTCTTCCCTAATGGAGGCGACACACGACCTCGTTCCTGTGATTCGACTCTTATTGACCCATTTTGTCACTTGAAATTTTCTCACTTTCGCATTTTAATGTGATTTCTTTCAGAATGCTCTGTTATCATTTCTCAGTTCTTCGCTTATTTGACATACCATTATGACTGTTATTTGGGCGGAAGACACTTCAATAGAAATAATGTAGAATTGGCTGAGGAAGAAGGCTTTAATTACAAAGTCGTCAGTAACATCGGCGTTATGAAGTGACACCAGGGATACTTTCCGGTGTAGACCGTAAGATAGCGTTACGAGAATGCGGTAAAATTGCTAAAACCGGTCCATTTTATAGGCATCCTTGGCAATTTGGTGCCTTGATAAATTCCTCCTCCGAATTCCTGTAATTGAATTCCTCCTGTTATGGTAATTCCGTGGGAACTGCACGTACAGTTATAATGCGTAACGTGCTTAGGTAACGGCGAGTAGTCCCATATCCTCATGCCTGCTATATCAAGATGGTGATTTACGTTAATCCTCAGTTTTTAATGTGGTGGAACACTCTCTGCAATCTCGCTTTTGGATAGTCTCTTTTTCTGTCATCCATTCCTGTAGTCACTCGGTGACCATGATTTTTCAGAATGCTTTCAGCAAAGACCCCCGAAAGAACATTTTTTTTTTAAATCTCCCGTCTCAAGAGTCCTCTCCCGAGTCTGTTTCTCACTCCGCGTATCAGAACCTTTGTACCCGATGGAGAATTGTCGAGCGGGGCGTGCAAAATGCGGAAGGATGCGGGAAAGTTCACTGGACACAGAAAGAGAGAGAGAGAGAGAGAGAGAGAGAGAGTGGGAAAGAAAGCGAAAAAGAAGGGGGAGAAAGTGAGGAAAAGTTATTTTCGTTTTCCTTCGCTTCGGGCTCGCTCACCTCTTATCCGTAACCATTTTTCATTTCCCCTCCGTGTGACCCGAAGGGGGGGGAGGGAGGGAGGGAAATGATATTTTCCCCTTCGCTCGGCTGTGTGGAAACTCATAACGCGGAGAAAAAAGCGATTAGCCCGATAAGCGTGCCACCGCTGTATATATTTTTCTATATAGATCATTCTCCCAGTCCGGGCCCCTCATTCCCCTCCTTCCTCGTTCCCGCTACTAACTCATCGGTAGCACTGCGGAAGGCCTCCCCATTTTCCACCACCCCCTCCCTCGCGAGTTTCCACACGCCCACCCCGTCCCCCATTCGGGCTGTCAGTGACAGGAAAGGGATGCTTTTGAAACGGATATTAGTTAGACTCCCGTGTACCACTCCCGAGCCTTCTCCCTTCCAAGCCAATCCCTCGTTCCCCACGTTTTGAAACCTCGCCACCGCCCGCCCTCTCCTCTCCCTCACACACCCCCGCCCTTCGAACAAACACCCAACGAATCCGTTCATTCAGAGTCCCACCGCTCCCCCGCCCCTCTCGTTCATAACGCCGTCCCAACCGATTCCATCCATCCCGAATAACGCCCGAAGGGGACGGTGGAGAAATCGTCTTGTGGTGGGCAAGTTGGGGAGGATCGGGAGCGGGACAGAGTGCGGTGGGAGAGGTTTCGGTGACGCTCCGTGGGGTGGTGAACATGAGCCTAGCGGGGGATGAGTCTCACGGCGTGATTTTTGTTGGATTGGACCTGTGCACTGGAAGCGTGGCAATAAACATTGGGAAACCTGCGGAGAGAAAGGAGGAGGAGAGGATTGGGCGGTGGCTCGGCCGTTCCGTAGTGAATGGCATGGCGTTATTAAGCCTTTTAAAAGAAAGACGTGTTGGGAATGGTGAACATTCAGTTCATTATGTATTAGCGAAGGAATTTGACAAAGTACGGCTCTAATCTCCTCACATGGGAATTGATTTAACTTGATGTAGGGGTATATATAGCCGATTCGCAGGGTCAAGTGACATGAGGCGCTTTTGTTATTTTCAGGTGTTAAGGACAAAAAATGAAGTACTTGGATGTTTCCCTTAACTCAAAATATATTTTCGTGTTTGATTTTTTCCTTTGACTACCATTTTTACCTTGAACGGCATGTCTTCATTTTATAAGTATTTCACATTGAATTAGGTGAGGTATTTAAAAGAAATCGGCAATGGAAGTCTGATCAATTTTATTTAATAAATTAGGTATTCCCAAGTATCATTAATCATCGAAGTTAATTCATGTACCAAACGAGAACGTGTACAAAGTAACATGTGTTACTTTGGAGCAAAGGATAACTACCTAATGTTATTAGCTGTATATCTTGGGATTATCTTCGTATTGCTCTTGAAAAGATGGAAAGGATGATTATATGTTCTAGTGCGCAAAAATACTGGACGCAATGAAGTGGTCTGCGATGGGCGAATCCAAAACGTTTGGGCATTGTCTACTTAGCTTTGAAAGGCATTTTTGAAGTGCTGATTGCTTCCTGCCACGGTCCTGCTGTCTGAAAATATTTCCTAAAAAAAAAGAGAAACTTTGAAGAGAAGTGGAATGAATTTATGTTGCACACAAGCACAGGAACAGAAAGGTACCGTTATGACTTTAGGCCATGAGAGATTTACACGCCTAAATAGGATGTTGCAACAGAGTTGTCTGGATTAGACTCTCCATCATTAATTATCCATCTTATTTTGTCACTAGTTGTCATTTCATAGATTCAGAAATCGTTCACTTGAAATTATTAATGACAAATGTCTTAACACGTCCCCATCTCCATATTTCATATCAATTAGCTTCTGGGGCAATTTTCCCGCCAGTTACCGTAGGAGTTAGAATAGGTTCCTGTCATCGGATAGCATAAGACTCTATGACTTCTGCTCTGCCGATACCAATGCAGAATTTTCACTTTGAATTCGATACTATGAAGTTGTAATAATTAAGATGACTATTGGAAACCGATAGATAAAAATTCGGGAAATCTCGACGGGAACATTTTCCGTAATTTAACCCTGTTGGAAAACCGATTAATACAGAGCGGTGAAGGAAAGAGATATAAATTTCAATCATCGTCGCTACAAAAAAAATTCAGCATATTCAGAGAAGGGGATTGAGAGAGTGGTTGGGGTGAGGATGGTGGTCGGGAGCGAAGTGGAAGCCGAAGAAAGGGACAGTGCGGTGAAAGGGAAATAGGAAACGGGAGGGGAAGTACGGGAGAAAATTTTGAAGGGTGAATGGAGACACTGATTAATGCGTCTTTTCATTGCCGCCCCCTCTCCCTTTCCTCCTCTCGCCTCCGGTCGTACAGAGAGGGTCCCCTCAGTCACGCCCATCGCAGCCGAGAGGGAAAGGGGAATGACGAGGACGACTCTTGCCCGTGAGAGTTTCGGCCAGGGGACGACGGTGGAAGGAGCGCGCTAATGGGAGAAGCGAGTATGATGGGGGCGGGGCCGAGGGTCGCCGGCATGGGGGAAGAGGGAGGGGGCGGAAAGTTCGATCTGTGTGTATGGCGGTGGTGTTAGTAGTTTCCCACCGAGGGTTTAGGTGGCCCGGGGAGGGCGAGAGAATTGTTGCCGGCCGTTACTGCGATCAATGTCAATTTCCCCTCAGGATGAATTAGGGCGATGTCATGTCCAACTTAGTTTGCTTCCCATGCCTCTTGCTCCCAATTTCAGTGGTTCTAGGGAGGGAACCGGATCATTTTTTTAATCAATTGGATCAGTTATTTTATTTTTCCCTGTTGTCTCAACTGCCCGCTGGGGTGTGAAGGGCCGGGCCAACCCGTTTTAGCAGGGGACATCACGGATTTTGGACCTGTGATAACAGTCCCATCCTGTGTTTGCAAGCAAATATTTTGAGCGATTATTCCCCCTTATCTCTTGGGTATCCATTTAGTTTGCACTGAGGGTAACTGGAGTTTGAATGGCATCTACTTGTATCAAGAATCAGAAATGGTGCCATAAATTTTTATTTATAAAATGTGACAAGGCGGGAACATTACTTTCACCAAGTACGTGGTGTCAGAATTAAAAAAAAATTCTAGCATGAAGTAGAAATAAATGTGAAAATATCGGATGACGCTAACGTATAATACTTGCGCCAAAGTAATTACGGTAATTATTATGGTTCAGCAACTTTGTTGATATTGCTACGCCCGCATTGTGAATACTATGGTGAATGATCTTTGAGTCAATCACATCAGTACTTCTGTCTGGTCAATTGAATTCCCTGCATCAAGTTTTCTTGTTTGTTTTTTGTATCCGGAAAAATAAGGGAATATCAATGCCTGTATTTCCTCTTGTAACCACCGTGTTCAGTTTGGATTGGAAGAAGAAAGTAGAAGTTACTCCGGTTCTAATATCTTGTTATGTGCACACGTTCAGGGTAGGGAAACGGACCAGTTCATCTGTGTGTGTGTGTGTGTGTGCCGGCGGTGGTTTCCCAGAAAGTTCTCAAGCACGGAAAATCACGCAACTTAGGTAGAGCTGGGGGTGTCCCCAGGGGCAACGGCTTTCAACCCGAGACCCTCCGTCCTATTGCCGAACGCCCAGCCAACTAGGTTGCCACGCCCATATTTCCCCCTTTTATAACGAAATATGTGTGCCGTTATCGACATATTTCGCTGATCTATTCTCGCTTGTTAATAAAGCGATCATTTTGTCAATGTAATTTAATTGCCATTGGCATAATTTTTTGATTAACTGAAGTTCATTTTATCAGTTTCCGATTCAAATATGTAGCGTGAAGGTTTCCGTCAAAGTTTTATATTTTTTTCGGTGTACTCGTTAGTCAAATATTTGTGATATTTTCTTAAAAAAAATTGAGTGCAATTCTAGATGGAGTCTTATAATATCAATTGTCTAGTGGATTATTCATTTTGTGTTGTATTTTTTAGAAGTGAGAGGCAAAGTTATCGAAATGTATACATATATATTCGTTTTAAATTTTGTATTAAAATGTGTCGTAAATAAAAATGGAAAACGAGGTTTTATAATAAAGTTTTCTGCGAAAGGCGCTGGCTTTGAAGATTTATAAGAAATTTGGACTAATAAAATTATTTTCCAAAATTTTATCTTTATCCTTAAGAAATATATGCATGTGAAATCATCGGCAATCGAAAATGAATTTTATGATAATTTTTTTCGATAAAGGTAACCGCTCGTGATTGAATATTATCATGAATACATTGAACGATGGATGGATTTCGTTAATATGTAACGGTTGAAATAAAAACCAGCACAGAAAGGTGGAAACACTATTTATTAAACACGTGTACAAATTTTCGTTTTTCATGCACAATTAGGAAATTATGGGAGTCTCTGCTAACGATAATTTACCAGTACCTCGTGAATTGTGTGATTCTTGTACTCCGCGTGTTAGTTCTTAATAAAATTATTAGTACGATGCGAATTGTTTTACTTTATGTTGAATCGATTATATTTCTCATTTTAAGTTAATTTTAATTCGTATGAAAAGTATTTATCGAGCCAAATTTAACAATCCGTATAGCAGATGGTTATAATATTTTTATAGTATCCAGCCAGCAGGAAAAGGTGAGTGGGAATAAAATATGAGACCAACAACTGACATTAGCCACTCTTTTCCCTCCCTCATTTCGGTCAACGCCGTACCATCGGGGTTAAGTAGGTTTTGGGCCGATTGAATGTATAGTGACTTTCCATTATTTGGCACCTTCGATAAACAGGACCGAAAGTAATTGTTTTGTCAGCTAGGGTGCTTAAACACGAGGCTTCCCGATGCTCTATCTTGACCCTCAAGTTTCATTTCAGTTTAATCCACGGGACCGATAGCGGACCATTCCATTAGATGTATCAGCGGTAAGTGCCGGCAAAGGCGGGGGGGGTGTTTAATTTTAACTATGGCCGCGCTCGGGCCCCTGCATCCCGGGCCTGTTAAAGTATTTCCCCCGATCCGAAGTCATATTTCAAAAGGTCCGCGGCAGTCTTGTTGCTCCCTCTCCCCTTTATAAAGGGCGTAGTTGGCAGAAAATAGCATCATGGGAGGAGGGATGGGGCCCTATGGTGGGTGGGAGGGGAGGGAAGGGGGTGGTCGTGCGGGACTCTGCAGCCACCGGTCCGGGAGAGAAAGGGAGAGAGAAGAAGAAGAAGGGGATCTCCGCTGGGCTCGGCGCGAGGAGGAAGGCGGGTTAGAAGCGGACAGTTTCTCGGAGGGTAATGTTGGGTTTGCGAGAGAGCATGGGCGTAGAGGGTGGGCGTTGGGAGGGGGTTGGGGCAACGAAGGGGGAGAAGAAATGGTAAGGGACCGTCGGCGAATGTAGTTCCTGGTATGTGAACGTGTGTTCGGGTGTGGGGTGCACGTGTGTTCGTTTCGTTGAGCGTGATTCTCCGGCGTCGCCTCTTGCGTGTCGCGGCAGGAGGATGGGGTGGGCAGAGGGAGTGCAGCCGATGGGTGGGGACAGTCGCGTGGGGAGAGAGATGGAGACCGGGGAATCGGGAAAGGGTTTGGGCGAGTGAGGGAGAGAGAGAGAGAACCAGAAACGAGTTGGTGGGGCGGAAGGGCGGGATAAGCAAGGGTGTGTTGTCCATAAATGATTGCCTTCCAGCCGTCCTCCTCTCCCGACGCCACTCCTCGCCTCCAGTTTGCCGCATTCCCACCTTCCCGCACGCCGCCCGCCCCCGCACCGCTCGTCTGTGTGTACATATTCCTGCACCCCATCTCACCAAGTCCTTCCCACCCCTGCCCTCTCCTTCCTTCCCCTTTCCCCCACAAGGGTCTTTTCCTCGTTCCCCCTCTCTCCCCATATCTGCATCCGCACATCCGCCGTGTCCTGACCATTCATCCCGCCAGTTTTTACGTGGACGGGGAGTTTCATGGGGGAAGAGAGAGGAAGAGATGGTGAGGATTTGTACTGGGGAGGATGTGTGGGCGGAGGGCTGGCACGGGGGCGAAAAACGGGTGGGCACTTGGCGGTGGGGGTGGTGGTGGAGGGGGGGGTAGAGGGTCGGCTGCAAGACCGCAAAGAGGGGGAGCGAGTATTAGCGAAGGCAGACGCTCCTTGTAGTATTCCCCTTCACTTTGTTATCCACGTTATCATCTGCGCATTCGTCGTAGGAGGAAGGGGGCTCTTCTCCTCGCCTCTGTTTTGAGGCCGATTCCGCCAGTCTCCATATTGCTCCCTTCCTCGTGTTCTCTCTGAGGAGGACTTGTTTCGTCCCTCGTGGGCGTCTTGCAAGATGATTTGCATGGCCTCCCCGCTTAGATTTTCCATGAATTTGTAAAGTACATGCTTTCCCCATTCACTAGAGTTAGTGTCTTGTTGTAAATTTGGCTGTTTCGTCTTCATCGCGACGATAAGTGATACGCATTCCATTAAAGGAATTGTTTATTTTGCCTTGTCGTGGCGTCGTTGCGATAATCTTCTATCCCACTGTGTTAATCTCACATCCCTTCTCTCATCTCCATAACACAATCCGTATTTTTTTAAAGGAAAGGAACTATATTTTGAAACTGTAATTTACGAGATAAGTGGAAAATTTTCCTGGTTTAATGTATGCGAGTAATATCTTCAGATACTGCGTTTGGAAAAACTTGCAGGAGTGCATGGCATTAAAATTTATTGTTTACCGTCGCACACGTGCGAAAATGGTCGCTGTTGATATTTATTTCTGTTTATGCAGTTTGTGTGTTCATAACTTTAAAATCAATAACCGTTATTTGGCTAAATCAACACGTAGCCATTGCCTTCGGAATGCATGGAACACTTTTGTTTATGGCGACGAATTTATGACTCAAAATCTGACTTATTTCTTGGATTAATAGTATACATAGTGTGCTTTATTAATTAGCCTGCTACGGCATGCGGACTGACGTATAATAATGGAGCCCAGGTCCCCAAATCAGAGGGGCAGTGAAGCGGCGAATTCGCACAGTTTTTATTCCTACCTCGGAAGTTATTTTCACGCACGAGAGGCGGGGGATGACATTTCATCTGCGTTCATGAAGCGCGGGACGAGTAGGACAGAGAAAAATTAACCTTTTTTTCTTTCATTCCTCATGACGCCTTTTGATTCGAATCGCGCCGACGGGAGATATTATTTTTACCTTTTTTTCCTGTGTTTCTAAAAAAAATAGAAGGGGGAGACGGCACAGTCCGCGAACGGGCGCGGAAAATTCCCCGCAAACCGGCCGCGCTTTATTTAATTCCGGCGCTTGCCTCTCTCACTCGATACTATTCCACCCCGCAGGATTGCCTCCCGGAGCTATTCCGTGCAAATAAGCCCCCAAATCCTTCCCTGGCTCGAAAAGTATACCGTTCGTTTTCTTTTTCCGTGGCACTTTTTCATTCCCTCCACTCTTTTCTCCTCCTCCCACGTTATCGGTCGTGCAGTACGCTCCCGTCCGCGAGTCCCTCTTCTCCCACCCTCCTCCACCTCAACCTCCCCCGGCCCTTCCTCCATGTCCCTTCACAGAACTCCCCCGTCCGTCCAAAAGGGTTAGTGGCACTGGGTTCAGAGGCGTGCAGCAGCCATTGATCCGGAAAACAAACCGGTGCAATCGACTCCCACTCTCTCGAGCGCGTTACCCACCGGAGGTAGAGTTCATGTCCCGAGTTCGGGCATTGACGTACGTTGTCATTCCTGCTATCGAATATTCTCGAGGCATCGACTTTTCAATGAGAATGACATCGAATTCAGATCCCCAGAGACACACAGGAATTTACTCGCGACAGATAAGTTTGCGAGTAAACACAGTCATGCTATAGCGATCGTATCAACATTGAAAGCGGTTCTTCTTTTCTATATGTTTAAAACTATCATCAAGATATTTACGAGTGTACAATTTTAATGGTAGCTCAATCGAACTATTAACAATAAATGTTTTACTAAAAAAATCAAAATTAGGCTAATGCTTGGAACAAACATAAATAAATTGCATTAGTTGTGCCCCAGGTACTTACACAAAGTAGTTGGGAAATCGAGATAGTGGCATGGACTGATATACTTGCTCCTTACCGTAAGGACTCCGTTTCGAATCCCGTAGGTGGCAGGATTTTTCAGTGGTATTCCAATCCCTTCTTGGGATACTTCGTGGAGAGCACTTTAAGTGAGTACACCATCCATCGAATGGGATGTGAAACTGTGGATCACATTGGCGCCTATCTTTGAGAGTAGGACAGTGCCGACACGGAGTTTTCTCTCCTGCCTTCCTCCATTCCGTGAACATCTTACTCCTACCAAATTACCCAGCTATCGTTAACGGCGCAAAATGATCTTATCTGACGGTCGTTTTTCCTAATTACTAGCAATACAGTCGTGACTGATTGATTTCTATTGAATCAAATACCGAGCTACCGAATTCGGAAGGCAAATTGTGTCCACGAGTTCCAGCGTGCCATCTCACGATTCATGAATAGCTGCAAAGCTGACATGCATCTTTTGACAATTGAAATAATATGTCAATAATTTTCGAATGCTCATAGCAGGCGCAAATAAATATACACGCTGTTTAATAGATGAGAACGATTTCGTAGGATTACCGAGATATCCTTATTTCTGAGGATAAAGCAGCTTTAACAGGTGATCTTAGCGCTATAAAACGCTGGATATCTGAAAATTAGAATTAAACTTAAAAAAGTACGTAGTGATGAATTTTTGGAAAAAAAAGAGCAGCCCCCCCTGAACATCTTCTGCATCAGGAACACCGAATATGTGGACAAGATAACAAAAAATTAGGATTTATTGGAAGAGTATTTCATAAATGATGAAAAGCTTGACGAGAAACGTTATCTTTCACTGGTGAGGCCTCATTTAGAATATGCTGCTAGTGGATGGGGTCCTCATGAAGTTGGATAAATTGCAGAGTTGGATTGCGTATAGCTTAGAGGAGCTAAAATTTAAAAAAGTTGTAATGATAAACTTAGTAGCGTATCAAAAATATTTGAAGAGCTAGCCTGGAAATCACTCACGGAGCGAAGAATAAGTATCAGATTTAATCTCTTTCGTAAATTGGAAGGGTGTCTCTTTAGCACTGATGTTGAAAATGTGTTATTACCCCCATCGTACCACGGTAGGCGAGATCGTGCCAATGAAATAAGAGATATCAAATGGTGGCTTGCAGAGTTCTAATAAATGCTGAAAAGTAATCCCACTGACTCGGATGACGGCTAAGATGGCAGCTGCTCCTTCCAAGTGCCTCTCGACATCCACCGTAGTCGACGGTGACTTCAAATAAGTTTTGACAATGATAAAGGCTAAGTCCGAATTATAAATGGACACCTTCTCGAGTTTCTGTTAGCAATCGCAGTTAAGTATGTAATATCGTATCTGTATTCGAGTGGTGCTATTTGATAATATTTAAACAGTACTTCGATTCGTGAACGATTTCGTCGAAGGATTTAATTCTAGAAGATAAGTCCTGGAATACGCGTGAAGAGAAACAAATTGGTCAATTTCCTCATTACCTCGATCGTGATCATGCCAATAAAAGTATAGAGATTAACTGTCGAGTAGATAGATTTTTTAAGATGCCATTTTTTCCATGAACGATAAGGGATCAGAATGTTCGTAACATAGTCTGACCGCGGTAGGGGTAGAAATATTCAGCGTTAAAATTAATATCGTGTGTATTCATCCCCTGCCACCCACTTGAGCGGTGGCTTGCGGGGTACTGAATAGCACAAATACAAAATTATTGTGCATTGAAGTTGGACGTTGGAAAAGAAATACTAATAGTATGATGTGAAATGACACTGCTGTGTGACGCATCGCACTGCATAAAGGCTCAAACGTAGGCCCACGAAGAGAAATCGGATGTGTGCAACACTGCCCGGCCCTTCGGGGAAGGAAGTATCTCGGTCCCGATTGCCATTTCTGCTCCGGCGAGTGAACTGCCGCCACTTCGCTTCAATCCCCACCGCCCCTCGCCGCACAATTGGCCGACTCCGCGCTCGGCGGAAAAGTGCCCTTACCGTTTTTGTACGCGGGATGGAGGGAATTTCTCTTTCGAGCCTTTATTTTTTTTTAGGGGTTTAAAGGGGGCACAAAGGGGTAAAAGGACCTTGGGTGCTCTTTGCGAGTGGCGTTGTCGAGTGCTGCTTAACCGCGCCAACCGAAACGGCAAAAGGCACCGGCATCTGGCTGCGAATCAATCCTCTCCTCACGCCACACCCCCCCCCCCCGCGTTCATTTGCCACCCTCTCCCCCAACTCGTTTATCCCCTGCGGGTGGAGAGGGAAACCTCCCCCCCACCACCCCCAAACCCATGCGGTCTCTTTGTTTTGAAAATCTTAACTGTAGTGTGTAAGCTCAACTGCCACCTCTGGCCCGCCCCCATTCTATTCAATAATGCATGCCCCCCCCAACAGCAACGGTCGAAGGGGGATTCTCTTTTAAATAGGTTTTCTGGGAGAGCGACGCGCGTCGCACCTACGTGGTCGATGGGTTTTGCGGCATTTTACAACCCTCTTCCTCCCCCACTCCTTACCCTCCAGTTCCCCCCCCCCTATATATATATATATATATATATATATATATATATATATATATATATATATATATCTCAACCGCATTTGTATTCGAAATTCTCTTTGGTACTCAGACAAACAAAACGGAACGTTAAACTGCCGGGGCGAGTTGAGTCATGCGGCCGTAAAAAGCCAGCGCCCTTGTCTGGTCACTCGCTTCGAAAAAAAATGTATCGCGCGAGCCCCACAATACGATATACGTGCGCGCGCAACTTTTGGTTCGTTTCCTTCTCGCACTCCGGTCTCCCGTCATCGCCCCCCACACAACAGATCCTCGGAGTGAGAGCCCTTCTTCTTCTTCGCCGTGCTAAATCGCTTCTGTTGTGACGGTCGACTGTGGCTGCCGCTTCAGTCTCCTCCCATCCCCTCCCCGCCACTTGGAACCATCCGCCTCACTCACTTCCTTCCCCATCGCCACTTGTTCCTGTCGATTCTTGCAGGGAATGGGGATTGGGTTCTCTTCAGACTGCCGCTATTATTCTATATCTCCTCCCTCTCGTCGTCTTCAGTACGCCGCACGCAGTCTCCAAAATTGTTCCTGCCCTTCCTCTATCCACGCACCCTATCGATACACCCTCCTTTTCTTATTTTTCGTCTCTTTCAAATTTTATTTTCGTTACAAGCCCACCCATCCCTCCCCTTATTTCACTCCCTGCCCACCCTCGTGCGGTGTGGTAGTCTAGTGTGTGGTTGTGAGGGCGTTCGGTTACTGTTCATAGGCTCCCGGGTGATGCATCTGGACGTTCCAGCCGAGCCCCAGATGATGTGTGATTCTCTGGGTTTCCGGAACTTTCTGGTGAACCGCTGGCGGCGTGGAGGCGGAGGAGGGAAGTTCCCCCTTTCCCCACCTAAACATGTGAATTTCACCATCCTGCTTAGTACGAGGCGATCTCTACCCTCATCTATCAAAGGGGAGGGACCTTCGGGTTTTCTCCTCTACATTGCCCTGTGGCCATTTGGCTACTTTGGGTGGGATCATGGGACTAACCGAAACTCTAGTATTCACCGTTCGTTTTCACTCTTCTCCGCTAAACTAATCCACCGAAGCCCACTCTCCCTTTGGTCTTCTTCCTTCGCTATTATCTTGGGTGGAGAGGAAGCTGTGCGTTGGAGCTATATTTCGGGTTTGTAGTCTCAAAATATGGAAGCTATCTCGCGAATATTAACCGAGCAATTCCGCTAAAAGTAAACGGATTTTGTATTGAAAAATGTGCAATTCCTCTTCCAATTATAATTTTCAGTCGCACAGCATTGGAAGTTTTCTTTGCAGCGTAATTAATTAAATTATTCTGCCGTGCATTTTTAGCGAGGAGTGCGTGTTCGGAAATTCTTTTAAGTGAAAAAAAGGCAATTAATTGAAAAAAAACTTCCCCCGTGAGAATAAAAATTAAGAAAGGCTTATTTATGCTTACTGCTTAGCGTCTTTGATGCAATAATAGGCGCCGAAGGAAAAAGTATGCATGCATCTAATGAAAGGAACGAATGAAAGTAGGTTATGGGGGAAAATGCCCTTGCCAAAGCCTCAGTAGTGTTAAAAAAATAGGTACATATCGACGTTTTTTAAAAAATCAAACCACTTTGCTTTTCCACATAAACTCAAAGTGGTTTTATTTTTTAAAAAAACGTCAATGTGAAGATTTTCCACCAAGTTACGCCAGAATCTGTTTTATTTAGGTGCATATCGGATCTCGTTGTAATAGCTTGTTGTTATGTTATATGACAATAATAGACATATTTACTCTGCGTAAGTGATTTCAAACTGTATTAGAGATGTTGAATTTATTAAAACATTAACGAATGCCACTACGAACACCCCTCCACTTAGTGGAGATATATAGTACTTCTACAGACGAAATTCAGAACCCGGGTCTTCCCAGTAGAGCAGGCGAAGTTGCGACCCATTCATCATGTTATGCGGTATTATCGTAGCACTTAGCATTGGCTCTCAAAACAAGCAAATAAATGCACCGCAAATACATAAAATAAATACATATGGCTTTGAAATGCGTGAGCTTGAGATCACTTCCATGCCTCATTTCTCCTTAGTTATCAATCTGTGACTTCCAATCCGAACATGGGCATCGAGAGTTACAAGGATCTTAGGTAAGCGGCGCGTGATGAAAAATTCAGGGAGTGATTCCTCAGCACTTGGTAGCTCCTCCCAAGTAAAAAAAAAGCCTTCAATTAGACCAAGTAACGAGCGGCGTCCCGTTTTGAGTGTTATCCTTAAATTGGGTTGGGCAACAGATCCGATGGCGGTACTGGCCTGGGCGAGTGAGAGGGATGGGAAGCAATGAGGAAAACGAATGTGGGGGTGAGTGGTGTAGCCTTGTGGTTCGTTTCCGGCAACGTCCACTTCATCGGGGGGGAGGGGAAGGGGATTCACGCGATCCTTTCGCCCCTCCCCGACTTCCTCCCGCTCATTTCCCTCACCACTTCCCCATCGCGATTATAACCCCAGACTCGTTTATGACTGCGGGCTATTTCTGAGGAAGGATTGGTGGTTGGGAGCATAATTAGAATTTTCACCCCCAGTCCGACCCTCGGCGTTCGGCATATCCTCTCTTCTCCATCACTTGATTCCGTTCATAACCTTAAGACGTAATTTTTTTTGCCTTTTATTTCTTTAATTGTGCTCAAAATATAATTCTGGCTACTTTTTGAAAATAACTTAATAGTGACGATAGTTTAATCAGGAATTATACAAATTCATATGCGCCTTAAGTGAATACACGAGTTAGCATTTCGATTGTGCTCATGGACCCGGTGTTTCTGGAAAGTTTTGAGGCAAGATTTGGTAGATATTAAGGTAAAAGTACTTGTATAAATACATAAAAATATTTGTATTTTTGGTGTTAGGGTTTTTTAACGAATAAACAGAAAAATAATATTAGTTTGGTAACATTTGTCAGTAATCAGTATGTTTTAATTGTATTAGAGAACTTCGCGATATTTTATTGATATCTTTCCTACTACTTATTCTATCATGTAATTAACAATACGCCCGCTACTATTCTACCTTTGGTATTGACTTTTTTATATTGCTATAGCAGCGTGTTGGGAAACAATTAGTCGTTCATGGACGTTAACTTTGAAAGTCGCTGCACGTGAAAAAACTTCTGCTTACGTTGTATAAACAGAATGGCTTATAGAGTTACCAATACCTAATAATCAACTTTACACGGCTTTTTAAAGTAATGGTCTCTAGGTTTTTGGAGAAGACAATAGATTCGCAAGAATTGTGAGGATTTTCTGTACCTCACTGTTTTATCCTACCAATTTTCAAATTATCGAAATGGCTCTGGAAAAAAAATTGAACGGACGCATTCATGTTTTGTGGTGTGCTCCCAGAGATGTTCTCCCGTGAACTTTTGCATTCGCATTCTAAAATAGAAAATGCCATGGAGGATAATAAATGAGAGTTCCAACTCGTCGTTTCCCTCTTTTATTTTGGAATCTAACATTTATGGCAACGGTTACTCGGCAATGTATTATCCCCTGGTGTACTAACTCCTGCGAGAGGGCTGTTGTAATGAGGTGCAATAGGGGATTAAATATTATCCTCAAAAGTGAACCTGGGAAACCGGTGTACCGTGAGCTGCTCCTTTTTCGTTGGGGGAAAAGGTTTTTAATTATCTCGTTAATATTGGGATGAGATGGTTGCGCGATGGATTCAATTAGCCACGGGGAAGTAGGCCGCTCCAGAAACGTATTTCTCAACTTCTAGCTTCATTGTATCTAGATCCACCCTCCTTTTGTTCCATTTTACTGTCGTGTATTCTCTCTCAACTCAATTTACGGTTGGCTTGTCTACGTGAGGGAAATGGGTGACCGCCCAGGTCGGTATTGCACGATCTTTTTACTTGTGCGATCGAGAGGCATTTGCTGTAGATCGAAATTGAACGAGAAGTATCCCATTACGGCATTTGGGGGTTCACTGTCATCGAGTTATTCGAAACGATCACTTTCGCACGATGATTGGAATGTTTAAGAATACCACAGGAAAATCAAGTTGCCATAATAGAAATTCAAACTGGGAGCGTGGAACCGAATACCATAAGAGGCCATTGCAATAAATTTTGTGAATCCCGTCCTTAATTTTGCATTCATCTCCTGAGCTAGAGTAAGGTGATTAAGCCTCGTATCCGAAATTCATCGACTATCTCACCATCCATTTCTCTTCATAAGGGTGGCAACTCTTATTGAAAAGTAATTAAATAATTACTTGATAAGGAACATAAAAGAAGGGATGACCTTCAAGGGGAAGAACAAGGAAATAATACGTAGATAGATAATAAAGATGAAAGTAAGAATTAAGAGCCCTGAAGTAGTTGTCATTGGGAAGAAAAGTTTGGAGAGGGTGGCTGTGAAATAATATTCTGGTTAAAATACCGGTGAATCAATCAATGGAATAATCACTTACCTACATGTATTATATCCTGAACACATTTATTTTTTTTTAAATTTATATTGCGATGGAGCGTCTTGCTCTTCCGCATCCAAGTGTCGAGCACCCTGGTGTGATACGGATATCTCATACTTAACTGCATCTATGTGGTACCCTGCAAGACACCACTAGGGTGTGTGGCGGGGATGATGCAAAATCTGGTACGAAGACGTCAAGAATTAAGATTTTATTAATTGATATTCACTAATAAATTATTATTTTTTTATTAGGTAATCTACCGGTTAAGGTAGGTTTATGGATGGACACAACTATCAAATACATATTTTGTAACTCCAAACAAAACCCAATCCAGCAACCTAAACTACATCTCACTAATGAATACGGATATAAAATTATTAAAATAATAGAGATAACGTGGGTCGCGGTAGTCCAGGGGGTAGAGCGTTGGACTACTGACCGGAGGGCCCGGGTTCGATTCCACTCTGAGAACCTGCGGCTCCACCCAAATGTGATTTTTTGGGTACCAGATCTTCCTGGGAAACCATAACCGGATCATGGAAAGGAACTGGCCTCCCTGATGTGTGAATTTCACAAGCCGTCGGGCTTAGTAATGGGTGAACTCCACCGTCACCTACCAAACCGACCTTCGGGTTGATTACTGTGCTTTTTTTTTAAATAGAGATAACGTTAACTAAGGTACATTCACTACGGTATCGAAGTGTGAAATATTTCTCTAGGGATGCGATACGACCTGTTAGTAACATGGATAATAACATGAGGTTAGGTAAAATAATGACGACATACTAGCCTACTTGGAATGGAAAAAAGAAAAGCAATGCACACTTCACCCCATCACGGTCGGATACAGTTACTCTGATCCCTTATCGTTCGTGGGGAGATACTGAGGGCCAGCGTGAACTCTCGGGGATGGCAAGCTTTTTCGATGGAGTCTCAGTCGCCTTCTTTGGTGCCCTGAGGATGACACGTAATCCAGATGGGACATTAAATTTGGGTCCTGAGTGCCTTTCATTAGTAGTAAATTAATTCCTACTCCAGGTTTACCCTAACTCTTCTTTAACTCTCGGCATCTTACCAACTCCCAATTTACCCTCTTCCCCAATTCTAAATGGCGCAATCGAAGAGCTTGGTTAAGAGCCCCTCGCCGTCCTTCCCCCGACAATCACCACACCCACTCAAATATTTAGCAATAGTCGTCCCACTTACGGCACCACTCTGGTGACTAAACCGCCAAAGTTTGAGTGTTCCGGTTCCAAAATGCTGATTCGATCTCAGGAATTCATGTTTTCGTGAGATAATGTCATAATTTATTTCAATCTTCCCCGAGAAGACCCACGGCAGCGATGCTTCTCTCTCTCTCTCTCGGGTGTTAACTTATTTCCCCGTGGCGAGGACTTGCAGCGCAATTTTCCTAGTTTATATAATTATTTCTGCGCTCTTATTTTCTCCTCATATCTCTCCATTCAAGCTATTATCTTCCGTGGGCAAGATGGGGAGGTGAAACCAGTGGACCTTGGACTGATGGATCTTGGACTAGG
This sequence comes from Hetaerina titia, assembly GCA_037158775.1. Classification (NCBI taxonomy): domain Eukaryota; kingdom Metazoa; phylum Arthropoda; class Insecta; order Odonata; family Calopterygidae; genus Hetaerina; species Hetaerina titia. The sequence continues at coordinate 85,260,007 of CM073769.1, read as the reverse complement.
ATATACGTGTACCTTTTTGCACGAGCAACGCTTCATTGAGTTCTCGGGGATATGAAACTGTGGTTTAAATTATTTTGGGAATTTGAAACATTCCAACCGTTTGTAATTTCTTCCGATACCCTTTCCCAGGCGGATATGAAAACTTAATTCGCGCGGTTCCCTTACCTTGAGGGGATTATGTTGTAGTGGAGTTCGAGGTTATTTCGTGTGTATCCACGGACTCTGCTCCATAGTCTGCCTCATTGTTCTCATTTTCCTCCAGCTCTTACCTACCCAACACCGGTCAGATCCCCACTCTTGATCAACTAAGTTCCCACCTCTTTCACCTTCCTTTCCTCGTCTCACGTTCTATTACGCTTTCGGAACCCAATTTCTCTCCCGAAACCTTTTTTCCACCCCCTAAACGGTCCACCCAACGTATCCGGGCACAAAATATTCCTGTCTCCGTAACTTAACCCGCCCTCGCTCTCCCACGTTCGACAGCCCCTTCTCCCCTCTTAGGCCATCCCATCCCTTCATTCTCTCTCTCTCTTCCCCCTCCACACCCCTCCCAGTTCAGCATTCGAGGTAAATATATCTCTTCTCTTTTCCGTCCTGCGACCCTCCCTCTCTTTCACACTGGGCGGCGGGTAAGGGTAGGCTCGTGGCCGATCCCCAATCACAGAACCGGCGAGCACGCACGCCCATACGACTGAGACCTCATCACACGCACGTGCGTGTTCACGCCCCCACCCCTACATTCCCGTGCCCCAAACCCTCCCCCGCTTTACCTCCCCCACCTCTTCCCTCTTAACCGTCTCTGTTCCCCAGACGGTCGTCCCCCGTTTATTTCAAGGAGCCGAAATCGCAAAGGGGGGAGGAGAGGATGGGAGGGGTGAGAGGAGGAGATGAAGGTGGGGTGGAAGTTAAGTCTTTACCCCCCCCCTCCACCTCCTTTACCCACCCGCTTGATGAATATTTTATGGAAAGGGGAACGAGCGATACGTCTCTTGCCGGGGATGTGAGTTTGCGAGCGCTTTGGGTTTGTATTCCCAGGTCATACTTTTATCGTGGTGGTTGGTTGTTATCCGTCTTGTCCCATGTCAGTGCCATGCCGTTAACGCCCCTGATGTCGTCTCCGAGCGATCCACGTCATTGCGTTTATCGGCCGTGTGTAGAGATTTAGGTGAATTTATGTGCCTCTTGTCCATTTCGTCGATTTTCCTAGTGAATCCTCCCAAAGGCCCTGAGGTTATCGTACCGTATCCGTAAAATGCCGTTATCTCTGTTGTATAAATGTCATCGTTTTTTTTTAATTTCCAGTGTTTGTCAGCGTATGTTGCTTCGAAACTATTTTTCATATGCTTGTCGATGCGAACGGTAAATTATTCAGAGTATTCAAATAAATAAGCGTGCACATTTCATTACTTGTCGATAAGCTCCGGCGTTGTTGCCTTTTTTTATTGATTTTTATTGATTCGATGTAAAATGTATTAGACTTGGCTCTGAATAAGTCGTTTGCTCTTACATGGAGAGGATATTATTCAATTGTCAATGAAAACTGTTAATGCTAATTTCAAAAGGCGGGTATGGCGATAGTTGTAATTATTTGACACGATTTAATCAAATGCTTATTTTTTTTTAGCTATACCGGAAAAATTCATCTTGTCGGGTGTAGTTATGAGTGCAATAGGATAGGCAAAGTAGATTAATCAAAGGATATACCTTTTGAATAGGAGATCTTAGAGAGAGATAATCTAAATACTATTAAGGCAGTGTACCTCTCCTCTTATTGCGGGATGCGAAAATGGTGAATCGGGTAGAGGAAATTTCGAAATTTATATTTTGAGATCAGTACTATCGTGTCGTCCACTCTTCCTTTAAAAAATCTGATTTTACCGCTCGAAATTTTGGTCAAAGTTACTTATGAGATCTAGAGATTTCTGCGAAATCAGAGCTGATTTCAGCCTCAAAACCTCAGATTTAATTTAGCATTTCAAAAAGTTTGAGTCAGTGGTCAATCTCAGTTTTGTAGTGGACAACGCCGTGAACTTATCGACCATAAGGGCAATCTTTGCGGTATTTAGTGGAGTTGAGAACTAGAACAGAAGTTTCTGTTGAAACTGCTTATGCAATTTGATTAAAAGACTTTCCAGGTGTTTTGTGTGGAAAATAAAATCTAAAATTCACAGGTTATTTCTGTGCTCTTTAGATGTTTGGTTGTATTTATAACTCAGTTCCTAGTACATGCTTGTAATTAGTTTTGTTTACGGTGTATTTTCGATGTTAGTTGCTTGTTTCGATTCCAAAATAACATGTGATTACAAGGTGGCGGACGTTACTAACCTTCCTGAAATTTTAACTAAAGCCAAGTCGACTTATTACCAGGACTTGCCTACAGTATCCCACTGGCTTAATCTTTCTTAACTTTTATTATTTAATTTTCCTAAGAGTTGACTTTTATTAAAAAAATACTTAAAAAACGCACGAAAAACACATTTTTTATTGTGAGTGTAGTGCTAATTTTAATACAATCATTTCCATTCAAATACACTCTTTCAGCTATAATTATGTTTACCTCTGAGCATATAGCTAATAACGATTTTCGAGTTAACACGTTAAGTTGATGCTTAGCTTAGGGTTATGCTAACTTTTAACATAACCCCGTTCATTTTTCTATAGTTCTTTGACACGACACGTTTATTTGAACAGAAAAAAACTTTACGTTAAACGTGGCCCTTTAAAAGTTGATTGGTCGAATGAAAGGGGAGTCAAAAGAATAATTTTACGATGATGCCAATGCCAGTTAAAAGGAGAAAAAAATAAGAAGACTTAGACCTTAAAATTATTTGGAGTGGTGTAATCGTTCGTCAGTTTCTATAATGATTCATTATTTCTTTGAGTAATTGAGTTAGTTTTTTATACACTTTTTCGCCGGAGTAAAAACATAGTTTAGTAAATTAACCAGAGGATTAAATTGAAAGTTAATCCATAATTAACTTAGTTTAGATGGATTGAATTATATCTGGTTTAACTTTTGACCCAACGCAGCTGAAATTATAAAGAAATATATTTAATTGAATTAACGTTCAAAGGTTTATTTTTCCAAGTTCTCCACTTCGATTGAGGCGATCGCTTCATCAGTATTCACCTACTTATTGATCTTCCTTCTACCACGGGGTTTATATCACGTGGCTATTAGAGTTTTAGCCAGTTCCCCATTATGCGGGTATATATAGTTTGTGCAGTGCTTTTAGCCCTCCAGAGCGAAAGTCTTATGCTTTGAGGCATAGTTATTTCTTTCCTCCCTTTTCTCATTTATTTTTTGCATTCATACTGTAGATCAATCATAACTCGATCCATTTCCATATTTTTCATCTGTGTATCTTTTGTTAGTCTGTCTCAGATACTTATCAAACTCCTAAGGGCAGGTCATTGTTTCCGATAACCTCGTTCCATTTTTTATTCTTATGTATTTTTCTGTTGTGCCGAGTAACTTAGAAGGAAAAAAATCTTCTATTCTCACTGATACTCCAATTTATGTCATTTTTCAATAAAATGTCAGTGTATCTTATTTCTTTCTTAATTACAGTCTTATGTTTGAATTCCAGTCCAACGTCTCGTAACACTCCTGTTTTATTTCATATTTAGCCACTCTCTCTGGCACAACTTCTTAATTCCGTGCGTTTTAAATGGCTATCGTTTAGTGCGCCGTTGGAACGTGTAGTGTCAAATTAAATAATATTCATTCAGCATCATCACAAGTAATTTTTTATTTTAATGATAGGTTAATGCATTTGTGGAAGTGTATTCCCCTATGTTTAAGGTATATGTGATAGTTTGCGGACGTATCGACTATTAAATGTAAATTCTGTTACGATTGTCCCCCCTAATGTGATACCATAGTTAATATGTCAAGTGTCTCATTTTAGTAAAGGTGATGTCTCCTTATGCTCTTCGTATTTTACGTGTTGCAAATATACCACCTCGTATTCTAATGTATTTAAAAATATTACCTAGGAATGATTTCAATAACGCATTGTAATACTTTTGTGTACAATGTCGTACTTTTCGTCTAGATATAGCTTTTCCTCATAAAGTATTTCCTCGTAAAGTGCTTATACTTAAGTTTGAGTAATGGAATCTTTGATATCGACCTTTCTGCTCCTTTCTTCGAGTTTGTTCTAGATAATTCAGCTTTTTCTTCGCGTACAAGTTTGTATTAATAGTTAGGATGATGACTGCTGTAGCTGATACGTAGTCATTCATTCACTTTTCAGTGCTCGCACGAAGATGTTCCACGTTAACCATTTAAAGATATAGGTTTAGGTAATTCCATATCATAGAACCCAAAACAGAATAGTTCATTGGTCCTTTACTTTCGGCAGCAATCAAAAGTTGCCTTAGGGCCAATGAAAACTATAGGTCTTCAATTATTCTTATCTCGCTTTAATGATCAGCATTAATTACGTATTTTTGATTGTGTTAAGGAGAAGGGTGTGGGAATTAATTATTGAAATGTCTAGGAAGTAAATATTTCCTGCCATAAAGGAATCTGTTTGATAAAAGTACCCGTCAGCACAGTTCAGATGAATACGTATGTGTATTTGGCCTTGTTGAAAGAGTCGCTCGGGGAAACCAAGAAAAATAGTTTAAAATAAGCAGTTAACGTCTCAACTTTTCTCATCCCCGTCATGAAAGCGGTGTAAACATTTAATTAACAACAGTGTTTCCTAACAATATTCAGCCGATTACCATGGTTTCATGATGATATCCTTCTATTTTTCTCCATCGTACCCAAGAGAACCAATGATCAATTCACCGGATGTGAAGTAGTACCAGCTTACTTTCCAAATTATCTACCCTGGGTGTTTATATTTCTTAATACCTGATTTCTCTAAGTTGTACTTCATCATATCTATAGTGCATTGATCTCACTATATCCCGAGTGGCTTTAGATTCTAATTATTTCTCTCACGTAATTTAGTACGTAGCAATTGAAACGTGAAACACCTTGAAAGTTTTTAATGATCACTTTGCATTCGGTCAGTGTGTTTTTCACACAATTTTCATTGTATCGATCGAATTTTAGGCACGTTGCTATTTTCACTGCAAAAATGGCGCAGCGTTGGTAAATCGTGTTTAGCAGATCAAAATTGAGTGAATATTAACTTGAGTATTCATTGAACAATCACGAGGTGATTATTGTCGTCCTTGAAATTCTGATAGCCGTGAGGATATTTACTCATAACTTAATCTTAATAATGAATCGTAATTTAGAATCCTGAAACAGATCTCCCCTGTGGCCATTAGGTACGTCCTGCCCCGTTTGTTTTATTCTGTTACTTAGCAGGTGGCGAACAAATCCACATGGGTTTCAGATGTATGTTTCAGATGACGTATACCAAAATTACGGCCCTTGCATATTCAAATGTAAAATTGAATATGCATGCGGAATGAATTCATGATTGGTAAACTCTCGAATTCGTGAATCTTTGGTCCATCGTCCGTTTCGATGCGAAGTGTTCCCGTCAGGTTTGAATTGCTAAACTAAGTCCATATTTTGTCGCTTAGTATTTGTAGCGACTGTGTAGTGATCTTTTTACTTCGTGGCTGCCCTGGATGCCCGGCCGCCTGCACTTTTCCGCTTCCCTGAACTGTAATTTCGCCAGCATTCCTTGGAATATTATTTGATGCGATCTCACTTACTAGACGGAATCTCTAGATTCTCCAGCCTGGTGCAGGAGTAACATTATACTATATATTGGTAGATTTTCCCGAGAGGGGAATCCGCGTCTAGAATTTCGTTTCTCGAAACTTCTTATCCTATATTCTACATCCATCCATCTCGCGGATGTTTTTCCGCTTAGCTGCACAGGCAAAGGCAATTTTAAGATGTAAGCTCATAATGAGGTGCTATGAGGTTTGCTGAAGTTTTGGAGACCTCTCTTGAATTTGAACGTAAGCATAAGAAAATTTTCTTGTAATGTCGGTTTTGTAGTCTCCAGCAGAAATGTAGTGAGATGTCTCAGGCGAAATATAGTGGAATAGAGTTCTCGTAAAAATTACGGCCGTGATGCCATAAATCTTCCAGTTTATTATTTTAGTCTAATCTCTTTTAGTTCATTGATGACATAATAAGTCTTGCGTTCAATAGAGATGATAATAAGCACTAAATGTTTCCACAACTTTTGATTGTGGTTGGTATGAATGTTTTCGGACCAAGAGAAGCATGTTGTAACGCGTCTATTAGTTTTTTCTGACGAATGGAAAGGGGTCCCGTAACTCTTTGAGTTTCTCTGTAAACTCCATGTATGCTGCGTGTAGTTGTGGGCCTTGAAGGAAGGCGAACGAGTTTGGGTAACTAATATAGGAAACCGAAACAAACTTACGAGACTAATTACTCGTCTTTAGGGTCAGAGCGCTTCACAGGTAGCACGTACAAAGGATAGTCAAAATGGTTTTGTTCCGTCGGTCATATCACTTTCATAATTTCATAATTCGTACAAGCTCCTGTGTACGTGTGTGTATTTATATGTATATATATATATATATATATATATATATATATTTATAATATGTACAAGTATATAAATACTCATGTCTATTTTTTAAGGCTCTTCAAAACCATACTAAAAAGAAAGACTTGTACTTTTCCACAAATTTAATTTAAATTGTGGAAAAGTACAAGTCTTTCTTTTTAGTTTGGATATTAAATACTTCCACGAAGTGAAGCTATGTGCTATTCCTCGTGTGTGTGTGTATATAAATATATATACTATATATATACACACACACACGAGGAATAGCACATAGCTTCACTTTGTGGAAGTATTTAATATCCATACTAAAAAGAATATATATATATATATATATATACATATATGTGGGTCGCGGTGGTCTAGCGGGTAGAGTGTTGGACTGCTGACCAGAGGGTCCCGGTTCGATTCCCGGGCAAGGCACTTTTGGGCACCTTGCAGCTCCACCCAAGCTAGTTGATTTTTCGGGGTACCAGTTCTCCTGGGAAACCATAACCGGCACAGGGAAAGGAAACTGGCCCCCCTACCCCTGATGTGTGAATTTTCACACGCCGTCGGGCTTAGTACATGGGTGAGCTCTACCATCACCTACTAAACCGACCTTCGGGTTGATTACTGTGTTTATGGTTTTTTTTTATATACATATATATGTATATATATATATAAATATAAATATATAAAGTCACTTTCTTGAAAAACCCACGACCGTGCACAATAATGTAAAATCACTAACTAGTCGACACAAACACAGAAACTAAAACATATATAAGAGGGACTCACTGGTTCTCGAATTTTCGGTGGTGCTAGTATATATATATATATATATATATATATTTATTTATTTATTTATGTATGTGTATGATTTCGTCGAAGTACCACGGAAGTGTTGAATAAAAAATTTGGACAGCAACAAACAATATAAGAACACATAAAAAGAACACACACACGTTATTTTCTTAATAATTCCGTCGAAGTTATTAAGAAGTAACGTGAGTGTTCTTTTTATGTGTTCGTATATTGCTTGTTGCTATCCAAGTTTTTAATATGTATATCTTTTTTCTGTTCGTGATGGCTCTAGAGGACGAATGCCTCTATTGAGGGTAAAAATTCATCCAAAGAATAATTTGTTTTTTCATGTCACCTAGCCCTCTCTGAGTAGAAGGGTACAACACAATAGGAGAAAACTAGTGTGTCCAACCTAATTTAAGTGTTTAGAATTGTCGGTGGATGGAACGAGCGGAATGTTAAGGTCGAATCTTGTTTTCGTCGGGGAGGGATGAAAGCGGCTAATTGTGACTTTTACCATTTGGAAGAAGAAGGGGAGGCGACGGCTGGAATTCGAATCCTCGGTCCGGAAGGGCGATTCAAGGCTCAGACTTCCTAGGGCTGATCTCTCTCCTTGTTCTCGTCGTGCCCCCTTTGTTTTTGTTTATGTGCGTAAATCCTTTTCCACCTAATCCGGACACGCGCTGGGGGACTTCGGTCCAGGAGTTTTTTTTTTTTTAAAGAGCATGGCGTTTTTCCTCCGAAAAAGGATTATGTTCTTGGGGGATACAGTTAAAAGGGCGAAAGTAAAGCTGCCGATGTTAATGTGGTTCCACAGAAGCTCCAACGCTAATGTGCCCTCGAGTGAAAGCGATGGAAGCATCGTGATTTTTTTAAAATAAGACATTATTTATCTCGCTCATTTTAGCATGAACCTTGAATCTTGCTGTCAAAATTTTCCAACCAATCGGAGGGAATTTCATGTGTTCTGGTGCAACCCAAGCGTGATGGTGTCAGATGGACTACGGATTTCCCCATTGATATGCAATTTTAATTTTAACTTCTCGCAAGTTATCGATTTGTAACTTTTTCTGCTTCTACTAAGTTCACCCTGCCACACGCCTTTTTGGTGTCTCGCAGGGTATTTATGTAGATGTAAGTATTATGCAGTCGTGTGTAGTTAATTAGAATGCGTGAGAACATTTTATTATTTTATTTCAATACTCATGAAAATTAACTTTTACGATTTATACTCCTTTCTCACGTTCAAAACAGTTAATGCTACTAGAATTAATATTATTACGAACCATAACGTTCACGATGCATAACTGATCGAATTTTACGTTGTCCACAAACTACTCATCAGGTCAATGAAGGCAGGATTAGGCCTAATATAGGCGTTATAACCTTAACAATCGAAAATTAAATCTGAAATCTCTCTCCAATATTGCATTTTAATAATGTTGGTAGTTTGAAAAGTTAGGGATAAATGAATGTATTTTTCCATGGCATTAAAGTTCTGTATTTAAAAAATATAATATCCCATGTAACTTATGATGATATATATTGACTGTTGAACATCAAAATTGGATAAATCTTGTACAAATGTGACGCAAAATAAACTCCTCCTCGAATTGGAATGGTTAAATGGATTTTATTTGCGAACGTTTTGATTCATTGGCGAAGATAGTGTTTTGCCAACCTTAGTAAATACGCTAAATTATTTCCACCTTTCCGCGTGAAATCGAATAATCACGAAATAATATTTTCCCTCTAGGTTTCTCGTATTAATCCCGTCTTTATTTGCGCCTGCAGAATTATGTGATGGAGTTAAAGAAAGAAATCAATAATCTCTAAAGTCATTGTCGTAAAAATACGTTGTATTCAAGCAAAAAATTCTCCATTCTGTTCATCTTGATTGATAGCGAACGTATCACTTTCGCCTTTATTTCCAAGTAATTCAATCTGTCCTGCCATTGATTGATCGCCTTCATCAATCTGCGTTCAAAAAAAACTGATCAGCTTGATTTGCATCATTCTCTTTGTAGCCTCTCCAAGGATTAGCCCGTCCCTATGGGCATATCTTCCGCAGTGCGAAAGGTGCCCTGATAACGGTCCGTTGCTGACGACGTACCCTTGTCACTATCGAAAATCCCCTCGTGAAACTTAACCATTTTAACTTTATCTGCTTACTGTCAGTAATTTTAAAACAATAAGAGTGCATATTTTTACTCTTTTCGTTTATTGGTCTCATTAACTTATCGTATGCTGTGATTGTCCTGGAAGTGTGTTAATCCCTTTACCATTTTATGGTTCAATCCCTTATATGGTATCCTTCAACTATTAGGTTCAAAACTTTCTCGAGTGTCCTCGGATATATTTATAGTTTGTATAATACGATGTGGGTTTTATTTTACCTTTAATGTGATCCGGTTCTTTAATTTTTCATAATTCAGAATCAGATATTAGTTTCCATACTCTTCTGTTTTAATAAATTTTCATTATTATATTTATTTACATACTATATTTATACGGCAGGACAATGAAATATCTGTCTGTTTTCAGAAATTCTATTAAATTGTTTTAAATAACCAATTTCTCGCTAGGGTTTCTATTATATACCTTCAGTTTTCAGAACATTCGTAGTTTCTCCGTAATGGAACGTTAGGACAAAATTTAGCAGATCTTCCTTCGTGGTATATTTTAATCTGCGGATTTTTGCGATATTTTTCGCCAGTGATTTGATTCTACCATCGGAATGCGAATTCTACCCAATGTTCTAAATGTGTTCTCATCAGTTTTCCTAATGGAATGCGTCGCAAATAGCAATCTAACCCGCAAGCATCATGGCCTCAACGTGCAGCGGAGATGCTCCGATTACCTCTTTCGGGCCCCGGGGTTCACCCCGTTTAAGGGTGATGGGTTCCGACACCGCACCATGCGTTTACCGCCATTAATGCACAAGATAAGTGATAAGTCGTCGCTGTTAAGTAGACGCTCAGAATCTCGTGCTGGAACAAATGATGCTTCCGCTGCCGCTCATGTGACATCTGCCTCGATTGTCGAGGGGTATCAGAGGAAACGTCTCCAGCATGGGATGGTGGTAATTAATTACTGGGCTTATTGTAAGACTCATTCCCTTCCTCGCCAGCGTGTCGTGCTGTCCACTCCTCCTCCCCGGACGAATCTTACCCTTCGGCCTTCCCCGCTCCTGTTCCTCTAATACGCCCACGTCATCATCCGGTCCCCTTTTACGCTCTCACCCCCTGCGGTTCCTCCTCCCGGAATTCGCGCGCCCTTTCTTCAGCGTCATCCCCCCCGCGTCAGTGTTAGCCACGTTCGATCCATTTTTTCAAAAATCTCGCACCCTCCCAACTTCCCTTCCTAGCCTTTCCCCTCCACCCTTCTTTGCGTCCCCAAAACGCTCCACTCCAGACTTTGCATTCCTTTTTTTTTTCTCCACCCGAGGGCCGGTCACGGGTGGTTTCTCACGATCATCCCTCTCCGCGTTTTTTCCTCTTCCATCATTGTTTACTTCTCGCCCCCCCACCCTCGTCCCGACCATCCCTTAACACGCTCCGCTGTTCGTCACTTGTTTGTTGCCGCCGTCGTCTTTCCGTCTTCTTATCCCCTATTTTTCTGTGCCCATTTTTCCTTCCATGCCTCCTTGGTCGAGGATGGATACACCCTTTCAAATTCTTCCCTCTTCTCTTTTTTTCATGCTTTCGGCGAGGTGCCGAGGGACATTCCCGTGTCGAACGGCATTCGAAGCATAAAATTGAAGTAATCTGTTATACGAAATTTAGACGTTACGTTCCTTGCGTCATTAATAATAGTTTGTGCCGTATTGATCGTGAGCGAGAATCTGAATGATATACGTAATTGAAAAGAATAAGGATATGGTCAGGGAACCCACAACTTTACAGGACAAAGAAGTTCTGCTGTTCGTCTATACGTATTGCACCAAAAAGTAGCGTATTTCCTTCAAAAGGCAAGTGGCCATTGCAAGTTATCGCAAAATTCAAGTTTTTGGGATACTATCTATGTAGCTATTTCTTATTTAAACATCAGGATCTAGTATTCATTGAACTATCATTCGAAAGGGAATTCGACTCGCAATAAAATTTCTGATGAAACATATGTAGGCATGACACTAATCTCAAAACCAGCTATCGGGCTGACTGTCATGGTTAATGAAGTTTCAAAAGTCCTTACCAAAAGTTGCTTTGAAGAAGTGGTTGTTATAATTTTCGTGTGTCAATTTCGATTTGTGAATAGCACACGATAGAGGACTATGTTATTTGAAATTTGCAAATGCTATTGGAAAATGTGATTTTTTTCGCATCAAGCTCTCTCCGAAGATGTTCCCTAAAAGTTTGATCGAATCTAAACTTGTTGAAATTCCTATTTCAATGCAAAAATACAAAAATTCAGTACATTTGTGGGTACAATTTTTATACATGCAGATGAAACGAACACTTAGAAACCGGTATTAATGGCAGTAATTTGTTTGAGCATACGAAGTTTGTTTTTTTAATCTATTAATGTGTGTCACAACAATGGGGTATTTTCACAGCTTCAACAACATGTTTGTTAAACTGCTTACTTTGCTTTTGCTTAGCTTGATAGCATTTTAGCTTGATAGCATTTTTACGTATCAGAGAAAGGTATTCTAAAGCTCTCAATCCAGAAGCATCCATTCGATGCATCCCGAAGAATTATAATTTACGCTATGAATATTAGTCGAGGTGTACATCTGAAGATGACACGTCTGTACAAAGCGGCTGTAGCACTTTGCATCTACTTCGATAATGTTTCCGCCACTTAGCTAAAATTGGAAAATGTAATACCTTAGGTAAGAATACGTGTCTTACAAGTAGGAGGTCGTGTGGTCTCTCGAAGAGAATATGCTTAAATTTAGAAACTCTATGTACGCAAACCCTCCTTATTTAATTAAGAAATTAGAATGAGCAGAGTAATTTGGTAAATTCAAAGGATTCAGACGCCACTTTGTGGATTGCTTCAACCTTTAACGTAATTAAACGAACTTGTTTTTGTCTCCACAGGTTATTAGTATTCTTTATCAACATCTCCACAATGTGGCATCATCACTGTGTATCTTCATTTTCGTACCCAATGGATAACTCTATATAATTATGGGACCGGTATCACATCTGATTGAATAGTTTAGCAAAGTATCAAGACAGTTAGTATGAAAAAGAAGTCAGAGAAGTCATTCCTTCAGCATCTGAAAGCCTTTGCATTGCGATTATAATCTGTTGGATAAAGTCGTGTTTATGAATTTGTTTGAACTGCGTGAACAACGTTGTTTAATACCAGGAGGTTTTTTGGTTATTTAATGCCAGAGGGTTATTTGGTAGTCCTGTTGTCTACATTGACGTGAAAATGCAGTGCTACAATGTTTTTCTCACTAAAGTTTCAAATTATGAATATCCATCAGTCAGTTAGTTCCCTGGAAAAAAAGTAGCTTCGGGCGATGTGATTTGTGAGTGTCATTTTCGATATTTATGGGTAAACTGCTGTGTAATTTTCATAATGTCGTCGATGTACGATATTTAATGAATTTAGAGGTTATATAGTAAATCAGATTGACGGGTCTCTGGGCCGATATCGAGTTATTTTAAAAAATTAATTTCTCATCCTGCGTTCTCTTGTCTCATTGAAGACGTTAGTCTGCCCCAACTTGATGGAAATCTGTCATCTTTGTATTCATTAATTCATTTCATGGAATCATGGTATCATTTTTTTTAGAACTTTTGTTAAACCTTCAATATCGCCACCTCTTGATGTGTCTTGTTTTTTAGTACTCTAATTATCAGGAAAAGCATAAAATTACAGGAAACCCAGATCGTAGCCATGAGTCGTAATGCCAATACATAAAACCCATTGATTGTGTGTTTAGCTGTTCAAGAAAGCATTTAAAGGATAATATATATATATATATTTATATATATATATATATATATAAATATATATATGTATATATATGTATATATATATATATATATATATATATATATATATATATATATATATATATATATATATATATATATGGGTCGCGGTGGTCTAGTGGGTAGAGCGTTGGACTACTGACCGGAGGGTTTTCGATTCCCGGGCAAGGCACTTTGGGCACCTGCAGCTCCACCCAAGCTAGTTGATTTTTCGGGTACCAGATCTTCCTGGGAAACCATAACCGGCACAGGGAAAGGAACTGGCCCCCCTACCCTGATGTTTGAATATTCACACGCCGTCGGGCCTAGTACATTGGTGAGCTCTACCATCACCTACTAAACCGACCTTCGGGTTGATTACTGTTTTTATAGTAAATCAGGCCTTTAACATATGGTTCAGTTATTTCTCGAATGTAAGCGTTAATCAAATTAGCGTATGCTTTAATCTTATTTTGTTTAAAATAATGCACTTAAAATAATAATAAAAATATTCCTAAGCATTGAAAATGGCTATGAAGTTCCCACTATTTTTTCAAATGATAATCTCTTTGAAATCGTAACGAAAGTATTTGATGCGGGGAGTTGAAGTATTAAAACTGCGCGTAGAGTTGTCTAATCTATTTATGTTGTAAATATATTCTGAAACAAAAATTACTTCTTGTCTAATGAAATTTATTTTCTCATTGGTTTCCAGGTGAGTTAGTGAAAGGAAGTCTGAAAAATGGAGGGTAAAATCTTGGCTAATGGACTACCCACATCCAGTGAGTGCTGCGATCGACTCTTCTAGATATGCCATTCCTTCAGTCGAAACATCGTCGAGAGTTTGGTCTCGTGGAAAGTAAAATCCCATATTTTGACTCGCGTCATTTGGGATATTGTGCTACATTTTCCTTCATTAAATATGAATAGTGTAATTATCACTCTAAAAAAAGATGTTTTTCGAAAAGGTTATTGGCCGTGTCTTTTTTGAGGACTTTTCGCAAATGATTGATGGAAGAAAGCAATGATAAATGAGAATTTGCTTAAGTCAATACTATTGACGGGTCTCTGGGCCGATATCGAGTTATTTAAAAAAATAAATTTCTCATCCTGCGTTCTCTTGTCTCATTGAAGACGTTAGTCTGCCCCAACTTGATGAAAATCTGTCATCTTTGTATTGGGAATATTTTTTTTTAGAACTTTTGTTAAACCTTCAATATCGCCACCTCTTGATGTGTCTTGTTTTTAGTACTCTAATTATCAGGAAAAGCAGAAAATTACAGGAAACCCAGATCGTAGCCATGAGTCGTAATGCCAATGCATAAAACCCATTGATTGTGTGTTTAGCTGTTCAAGAAAGCATTTAAAGGATAATATATATATATATATATATATATAATTATATATATATATATATATAATTATATATATATATATAATTATATATATATATATATATATATATATATAATTATATATATATATATAATTATATATATATATAATTATATATATATATATACATATAGATGATTTCTTCGAAGTAACACGGAAGTGTTGAATAAAAAACTTAGACAGTAACACACAGCACGAGAACACATAAAAAGAACACTCACAATAATATCTTGATAATTTCGACGGACTTAAGCTCCGTCTTCTTCGGAAGATAAGATATGACTGTTCTCGTGCTGTGTGTTACTGTCTAAGTTTTATATATATATATATATATATATATATATATATATATATATATATATATATATATATATATAAAGATTTGATACAATACGTAATAAGGTGTTCCATCGCACATGAATAATAACGATGTCGTTCGTCACCCTCAATTTTGTTACCTTCCGTCGCCAGTATATAGTTCCGTTCTAACATTTAAGCTGGTCGCAAATGTAGGAATTCGGTCGCTCATAAACCACTTATCACATAACAAAAGATCATAAAAAGTCCGATCCCTACTTCACGTCGTCCGAGTGGCGAGGCATGCCCTGGCTGTTTATGTCCCCCCGTGATGCACGTGTTAGCCTGTTTCCCCGCCATCAAAGTCTCCACCTTAATGTGTTCCCTGACGACGCTATAAGCTTAGTTTTGATGTGAGCGGAAGCTTAAAATTCTTTTACACTCCCTACTCCCTGGGCGTTCATCTCGACCACATTTCATATTTTCTTTCCCTCTGTGCGCCTCTCAACATTACTCATGCATCCAACCCCTCTCCCCGCGTCATATACACTTCTCAAAGCCACCCCCGCTCCCCCTATTACATCTTCACCTATTTTATAAGAGCGAATAGTACTTCTTATAAACTCTACGTAGGCCTCAGTCCCCTAGCGAAATTCAGTAGCGTTGCCTGGTCCGATCCCTCCCCTTTCAAACCCCTAACCTTCCGAAAAAGCCTGCCAAGGTCCCAGAAGAAGGGGGAGAGTTTAGCGGGAAGGAGTTCGGGATGGGCGGGTGGAGGGGGGATTTATGGGTCCTGCAACGCGGTAAGAGCGGACGCCCAGGCGGCCATTCGTTACGAAATCTCTCCTCCGTGGCCCGGCGCCTCCTTCCCCATCCTCTCCTTCCTCGCGTCCCCTTTCATGCCTCCATCCACCTCCTCTCCTCCTCGCTCCTTCCATCCCAATACGCTTGTCTTCCTTCCGGAGTGTCACCTTCGTCCACTCTTCCCCCTCCGAATATTTTCATTTTTATCCCCGCCCACTCCCTGGCGCCTCAGCTCCTCTCGCAGTGGACCTCCAGGCTGCGCTTCTCCAGGGAGCACTTTCCCTCACCGGATCTTTATGGAGGAACTTCGTGGGAGGAGGGGGTAGAAAAAAATTCTTTTCGGTCTCCCTTCACCCGGTGGAGATTTGCGATTAATCATCTTCGCTGGATGGAACCGCAATTCGGATCACGACCTTTTCCCTCGGTGAGCAGATGTGAACGTAAAATTCACCGAATGCGTCGTCATTTTTGTTGAAAATTAGATGTCGTGGGGATGGGGAGACCGCAGCTCGCCGGGCAAAGCACTTTCCGATCCGTGAGGGCATCACGAAGTCATCTGCGCCGGCGCTCTGTAAGCCCCTACCTCTGAGTACATACTTCCGGCGTTACACCTTGTGGCCCGTGGGTTAAAACATATGAACTCCACACCGCTGTCAGGTCAGGTCCAAGGTGTGTACTTCTCTAGAGATTAACGATAATGTTTTTGACATCTATTCCCATTAAATCCTTTCGCAATTCGCCGCCGAAAAGGTCTTGCTAGCTCGGTCGAATAGAGTAAAATTCAGTGTGATAGAGAGTACCGCCCTCGGATGACGTTTGTTTTCCCTCTTCGTATCTCCAAATACGTGAAATTTCTTACTGGAGAAACGCTACAGAATGTTTACCGCCCATAAGGCGATTCAGCTGAACATTAAGATGTAACTACGGTATACGAGGCCCTATTTAAAAGTGGACTCTTGTAAGTTGAACTTATCGCGGAAATATACGTGAAAAGCGAAGCACGGGATAAGAAACAACTGTTAATGACTGCCTTAATGTTAAGACGAAATTCGGACAATGTCTACAACATTACGAATAGGTTCTCGGGAAATAACTGTGTGTTGGTTTCGTCTAAGTCATTTGAGCTTCGTTCAGCTGTGTACTTTATGTAAAATACGTAAATATTGAATTAGTAGTTACGAAGAAGGATTATATATACTTTTAGCGTGATGACGCAGTTTATGTTTCCGTATTCACTGTAGGCCAAAGTGCCGGTAAGCACGATGCCTTTCTTCGGTTTGGCCTGGCGTCGAAATCTTAATGCCTTTGGATCTTCGCGCTCACGCCATTAGCATTAGATGCATTTTGAAGCAGTGTCGAGTGAACGTGAAAGACGAGGACACTCACCCAACCCCCACCAGTTAAAGAAGTTGATTAATCTCTCTCCGTGTCTCTATTCCACCCTTTCGTGGCGGTGCACTCTCGCCCCGCGACCTCGCACTTCCTGTTCAAGAGAGACTCATATTGGCGCAGCAGCGAGCAGGGGTTGGTCGGAGGTTGAACGGAAAGCGTTTGCGTGAGACTTACGAAACAAGATTGCTCCTGGAATGGGTAAGGGTTGTTCTCTCTAACAGACTCCCCACCTCCAGCATCAATCCCTTGCCCTTCCCGTTTTTTTGCGATTTTCTAGCTGAAGAGGAGGATGGAGAAAGGGTTAGAGAGCAAGATCCCTGAAGGAGGAGAAAAGAGAGAACGAGCAAAGCCTTGGATTTGTGGGTGGGTTGTGGATGGAGGTCTGAGAATGTGAGGGCCGAGAGAGAGTAAAGTATTTCCAGTTTTCTGGACTGAAAGGGTTAGAAACGGTTGAGGAAGGGATGGGGGTGGGAGGGAGTGTGGCTGAGGGAGTGTGATGGGCAGACCGGGCAAATTGATGTGCTGCGTTGAAATTTATTTCGCTGTTCCGAGAGGAAGCTGGAAACAGATGCGACTCGTTAGTGCTTAGTTGGCGAATCTTAGTATCGAGAGTCCGTTGCAAAATGTGATATGGGAGCTGCAGTCATCCCACGTCGTCGGAATTGATAGCGACTGTGTGAAATTCGTCCAACCAGAGAACTCCAGGCGCTGTATCTCGCCAAATAATCATGATTGTCATTTATGTTGGAGTAATTGACTCATCAGCGGGCGTCATTTACAGGAAAAGGAGTGGCAAACATGCATGGATACGAGTATGTGTTTTCAATTTTCTGCTTATGTCGTGTGGAGGCACCACGTAGAATTTGTAGCACACTTAACCATCATATAGCATGGTGAACTTTGGTTGGAGACAGTACGTATAAAGAAAAATTGTAGGAAGTCATTCTTGAGGTCATCTCACCGCAACGCAATTCCATTTTCAAGTTGCGAAACAGCTATAAATTTGAATAGAGAAGGGATATAGCTGAAGGACGAGGTAGTCAAGTGGGTGGACCAGAGAGCTGCTGATTGGAGGACACGGGTTCGATTCCGGGTGAAGCCTGTGGAAATCCTCCGATTCGCCCAAGATGTGTGATATTTTTTGAGAGTCAGATCCTAGTGGAAAACCATAAGACTCCATAAATGAAGAAACTGGTCTTCCTGCCCTGGCTTGCAAATTCCACGCACTATATTAGAGAGCTCTAGCCTTACCTATCACACCAACCTTGGGGTTGATTATTGGTGTAAAGCTACAGCTTGAGTACGCTTTATGCATACATAGTTTTGATTTTTTGAAGATATGCTTGCAGCTCTTACGTCCAAATTATTGGTCCGAAAAAATCGCCCCGAATGGCATTATGAAACGACAGAAAGTATCACTTTAAAAGTACGAGAATAATGAACTGGCCCTTGTCGGAAATGCTCAGAAAGGATTCTTTAAGCACCATCTCTGTTGGTGATGGAAGTTTTTGATTTCTTTAGAACGAACGTTTCATAAAATATACATATGCCGTATCAAATAAAATTTTATGCTTAACATTACGTGGTATACCAATGTCTAAATTTGGATTTATACTTCTCGGAACACTCTTAGCCCAAAATAATTATGTTTATTTGATATTAAAGACTTCACCGGAAATATTTATTTAAGCTTTTTTGTAAACGCGAGCATAAATTTGCATTTGGTTTTTTGTTGTTCCATAATAACCTGATTCCGTATTTCCCCAGAATGCCATGTTGAATTAATAAAAAATATGATTTTCGCGCAGTGTTTCTGAGAAAAGTTGGAAGTTATATAATAACTTATGATTTGGAAATTAGAGGTCTCGATAGCAAAAAATTAAGCAAATCATATTAATTAAATTTCTCAGTTGTCCAACGTCATTTTTTTATGAACTACTTCCCTTTAGACAACAAACGAATGTTTTATGAGACTAATATAATTATGTAACGAAATGAGATATGATCTAGGCGGACATCCAGCGTTATAAATAAATTAATGATTTTATTGTGTAATCATTTCCGAAGCGTAATGATTTAATTTTGCAATTTTTTTAACAATTAATACATTTTGCAATTTGATTATTTATTCCATAACTTATGCTCGAGGGGGGCGATTTCATCTGATACGCTTCCCTTGTGATCGGTTTGGATAACTAAGCACAGCACGGCTAATTAAACTTGTATTTATGTTCTTCTCCAAATAATTGCTTGCTTGCTTGTCATTTTGCATTAAATGATGTATTTCTTCGTAATTAACGTGTTTGTGTAGAATTGAGGAAGCACAATTCTTCGAAATAGCGAGCGCGAATCTAATTAATAAAAAAATGCAACATTATATGCCCGTAATAAAGTGCATAGTAGTACCTTATCTGCTCCAAAATAGTGAAAATGTTTTGTTGTTCCTTTTTAACGAAAAATATAAACCTGATCAGGGAAAATCGTTTACTTCGATAGGCATATGCAATTTCGCTTTATTGGTGTTATCCCTTGATTCCCGTGAAAAATGATGTTATCTTTGGTGATTCCATCTAAATGACGCATGAGTTAATTAATTAATATGTTTATTATTTGGATATTATTTTTCCCTTTCCATGTTGTTGGTTATATATATAATTTTCACGTCCACTCGCCAAATTCCATTTCTCATTCCCTGTCCTTCCTCGCCTTCCTTCACCTCGTTGCCCGCCCTCGTCGTTTGTCAGAACAGCAAAGGATGGCATTTGTACCTTTCAAGCCGCCTACATATTTTCGTCCTTCTTGGTCCCTTCGGATCGTCTAAATCCCGTGACTTTAGACGGGAGATCAGCCCGTAACGCTCGTATCAAAGTGAAATTCCTCGCTTCATTGCTTGCCGTTCGTACCCCGTTAAGATTCGGTCCACGGATCCAGCAGTGAACCGGAGGAAACCGATTTCAATGTCAACCCCCGTGGTTGTAATCGCCAGTGGTTTTTGTGCTAGTGTGTGTGTGTGTGAGCCCTTGTGGTGACTCTGTCTCTACCTACTTATCACCATTGCCCTTTCGGACTCATTTCTGCGGCTGTCGCTGTTTTCCTCATGTGCACAACCTTCGGTGTTTGTATGAGCGGCTTATATATCAGCATTGTTTATTTTTTCCCCATCTCCTTAACATTTCCACTTGAGGTTAACGTTTCCTCTCCATACTCTTTCTCAAGACCAGCAGCTATAGCGTCATCGCTAACAGTTTAAAATCTAATTTTCATCTATTCGGTACATCTCAACGTATTGCTAGTCGTTCTCTCCACTCTCCCGAGCGTATAATTTTCAGTCAGAGTCATTTATTTGAGTAGGATTGGGGAATATTTTCCTCTGGAGCTTTCTATAAGGAATGCGCAGTTTGATTCAGGACAAAAGCATTTCAGATTAACGGAAAAGCGAAGACGTGGATCGGTGTCCGAAAAATTGAAGAGGTATCGAGTGGTTACGCTTTAAGTTAGTGCGGTTCTTAGATTATCGGCATAAGGTGAATTGTGGTGAGTACTCGATTACTCATTTGTGACAACTGATCGTATATTTGTTTGGCGTTGTTGTGTAACGTGTTTAATTTCGGTGTGATAAATTCGTTTCCTATACACGTAAACACGACATAGCACGTAAACACAAAGTATAGCAAGGGCGGACTTGTCCTCCAATCTGGTAATGGGGAAACTTTTTTTTCAAATCTAGGGGACTGTGTGTTCTCATTCCTCCATCTTTTGCATTTCGTCTTTAATTTTTCTCTGTTTTTTTTACCAATGTATAGTTTCATAGCTCAACTATTGCATCGCAATTGCATCCAAATTTTAGTCAGTTTCTTTATTACGTTCATCTTGCTTCCTTCCCTTTAATCCTTAACTTCCGCTCTGGTGACTCTCCCTGAATTCCCATTGTATTCTCAGTGACGCCCGCGAAGTCGAATTAGCCGTCTCGCTCTTAATTCCATCGGTGAGCAGCGATGAACCCGATTCGGCACAGCTTGTGTGAAAGCTCTTTGTCATTAATTATATTAGGGCTAGATGTAGAATATTACCTGCGTTTTCATCGTTGTGGATGAGAAATCGATCTTGCTCGAGGTGTCCTCTGCTCTTTTTTTTGGTATTTGAAGGTATCTTTTGTGGAGGGAGGAGATTGATGATGTTAGTCACCGGAGTATAATTGAGCCGTTTCCTCCGTTAATTTTGAGTAACGTAATCATCTTTTGAAGAAAATTCAAGGAAACGTTCCTGAGGATGAAATTGTATTTTTCAGGAATGAAACCCATTTGCATGTGAGTGGCTATGTCAACAAACAGAACATGCACTACTGGGCTGACACCAATCCCCGAGAATTGCGTCAAATGCCTTTGCATTGAACTAAAGTCAGTGTGTGGTGTGCAATTTCCTCGGTCAGTATTGTTGGTCCCTGTGTTTTTTGGAAAAAAATGAGGTTACAGGGACAGTGAATTCTGACCGATATGCACATAAGCATGTTGGAGGATTTTTTTTTCCACGACTTGTTGAACTGGACTTGGGGGAAATTAGGTTTCAACAGGACGGAGCAACGGCTCACGCTTCAAGGGCACCGATGGCTGTATTGAGGCAACGCTTCTTGGAGCGCGTCATCTCAGTAAGGGGCGATTTGGAGTGGCCAGGTCACTTCCCCGATTTGGTCCCTTGCGACTTTTTTCGTGTGTGTGTTTTTTTTAACTCCCGTGTTTATGTCGACCGTCGGAGAATCCTGCAAAACCTGAAGGACAGCATCCAGGCAGAAATTGCAAACATACCTGCTGCTATGATGGAAGGGTCATGACAAACGCCAGAAATCGGCTTATTCAGTGTATGGACAAAGGGTATAATGGTTTTCAAAGCTGTATAAAACAAAACTTTAAATATATACCTACATTAAAAAAATAATAAAAAGTTTCTGTTTCATAAAATGGGGTTTATTGGGTTCTGAAAAAAGGAAGTCATTTTTCTGCACCCTCATTATTTCATTCTGATTAGTGTTTTGGAACGTATTATTGGTGAATGCAATATTTAAATTTTTTGAAAAACGAATTTATTTAATTTTTTAGTTTATATGCTTATGATCATCATTATTTACGTTTTCTGGGCTCGGTGGTGACGAAAGTTATCCACTCTCCTACTAATCCAGAAATCTCGAGTTCAATTCCGTTCCTTACCTTACGTTCTTCGAGTTCCGATACCTTAGGAGCTAGGTTTTAGTAGTTGTTCTTGATATTTTACATCCCTTTAAAAAGTCATTGTAAAGGGATAACCTCTCCTTTTTTCTATACGCGTTGAACAAATAAAAAAATGATTTATCTGAACTGTCTATTTAACTGTTCGGAGAGTTTATTTTAATAAAAGCATACGAACACTCGCCGTCGTGAAATCGTTGAGATTCTTTGAATCAACGATGACGTGTATCAAAATCATTTCTAATCTTTTACTTCGGATGTCTTATTGATTGCCCAGAACACTGCGCCTCCCGGAGCATTTTGTTTTTTGATCTTCTGACGAATCAGAATTGGCATTGCGATATGAATTCCTTTCGTTTTGGTTGCCTCACGTGCTCCCTGTCGGTATCCAATTTCTCGTAGATATGCATACATGGCAGTAGACATAAGAGAGATTGCGGAGGAGGAACTGGGAAGTGTTTTGACCGGACCTTCGGGGCAGGGAACCTCGCCGGTTCCCGTTTAGGTCCACGGAGCAAAGAGGGGTGCCGCGGAAAGCAGGAAGCAAGGAAGGGTTCCGTAGGATGTGTGAGTGAAGGGCTGGGGAAGGGTCTTGCCTCTGTGATGACTCCTTGACCATGCAATTACGCGGCGCTCCGGGGACCGACAGAGGAGCGCAGCGATGCCTGCACGGGATTCATCCCCCTCTCTTCTCCACCCCTAACCCACGAGTTTCCAAGCCTCCGCCAACTCCCCGTCATTCCCTCCCTACCGATTCGAGCTCTCCGGTCGTGACCCATAAGCCATCTCGCCCTTTCCAACCACATCGCTCTCCTGAAAGGCAGAAGCCACACGACCGCCATCACCCCTGCCTACTGCAGACGTTTCCCTCAAGCTGATACACCCCAAGCAACCCCCATTTTAAACATCCTCGCTGTTTACCTCATCCCCTCCATGCTCCTCCCTCGGTTACACAGCCAGGAGGCTGTTGCACATGGCTCGCGTTATTTGTTTCACACGTGTTTTGGACCTCTTTACTCACTACACGGGCGCAAACCTTGTCATCTCCCCGCCCGCAAACGCCCTCTACGTCGATTCTACCTTTTGCTCTTCTTCTCTCTCCGACGCTGTCTCATCCCTCCCTCCGGGCTCATTCCATCCCTTTTCGTCCCTCGGCACTCCCTCTTTCCCCCTCGCCCCCTTTTCCAGAGACTGGCCCCTTTGGCTCACCGCGACTCGCATTCACGCGGGAGCACGCGCATTTCCTCCCGGTCCCGCCAGGGCGCAAGCGGCGACCGACGCCCTCTTTGCCGCCCTCACAGCACATTATAACCCCTTTTCTGCCTCACGCATTCTGTTTACACGTCCCCAGAGAGTAAATCCGCCCTTCGTTTTGGGGTATATCCATCCTCCCCCAAGGGGGTGGGGAAGTTTGTTATGAAACTTTTCCCCCTGGCTCTTGTTTTCCCGGCTCCCACCTTTTTAATTCTTTCTCGAGCTCCCAACTCTCACCCCGTTGTTTCTCATCTTCCCTCTTCCCCCGACCCCCCTTCTCTCTTTTGCTTTACGCGGTTTTCGAGGCGTCTCAGCTTTGGTTTACGTACAGGAGAAGGTCTAGCTTGAGCGCCCTTTCCTCTCCTGCCGCTTATCTCCTTAAAACCACCCCAACCCCTTTGTATCTCCGGGCTTTTACTCGTGTGAGAGTGCATATCTCGTCTCCATCCTACCCACTTCCTGCCTCTGCCATTCATCTTCCGCTCTCCTGTTTGTCTTTCGAACCATTATTGCCCAGTTGGAAAACTTTCTCCCCTTTGCCTTTCCTGGGACCGCGAGGAGATTGAGGTCTCTGGGTGTGAGAACGGTGGAGGGAGGGGATATATTTCGCACGCGGATGTGTTGGTTATTTAGCCGGCACTAACTGCTTATAAGATGGACTGTTGCCGCCAGGAAAACTCTCGACGTACCGTAAAATTTAGCGCCCAAGGTTTATAGTATTAATTATGTTAATATATGCTTCGGTTAGACCGTATTTGGAATATATGATGATTAATTGTGATGCAGCGGGGAAAGTTGCCGAATTGAGGAATAGCTGGAGTACATAGTGTTACATGAAATGTGGGAAAAATTAAAACGAAAATAGTGACGGTACTGCTACTCCAAGTAAGGCTTTTAGAACTGTGTGCATGGGTTTCTCGACTTCATTTGCGACACCGAGTGAATAATCAGGCTCCCACACTGCACTAATATATCAGTGGTTGGAATAAAATAAGAAAAACCGACTCCACTCTCTCTGGCGGATTCACATATTTACTCATCAGCTATGTCAAAATTTCCAAAAAAATATATAATGAAAAACCCCCAATGCAATTTGCTGTTCGCATTATAATTTTTAAAAATTCCAATGTTTAATGAACTCCGGTGTACTAAAACCCCGGCCACATGCTCCAGTTGCGTTTCTCAGTTCTCTGGATACAGAAAAAATTGAACAGTCTGTGCGCATGTCATTTTTTATGGGAGTATTTTTGGAATATTTGGCATTAAGTATGGCTGCCTATCATTTATCACTGGAGTATTTGGTCTTGGGTGAATCCACTCTAAATATACACGATATAATGGAAATGTTGTAAACTTCGAGAAATATTAGAGAAGCTATTCTTTAAAAGTCATCAGTAATTAGTTACAAAAAGCTTTACATTCACTGCAATGTATGTTTCAACTAGTACCCAGAACATGCGAGATGAGCTGATAATACTGGTTATGAAGCAATAACGTGATGAGTGAATGGATGATGGCTACAATAGAGGCTTATTAGGATAGCGAATCGTCTCCTGATCGACTTGAATGACAATTTTAATAATTGTTGTCATAATGCGATCCCGTGTTCCTTTATCGTTCAGGGAAAAATGTTACTCCAGGAAAATTTTAAAACATGGAAAAAATGAGTTTCAAAACTTCCAGTTTAACGGTTCTCTTTAATCTTTAAAGTCCCTGATTTCTGTTATCGCATGACGGTGGGGTTTAACAGGGTTTTGAACATGATCACAAAATTTACGCAAAGATATATCGGTTCGTTCTTCGGTCCAAGCTGCACTTCTCATAACCTGGAATGCCCCTAAGTTTACCGTAATACGACGTACGTAACCATGTGACGTCCTTTGGCGTTTCCACTCGTATTACTTTTTTTTTTGCTTTTAGCTGTTTATTTTCTCCATAAAGTTCATTGTGAGACGCTGTTGGGCCTGCGTACCAGATTATTTATTGATTCCCAGATCGCGTATGCATTAGATAAAAGACGGCTCGATGTTTTTATTCGGCGGGCGAGCTAGGCTTCACGGGGAGCGATGTGAACGCATCAGCAGTCTCGTTCAAACGTTCGCCTGTGCATTTCTTCTCCCCTGTCTCTGTTGGATCCACCTACTCTGGAAGAAGGGCGTTTTTTCCTCTGTTTTATCTCAGGGATGGAAAAATACTGTGAATTGAATGTGCTTTGGGCCAGGACGACAAATAAGGCGTCTGGTAACGTCAATGCAACTCCTAAAAAGTCGAATTGTTAGACCTGCTTTTTCTCTTCCTCAACTCACTATCGCTTTCGACTTTGTATATTTTAGTCTTCGAACAACGGGATATTCCTATTTCTTTGGAAGGCAGGAGTATATGTTATGGCGGCGAAAACATTTCTTGCCAAGGATGTTTTTTCAAACAAAGCGCAGGAGTCCGCAGAGACGCGTACGGTAAAGAATTTCATTATTATCATTTGCTAATAAATATCTGAAGTACATAGTTAATTTTACACGTACTATATCCGTCTGCGTTCATGATTATTTAGAGTTACCCAAAGTCTAGATCGGAAAGAAAAATGGGTTTATCATCGAAATTAATATGAGGTCATTCATTGAAAAGGTTGACAATATTAAAATAATCGAATTTTTATGTTTGGGTAAATTTCTTTGCAGGTACTAAAAAACCAGTGTGACCAAGAAAGATACTTTTTTAATGACAGGAATTATATTGTTTCCTAAAGAAAGTGGTTTCGTTTGGAATGACATTACGTACTAAGTAGTTATTTTGCAATTATCTTCCCTGTTTCAACTTCACCATCCTGTGCATGAGCGTGTGTGCGGTTTGGAAATGGTTTAAAACTAAAAAAAAGTGTCCTTTTCATAAGTAAATTGTGAAAATTTTTCATAGTATTTCGTTTCTTTGCATAATAAGATGCGATTCGTTGGTGAATTTACATATAAACTGTTTTTGTGTCCAAATAATGGAGTATTTTAAGGATTAGAAACTGTAGGTTTTTATAAGGCAAGTAGAAAATAGGCTCCTTAATATTTGCGCATATGTTGTTACCGTTCAATTTTATTCCCGGGTAAATCTTACTTGTACTTTGCAATCTTTA
Source organism: Hetaerina titia (assembly GCA_037158775.1). NCBI lineage: Eukaryota > Metazoa > Arthropoda > Insecta > Odonata > Calopterygidae > Hetaerina > Hetaerina titia. The sequence goes on along the minus strand of CM073769.1, from coordinate 85,233,288 downwards.
CCTTTTTGCGCTCCTGTCTCTTTTCGAACTACGGCAGTATCGTATATAATGTGATGAATGAGGAATAACATTTAAACTCAGTTAATAATTTTTGAAAAAAAAACCGTTATATAAACTCATAATTAAAACAAAATGCATTGAATAACAATTAGCTTATGTAAACTGATCTCAGATCTCACAAAAATTCTTCGAAAACTATTTCATTTTTTTGACATTTCCACCATCTGTACGAAATGAAATGCGGGAGCAAATGAAATCATTAGAGGTCCATTGTATTTTCTTAAAGGTTGTTATATTACAACGGTGCCTATAAAGTTTCTACCAGTTGGATGTTTGAACTTATCACTTGATCTACGAAGTACTCAGAGTCGTTTACCTTCTGGTGAATGTAATAGATTTTGTCTATTGTTCTGCACGCAGTCCCCTCATCAAAGTCTATTTATGATCTATTTAATATTTCTTCGGTGATGATTGAAGGGAAACGTACATTTTTACTTTTTTCTATAAACAATTCAACAGTGAGGACACTTATTTCCACAAACAGCGCCACATTTGAAAAAGGGAAGAATTTCCTGTGGACTGCGTGCGACATGGACATAGAGAAATGCTTGTTAGTCGGGAGGCTGAGATTTTGATCAGTAATGAATTTCACCACTCCGTGCTCTCAAAAGTATTCTGTTAATCCGGTTGCAGTAAGGAAGAAGTTGGTAAGATTGTAACGCCCTTGGCACAGTACGATAGCTCTTTGAGGGAGCGTATCCCTTATTTTTTTCCTCGCGCCATGTGATGCCCTCAATCGATCAACGTCGTTGGGAGAGCTATCGATGACTCTGCAGAGCCGCTCGCCAGATTGGTAGGTGTTCCCATATTTTAAAAACTTAAGTTTTTATCGACAGGATATGAGAAATGTGACACTCTTTCAAACTTAAAAAAATTACACGGTTCCTACTTGTGTCTTCCCAATGGAAATCGGCGACCTATGTACATTATTTTAGAATCGTTAAAGGTAAAGGATGAATTTGATGTGACGCTGGCTGGCAAAATGTATTTTATGTATTGGCTTAAATGTTCTCTAGCCAAACCAAAAATTAATTGATGTTTTGAGTACAAGCGTCTGTGTTGGATTATAGCAGTAGTGCAGTTGAAACTTTTAATTTTCACTGACTTCTCATAGGTTGAAGCATTTCTCGCGGTTGTCTATGACGCGATTCCTGACTTAACAGTCACCAACCCGAATCTCACGTTACCGAATACCGCGGTATCTCCGCAGCCAATTTCCCCGCTGTCAAATTTCCCAAATATCATTGTAATCATGGCGTATTTTTGATCTGATATGTGAGAGCTCGTGGAAGGAGAAATGCAGAAAGTTGCCTGCAGGGGCCGGGTAAATTCAGTGAAAATGGAATAAATGACTTTCCGTTTTAAGCCAGAATTAAAAAGTATTCAGTGCCAATATGGGCGGACGAATGATTCGCTCATAATTCTGAAAACAATCATTTGTACCACAGGGATCATTATATTAATTCGTTACAATTTTCTCATGGCTTATTTCGAATTATTTAATAGGGAATTTATGTGTATTATTATGTAAAATTGATTATTTTTTTGGCTATGTAATGTTTCAGATATCAGGTTACCCATTGGCTGACGTTGATAATTAAATACCGCAGTCTATACTTTATTGCACGTACCTACTTTATTTAAAAAAATCCCAAATCAGTTGTGTGATGCATAAAAGTTTTAACTGCTGTTTACTTGTTTTCAGTTTTTATACTTAAAAAAGCGGTTCACAAATACATATTTGTTTCAGCTATTTTGTCCGCTCGCTTTGGATAACGGAAGTTATATTGATTTATCTTTTTAATTAATGCATTCAACGCCTACAGCCAGTCCTAACTTGTATTGATTCCATAATTAATGTTGAATTCTAATCATATTGGAGTTCTAAAGCCATGATAATTCGGAAATATGGCGTTTCAAAAAATTAAAATCATATACGTATATATATATATATATTTTTTTTTTTAATTACAGTTGCGGAGTTGGATCTCATTCTAAAAATATTTTGCAAAATCTTGTAGAATAGTCAAATTTAATTTTTTTCACATTACTCCGATAACAGCACTTTGGGCTTTACGTATCGGACTTTTAACAATGGTACAACAACATAATTACAAACACCCAAGCTCTAGATGGGGAAAAACTCACCTATGTGGGAATCGAACCCGCGGTTTCTTGTGTTGGTAGGCTAGGACGTTATCCCGCCGCCAGCGTGGTCGGCAATCTTTCATGTTAACAAATAAAAATTCATATCTGTTGAAATAATGTCAGATATTAAATAATTTATGGTTACGGATCATTCGCTAAAGATATATTGTGAAGACAATTTTGCAGTATATTCTTTTCACAGAGTTTTTTCCTACAGTTATGGTATTCGTCGTTAATACTTCTCACGAATATGGTTATTTAGTATTTTCGAGTGATTTTTCGATTTCAAGCTTGGCCTATACGTTGATGAAAAATTATTCGTAATATTTTTAAACTTTTAACAACACATGTCATATTTTGTTTTGTTCAGATGTCATCCGCCAACTATTTGAAGCTGGTGGAGTTTTGAAAGACGGTCACGGTGCCTCCCATACACCATCAGCTTAATGATTTGGGTTCGGTCCCAACCTCCCTGTATGTTATCCCTGTAAAAAGAACTCCTTCCATGCCATCCTGAACCTGAAATATATAAAAATATATTTTCATAAAATGTATTGCTATTTGTGTAGATGGTCAGGGTTTGTGTGTTTGTTGATATCGATGCAAGAGTATGTAAGCAGGGGTCTCACACTGCTTTCGATCCCGCGAACGCCCGCAGCCGAACACTCCATGTCAGTTCCATTAGACCCTTTTTAATTTCGCGCCGTAGAGTGGACAAATCCTTTGTCTGGGGGGAAAACCTCCCTTAGCCCTCGTTTTCCGTATGGAGGGCGGAATTTCAAGAGGTGTCGCTTACATCTCACAGCCCTGGGAGTCACGCGGTCGCTGCACCGCGCGGTGACACCCCACCTCCGTCTCGCCCCTCTCCCGAGCTTTCAATTTGCTCTTTTCGGCAAAGGTCTGAGTGGTGGGGTTAGCACAAAAGAGCATTGGGTCTCTATATTCCGAAGGCGACAAATAGAAGAGGAAATAAACCCGGCGAGTAGCGGTGGCGGGGAAATGGCTTCCGTCATGCACCGACCGCTTCTCCATCCTACGGCGGTTGCGGGACGACTTCAAAGCGGAAGATCGGGAGGGCGTACAGTTCTCGGGGCCGCCGCGTTCGGGAGAATAATGTAGTCAGTCAGCGGGGTGCACTCGGGAGGGGGGTTGAGGGGAATGAGGTAGGTACGGAATCGGGTTTTTGGGGTACGGAGAGGAATTTCTGGGTAGGAGGAAGCGAGTGAGGAGGGCGAGTGGGCTGAGAGGATAGGTGTTCCGCCTCTGGAGCACGGGCGGGGAGTGGATGGAAATTCGGTGATATTCTCGGAAGCGGCTGAGGGGCGCAGGTCGTTCCGGGCTGCATCGTTACTCATTCCATCCTGAGGGGAATGTGTTGGGGGAGGAATGAGGGCGGGAGCGGGGGTTGAGAAGCGGCGTCTGCATAGCGAGAAGGTGGCTGGGTGAAGGAGAAATCGCCTCCTTCCTTCAACTCCCTCCCTCCCCCCGTTCATCTTCCTTCGTCTTCGTTATGTCTCTCATCTCTCAGCCATTCTTCCTTTTTTTTTCTCGCTCGCTCGCTCACGCAATTTCACCTTCCTTCCGTTTCCATTTCCCTGGCTTTATTGGTCGATCCTGGATGGCATAAACTTAGGCTAGGCGGCCACTCTTGTCGGGAAAAATCAGAAAGAAGTTGGGAATCACTCAAGTTTCTTAAAGAAATCGAGGAATTGTTAGGGAAAAAAAGCGGAAATGTTTGGAGAAGTGGTGAATTTCTTTTGCAAACTGGGAATGTGATATGAGAGTCGGGAATCTGATGTGTGATTCGGAATTCCCCGAGGGATTCGATGATCTTTATGGTTCATGGTAAGATCAGTTCGAGCTTGCCATTGGCTTGAAGGTCCTGGCAAAAGAGGAAACTGTAGTGGAACCGATTTCAGTGTGATGCCGGAGACAAGAGAAGAGATGAGGGATGATCCACAAAAATATACCCTATCACATTCGAAACACTCACGGGGGAAAGGTCGGCAAGGAGGACTTCCATGTTCATCGCGAAAATCTTGTGAATGAGAATCCATAAAATGAATGGCCATATTGTCAGGGAGGTAAGGGAGTGGAAACCCACGACCCTCGTATGGTGAATTTCTCTGTTGGGTCAACCAAATTCGGTTGTTCACCCTAAGATCGCGGTTTGAATTTTTTCATGAATGCTTTCGTGAACGCGTACGTCAAAGGAAAGAAAGCGCGTCTTAGTCTTGTTTTAGCCCACTGCATGGAGGAATTACGTAGTTGTTTTCTAGAAACCCTTTCCCACATTGTTGGCATCAGTGTCACCATTAACAACATTTTTTACTTAGTCCATGTTTAGATGTTGTGTGCGGTGACTCCGAAATGGGTAGCGAATTCGTGGAATGACCCAACGGTCTCGTGTTGGAATTCCCATGATGATGGAACTGTTTCTCTGTGTACCAGATAACTAGAGTACCGTCGGCGGTACGGACATGAGGATTGTGATAGTATTGCCTGAATGTGTGAATTTCTTGCCCCCAACGCCTTAGCACGAGATTAACTAAGCTACCTAATCATAGGTGTAATTTTTGGACTGATGATTTTTGATAGTTGGGCTTTAATGTTGATTGTACCGATGGATCGTACAATTCACGGTGTTTTCATCGCGTGTTGCATCCCGTACAGTATGCCTATATGTAGCTTAGTAAATAGTAAGAAGGCAAAGGTCATTTATATTTATTCATTCAAGGTCTTTCACTTAAAAGTGGTCTTAGGAATTACCAAATTTACTGACGTGAAAAAAACCTAGATAGCAAATCGGTGTCCATTTAAAGCTGCAAGGATATTACTGTTTCTAAACTGAATGTTTAATTCAAAATGCATTGAGGTTTTGGAGCTACTAGTATTTATTCAGCTCAAACGTGAGATAATAAGCGGCTTTCAAGTCAAGTCCACTCAGCGCTACGTGGATTACCAATTTCAGCCTGATTACTCAAGAGAGGATTGCTCAATTAAAGATTACTGGTGTGCAATTATGTCTTCGATTTGCATATTTCTTTTGCTGGATTGATTAATTTCGGATCGTATTCAGGGTTCTAAATTATTTTAGCTGTCATGTGCCTCATATCCAAATATCTTATTTCAATTAACAGGAAATGATGCGGTAATCTTCTTAACTATTCAATTATTTTCCACAGTCTGAATTGGGGATTTTTAAACCAGGGGCCTTCTTCTACATTTACTGAAAGATGCCTACAGTGGGACCCAACCTTGTGCATAAAATCGATTTATCAATTGTTTTCTAATTTATTTTGCTCTCAGTAATTAATGATGTACAGCCCTCTGATGACTGACTGCATTTCAGCGAATAGGTTTGCCTAAAATTAATATTTCTTTTTCAATTATAGCTTGGATGTATTGGGGGTGAGTGAGACGTACAGGTCCATATCATCGGACTTAAAACGGTGGCCTTAGAAAATGGCGAACGTAGAGTGCGACAGACTATATAATTATGTTTTACTCTCTTCCATTCTTTTAAAATACTGCCAGGGTAGTTGTTATTGGCTCCGCCTACGTAAGTGTGCTTTTCCAATTTTCTTATAGGTTGTATTGATAAACTACTCCCTCATTTACAGAAGTTTCGCTCGCGTCCTTCTCCCCCTTCCCTCCGTCTACCTGATTCCTACGGATTCGCCCCACTTCCCCTCGTGCTCTACGCGCTAACGTTATTTTTCTACGAAAATGTGAGAAGACGGATGGGCAGTTGGAGAGGGTGCGGAGAGGCCACCTTGATGCATTGGGAACGTCGTTGTTTCTCGTTATATATGGAGTCGTTTGCGGTCTGCAACGTAGATTTTTTTTTCAAACGAGGCGTTGTATATCACGGCGCCGGTGTCTACAGCGTGGCCCGCTCTTACTGTTCATCTTCCATTTCCTTCTGGACATTTCTGCGTCGATATCCCACCTTGGAGAAAGAAGAGTACGTGTAGGTCTCCAACACAAATGGATGTTTATAAGGCATCAGGTGAGAAATGGAAAAGTATAGTGGCTTCTCCCTTGGGTGCTTGCTTGCATGTACGGTGATAATGAGCGGAATGAGATGTGTGGGAACGGTAATGAGTAACACGTTTCGGTACCTTGGATACGCGTATCCTTCATTTATTGGGAAAATTTATTATGTTCGCACGTTACGTAAATTCATGTAGTTAATAACGTAGCTCGGTTGAACCTGCAACCTGAAACGAACACTTCATTGAACGCCTGGAAATTGAGAGTTTGTTCATTTGGATAATTTATCGTTTCAATGAACGATAAAAAAATGATAATTTCATATTGAAAATTGCATTTTTATTTTTTCTTGCACGTGCTCCATGGATATAGTAATTCATATCCACGTCGCATGGGATACTTAAAATTCAAGTAATAATTCAGAGAAGAAATGGACCGAAAGGAAAACAAATGAGGAAGTACTGGGGGTGGTGGGTGAGGAGAGGGGGATTTGTTGAGAGAAATCCTATGGAAGCAGGAAAAATGGATGAAAGGCGTATTGAGCGGCAGCGGGATGTTGAAGAAAGTAATAGAGGGGAGAATGTTAGGCAAACGAGGAAAGGACAGGAACAGGATAAGGATGTTGGACTGGATGAAGGGAGGAAAGAAGTACACAGAGATGAAGAGGGACCTGATGTAGATTAAGTTGCTGGATTGGGTTTCATTTGGAGTTACAAAATGTTTATTTGATAGTTGTGTCAATCCAAAAACCTACCTTACCGGTAGATTACCTAATACAATTCAAAGACTGGTTTTGAAAATTTAATTCGTAAGATCGGACTCATTTTATTGGCTAAATGCGTTCTCGGAAACAGTTTTGCGAAAAATTACGTGAGTAAATAAACTTAATCCTAAGACTTGAAATTTGTGAGCAGCAGCATCGTTCGCCTTTCTCAAAAAAATATGTATCGCTCATCGGATCTTCTGTCAAATAGCTTTGTGCTCTTAAAACTTACAATGGCAAAGATTTTTTCTCAGTAATTCCGAGCGTGATCCTGCTAAAGAATTTCTTTAGATACTCGTATGTATAAAATTCCCTTGAATATTTAAGTTAGCATAATATGTTAATATTTTTATTCCTTTGGAAGCTTAATGTCTTAAAGTAAAACATTTTCCTGCTGCAATACCCTTACTACAGTAAGATAACAATAATCTCTACCAATACCCATGCATCGCACAAAAGATGAAGAGATATCTGGTGGTAATAGATTTTTCAATAATCCCGAAATTTGCGACGTCACGTAAAACCTGAAATACAAAAAAAATTTGAAATCAATCTCTAGGGATGCTTCGTTCTCCAAGCCGATTTATCGGGAATATAAATTTCTGCCGGATTACTATCTTTTTTGTTTTGACCATTGATCTCTCTGTATCTAACCATCAATATCTTTGGCGCGGATGGACTTTTTTAGTTTATTATCTGGAATCTATGTATGTACATTTTTCATCAACGTATTTCTGAGAACTAATAACAATGGTGCCTATGTTTTAGGAACACCAAGAAACGAGCTTCTGGTGAAATTTTATTTTTCTAAGCTGAAACTTAAAATTTTCGAAATGTTACTCATGCTTAATAATATTTTTTTGAAATTGTTTTAGTATATGATGTCACTTTTTTTAATAGACTTTCCTTTAAAACGTGTTATTCATTGATACGAAGTTCAGTTTCTGTACCACGCTGCTTATGTGACAAGGAAAAGACGTTTTTTTAATAATTTCATTTGAAATATAGGGATTACTTAGCGGCACATTATTGATATTCCATCCTAATGCCAACCTTGAATTTATTTGCCATCTGGACATTTTTCACTATAAGAATTCATTTCTTGTATTAACTGTGAAAAGCATTGCTACTTTTATATCTGCTTTAAACATATTTTCATTTCCAACTTGCTTCCAATCGATATCCGAATGTTTCGTATCATTCGGAAATCTATATCATCGTGAGAAGAGGAATGTGTTTTTCACCCCTCCAGATATTCACCATTGAGAGCTGGAAAATATCCATAATCATGAAGATTGACATAATTCCGCCCTATGCTATAAAAACATTTCTCCGAATACTTCCCGCAAATTTAATAGTATTGAACGATTGGCAAACCGACCACTTTTTCTCTATTTTGGCGGACACACTACTCTTAAAAATGCTCACCTCCTGCTCTTCTTCCTCTGAATTGATCTAGCTGGGACTGTTTGAACACGAACACGTGCACCATGTCTTACTGCGGCGTCGCTGTAACGGGTGGACCGAGAGAGATAGAAAGGAGGAGCACTCCTGGCTCCAATCTCCAGTTTGTGGTGGTTTTCTTTTTTGTGCCTGGTCTAGGTCAAAGGGCGAAGGTTCCAGCCGCGAAACGATTTCACCCACATCTTGCTTGTTTTTTGCGCGTGGTAGTTTATTGTGTTTCGCGACGATCTCTTCTCTCCCCCAGGTAGTTACTAAAAATTAGTTCATGCCCTTAGGGCTGTGGGCATGAGAAAGCATTAAAATATGGGAAGGTAATTTCTTATAACACCAATGTCCCAATTGTCAATGGGATTTTAATTTGACCTGATTTGGTTGCAATAATTTGAACATGGTTAATGTATCGTCAATGCTTAAAATGATATTATGCGCCATCAATTTAAGTGTCAAGTTTGAAATAATAGAACGGTCCCATCAACGACATAAAAACAACTAAATATTTGTATATAAACCATTATGTTATTGTTATACCATTATAATATACTATCTATCATTCACCATATATATTGTATGTATGTGTATACAGGTATATATAGCATACATACCAGTAGTTCACCTAATGAATAAATAAATATATATCTATTGTGTTCGTCCTTTATATGTGTTCCTTTACCATTTTCCTTATCTCTATTTCAATGTGAATGAATATTTATTCGCCATTTGGCGGTATTTCGTGTTAGAATGTATATATATATATTCATTCAAACATAGAAATAGGTAAGGAAAGGGGATAGGAAAACACATAAAAGGCGAACACAGGACATGTGGGGAAGGCGGTTTTTGAGCAGATCACGAAAGTAAAAATATTTCCTTAACCGGGATTTGAACACCGGACCTTATTACGATACCTATATTACGTTACCTTACCGTATTATATAAATTACGTTTCCTTAGTGGCGTAATTGGTAGCGCATCCGCCCGGCAAGTGGATGGTCCGGTGTTCAAATCCCGGTTAAGGAAATATTTTTACATTTGTGATCTGCTCAAAAACCGCCTTCCCCACATGTCCTGTGTTCGCCTTTTATGTGCTTTCCTATCCCCTTTCCTGATACCTATTTCAATGTTTGAATATTTGTGCGCCGAATGGCTGGATTTCGTATTTGAATGTATATATATATATATATATATATATATATATATATATATATATATAAACACTAAGACAACAAACACCACACACATAGAAACATAAAAGAAGGACACTTACATTGGATATTTACGTTTCGACGGCACGGCCGTCGTCATCAGAAGCCGTCGAAACGTAAATATCCAATGTAAGTGTCCTTCTTTTATGTTTCTATGTGTGTGGTGTTTGTTGTCTTAGTGTTTGTGTGTTTGTGCGTCGCCGGAGAGCGTCATTTCCAAGATTATATATATATATATATATATATATATATATATATAATTTACAGAAGAAGGGTGAAATTGGTGCTCTATACAGCAAGGTTAAGTTATTATCGGGAAGTAAGAAGGCAAGATCTGTGCTAACAGTTAAAGATAAATGGGGTAAGATAATAGTTGAACCAGGAAAAATCCAAGAGAGATGGAAGGAATATATAGAAACACTGTATGGTAAAGAACTTGGGCCGACAAGGTTAGACATAGAAAATGAACATGACGTAGAAGAAGATAGCTTAGGTCCAGGCATACTCCACGATGAAATAGAAAGGGCATTAAAGGAGATGAAAGCAAATAAGGCTGTAGGGGTGGACAACATTCCTGTAGAAATGTTGAAATGGTTAGGAAAAGGTGGGAAGAAGGCCATATATGGACTGATTCGTAGTATCTATGAGGAAGGAATCTGGCCGGAAGATTTTGTGAGATCGGTGTTAGTTCCTATTCCAAAAAAGGCAAAGGCTACGTCATGTGAGGATTACAGAACAATAAGTTTGATATCCCACGCAGCAAAAATTATTCTCAGGATCATCAACAAAAGGATAGAGAGTAAGGCAAATGATTACTTAGGGGAGGATCAGTTTGGGTTTAGGAAAGGAAGAGGTACGCGTGACGCCATCGCAGTAATGAGATCACTAATCGAGAGGAATATAGAATACAATCAAGACGTTTTTGCCTGTTTTGTAGATTTCGAAAAAGCGTTTGATAGAGTGAATTGGGAAAAATTAATGCGTGTATTGCAGAAAATAGGAATGGATTGGAGGGACAGGAGACTGATCCGCAACCTGTACATGTCTCAGACTGCTCAGGTGCGAGTGGGGAACGGAGAGTCCGGATGGGCAGTGTTAGGAAGAGGTGTAAGGCATGGTTGCCCATTGTCACCGGTACTGTTCAACGTATATGTAGAGGAAATGATTAAAGAGGCATGGGAAGAACTGGAGGTAGGAATGAAAGTCGGAGGGGAATTTGTAAAATCGGTTAGGTTTGCTGATGACCAAGCATTAGTTGCTCAGTCAGCCAAGGGGTTGCAAGCATTGCTGAGTGAATTAGAGGTTCAGTGCGATAAATATGGGATGAGAATCAATATTAATAAAATAAAGGTTATGCGATTTTCCAGAAAGAAAAAGGCTAAGCTAAATATTAAAATAGGCGGGAAAAAAATAGAGCAGGTAGAACAGTTTAAATATCTCGGAAGTGTTTTGGACCAATACGGTCAAAGTGGTAGGGACGTAAGGAGAAGAATTGCGCTAGGCAAGGAGGCTTTCTCAAGAAGGAGGGAGTTGATGACGGGGACGTTGAGTAGAGATGTTAAGACAAGACTCGTAAAAACTCTGATATGGAGCGTAGCTATGTATGGTGCGGAAACGTGGTCACTGAAGCAGGAGGATAGACGTAGATTGGAGGCTTTTGAAATGTGGGTGTGGAGAAGAATGGAGAGGGTGAAATGGACCGAAAGGAAAACAAATGAGGAAGTACTGGAGATGGTGGGTGAGGAGAGGGGTTTTTTGAGAGAAATCCTATGGAGGCAGGAAAAATGGATGAAAGGCGTATTGAGCGGTAGTGGAATGTTGAAGAGGGTAATAGAGGGGAGAATGTTGGGCAAGCGAGGAAAGGGTAGGAACAGGATAGGGATGTTGGATGGGATGAAGGGAGGAAAGAAGTACACAAAGATGAAGAGGGACCTGATGTAGTTTAGGTTGTTGGATTGGGTTTTGTTTTGTTTGGAGTTACAAAATATGTATTTGATAGTTGTGTCCATCCAAAAATCTACCTTAACCGGTAGATTACCTAATAATAATAATTATATATATATATATATATATATAATAATAAGGCAGTGGGGGTAATAGAGGGGAGAATGTTGGGCAAGCGAGGTAAGGGTAGGAACAGGATAGGGATGTTGGACGGGATGAAGGGAGGAAAGAAGTACACCGAGATGAAGAGGGACCTGATATAGATTAGTTTGCTGGGTGGGGAGTCACAAAATGTTTATTTGATAGTTGTGTCCATCCAAAAACCTACCTTAACCGGTAGATTACCTAATAATATATATATATATATATATATGTACACATACATTCAAATAAGAACCTGATGTGTGAATTTTACAAGCTAAGCTAGGGCTTAGTACTGCATGACCTCTACCATCACCTGCCTAGCCGACCTTCGAGTTAATTACTGTATTTATGGTTTTTTACAGATATATTCACACATTTTTTATATTTGCACACACGTTTGTTTATATATATTTTTTTAAAGTGTCACGTTAAAATGCATTCAGAGAGATCTGTGTTGGGATAGTGAAGGGGAAAGAACTGATCCTGTCTTTAGTGGGGGGGGGGGGGAGCGATGTTACAACGAGGTGTGTGAAATCCAAAGAAATTGATGATTGAGAAAACCGGGGCAAGGAGTTGTGAAGGTGTTCAGCCGAGGGTTTGGTCGTCATGAGAGCGACGTGGGACACTGAACGGTAAGCCTATGAGTGGCTGGCTGCGTTGAGTGCTTTGGTTCTCGGTCCACCGCCGCTGCAGGAACGCTGTGGCGTCCACAGGCTTCTCCGTCTTCAGCATGAAGCACTGCATGACTTTGTAGGACAAGAGAGGCCGTGTGCGCGGATGTGAGATTGGGGTGGAGCGCTTCCTTCACGTTCACAATCCCCTTCCGTCTCCCTCTATCACTCATGTTAGGCCGTAATACGTCAACCGCCTTGACTTTTACTGCTCTTTCGTGGTGGAACAGTAAAAACGTTAGTCGTTATTGGGTTCATGCTGTTGACGTATCGGTCCAAATCGTGTAAAATGTTGTACGCTTACATTTAAACAAAACCCGCCAAGCCGCTGCAAGGTGTAGTGTGTTAGGACACCAATCATACTCACTTAAATGTGGATGCAATATGATTTAAAACACGTGATCATTTTCTTCACCTATTTATAAAAAATAACTTTAAAAGTTTAAATTAAAATAAAATTAATTACAAGTTTAAAAAAATAGGTTTATTTTCATTAATGATTTTGGAAAATACCAATTTTATTTAATCATAATGACTGGATTACACCAAGTCACAGAGTCTACAATGGATTCGCTTTGTGTGCGTTCATGCATAAAGAAATACTATATATTTGCGCAAACTTAAGCACGAATACAATCACGCACGTGCATTTATTGTCACAAAATCCCTATATCCTTCTCTTCTAATGGAATTCTCATTTTATTCTATTTATCATTCGTTTTTTCCGGTGGTAATCTTAATAAAATTTCAGCAAGTTATAATATGTAATCTTTGGGGAGGGAGAGTGAAGGTAGTACGCATTCCCTATATTTTTTCCCTTATACTATATTTCACTAGTGGTGGCCGGCTTTCTGTTTCACTTTCTTCCCCAGACCGGGATCGTGTTGTTCTCACTCCCTGCACAGGCCATTGGTAGGGACTATAAACCTTGAAATCGTTTCCTTCCGTTGCACTTGGGTTTCGACGGGAAGGAGAATATTTTGCTCCCGCGAGTACTCCCAGACCCTCCCCGGTCACCCCTCATCGAGATTCACCCCGGGCGACCTTGTGACTATTTGAAGAGATCCCCTTCTCCAGTTTCCGCTCCCGCAGCTTCCTCCTGCCATTGTCTTCGATGGCTGTGCCCACGGCTCCGTGTCACTTCCCAGACCGCCGGCGTCGTGTCCCTGCTCGACACCCTAGCGGGAGGTGGCCGGGAGAGGGGGAGGGTCAGTTGCGGGCACCCCACTCTGTGTTGGGGCCATTCTCGTGCAGGGCTTCTCGCTCTTCGTGCGTCGTCTCCTCTCCCGCCCCTCACTCCTATCCCGTCTCACTCCGCAACCCTAAATCTTTGTTCTCCTCCGCCTGCTAAAGGGTGCGTTTTCTTCCCTTTGTCATCCCCGTATAGATGCGGCATATATGTGGGCTCTGCTCATCTTGCTTCCTTCCTTCCCGTATCCTCCCGACCTCACACGAGGCTCGCTTCGGGCGATTTTCATGATTGATGAAGTTTACTATATATAAAACAAACGTATTTCGTGAATGCTTCCTTTTGGTTGAATTTGAAGAAAGCATATTAGTAGTACTCGAATATGATCGAAAGTAAACATTCGTGTAATGAAGTCTGATTTTTTATTATTCTTTTATTCTTTCCTACTTTATTCCACTGTTAAAAATAGATTCCTCGCCGATATTACTTCTCCTCCCCGCAGGCGACTTAGAAGGTTCTGCTCGTTCTTTGAAATTGGAAGCTGTTCTATGTAAACCATCATAGTGCCCCTTGCGATTAGCTACAGGAATGAATGGAACGCACCGGCCATTTAGGAAACTTAATTTGCGTTATCATGTAACTTAAAAACAAGTAGTTGTATAGTTGACGAGTTGTTAAAAAGTTGTGCAAAAGTTGGGATTTAGCTGTTGTTTCCCAATTGGTGCTCATAAAAATGGGTTCCTTGTGCGAGTGTATTTAATTTATTACGCACTAATTACCCTTCTTGCTGTGGCCACACCTTCCTACGTAACGAACCTTTAGCTTCACAGGACGGCTTTAAGTATTTAATTCGTGCAATTAGCACTTTCAAGCAGTCGTTTAAGCAGCCTCTCAAGGTCTCCAGCCCTTTACTCCCCCGAGAAATTGACCGTTATTTGTTCTGTCAACAGCACCACAATAGCGTGTATATACCTATGCATATCTTGGCAGAATTTTTATTCCGTCGATATTTCCCCATCCAATTTCCGGGTTTCTTGCATGAACGTTCCTGAAAAGTTACCAAGAAAGTTGTTTCCCGAGGAAACATCGATAAACAGTGTTCTTGGGCTTCTCTGGCGAATAACTTCGTCGTTCGTGTAAGTTTACGCTATAGAGAAACGGATAAACTGGGCAGTATATCTTACACGTTATATCCTTTGATGAAGTGTCGTGTATTATATTTCTAGTTACTTTCAGTTTGTCGCGTGGTCCTTAGTTGTGTTCATCTACATCTACTCAATACTCCGCAAGCCGCCGCAAGGGCGTGTGGCGGGGGGTGTTAGGGCACCACCCGTAAATTAGGGGGGAAAAAAGCATGCAGAAGCCACAACTTTTTAGCCCACAAACCAAGCATGGCAAACATTCATGCAAGAACCCTTTCGCCCCAACCCTTTCACACACATGCAAACCCACAAACTACCAACAAACATACACATGCACAATCTTTGAATTTTTAATTTTGTTCCGACGTGTAACTTAAATGTTTTTAATATTTCTAAATGGACTTCGGATTCTTATTATTATGATTTCTGATTGTTCTGGAGTCGAACCGATTTTAATTTGTCTATTTTTTTAATTAATAGATTAGGTTTTAAATTGTATTTCTTTGATTTTACAACATTATAAAAAGGAAAGAGAAGAAGGCTTAACGACTAAGCTGCGCATTTCTTGGAGGGAATAGAGGTTACGTAAGTTACCTATAGTTTGGGTATCCATTGATTGTTTGGTTGCTCTCGGATATTTCGTTTTCAGGCATTTTACTTCCTTCACCCACTGCGGAATGCGAGCTCTGAGTTCAAGTATGTCCCGGGCAAAATTTGACCGCGGATGCGACGCCGTACCCTTGACTGCGTGGTGCATAGGACGAGCCAAAATTTTGTTGGCCTCGGCTTCCCAGTGCACGAGAGAGGTCGTCATCCATCCCTCTTCAACCTTAAAGAGCTGTGCTCCCGAAACCTATTGGGATTACACTTCATAAGATTAGACCCTCACAATATCCTTCCCCGCAAGCCGGCCTAAACTCTCCGCCTCAACTACCCCGGGAGTCATGGGACCATTCCTATCCGCCCTAATGTCAACGCTTCTCCCCTCTTAACTGTTCTCTTAAAACCCTCCCTTATATTCACCCCGTGGTCCCCGTAGTGGTCATTCTACTTCCCCCGTCTCCTTTTCCGATTCTCCCTCAGATGGAAAGAAGGGATTCACTGTCACTGTCCCACGAATGAGAATGTATCAGTCTTTTGTGGGGCTCCCCTTATTGCCCTCCTACCCTTTTTCCCTCTTCTGTTTTAGTCCTTCCGACTTGCATGCATGCAAACTTCTTCTTCGCTTCCTCTTTTTAGGATTTCCGTTCACGTCGAAACGCGACTTCTTCCCACTCCGGGCTTCCTCCCGTCTCTTTTTCGGTGTCCTGATTTATTTCCGTCCCTTTTTGGTGGTGTCCTAACTTATTTCGATCGATTGGGCTCATTTGTTGCAAACTTTTCGTTCGCTCACACGATACAGCACTGCTGAGTGCGCGAGGTGCGGTGATATTGCTAAGGGCGGTGAGAAATAAAAGGGCTAGAGATAACGCGCTGCACTTCATACAATCAATCTCCTCTTATATTCCAGGTTGATTGCTGGAAAACCACGACGAAAACGATTGACGAGCGAACGGTAGCAGTCTACACAGACACGATATTTATTCTCTTTCCCTGTGAGTTTATTCCGAGATGCTTGCATTGAACTTACGTTGAAGCTGCCAAAATTTATACCTAAACCACCATTAGTTTCGCCGAATGCACCGTAATTAGTATTTAACAAAGAGAAAATTACACAAGAAATTAGTTAATATTCCCGAGAAGAGGAGCATGTGGACCGGGGTGTGAATTTGGGAACGATATTACTCCTGAAATGTGATATATTACATCTGAATACTAACCCTAATGTATTATGTAATAAAACCTGAAATCCTTAATTATAAACGAAAGGCATAATTACGTACTCTGTACTGGCTGTAAAGCAGCGGACTTAGGATGTGAAAGCCTTTATTTCCATATCTTCCACAAATGCCAGGCAAATTTTCGATCTTCTTACACCCTCGTCGAACGAATTCTTTATCCAGGCATTACCTTCCTTTATTTACCATTAATTTTATGACGAGACATGTCGCCGTTGTGTTGAAATCGCTGGAATGTGGAAAATGGATATCACGGGAGAATTATTAGTTTTCGAAGAAATTATACTGACAAAGAAATTGATTAAATTAATTAGAAAGTTGGACTAAATTCCGCGAGTAAACATTTTCTAAATAGCGTTGAATACCATTAGTTATTACTCTCCTTAATAACGATGTATCATCTGTATTCAATTAGCATCTGCTTAATTTTACTGGGTGACTCTTTGCAGTGCCTTTTTCCTAATTGTCCGATCTAAATACAGTTTCGCTTTCCTCTCGGGTGGGTTGTGTAATGGCGTGCTAATGATTTCATGCCCGCTCGGATTCCCTCGCGTTATTTCTACCCTCTCCCTCCCCCGTTGCGGAGAGTAACGCCTTACTTAGTTCCGCGGCCATGAAACCTTGACTGCCCGCCTCCGTTTGATGCTGTCCCGTTCCACCCCTTTGCTTCTTTGTCGCCGCTCCGCTCTCCAGCCTCCGCACCCCCTGGTCTTTTCCGCCTCCTCCGTCCGCACTTTCACTCCTGCGTCTTCCTCCCACAGAATTAAATTCAACCCCTTCCCGCCCTGACTCGGTCTCCTCACTTTTGGGTTCATCCCCTTTGACCCCTTTGAAGCTAACCATATCTCTCTCTCTCTCTGTCCCTTCTCATTGCCTCACCTCATTGACTGCCCGACCACGTACTTTGGCAGGGTGATTTTGCGTTGGGATGTCGTCCTTCTCCCTGCTTATGTCTATCCACCCTTCCTCCTCGTCTTTTCACTGCCACATACCCATTTCCTTTCTCTCTCTCTCTCTCTCTCTCCGTCCACGTCTCCTTGCACACGCTAAACTCTAATCTCCCCTCCCCCTCCAACGTAGCGACTCCCGGTATTAAAGACGCAATCCAACTCCGGGCCGTTTTTAAGTGCCTGTTCTCAGGAAGAGGGGCGGTTGCGCGCTTACTCCATCCCTATGGTTCTCGTCTTATAAATCTCTCCGAGGGTCCCCTGGCATAAGGACGATGAGACGAAGAGTGCATAGAGGTCTGGGCATATGGGAGGGGTCGACAGCGTGAAACGAATGTGTGACGTAATTTAATTTGTATTTCGTGTGCTCTCCGTTCCTCACCGCCCCCGTCGCAGCTACACTCCCCCTTCTGGTGGAGTGTTGCCCCGGATGGGGTTTCCTCGGTACTGCCTGAAATTTCTTCCACATCTCCTGATTTATCGTCCCTTTATTTCGCGAGGTGATGACGCTTTGATTTATCTACCCCAGCTCGAACACTTTCGAGGCGTAAGCCTAACCGTATTCAATATTCATCGAATCCAAGGGTGATAAGCTTTTAAGGTCGAGCATTTATTCGTCGTGGGAGAGAGTACTGTACCTTAATATGTTAGGTTTATGCTATATAGGGAGTTAAAGAAGATCTTTCACTTTTAAAAGAGGTTGGTTACGTTTTTAAAGAATTGCTAGGTGTTACCATGTGTACATGTATCCCCCATATAATCTTCAGGTTGCAACCATGTTCAGATTGAGCAATGTCCAGTATACGTTTATTGTTCGTATTCAGAATGCTCCTGGATTTGAAATTTCTCCTGGATTTGAAAATTCTCTGACTTGTCATAGAGTTATTTGTAGAATTACGATTTTTAGAATTACTGTTGACTGTAAAACTTAATAAAACTTGGTCGTGCTCTTCACTTGGGTTTTTGGTACATTTAAAAAAAGTATTTGAGTCACTTCGGTAATTAAAAAAAAAATCGTTTCAACCCCTGGTTCAGCGTAGAGATCACTGAACGCACTCCTGTGCTTCCTAGGGAAAATCCATTATCAATGTCTCTCTCCGTAGTCTGAACCTCCAGTAAATTAAATACTTCCGAGCGGGAATAGAATTTTTAAGTCTCCTATAATCACCTTAGAGCCCCTCTTTCCTCACCGGGCCGCTATCATCGGAAAGATCCGCCGTGCGAGCGTTTCCGTTTTAAGCGCACCACGCCCGGGAACCACTAAAGATCGAATGTCCGTTACCCTGCATGTTTGCTTTCACCTACGGGGTCGAGCCACGATCCCCATTCCTACGACCACCCCTCTAGCATAATCCGTTTCGTGTGTATGTTATGTTTAGCCTACCGATGGGACGAACGATAGAGGGTGAGCGACCCGTGCTGTTTTCTGATGTGTTGCGTGTGCCGACTCATGGCTGTTGTTTGCGCGCGGCGGGCGATCCTCGCCCCACCCATCATCCCTCCCTCAAAACACTCCCCTGCGGAGACGGTCGTGGAGGGGGGGATGGATATCTTGTCAGGGACGAGTGGAATGCATGGGTCGGGACGTTTGTTCGAGAGTGTGTGTGTGTGTGTGTGTATGGACCCGCAACATTAGCGTCCCCATTTGCCTCCCCTCCCATTTCTTTCGTCCTGATGAATGCCTCAGCCTGCGCAAATACAGATAGTAGATGGGTTTAGAGGGGAGCGGCCTCTCTTTCTGATGCTGAATTGTGAACCCCGACGCGTCGTACTGTCTCCGCTGCTGTTTCTGCACCCGAGAGGAACATCAGCACCCGGGCCGCATCTCGTCTTCAACTCGCCCGCCCGCAACATCCCCATCCCCTCCACTCCCTCCTCTTCTCTTAGAGGCATCCATCAATCCAAATGCCCCGTTTCCACCCCTGGAGTACACATTAACCCCCGCTCTCCTAAACTATGCACACAACTCCTTCCGCAACCGAAAAGCCATTCGCGATTCCACCTCTTACGTGTTCCCTCCTCAGTCTCCCGTCCGTTTTTTATCCAACTCCCAGCTTTTGTCTCTCGTCTCCATTCCCCGCACTGAAGTGGTTTCCAAACCTTAGTCGCGCCCCAAACGGGAAGGGTCGCTGGAATGTTCGATGCAGTCGCGGTCCGCGGAATGAGAAGGTATTTCAGACACTAGCTACGACATTACGGTATTGCAACTGCTTCCTCCATCTGGAAAGGATGTCGGTTGTGGATATATCTATAGTATTAGTTACTTAAGTTGATAATATGGAGCGATACTAGTACGGATACTCGAAAATATCCGCCTGAAAGGTTCCGAAAAAATATTTAATCGGGTCGCTATAGAAAAAGACATTTTTAAAGTTACTCTATAAAGAGTATGCCTCTCCTAGAATTCGTGAAATTTTTCGGCGTTTGTTGATATGTCAAGATTCAATTGAGTGTTATCCTAAATGTTAGGGATGCGTACGATTGATATTAGGCTTGTCGTCATTCAAATGGATACCGATATAAGGAGAAGGGATAGGAACACGCATAAAAGACAAACATTGGCAAAGTGGGGAAGGTGGTTATCGTTTTTGTTCCTATCCCTATATACTTCTCCGAGGCCTTCTTCAGGTCAGACTCACCTCAGGTCAACCTCCAATTCACTCAACAATGCTTGCAACCCCTTGGCTGACTGAGCAACTAATGCTTGGTCATCAGCAAACCTAACCGATTTTACGAATTCCCCTCCGACTTTCATTCCTACCTCTAGTTCTTCCCATGCCTCTTTAATCATTTCCTCCACATATACATTGAACAGCACCGGTGGCAATTGGCAACCCTGACTTACCCCTCTTCCTAACACTGCCCAGCCGGACTCTCCGTTCCCCACTCGCACCTGAGCAGTCTGAGATATGTACAGGTTGCGGATCAGTCTCCTGTCCCTCCAATCCATTCCTATTTTCTGCAATACACGCATTAATTTTTCCCAATTCACTCTATCAAACGCTTTTTCGAAATCTACAAAACAGGCAAAAACGTCCTGGTTGTATTCTATATTCCTCTCGACTAGTGATCTCATTACTGCAATGGCATCACGCGTACCTCTCCCCTTCCTAAACCCAAACTGATCATCCCCTAAGTAATCATTTGCCTTACTCTCTATCCTGAGAATAACTTTAGCTGCGTGGGATATCAAACTTGTTGTTCTGTAATCCTCACATGATATAGCCTTTGTCTTTTTTGGAATAGGAACTAACACCGATCTCACAAAATCTTCCGGCCAGATTCCTTCTTTGTAGATAATATATATGTATATGCATATATATATATGTATATATATATATGTCTGACCTGAAGAAGGCCTCAGAGAAGTATATAGGGATAGGAATACATATATATATATATATATATATATTTCGATATTTTGCGGCGTCCAAATAAAATCCTCTATTTAAAAAGTTAAAGCATTAGTGCCGTGCCTTTCTAAAAGTCTGAAAAACACTTCGTAGGTTACCTAAATGAGTACAGGCCTAATATGTGAATTTTTCTATTTTTATTTTAAAGAATAAGCCTACGATGTAGATATTAAGTCGACCTGGCGGTGTGACGTGACTGTACGGGAAATCCCGTCTCAACCAATGGTGGGGAGTACGGGCCTGCCTTATTTTACTGAGCAGAGGGAGTATTTCATCATGAATGAATCTTTGATGTATCAGACTTATTGACGTAGGACATAGTCTTGTATTCACATCGTCGGCAGATTCACGCTAGAGAGAATAATTCTCCGAAAAGCGCCGCTGCATTTGGAAAAATGCATTGCAAATTAAAAGTTAGGTCTGGGATGTTATGGGAAATTTTTCTCCTATAAAACTCGCGTAGGTCGCTCCCTACGCGATTTGGTCGAACAGGATGTTGGCTTCATGCTGGAGCGTCGACGCCTACTTCCATGGGGCAAGTTTTATGCATGCGTCGATCAAGAACCGGTCATGCATGGCTATCTCTGTCCATCCGAATCATTGGGCGTTCGGAGTCACTTATTATTCGTTTGTTTTTGCTAAAACTTCATCCCTTTCCTTTCGAAGAATTTCTGCATATTCTTTTTCCCATTATCTTTAATAGTTTTTGAAGAAACTGCGGGAGATGTCGCAACAGTAACTTTTAACGGAGTCATCCGCTACGTGTGGCATTACAATGCAACAATTTCAGAGTGTAAAAATTATTCGCCCTGAGCTGAATGATTTTTACATTATGAACATGTTGCATCTTTAATGTTATTTATATTTTGTACTGCTCCTCAGAAATTGCTGAATGATAATATCACATGAAACACTACTTGGTTATGTATACTCTGTTGGAATGTATTAAATTTATCCATTACTGCCATCATCCGATATTCAGAAACTAAAAATACTTTTTGAACAGCGGTTGATAAATCCTTACTCGGGAAAACTGAAATTTTCGTTTCAACATTTCCACAGATTTTCCACCCCTTGAATTGAGAGTCGAGCGCATTATTAGAATTTCACCACAATTTTGATTTTTGTTTTGGACTGCAGAAAATGACTTTCTCCCGGATTAAATTGAACTCTGTGGTCCCGTAGCAACAAGTCGTACTGCGATTTAATGTTAATAATGCCTACCAATAGTGATATTTAACTATTAGTAAACATTTTTTCGTTCGTATTCTCGAGTCCAAGTTCAAGGGCTACACTTCATCTACTGACTTGTTATGATCGATGATCTAAATTCCTGGGAGGCGTTCTTTGACCGAATTGAATAATTCCTAAGACATAATTAATGCGATTAGTTTGCAGGGTTTTGGGAAAACACTTAGGCTGTGAAATTAGTCTGCTGTCGACGAGTTGCATTTACTTCCACTCGAGTGGAATCACATTACATTATATCTTCATCAGATTGGAAAAAAACTCACTTCCGTATCGGGATTTGCTATACAGTCAATTAACGGGGAGGTCATTAGATAGTTAACCCTAATTTTGGCCTTTCCATCGTAAATTGACATCATAAAAAATGAGCATGTTAACGTTGGAATAAAAAAAATCAATCGATCGATTCGTACCGCTCTATTGTAATATCGATCGTGGATTGAGAAGTTATCGTGGAATATTAAAATCGCTGGGGGTCAGAAATCAAAAGATGAGATGACTAAGGTCATGTTCATCTGTCATTTATATGTTGTCAGCGATTATCGATAGTGAAAATTAGAGTCGTGTAGACACCACTTTGGCGTGCTCAGTAATATTCTTGTGGGGAAAGGATTGGTGGTATTTCCTTTTTTTTTTTTGTTAAAGTTATCGAAGTAAATATTCGATTAACTTAAATCACGTCAATTTATAGCCACCTCGAAAATGGAATTATAAAAGCACTCTAATGCCCTCTAGGTCATTTTCCATCAATTTGTCTGTCTTCTCTTTCTACTCAAATGTGTTTACGCGTCAAATTTATAATACGAGAAATTATATTTTAATACTAATCCATTAATTTCAACAGAATTATAAAATAATGGCGGCTGTTTACTGAATATTTTTTTCCTGTATTTACCTGTATTAGGCTTCTTTTTTGTAGTGGGGTATTTGTGATCAATATTTTTAAAGGAAGACTTATTGTACACTGGAAGCTAATCAGATTTTTTAGCATTTCAGCATTCATCTATTTTCGTTCCATTCCTAACTGTTGATTTAAATAGAATCAGGCTTGTTTCAATTGACAATTAAATTTCAAGAAACTGTAACAGTAACTTTAACGGAGTCACCCGCTATGTGTGCATTATAATGCAACCATTTCAGAGAGTAAAAATCATTCGCCTTGACGAAATTTGTCTAAGGTATGAACAGCCTAAGTGTTTAAAATTGGCTTTATTAACATTGTGGACTGTGGCGCGTCGCGCACGACTACGAATGCCTGTGACATTGTATGTACGGTATTTCGTCATAACATCTTGTTCCTTTAAAGCCCCTAAAATTTCAGAGTGTAAGAGGATGTCTCGGTAGCTTAGTTGGTTAAATCACTCGACCGAATATCGAGGGATCCGGGTTCGAATCCGGGTCAAGGCGAATGATTTTTACTCTCTGAAATGCTTGCATTATAATGCACACATAGCGGGTGACTCCGTTAAAGTTACTGTTACAGTTTCTTGAAATTTGTCGAAGGTATGAACAGCCTAAGTGTTTGAAATTGGCTTTATTAACATCGTGGACTGTGGCGCGTCGCGCACGACTACGAATACCTGTGACATTGTATGTACGGTATTTCGTCACAACATCTTGTTCCTTTAAAGCCCCCAAAATTTCAGAGTGTAAGAGGACGTCTCGGTAGCTTAATTGGTTAAAGCACTCGGCCGGATATCGAGGGATCCGGGTTCAAATCCCGGTCAAGGCGAATGATTTTTACTCTCTGAAATGGTTGCATTATAATGACAATTAAATTGTTTTTTTTTACGAGATCGCTGGAATGTTTTCGGAAAAAGGACTTGAGAGAAGTAAGAGTGAGCAGAAAACACCTGGCGTCAAAATTAGCATACGTCTAGGTGCCCTCCCACCAAGCGAAAAGCGTGACGAGTTGTTTGTTCTCCATTTATTCAATTAATGTGAGAGCGGAACACCGACAAAAAAACAGTTGTGTGCGTTGTTTTCGCTCCAGGGGGCGGGATAGTGCAAGTGGTGAATTTTATTTTTCTGTGTTATAGACTTTCTTATTATTGTTTCCCTATTCCCATCCACATTGACACTATAACTTACGACTCGCCAATGAAGTCTGTTAAATGGGTAGCTGGTATACGAGCCTTTAATGACATTACTGTGTGACAATCTGAAGTGTTCGTGAAGGAATGAGAGGTGGAAGGGGTTTTTTTTTCTGAGTAACCTCGTTCCCTTAACCTTGACTTTTTGTCACTTCGAGTTATGTGAGGCAGAAGCAAGTATTTAAATATGGCATTACTAGAGTCCGTATTTGCTTATTTTAGTTAGGTTTTATTCTATGTAGTTATATCATGTGGCTCTAATCATTTCCTCGTTATAAATCAAGAGCACTGTAACTTTCTTAAAAGGAATCTTCTTTCTAGCTCTCGTCGTGTCTTGAGCGAATTCCATCCTAGTTTTCTTAACAATCCATCTATTTTATATGTCCGTCAAGTTCTTCATGGCGTAATTTGTGATGAATGTATGAATGTATTCCTCTGAATCGACGGATTTTATCTTTTGATTCCGTTTATTTGCTTATTATTATCATCCTTTTCCATCATTATTTTGAAATTTGTTTCCTTTATTTTCTCTAGTCCCCCCTCTCAATCTGCTGTTTCTTTGCATTTTCTAATTTAATTTCTCAAGAATGCCGTTATCAAGCCGAAGGAAGGTTTTTAATGCAAAACGATCGAGTACTTTAAGACCACAGAGCGTTTGGAAAACAACACATTTTCTTCGTAAGCTTCTCCCTTCTTAAAGGGCACCACCCCCATTCACCCTCCTCTCCTTGCCATCTCTTGTTCTCGTGCGCTTAGGAAGTAAACCCGAGCGATCCCCGGGCAACTTATGGTGTGCTTCTGTTATCCCGAAACTGAATTCGAATCTGCGGCCTCCCGGCCGTGTTTGTGGGAGGTATACCTTACCTCTCGGCCTCTCTCAGGGTTCCTGTCTCTCCTTCCACACCGTCCCCGCCCACCCACGCCCAACCGCATCCACTTTTCCTCCATCCCGTATTCCCTTCCGTCGCATATGTCCTCTCTCTCTCCCTCCAACCCCATCTTCCCTCTCCACTGTCACCCTCCCGTGCTCCTCCTTCGCAATCCGCCCGATGACACATTAGTCCTACGAGGCAAACCCATCGCATCCTATCCCCTCCCACCCACCACCCTCTCGTGCTTCCCACTTCATCCCCTCCCCTCCTTCCATTTCCTCGCTCCCTCTAAACCCCGGAGCACTCACTCGGTTTATTCCTCCCCCCTGCTCCCTTCTCCCCCATCTCTTATTGCTCCGCATCCTCTTCTTCCCGCTGTCTTCCTGCTCATCCTTCATCCCCCGAAAGTCCAACTCCGCTCGCCACTTCCACGGGCGTGGCCCATCAAGGTCCCTTCCGGACCGGCGCGGCGTCTGGGATCCTATTTCCCCTCCCCCCTCTCCTTTCAAAGAATTCTCCTCCTCCATGCAGAAGGCCATGCCGTCGTCTTCGGAACACATAAGCCTTTTAATCCCCACCGATGGAAATCCCTCTTCGAAAGTCCCCTTCGCCAATGCCACGGTTACCGGCGGCTCGCAAATAAGGTTACTTCCGCTAAAAAGAGGTCGAAAAAGTAAGGGTGAAGTAGTATGATAAAATCTCAGCTCCAAATGCACGTGGCGAATTCCAAAAGCATCGGCGAGTACGGGCGTTTGACGTTTCTGAGTCTTCTTCGAAGGCAGGCAGTGGTTTCACCGTGCCGTGCCCTCTACACGGTTTGAATTCTGTCGCTGAAATCGTCATCACCAGATTGGCTTTCAAAGAACAACGCAGCAGCACCTGTGAGTTGTACCTGACGATAGCTCAATATTTTTAGCGTTGACATCACATCTTAATTAATCAAAGGCTGAGTTCGTTCTCGTAGGTGATACTACAGCTTGGTTATTACCGAGTCCTGATTTTACGCGGGGGTCAATGTCTCACCTTCCCTTCACCCGTGACGCACTAATTGCCCTCATCCATCGTGGTGCAAGGCGAAACGATATTAAAGCGTTTTCAACTCCCAGTCTGCAAGCGCAGCATGTTGGAAGGCAATCTTGTTTATCGCCCACCAATAGAAGCTCAGCATCGCTAGTTGAGCCGACCTATTGAGTCGATCTCTCGACTTCAACTTCGCTTATGATACAGTTTGGGCGTAAAAAATGGCTATGCTTTCACTCGAATGACAAAACAGTCACTGGGAAGAAGTAAAACCTAACTTATTGTTAATATTAAAACAACTATACATTTTTAAGGGAACAATGTGAGGTTCGTCATCATTAGCATTTCAATCCTAAGATTGGTTTGCTGCAGCCATCTGTTCTTCCCTATTTAGTGTTAATTTCCTGGCCCTCTGATAGGTTCCCTGTTTTACGTCCTTCTTAATTTGCTCTGTGTACGTGTCTCTTGGCCTTCCTCGCGGGATCTTTCATTCAATTTCTCCTTCTATTATGTTTTTAACTAATCCATTTTGACTCAAGGTATGTCCAATCCATCTATTTCTTCTTTGCCGTAGAGCTTTCCATGTAATCTTTCCTCTTCTGCACTCCTATATGCTTCATCGTTCCTCACTTTGTCTATTTTATCTTCGGCATTCTCCTCCAGCACCATGTTTCAAACGCTTCTCTTCTATCACCTGATTCCTGCAGAGGTGGTGGATAATTTTTCAGTCGTTGTAGTCCATTCCAAGCACTTCTAGTATCTTGAACGTCTTGTTCCATTCGACATTATCGGAAGCCTTCTCCAAGTCCACGAATGCCACATATGATGGCTTGCTTACATGGATAAATTTTCTGGCCAGCACCCTCAAGCTGAGAATTGCCTCTCTTGCTCCTCGGTTTTTCCTGTATCAGAATTGGTTTTCCGAGAGGCTTTCTTTTACCTTTCCTTCTGTTCGTTGGCTGATTATCCGAGTAAGTACTTTCGATGCGTGAGATGTGAGGTTCATTGTTCTCTGTTCTTCGCCTTTATCCGTTCTAGGTTTTTACAGTGTTGCAATCATTACACTATTCTCCAAGTCCTCAGGTAGTCTTCCATTGTCGCAGTTATCTTTCATTATTTCAAATAGGGTATCCTTTACATTGGCCCTGAGTGCTTTGATAAATTCTTCTTTTATTTTGTCAACTCCCGGTGCCTTGTTGTTCTTCAGATCTTTCACGGTTCGGTCGAATTCACTTCTCAGCATCTCCCGGCCCCGTTCGTTTTTTTCTAACACGTTTTCTTCTTTCACTAACTCACCTTCAAGTGGTTTGGACCCTCGATAGAGATCTTCATTGTATTCCTTCCATCTCTTCCCAATGTCTTCATCTTCTGTCAGTATCAGTTTCATTAGTATCTCGGACGTTGTGGGATTTTGTTTTTCTTACTCTGAATTGTGTCTTCACCGGTTTATGAGCAGAGCTTTCTGTCCACCCTTCTTTGGCCTTTTTGCACTCTCTTATGACTTGGTTCCGCAACTTCTTCCAAAAGGCTTCCTCAGTTTATTTTATTAGATTCTTGTATTTTCTTCTTTCCTCTATTCCTCATTTTCGCCCAAATAAAGTCCTTTATCTATCTATCTATCTATGAGGTATCTTATTTGAACTTTTATCCATGACCGTTTGGTTGGTGCCGTTTTACTCACGAGTTGTTCATCTGCTACTTCGGTTATGATATTCTTCATTTCCTTCCATCGTTCTTCTATCCTAGTTGCTTTTGTTCCTTCTATTTTTCTGTCTATGGTCGTGGTGTGCTTTTCTTTTGCCTGCTTTGAGAGGTTAGGGAGGGTAAAATGGTTAATATTTTTCACAGTAGTTTCTAATGTTGGGTGGAGAATTAGGTTTTAAGAAATTTCATAATGCATTAAAAAATTCCATTTCTTTTTCTCTTCAAATTTCATAAATCCGTGGATTTCGCTTCATATAGTAAAAGTAGCTGAACTAGGATTAAGTCCTCTGAAATGTTCCTATTTATCCAAGAATTCTATATTGAAAACCACTATCAGTAATGAAACTCTTGAATTTTTTTGCACAAAAGAATTTGTACGAACCTACAAAAAAGTGCTTTTACTCTTTATTTTTTTTATTCTTGAAAGGGATCATTGTGCCCATATTTAAAGTGGTCGTTTAATTGGCTTGATCGTTCATTACGCTCCAGGTCATCTATTGAGGATGTTCCATTTCATTGGTCGGTGAAAAATGATTTCCGTGTGAATGAATGTAGTTAGTTGGGGTTGTGCTAACAACTGGAACGTATTAACGGTTATAGCATTAAGCATCATTACGTTGTTGCAGAACTATTGGTTTAAACATATTGTGCATATCCGTAATGAGACGGAGTGGAAAGAATTTTATATGCGATCATTAACCATCGAGTAATTTAGGGGTTAAATAGTTTTTGTTGTAACTGAATGAGATATCATGCACATTATTTTCAACATTTCTCCCTATGCACGTACTTAACCATCATTTACACACCGTGTTTGGTGTTACGTAAGCAATTTACGTGTAATCCTAACTACGTGTAACTAGTCATCGAAACCTGATTTTCGACTGCTTCAGTATGCACATATGATCCCCGTAGGGCGCGGAAAATACAACTATACAACTAATTACGAGTGTTAACTGAAAGTACGAGTGAAGGAAACCTTCCTTTCCCCGAATAAATTTATTCTTTATTTAACGGTAAAATTACTTCTGAAACCTTTTTACAACTCCCTTCGAATTTGTGAAAACGTGTTAGAGCCTTGAAATGACAGAACGAGTGCCTCTCACCAGCTTTTAAAGCTGGTTGAGGATACGATGATTGATGTCTTTTATCACTGGTCCAGCGTTGTCAATTTCCGAGAAGAAAAATTCTTCAGAGGGTGGCCATTAATTTAATTGAGTAAATTGGACTTTGTGTTCATAGACATCTGTTGTGTTTGCTCTAAAAATCCATTAATTTGAAGCGATGGCCTTTATGGAGGATGCAGCTGTTGAAAAAGATCTAGTATGATTGCAGGGGTGGAAAAACAAGAGTGAGTTATGATTAGGTGAAATATTTTAAATTGCCTTCGTAAAAAGTCAGATTTAACTCTTCCACTATTTGTAATCGCATATGTACGATATTATACGTATATTGTGTCTTTATCTCGCAAAATTATTTGGAAATACATCTTCTATAGACTAATGGGCATTCGGGTAACGTTGGATTTTTTTTTCATTTTCTCGAGCTTCATCTCTCGAAATTTCTCGCATTAGTATGCCCAGACGATCGTTAGGATCTGAACGAAGTTCAAATTTATTTGTGAGATTATTAATTTTTGTACGTGTAGTTTTCAATTTGTCGTGTGATGATGGCTTTAAAATGTTTTAACGGAGAAACGGGCTTCAAAAGATCACGTCATGGTGCGTCAAATATGTATCTATATCGCAATATAAATACCGGCTTACTGAATCTTGAATCTTACTGCCGTGCATAATCTACCGAACCGCCTACCATACTTGTGGCCTGCAAATTCATCTTTTTTATGCATTTTGTCATTTTTGTAGGGTGGGAATAGGTGCAGAATGGGCAATGCTGTACGATGTGTTCACAATAAGGAAATATAATACCAAAATTTGCGAGACTCTTAAAATCAAGTGTTTTATCTAATCATAATTGAATTTTGCACACACGTTGAGAAGTTTACATTTTATCAATGTTCTGGACATTCGAATGAAAATCTGTGTGTGATACAGGCAAATAATAATTTTTTTGCACTATCTGTATCTTTTATGACCTTAACGCGATCCATTTGCCTACGTTCTAAAATTTTGTACTGACCCATTTTCGGCTTGCACCATACGGGAGAACTAGGCTATGGTAAGATGGGAACATTGGATGTGAAATAATGACACCCACTTTAATCCGAAACGATCTTGACGCACTCCGTGTTCCTTTTTAAACTGCCATTTCTCGTTTTTGTGATTTTGGGAGTCACGCTTTCAAACTACTCCTAGTACTTGGAAAGCCGAGGAAATGTGATGAGATTTGTTTTAGGCCGAAATAATTTGAAGCACCGACAAGTCTAATTAAGTTTAAATGCTCGTAAATTTGATGTCGTTCTGAGTCCCAAATACCGAGTTTCAATATGGTTCGTCGAGGAGGTCGAGGCAAATCGTGAGAAAATGGGGAGCGAACGTGGGCAGGCTCCTGGCCAAATGCATTCAAAAGGAACTGCTCTCGCAAAGGCTTGGTTTTTCATTCCTATTGGCCGGGACCGCAGGTAAAATCGTCGGCAAACTTAAGATTTTGCTCTTCTTCTCTGCCACTCTCAAGTTTTCTCGTTCGCATTGAGAATCAAGCGAGTTTTAATTGAACCCTTCGAGAAATTACTTCGGGCGAGGCAACATCTTCTCGCAATGTGGTACTTTTCGTTCCCTTTGAAGGATTTGGTCGGTACACCAGGTTTGCCTAAGACCCTCCGTTTTCATGCATTCCAAAATGAGTCATTTTAAATTAGTAAGAGAAACATGGAGGTTGCTGATTATTTGCTTTTTTTTTGTCTGATGTTATGATTACAACATTAAGATCCACCCGATGATTGTCCTAGGACAGCGAGAGCAGCTAAATTTGCATAAGAGGAAGGAAAGATATTTAAATGGAATGAAAGTCCTGCAGTGATAGAATGGAGTTACCATTTGTTGGAAAAACTACAGTGAAAATAAACCAAAGAAGTGGCATTGCTGTGGGTATAACTGTAACAATGATTGATGATTGTACGAGATTATGTGATCGTATGTTATATTGTAGCTGCAGTATGAAATATTTTTACTTCATTCAATCCTTGGGCAATATTTGCATGTTGTCGTTGGATTGTGTTCGGAGGTTAGATATTTTTGCAATAACACAAAATATTTTTGCAATTTTCTTTCGTTTCTTAATGTTTTGAACTTTTAACTATTCAATTTAATATTTCATTAGGTTTTTCAAAACCTCGCGAGATTTCGACCTTTTTTGTCTTTATTTTGAAACGTTTTATGCGATAAAAACTTGGCCTCTGATATTACCCGCTGGATACTGTGAATCCTGTTCTACGAGCCCGTACCAAATATCAGTGTAATATCATTCACCGTCCATCCCATCGTCTTCAAAAACCCATGTGGCGGTTGTATTTTCTTCAGTGCCTCACTCAAGTTGCAAGAAACCTTGCATTAAAACTTTCTGTAGTTCCAGAGGAGGATGGTTTTAAAATTTTAAAACTAGGGCAGGACGTGTTACGTCGTTACGATGTGTTACGTTATAATGCAACAATTTCAGAGCGTAAAAATCATTCGCATTGACAGGTATCCCGGTCATAGTGAATGACTTTTTCGCTCTGAAATTGTTGCATTGTAACGCACATATTTAAATCCACCTGATTGACTCCTTTAAAAGTCATGTTCACAGCATCTCCTGCAGTTTCTTGGAATGTTACGTTATCTATTCGGAATACTTGTATGTAATCAAATAACTAGTTCCCAAGTTTCGAAAAACTCCCATGTATTTTTATCGATATCCATTGAGCGTGATGAAACGTACATTCTGGAATAGATATTATTGAAGTACATTCTCAAGGCCTTGGTGAAATATTTCTGGGCACGTTTATTCCATTTAGAGGCGAAAAGGAATATTTTCTCTTGAGGATGACAGGTCTCTATCTCTAAATATTGACTGTTACATTGTTCAGAATTGAATTTGGCGTGAGGCTGGCCCATGTTCTGCGGATCAAAAAATATAGGGAAGTATTCATTCTTAAAATTCATTTTTCCGGATACATCCATTGCTGTGATATCAAATGTATGCAAATAAACGTGTGACATTTCTTTTTATTTTAAATGAAGTTCTTAGTGTCTCCAACCAGGCGATTCCTTTCCTTATTTTTTATCTTATAATTTTGTTGTGAACATGCTGTGATCATTTCATCTTGCGGCACACAATGGGGTATCCCCCAGATAAAGGAAAAAAGGCAATAGTACCAGTGTAGTAAGGTGACGGCAGGCGTCCATAAGGTATTTACGCGTACTCGGTCATTTATATAAACGGACGTTCAGTAACGGCTGTTGTGTGCGTTAATAAACTTCCACTCATTTGCATCATTTTTTGGAAAAGGATGTCTTTAGCATATATCAAAACTTCTTCAAAAATTATATTGTTTGTATTTTAGTGCTCGGCGCGGCGTTTAGATTATTACCTACCTTTGATTATTTGATTAAGAAAATAGAACTTCGGATTAATGCCACACATTTCAATGTTCCCTTTGTATTTTTGAACTAGGTCACCATCGCAAAGTTATATCAGGGAAAATCTTCGGCATAAATGATCAGTTTCTTCATAAAGCAAATAAGAATTATTGAACTGAGGGCTTTTTCTTGAAAACGATGTTTTATTTTTTGTTTCGGTCGAAAATTTTCGATTGTAATTGAGGCCATTCGGGATTTGTAAGTGTATATTTTTTTAAAATTTAGTGACGAATTAGAAAATGTGCCAAATTAAACATTTTACTTCAATCCTCTTATGACCAGCGGGAACTGATTCCGGAACTTGTGGCAAATGGATGGAGTCGTCGACGTGTTTCATACTAGAAGTCTAGGAAGTGGAGTTGAAATAATTCCAGTGAAACCCTGAAACATTTATCATTTTTTATCAATTGTCGAACATATTTTTGCTTTTAGATCCCTAAGAGTAATCCAGTCAAACTAGCGTCCATCATTTAGTGTACTTTTCCAAGAGCGACTAAAGAGAAGAGGGTGAGAAGCATTCCAGTCAGTTTCCGTATAAAAAGCTGTCATTGTTAGGTCTCAACTAACCCATTACATTAATATAGACCTTCTGGTAACGTACCTATAGCCGTGATATCATGCCGGGGGATAAGGGAGTGAAATGCACCTCAGTGAAATTTAAAATGGCATTCGGAATGAAATTCACGTGATTTAACGATCTGCGGTAATGAAGTCTTAACTAAGATGGAGATATTAAAATTTTACCATAATACCATTTCCCCGTTTGGTTTCATCCGGTGATATACTAACCTTCCCGCCCAGGTTCATTTTCATAGCTCACCGAGAAGCGCCTCTGAAAAGCGGGAAGGGTATTAGGTGGTTGGGAGGAAGAGTGCTAGTGAAATTAATGTATGAGAAATCAATATACCCTATCCAATCTATTTTTGTAACACTGTTTAAAAAACTGTAAGTCGGTGAAATCGTCGAAATATTTAAAATAACTATGGGGAAATAACGCGACAGTTGATTTAACGGAATCAATAGCTGGTATAGATCAAAGTGCGAGAATTTCATTGTGTATAATATCATTCGCCTTTACCGAGATTAATCATTTGCCTTAGTGGGTGAAAACCTTTCATTAGAAAATTATTTTCTTTGCCCCTATTTCTGATTCATTAATCAGTGCTTTAATGTTTAAATAACTTTAATAGATTTTTAAAGAAAACACGATAAAGATTCGCTAAAAAAAACTGTTCATCGCATAAATGGGACTTTACAAAACTTTCATAAAATCAGTCAATTTAATGTATTAAATTTGAAGATAAAGGCTTTTAACAAAATGGAAAAGTGTTTATTCTAGGCTCCGACACAAAACCCTTGGTTCTGTAATGAATGTTTTTTACTTGAAATATTCAAAGAGAAACTAGTATCGAGACGTGTTGGAAATGTTCTCTGCGAGTAATTTCAGAGGACGGTCCTCTCTCGTGATCATAGCGCATGTGTGTTCAGCGCTAGCTTTCGATCTATTTCGTGATAAACTTTTCGCTTTGTCTGCAGGGATTGAACCTGTCACCTCCCCCTTCCCTCCCCTCCGCCCTGTTTCATTTTATTTTAATTCAGGAATTGGATTTATTTTGAACTCCACCTGTGATATTCTGCGAATTTCTAGTCCCAGAAGTCAATGGAAGGGTCCACCCTAATTAGTGCCGTTATAAGCGGTAAAAATTACATCTCAATTTCACACGGAAAGTCCGAGGAAGGAATGACATTAATTTGTAAATTTAGTCTCGTAGTAAATGGGTGAATTTTGTTTTCGTTAATAGTTTAAAATTGAAAATCGATACAATATTTATCAAAAAAAATTCTAAAATGCCGGCGGAAAGAGTTTGGAAGTTTGTATTGAAGAGGATTGGATAGGGAAATCTTTTGTTACCGACAAGTTAATGGGCACTTGTAATATTTCTGTCGCTTGGACTCAAGTACGGAAGAAATAAATTTGCCTCTCCGGAAAAATATTTTATTACGGGGCCATTAACTGGGAAATGGTAAAAGAGAGAGCGTAGACCAAATTCGAGTGCTTTTGAAATGTTATTTTAATAAATCTTATTTGAATAAAGTAATTTTCAAATATTTCCTTTTTTTTCATAATCTTTGAAGTTCACGTGTTTGACTGTCAAAATCCAATTAAATTTTAATTCCACTTGGTTTTTTTTTGTTTAGGGCCGTCGCAAAAACATCGTTTATTCAATAAAACCTGTTGAAGTAGATGCTTATATAAATATTTTTTTCTCTCAATATGTGTATTTAACAAAATTAATAAAAATCCAGTATAAAAATTGGAAAGGATCGTTGCATTGAAAATCGTTTCTCAGATGTTCTTCATCTGTGAGTGGGGGTTATCTTGATTCACTATTACTCATCCCGCTGAATTCTGATCTCTCTACGCGCAGATATTCTGGGAGATGATTTAAATTATGCTTTATTATTGTTAATTCTTTTTAAATTTGGGTGTGGAGAAGAATGGAGAAGGTGAAATGGACCGAAAGGAAAACAAATGAGGAAGTACTGGAGATGGTGGGGGAGGAGAGGGGTTTGTTGAGAGAAATCCTATGGAGGCAGGAAAGATGGATGAAAGGCGTATTGATCGACAATAGTGGGATGTTGAAGAAGGTAATAGAGGGGAGAATGTTGGGCAAGCGAGGAAAGGGGAGGAACAGGATAGGGATGTTGGACGGGATGAAGGGAGGAAACAAGTACACAAAGATGAAGAGGGGCCTGATGTAGTTTAGGTTGCTGGATTGTGTTTTGTTTGGAGTTACAAAATGTTTATTCGATAGTTGTGTCCATCCAAAAACCTACCTTAACCGGTAGATTACCTAATTATTATTATTATTAGGTAATCTACCGGTTAAGGTAGGTTTTTGGATGGACACAACTATCAAAATTACCTAATAATATTGCTAATTATACTTTTTATTTTTTATCATACAAACTGAAGTTGTCAAAACCGTTTCTTATCTCATAATTCAAACAAGCCGAAAGGTTCTGAGTAATATTTCATCTCATCGTTGCGAACATTATTTCGCCGGCCTCTACTAATACTAACTCCCAATGTTCCATTTTGGAATTCCTACGGTCAGTAATAACTTCTCGTTCCCCAGACTCTCTCACATTATGAATATTTTTTTTATAGTGGTTGAATGAACCTTGGATGTGTTTTATCATTATTCCCTATCCATTTTGTTGTAGCTCCGACGTTCAGTTCGTAGCAAACCCCTAAATGAAGCATGTGCATGCATTTTTCAAGATTCACCGGCACAAAAGTGTTTCCAGACGCCTTGGTAACCGTCCCCCCCCCCGACCTCAAAAGCTTCCACTTGGATTATCAAAGCCTCTCCAAGTTCCCACTCACCGCGCCCGGCCACCTAGGTGGCCTTCATTACGGGTTTTCCCTCCACATTCCCACCGGCAGACGAGTCCATGTAGTTCTTTTCCCTCTTAATCTCATTCCATAGTCCCACTTTTTATCACCCTTACACATCTCCCGCCATAACCCCAAGCACTCCCCGTTTTTCTCTCCTCCTTTTTCCTTTCCCCCTAAAAATAAACTCGCCGTTCTTACCACTTACCTATGCTTTTGCCACTCTTGCAAAGAACCTTTCCCTTCACTCCATCCGCAAAATTTATTTCTCCTTCCGCACTCACGAAACGAAATTCCAATCTCACACGCGACCTCTACGCTACTCGCCTAGGGCAGTGACCTTAGTTGGGTTCTTAAAAATTTGCTTCTACGTACGCTTTGCAATGTTTCCATGTCAGGAAATGCAAGCTAATTGTTAGCCGTGGTTATTTATTTCCTCATTAATCCTTTTTTTTGTAATCTTCATTAATTATGAAATGTTGACCTGGCCGACTTTAATTTCGTCTTGGCAAGCTTGAAAATTCATACAATCTCATTCTAACCATAACTGATCTTATTCGATTTACCCCTATAATTTGATATTAAAACGTTCCTAATTTCGACGATCAAATATGCATGTTTCTTACGTATGGATATGGATTATTTATAACCGTTCGCAGAGTAACCCCAAATCGACTACTTTCAATTTCGAATTTTCATTTCAGGAGCTTAATTTGTTTTATAGAAGTTATCTCGTCGTTCTTCCAAAGATGGTTTGAATACTTTTTATTTAAGTCTTTGTGTTATTTCCTATTACCTGATTTAATCTCTTCCTAATTTGAACTAAGTTCAATATTTTTCACATTGGTTAACACTCATCCCTTACAATGAACCAATGCCACTCCCTCGTTTTCACATGTATTGACTTCGTGGGGGTGATAACCTTATACCAAATAAGATCACATGGACTGCATTGGTCATTTTGCTAATCTTAGCTCTTTGTTTGTTTGACTTTGAAGATTGAAAATTTACTCAATTTTTTTCCAATAATGTAGTACTGTTTCGTAAGTTTTTCCTCTTCTTTTTAAATTCATTTTCTTGCAACCACCCTTCGATACTCCTCCCTTCTTCCTATTAACTTGATATTAATGTACATTTGCACACACTCCACCTTCGATTCGTGAAAAAGATCGTGTTTTAGTAGTTTCTCCAAACCCTCAGTCATTCAGACCCATAAATATATACATTATTTCTATTCTGTTATCACGAATACAATTGTATTTTCAGCGGTATTTGCGTAAAGCAATGTCCGAAAAAAATACTTATCAGCCTCTTTACGGAACGAAATTTGCCCTATCGTTTGATAAAAATATAATATGTTTTACGCATCATTGGAAAAAACACATAAATTGATTGAACTGTGGCAACCATTACGGTTTTTGATAAACAAACCGTGTGAAATTGATCGCTCTTTTAAAACAATGTATTCTGAAATCAGGGGAAAGGAATAAAAATGTAGATGCGATGTTTTGGTATTTTAAGAAAGCTTTCAATAGAGTCCCACACGCCAATTTGATATATCAGCTGCAGGAGTATGGAATAAATTGAAAGATAATAAAATGAATTCAGGACTTTCTCTTTCCAACGGTACACAGGGCCTAGTGTAAGACGGCTCGAGTTCCAATTACGTACAATTTCTGGTTTCCCTCTGGGAAACCTATTAGGACCTTTTACTGTTCCTTGTGTGAGTAAATGTATTGCTGTATAAATTCGTATGTTTGTGCGTCTTTGTTAAAAAAAACAAATAGCAGCGTAGAACGTTTTCCGAGAGCTTTATTTTCAGTGATATATTGACCCATCATGACGTTCATCGTATTTGTCTTGGGATAAATAATTGAGGTGGTTTCCCGTTGCCTTCCCCAATAGTGTTCCTAATGTGACACCATCACTCAATGGTAACCCCACTGGGGTCAGACGCCTTTGCAGCCGCCTGCCTCACTGAGGAGCAGGTTTTAGGAAGAGGGGGGGGTGCTCGTTATAACCTGTGCTTTTTTACGTATTTGTGGAGAAATTTGCGAAAGAGGAATGGGAAGAACTGGAGTCAAGAATAAATATTGGTGGGGAATTCATGAAATCAATTGGGTTTCCTGATGATCAAGCATTGGTTAACCTGTTAGGCCAGGGATTGCAAGGATTTCTGAGTGAATAGAAAATTTAGTGCGATAGATATGGGATGAGAATAAATGTAAATAAAACAAAGATTATGCTGTTTTCCAGAAAGAAAAAGGCTAAGCAAAACATTAAAATTGGAGTTCATAAACTAGAGCAAGTGGATGAGTTCAACTTTCTTGGAAGTTTTTGGACCAGAATGGCCAAAGTAGTAGGGACATAAAAGAAAAGAATTGCGTCAGGTAAATAAGCTTTCACAAGCAAGAGAGAATTGATGACAGGGATGTTGAATAAGGATGTTAACAACGAACGGTTCATCAAAACTTCAATACGGAGTGTGGTTTTGCATGGCGTGGTCATTGAAGCAAGATGATTGGCGTAGATTGGAGGCTTTTGAAATGTGGGTATGGAGAAGGATGGAAAAGTTTTGATTGATCCTGAATATCTACTAGAATAACCACCTTGTACATTTAAACAGCGAATGCTAAAAATGAACTCTTATGGACTGTAAACACGCTTGCAGCTTGCTCAATAAGCAAAGGATAAAATGTATAGAAGATAGAGGGAATCAAAACATCAATATCATTTTTCAATTTAACTATGTGACGCGGAAACAATGTTGTAGTGTTATTTATTATTGTGTAAGAGATCCATCACATCACACCTGTTACCATAGTGTATATTCTGATACTTCCGGGTGTTTATGAGAAATGGACTTTGTTGTTTATTTGTTTTAAATGTTGTAATTGTTCACGAAATGAACTTGTTGTTATTCTCATGGGACTTCGTATCAAGTAAACATTTTTTTCTGCCCATCTATACCTGCCAATGCCGTTTCTCTCCTTCCCATTATGTTCTTTGTCGTTTTGTGCTACCTCCCTCTCTGTGCCGATGGCAATCCACCCTTCGGTCGACGTAGCTCTTCCGCTGCATATCTACAACCACTCGAGGTCGTCTATGCTCACATAAGGCCGGCCCACGCTCGTCCCAGCCTCCCACCCTCGATGGGCCTTTCCCCCGCTCTCCGTCTGCGTGGGAGGCGGACGAGGCGACCGCTGAGTAAGCGTGCAAAGAAGTGCGCACTTTTTCCATCACCTGAACCATTCTGGATCGAGATTTGCTCACGTCATGGCGTGTCTTGAATGACGCCACGACATGACGCGTCACGTCGCCGTTTTCTTCGTTTGTAATTCACCACACGTTTATTGCTAGTGTTTCTTATGATTCTTCAATTGAATATTTGCCTTTTTGAAACCCTTTTCTAATCATATTTATTCTTTTCTCTTTCTCGTCAACCAGTAAATTTCGTGAGCCGAGCATCACATCATTCGGTATCCTCAGGGCGTAACCACAATGTTATTAGTCGCTGGATCAGCAGAAGTGTCCAGATTATCTTGTCAAAGGATTATGTTTGTTTGACGGTGCCTTAAGCGTTTCACAGAAATAGTGCTCAGGAGCGAAATCGTTAAATTTTTTTCTAATCTTGCATTGCGTAAACTTATGGGCAGTGGTATAACGACCCACGTCTTTATTTGGAATCTATCATTAAATTTAGTGAAACAGTTACTTGTTTTCTCAGTTTATTCTTCTTCTGTGCCCATGCATTGTCCAGAAATGTTTTTCTTGACCCATTTTCGGAACAATCGCTGAGTGACAATTTGCACATAAAGTGCAGGCAACATGTTTTTGTCTTAAAACATGTGTAGATATTCTAATCGCATTCGCCATCGTTCAAAATAAACATCGTCTCATTTAGTTTCTCATATATTGAAGCCAATCATTTAAGAAGATTACTTGATTTTTAAAAATATTAATTAACTTTTCAAGAATGTGCTATCGGAACGAGAGGGAAAAATCGTGATAATTACCTAACCTCAAGTTTTCAGTGCCGTCCCTCCGCCCTGTGGTGGTGGCTATACTCTGGGAATTGGTTTTTCCGCCTGTGTTGAACAGCCGGCTCGTTGTTCTTTATCCTTACCGGCGTTCTCAACGCCTCGCCGCCGCGGGTGGGCGGCGCATTTACACGGGAACTTTCCCGCTCTCCCCGCTGGAGCTCCCAGAGAAGGGTCGCGGGGATTAACGTCCACCGCAGCAACCGCCGATTAACCGTGGTGTGCGACCCGGGCTGGCGCTGGTGCATGCCCCTGCGGCTCCCTCCTCCCCGGCTCACTACAACTGTGACCTCTTCTTCCACCCACTTTCCTTTCGCACCCCTCTTTCTCTTCACCGCCACGCCTCGAGGATCTTCCTCTCCCTCTTTCCTGCGTCCCTCCGTTCTCTTTAGCCTCCTCCATCTCCCTCTCTGTTCACTTCTCTCACTTTGCCACACCCGCCTTACGTCACTCCATCCCTCTCAAGTCTCTGTTCCTAATGGACTTAATAGATTAGAGGATCTCATGCTCTTAATTTCGCCCGATTGAAGACGCTTATCCTGTATCTAAACTTCCCTCTCCCTTCCCGGAACTATGATTGGTAAGTTTTTCCAATCCAGAGCCCTTTCTCTCCCTCCTCCTCCCTCTCTCGATTCTTCTTTCTCCCTCTATCTCTCCCTCCATATTTCCACCACCCCCCACCTCTTCCACTCTCTACTTTCCGTGACGTGGGATTTTATTTTGTGAGCGTCCCACTTTGTGAAAACTGTTATTAGTGGAACTAATGGAAATCGTTTTGTAATGACCTAATCATGCGAAAGGAACTTTTGGGTGGCGTCATTTTGTCGTACCGCAGGGACTTAAAGTTGGGCCCGGACCTCTGCCCTGGAACCTAGAATTGGAGTATGATTAACGAAAGTCAAATTTTGTTTATGAAATCGTTCGAATTCACAAAGGAAGCCGCAAGGTTGATGTAGGGTAAATATAACTTTGTTTTAGTTTCGAAATTTTTGTCGCTTCATTCCTAATAAGTATTTTGTAATTCGTAGCATAGTAATGGAGTTATTTCTTTTTGAATGTTGAAACGAAGTTTATGTTAAAAAAAAAGACGGATCAGTAAATAATGGACTGATCTTACACCTAGCATCATCTATGCGTTTGCATTTTTTAATTTTAAGAATTTTTCTGCGGACTGAAGTTTCGTGTGGGAATTCGTACGAATTGCGGTCGTTTATATTAGATTCACACAGATACGTATTTTGTGAGATAACCTGTTTGAGTGAAAATTTGAAAATTCTCATTTGGCTTGTAATTGGTTTTGCATGTAACCATGGTAATTAGAATACTCATTGAATCAAATTTCCGTGGTTGTTTACAATACTGAACATCCAATTGTGTTTAGGCTGTGTTACCGTTCAAATCCTAACACAACCGTTAAGACTACCATTAATAATAAATCAAATTGGCCTAGGTTGTTTGGCGTCATTCATTACCATATCAATGATACAATTGAGAATTTGAACTCTTAAATAGGCAGAGATGAGAAGTAGATGTTCGGATACCAGCGGTAATATACCAAGAAGATGCATAATTTTAATATTTATAAATGAAATATTTTCATGGGAATTAGTCCCATAAGTTTCTTGCGCTCTCAGTTTATAATCATTCGCCATCGACATCCCAATGCCTTACAGTAAGCTTGCCAAAAACGTTTTTCTAAATCGTTCCTCAATTCTTAACACATCGGTTAATTAAATCCATCTTTAAAATATGCTCTCACCTTGCTATTAGTCTTCTTGTGCTCCAATGTTATAAAAGGTATACAAAAATCTAATATACACATGGGAAGGCACGGGTCAACATTTGCCCCACTTTGCGTGTGTAAGCTGTGACACACCGCAACACGTTTCCTGCAATGAAAGTTGTCTCCGGCGTAACTTTGTGGAATTTACGCAAAGTATCTAAAATTAATGGGATAACTTGGCTCCACACGTACTTTATTAAAATACGACCTAGATTTCGACGTTGGAAAGTCGTCATCAGCTGATGTAATGACGACGTCCAAAATCGAAACATTGGTCGTATTTTAATAAAGTTCGTGTGGAACTACGAAGTTAACTCTTTCATTTTAAATATGAGTGCTGCACGTTCTAGTTGCTTTTCCAATTTTATCTTAAAGGTATCATCAGGTATTTTCTCAGCACTCCTAGATCGTGTTCGTTGCTGAGACATGTATAGTACTCGCCATTATTGCAAGTTGGATTTATGGAGAATAGCGAATTAATGTGTCATAACCTCCTAGGCACGACGACTTTGCGAGTTATTCGTTCATTGAATAATAGACAATGCATACTTCAGTGTCTCAGGATCACATAATCTTATTTAATTCTTATTAGATATGTAAAAATCTGCTTGGTAATAAGGTTTTCCTAAACCTGCCGTAGAACAATCAGTCATCACCGAAAGAGAATCAAACAATTTGCGATTAACTTATGTAAGGGATAGTAGTACAGAGTGCTCACATAACGACCAGGAATAAGATGTGGATGGGAGTAGCTTCAATTCAGGAATTCTGTAGAGTTATGAAAAACTGCGAAAAATGGAGGTAAACGGAGGCATTTGGAATGTTTGAACAGCGCTAAGACGTTTAGGAACACCAGGAAGGAAGTTTCGTATCTCTGGCTTATGGTAAAGGAGTTGGACAAAACAGCGTCGTTTGGTCAATAATGGCCTCCAACCCAAAAATGTAAAAGCACCAGTATAAGAGAATTAAGGGATCATAGGTTTAACTTTGCAGAGCGTAACGGTAATAGTTCGAATCTTTTCAAAAAAGAATTTTAGACTAAGGAAAGCTGTTGCTTAAGCCGGTGAATATAAAAATGCTTCCTTCCGCATTCGCAATGTTATTCCTCCCGTGGTCGAAGTCGGGGATGAAGCGGAAAATATTTGACGTGGATCGTAGAATTTGAATGGCTTCCGCTATATTTTCATCATGTACGCAACGAAAAACGTATGCTTGATCATTTTTATGTCTAGCTAGAAAACTATTGTTGTACGTGTCCACGCATTCAAATGCGTGAAAAATGGTGAATAACGCAACGAATCAGGCAGGATACGCTAGAAATTGGTATTCGACATTTGTGCATTTATTTTCCTCTCCACTCTTTCGCTTTTTTTCTTAATCTATAGCTGGGTGGTACCTGAAGGTCGCCGCTATGGTGTGTGGCAGAGGGTGATTTCCCCGTCCAACCTCCAATAGGCATTCACAATGCGCTATAAACATTGCCGAAAGTTTTGGATCCTTTCGAAAATCTAATATTTTTTGTCAGCTGAAGTCTGCCTTTCCGGTATCTTTATTTGTTTCCACCTTGCGCCATCTGACTTTCATCGCCGAGGGCAGAAGGTCGTCGGGCGAGATTCACGAGCCAGTCTGCAGCAAGTGTTGCACCTGCATTGCTCTCTTACCTAATACGCCCGGCTTACCCTCGTTACAGTTCCCTTCCTACCATTCCCTGCGTCCAACCTTCCCAAAGAGCAGCATGCCCGTTGCACCCGTTGCTGTTTACAGTGCATGGAAACTAGCGAGTTTCGTCGTCCGCCGCCAAGTGACTCCGGTCCAATGTGACAAGGACGTCGTCACGTGCAAGAGGCGCCTCCTCTCCGAACTGATTGAACTTCACTTCTTAACTACTTTTTTTTTCTGCCAAACTACTTTTTCACTACCGAAAAAAAATTTTCTTTACTGTACTGTACACTTTTTAATTTTTGAACTATTTTTGTGATACTGTACAAGATTTTTTTTTTGACAGTACCCAGGAGAAAGGAGAATGAAAAATAGGAGAGCAGAGGATTTTCAACCTCGTACGTTCTGCATTCTGTCTGAGGTTCCCTCCCCACCCTTCCTCCACACGAATTGTTTTCATTAAATCATATACGTTGATGTAAGGAAAGATATCTTAACAGTTTTTGAAAAAATTAAAGCGTTTCAATCACCTTCGTTAAGAAAAATCATCAGATAAGTCGAAGGGGTTATAACCGTTAGACTTAGTAGTATTAGTAGATAGTAAAATTAAAAATAGATATTACTCATATGCCAGAAACTACTATTGAATGCTTGCTGCTCACGAAGCATGCAATTATCTACTGCTGGGCGCGTTGCGGTCTCCAAATGAGTGCCATTAGTTTCAAATTTAACATGATTTTCAACTTTCATTTATGAAAACGCCCTTAATGGCTTACTGTATCCACTTCTGCGACAGACTATTTCAGTATTCCAGTTTCGCAGGGTGACACAAAAAACATTTTTGGTACCCGTGAG
The DNA here is from genome assembly GCA_037158775.1 of Hetaerina titia. Classification (NCBI taxonomy): domain Eukaryota; kingdom Metazoa; phylum Arthropoda; class Insecta; order Odonata; family Calopterygidae; genus Hetaerina; species Hetaerina titia. Next base: position 85,189,116 of record CM073769.1, on the reverse strand, counting down.
TATTTTATCCCTTTCCTCTAATTGAGTATTTCATTTTTTTTTTATTTAGCGGAGCTTTGGAATGTAAATTTCCCTCTCTTCTCAGACTCGATGCTAATTCGCTGTTGTCCCAGCCTGATTCGTTCCTGTTGCGTTTAAGTTTGTTAGGTATAAATTGATCGATTGAATGGCTCAGTATTGCTGAGAATTAATTACTCGGTTTCCTCCGGCGGGATTTTGTTTCATGCCTAAAATTCCCGAAAGAAATTAATAATCCTGATATTATTTACAATTAGAAAATTTTGCGTAATTGATAGGAATGGATTCTCGCCGTGAATTCTCTCGCTTGGGTGAACCGCAAGAGTGATCATGAATTCAATTCTAAATATATTTTGTTGGGTTACTAAACTCAACTGTAAAAATCTGTAGAAACTTATGCATATATATTTTTAAATGTGTGTGTGTATATATATATAAAAATACATGTTCATTCACATAGAAAGAGAGATAAGGAAAGGGGAAATTTATGATATCGTCTGAATGCTTTTCTACTACCCTTTCCCCTTCTTGTGTGTCGTCTATTTTCTCCTTTGGTGGGTGAAACATCTCCCTAACGCCATCTCTTGGTCAAATTATCGGAGCACTTTGGCGCTTCATAAGATCGCAGATCTCAGTGTAAATTAGACGTGGTCAGAGCATCCGCCCGGCAAGTGGAGAGATCCGGTGTTCAAGTCCCGGTCGAGGAAAATATTTGTACATTAGTTGTCTGCTTGATTCCGCCTTCCCCACCTTCTCCCCAAGTCTCTTGTCGTGCAAACAATGCACCTCATTCTACATTGGCGAATGCATTACCCCATTATCCATCCGAATGAACAATCACCGTTACTCATGTAATTCTGCTTCACTCTCTTCTCTTCCTATCACTTTACACGCAAGTTCACACAACCTATCATTTGACGAATGCTTTTCCTTAACAGTTCTAGAATCCCTACCCGATTCAGCCACCAACATAGAGGTGAGAACTCGCGAATCCGCATACATCCTATATTTCCGATCCTTTAAAATTCCCACCCTTAACCGCCATCTTTAATTTCTTTCCCAACAGTCCCTAAACCTTCCGCCCCCCCTCCCCTCCCCAGGCTCTCTTCCCTCAAAACCTCTCAGTCTGACCTGAAGAAGGCCTCGGAGTAGGCCGAAAGCTTAAATCATCTACAGTGTGAGTGTCCTTTTACGTGTTATCTGTTTTATTCTGTGTTCTATTGTGCCGTCCAAAAGTTATATTGCTTTCGTGAGTACTTCCGCATCATCTATATATATCTATATGATTTCTTCGAAGTAACACGGAAGTGTTGAATAAAAAACTTAGACAGTAACTGCTGTGCTGTGTGTTACTGTCTAAGTTTTATATACATGTAAATATATTGTATATATATATATATATATATATATATATATATATATATATATATATATATATATATATATATATATATATATATATATATGAATGTATGAATCTATAAAAACCATAAACACAGTAATCAACCCGAAGGTCGGTTTAGTAGGTGTAGGTAGAGCTCACCCATGTACTAAGCCCGACGGCATGTTAATATTCACACATCAGGGTAGGGGGGCCAGTTCCTTTCCCTGTACCGGTTATGGTTTCCCAAGAAGATCTGGTGCCCGAAAAATCAACTAGATTGGGTGGAGCCTCAGGCGCCCAGGGTGCCTTGCCCGGGAATCGAACTCGGGACCCTCCGGTCAGTAGTCCAACGCTCTACTCACTGGACCACCACGACCTACATATGTTAATATACAAATATATATATATATATATGCGTGTGTGGTTCGCGGTAGTCCAGGGGGTAGAGAGCGTTGGACTACTGACTTCAGCTATGTGATTTTTCGGGTACCAGGTCTTCCTGGGAAACCATAACCGGCACAGGGAAAGGAATTGGCCCCCCTACCCTGATGTGTTAATTTCACACGCCGTCGGGCTAAGTACTGGATGAACTCTACCATCGCCTACCAAACCGACCTTCGGGTTGATTACTGTGTTTATGGTTTATAAATATATATATATATATATATATATATATATATATATATATATATATATATATATATATATATCTATGATGTGTATTTATATCATATATTAATGCATCACTATAGTATACATGCATACGAGTGGGGAAGTTCACGGAAGCCCGCTCGTGTTTATTTATTTCATAGAAAGACATTTTAACATTTCTTCAACTTCATGTTCTCTGTTCATTTTGTACTTCATGTTCCTTTTTCATACAATTTCGTCTCGACAAGGCAAGTTGAGTGGTACAGAATCTCAATCTCGCCAGCGGAAAATGAAGATATGCATCTCTGTGCCGATCCATCTACCTTTCACTGCGCCCGGGATTCTTGGATACCCGTCTCTCCCCGATCTCCCCCGGGATATCTGGCTCTCTTCTCGCCCTCGCCTCGTTCTGGTTATTCCTTGACGGTATTTACGATACGCGCAGTCTAGGAGAGGTCGCGTCTAATTAAACAGGAAGGAGGCAGCCGCTCCTCCCCTCCCTCCTCAACGACCTTTCGCACCTTCTCTATCCGCTCGACGTTCCGAATTGCCTCCAGTTTTGCAGGAACTCTCGACACAAAGCGTTACCGCACTGTTTTTTTTCTTTTTTTGAAATCGGTTACCAACCGACATTGGTGAATTTCCTTCATAAGCGTATACGATGTTAAAGCGTGTCGTGGGGTTTGCTCGGTACCTGCGCGGAAATGCGTAAAAGACCGGAGCAGGGAAACAGTGCGGGAGTGAGATAAAAATATCAGCGATGTTTTCTATATTGAGCGTTGAAATATTAATATTCATGAAGTTCCTGGGGATAACGAAGCTGCTGCAAACTCTCATTTGGATTTGGCTTTTTTTTTTAAATTTCCTTGGGATTATCCCTGGCCCAGGGGTAATTTAAAATGAATTACAAATATCGCACGAAAATGTTTCCTTCCTCGCAGAGATCAGTCGTAATTGTGAATTGTGCCTTAAGGTTGCGTAATATTGTTTTATTATTGCAGATAGCATAAGTAATTCGATTCATAAGTCATAAATACCTTCTTGCGGTATGGTTTTTAAGAAATTAATATTTCAGTTGATTTTAGTCGTGACCACATTGTCAATATTCAATGCAGAACTATGCCTAATTTACGTTGCATACGTATATTATTCATAAAGATAATTGATGATTACATCATTGATGTAATATCTTCTAATCGCGTTGAATTCAGCACCCTCTCTTGGGTTTGTGTATAAATAATTGTATCTTAATGTTATGACACACGTGATTATTATATACGCAGGTCAGAGTGGACAGGAAGAGGGGGAGAAATGACTTTCATTGTTACTTTTCCGTTTGGAAATCTTCAAACTAAAATTCTCACATCTTGTTGCAAATTTTGCTTCGTAAGATATGTTTGGAAATATGTAGTTCCCGAAAATAGCGGTATTCTTAAAACGTACCTACACAATCACGAAATACCCCACTAAAAGCCGATAAGGCGAGCGGAGGAGTGTGCTATAGCTTTATCCATGCATGCAGAATTGTTTATACATTCACTTAAATATATTTTAGCTCACCGTCAAATACAGTCGTGCACACAAGTGCCCATATACATCATGGAAATCGTTGTGTATGAATGATAAAATTAGTGTTAGTATTTAGTTAATTTAATTTTTGGTTTCAATGCAACTATTCCAGAGTGTAAAAATCATTCGCCTTGGTCGGGATTTTTAATGCTAATGATTTTTACACTCTGAAATCGTTGTATTGAAATACATATTAGCGGACGACTTTGTCAAACAGTTACTCTTGCGGCATCTTCCGCAGCTTCTTGGAATTAATTTATCGGTTTCTTGGGTTCGATTTTGTTGTTTGCGTATCGTTCGAGGGAAGACCGAGTACTTGAATCTCTCTACGACGGTGTCAATTCCTGGGATTTAATCTCGGTGGTCGAATTTACCAATGTAATTTGGCGCAATAATGATTACCTCCATGTCGCGAGAAAATTCAGGTGTTCTGTTTCTTTTAAAAGTATGAGTCTTGCGTATTTTCTTCGAGGATCAAGAGGCTGTCAACTTAAATTCTCTAGCATATCCGTTACGTTTAATTGCTTCTCGTTGCTAAATTAAAAAAAAATCTGGTGGAATTTTTCCGAATCTTACCTAATTACTAAATTAACGGTTTATTATACCTATCTATTATTGAAGAGAAGCACGGTCGTGTGGTTACTAATTTATGGGGATTATTAATTTAATATATTTTCCATTAAATTCATTTACAGGTCGTCAATTGTGATATATTGAGGTTAGGATAAAAAATTGAAAATATTAAATGTTTCTTTGGGGTGATTTGGTGAAAAATGTGACTAACACCATAGATTGCTCGTTTTTTTGTAATAAGGGTTTAAATTGACGATGGCTTTACCTGATTTTAACCATGTCTCGACGGGTGTTTTTTCTCCTCTCGCCACTCCGCTCCTTTACGCCACTTCGGGAAAGCTAGGAAATCGTTGCATAAAATGGGTTATGGGCAAAAACTGGCTTTGTCGACTGTATCTTGTTGATACACGGGAGTCAGCATTTTATCCATTGGGGAAAGAATGTTAATGAGTTCCTTTGACAGTGCTCCACATTTAAATTGGTTCAGTGATGGTGCTGATTGAAATTTCGGCGGCCGTTGCGTGAGGAATTTGCATTTTTATTACAAAAAATGTTTTTTCTTTGTGATGTCGTCGTCATTAAGACTGGGCTAATTAGGATTGAGTTCTATCCATGGAAGACGAAGAAAACTCAACGAATATGATAACTGGTGAGTTGATGGAATATTTGATGGATGGTGATGCGGCATTATAAAAATCTTTGCCCTGGACTACTTAACAATTATTATTAGGTAATCTACCGGTTAACGTAGGTTTTTGGATGGACACAACTATCAAGTAAACATTTTGTGACTCCCCACCTAGCAAACTAATCTATATCAGGTCCCTCTTCATCTCGGTGTACTTCTTTCCTCCCTTCATCCCGTGCAACATCCCTATCCTGTTCCTACCCTTACCTCGCTTGCCCAACATTCTCCCCTCTATTACCCTCTTCAACATTCCACTACCGCTCAATACGCCTTTCATCCATTTTTCCTGCCTCCATAGGATTTCTCTCAACAAACCCCTCTCCTCCCCCACCATCACTTGTACTTCCTCATTTGTTTTCCTTTCGGTCCATTTCACCTTCTCCACTCTTCTCCACACCCACATTTCAAAAGCCTCCAATCTACGTCTATCCTCCTGCTTCAGCGACCACGTTTCCGCGCCGTACATAGCTACGCTCCATATCAGAGTTTTTACGAGTCTTGTCTTAACATCCCTACTCAACGTCCCCGTCATCAACTCCCTCCTCCTTGAGAAAGCCTCCTTGCCTAGCGCAATTCTTCTCCTTACGTCCCTACCACTTTGACCGTGTTGGTCCAAAACACTTCCGAGATATGTAAACTGTTCTACCTGCTCTATTTTTTCCCCGCCTATTTTAATATTTAGCTTAGCCTTTTTACTTAACAATATCATGGAAGAAATTCCTTTGGAGATAACACATTTAGCGAGCTGCGAAAAACAATAGTTTTCTCTTTCTGTAAAGAAGTTTGTTAAAGGTCTCTATGGTCGAGTGTCATTTACTTCCTCACGTGGAATAAATGAACGGTCATTCTTAAACCAGCTGATGTTATTTATGTTTTAAACTACAGTGTGTGCGTGTGTGTGTGTCGTTTGAAAGCTCACAAATTTTCACTCATCCTGTAAAATTCGGTTAAATTCAATTTCATTTTTAATTCATGAATATATTTGTGATGTGATGACTACATTTTAAAGAGCTTTGTTGGCAGCGTCTTTAAAATAATGTTATTTAATGCAACAATTTCAGAGAGTAAAAATCATTCGCCTTGACCATTTTTACTCTCTGAAATTGTTGCGTTATAATGCACACATAGCGGGTGACTCCGTTAAAGTTACTGTTACAAGTTTCTTGAAATTAATGTTATTTAATGTTTCTAACATTATCACTTTCCTGTCATTATTTTAGCGATGATTGCTTATACCGTACGTATGGCCATGCCAAAATTTTTCGAATCTTAATAATGCGGAATTGAAAAAATTCGAAGGGTTAGCTCAAGTCCGGTAGTTATTTCTCTCAAAGAGGTAATTGATTTTATGTATCCCTAATCCGAATTTCTTTGGGATTGGGAACTTGGAGGATGGATTTCAGCTTGATTCAAAAGTCTTTAGTGTTTGACGAATCTCTTTTTCTTCAATCTACTATCTAATTTCCCACTAACTATTAATTTCCTCTTAATCCTCCATTGATTCAACGGAATTGTTTCTCTCCCATTTTCGTCAGGAGACATCAGCGAGACCTTGCTTAATTATTACTCTCTTCCCATGCACCCTTGTTGATTTACGATTTTTAATTAAAGCCCCAGGCATGATTTAGACGGAGACCTCTTTACAGCACCATACATTTTTACGCAAATCTCCATTTAATTCCGAATACTTTGTCCTTTTCACATTCTATGCCTACGTAGATAATAAGTGTGAGCCTGTACGGTCGTGATCGGAGAGTTATTTTGTTTATAAGTTTAGGTTTGCTATTTTGTACAAAGGTTTTTTGTGCGCAGAAATGAATCTACAGTTCTAAATCTAATAATGGGGGCTAGATTTGTCAAACATTGTTATGACCAACTCAGCAGCGTATCCACTTTGCTAGACAATTTAGGTTGGGATTCTCTTACACAGCGGCGTTTCCAATATAGATCAAACTTATTAAAAACATTTAAAGATGGGCCCTTTTCCGATGACATCAAGCGAATAATACGATACATATATACAGCGAATAATATAATACATATAATACGAACCCCAACGTATTACGGTCGAAGGGATCACGGATATATGACTAGAGAGATAGACTGCAAGACTGGCAGGTTTAAAAGGTCATTTTTTCCAAGAACGATAAGGGACCAGAATGCTTGTAGCCGAAATTCCCCAGGACTTAGTTCATTACAATAAGTATTAAGGTACAGGTTAGGGACTGCGCGAGGATATGTATACGTGTGTGTATGTATGTATGTATATATATATATATATATATATATATATATATATATCCCTCCCATGGACTACAACCTTGTCGTGGTGGAAGGGCTTGTGTGTTCCGATGACCCCTAGAGCTGTGCTGGCGGGAGTAATAATAATTACTCCTGGAAGGGTCACCCATGCCAGATAGGTCGAAGGTTTGGAGCCAGACGAAAGGTAGTCCACGCAGCGTCTGTTCCTCAGTGAGGCGGCTGCAATGGCGTCTGACCCCAGTGGGGCGGCCATTAAGTGATGGTGTCACGTTAAAAACACTATTGAGGAAGGCAACGGGAAACCACCTCAATTATGATTCCCAAGAATATAATGATGGGCACTATAGAACAAATGAGGAAGTACTAGAAATGGTGGGGGAGGAGAGGGGTTTGTTGAGAGAAATCCTATGGAGGCAGGAAAAATGGATGAAAGGCGTATTGAGCGGTAGTGGAATGTTGAAGAGGGTAATAGAGGGGAGAATGTTGGGCAAGCGAGGTAAGGGTAGGAACAGGATAGGGATGTTGGACGGGATGAAGGGAGGAAAGAAATACACCGAGATGAAGAGGGACCTGATATAGATTAGTTTGCTAGGTGGGGAGTCACAAAATGTTTACTTGATAGTTGTGTCCATCCAAAAACCTACCTTAACCGGTAGATTACCTAATAATAATATATATATATATAATATATACATATTTATATATGTATATATATAATCTATATTATATATATATATATATATATATATATATATATATATATATATATATATATATATATATATATATATATATATATATATATATATAACTTAGACAGTAACACACAGCACGAGAACACATAAAAATAACACTCACAATAATATCTTGATAATTTCGACGGGCTCGAACTCCGTCTTCTTCGGAAGATAAGATATGACTCATATGAGTCATATCTTATCTTCCGAAGTAGACGGAGTTCGAGCCCGTCGAAATTATCAAGATATTATTGTGAGTGTTATTTTTATGTGTTCTCGTGCTGTGTGTTACTGTCTAAGTTTTTTATTCAACACTTCCGTGTTACTTCGAAGAAATCATCTGTATATATATATATATGTTTATTTATATATTTTTTTCTTACAGGTTCCCCCCGCCTTTCCTCACCTAACCCCCAATCCCCTCAAACCTTACCCTTCCCTCATGGTGCTACACCCCCTGCCACACACCTTTTTGGTGGCTCGCAGGGTATTTATGTAGAAGTAGAAATATGGTATATTTGTTTTTCAACGTAGTGAATCACTAACTCGGGTTAAAAATCACCTATGATGTAATGACGTGAGTGTAAGAATGAATGATGCATTCGGGTCGATGCCCCTAAAGGTGACCACATAAGCACCCCTTCCCTAAGGCTCTTACTTCGCGTGCGAGTCATCCAGGACCGACGTCAATTTCGTACAGCCCTCCCCGACGCCACCCCCTACCCTGCACAGCTTATTGCTTTCATGCCCGACTTTAAGCGGGTGCTTGGGGCAGCCGATTGGCCTTTTGCTCCCGTCCTATCTTGGGCAGATCCTTTCGTCGGATGCCGATCCTCCCCGCAGACCTTTTCCTTGAGTGCACATCAAACCCTGGGCAGAACCTTTCGCCGGACGCTGGATTCCCCGGCCTTCCCGGGGCCGCACAGCCGGTCTTTCCCATAGCTCCCCTTTGGACGTACCCGAGCAATGCACCCTTTCGAGTAAGTGAGAAAGTGGGCATCGGCCATTGAGGCATTGTGCACCAGTGATGGGGCACTGGGGTGTGCGGTGTTGACCCTTTAGTTAATAAACTTTCTGGTAGACTGCATCACAGGGTTTCATTCCATATCGCCAACCGCTCCCTGATTGCTGCGGCAGGTCTATTTAGTTCTGCCACACTACAATATTTAAACACGTATCTCAGTGCACATACTAAGCGGGTGAACAATGTATACCTTTTTGTTGATTGATAGTTAACCAAGGATTCATTGACTGTCAGTATATTTTAAAAGTCCACTTTAAGCTGGAGGCGATTCCATCATGTCTTAAAAATGGACTTAAGATGTACACTTTGTGGACCTTAAGAGGGTTTTCTTGCTAGTGGAAGTGCAAATTAACAAATGCTATGGTTGCACGTTGAGCTTGAACCATATATCTACTTAAACAATGCATATAAATTCAGCTCGTCATTACATTTATTACCTCCGGCGGCTTTAAACCAATTAATCACGACGGAATGCCGTAAATTATTTTACAAATATGTGTAGGTTAAATTAAAACGTCCATCCAGTCTAATAACTTTTCACATGCCACATTGAAATTACGGTTAATCGATACTAGTTTCGCAGAGTCAAGAAGTAGCTATTGTGCTCTCTTCCCTTCGGCAATTTATTCTTTGGTCAATAAACAGTTTAAGTTTTATTATTCCGTTCAATCATATTCATTTTTCAAATTGTCACACGTTCCGGGGAATGTCAGCTTAAATTTCGGTTCTTCAAATTCTCGAGGTCCCTCCGTTCTCATAGCCGTTCTTCAGAATGTTTGCCATGAAGTGGTTTGATCGTGGGGGTCGGACCCACTTGATGCGGCACCAAGCGTGATGATGCCTCGATATCCCACGGCTGGCGATTGATTTAACATTAGCTCTTGACCGTCCCAGGGTTCCCCATAGACGAGCGGGCTCTGACCGAAACCTCCCGGCGCTCCCATCATCCCTCTTCACTCCCAAAATACCATAACTCCGCAACACGTCAGTAAAGGATTCCTCAAGACAGCCGCCGCTCCTGAACCTCCTTTCTCCACCTTGTCCCTCGGGATGATGTACGTACGTACGTCCGAGGCCGTCCCCTCACCTCCATACGACCGCCACTCCGCTCTCCCTCGCCGCGCCCTCCTTTCCTCACCTGCTCCTTCCTTTCCGGTCGCCGCACCCGGGGGAAATCAGAGTGGACTAATTGATGCCAGTCCCCACCCTTCCTGCTCCTCCGTCGTAGCGGCGACAACCGTATTGTACGCGCCACGGAAAACCCTTTACCTCCCCCTGCGCTTCTCCTCCTCCGTCGGGATATAATTGTAGATGGTGAAGATGGATTTTCCTTTGAGCTATCAGTGGAATATAGAAAAAAAGTCTATTATTTGACTTCGTTCTTTGAAAGGGTGAAATTGCATGTATGCATTCACTTAGGAGAGCGCGTGCTGTTTGGCGACGTTTAGATTATTATAGTCCACAAACCCTCCCATTCCTGTGCGGACATAATTTCTGCATGATATTTGCCAAATTGACTGAGTCAGTACTAAGAGTACGAGTAACTCTGGTTTTCTACCGTCATTTCCTGCTATAATATTATTTTGAAATCGGAAGTCGATCTTTAAGATTGAATATTGTAAATCTCATATTCGAATCGTGGAATCGCATTCATATGTAAACAGGATGTGGCTATTTAATCATGGTTCGGCATCATCAAGTCGTAAACATCACAGTCAATTCATGGCAATGTGGCATGAGTCTATCGAAGTGCATCTTGGATAAGGTTGAAGAGTCGGATCGAGCAAGAGACCGTGGGAAGAAGTGGATAGTGATCCACGCTGTTCCATCTGAGGAATGCTTTCAAAACTCACCGACACGGTGAAGGAGAATGCATCTATTTTTCATGTCGTAATACCTCTCCTAAAGAATAGGAGTCAGACGAAAGCTATTCTGTGCAGCGTCCTCAGTGAGGCGACTGCAAAGGCGTCTGACCCCAGTGAATCAGCAAGTTTAGTGATGGTGACACGTAAAAAATCTTATTGAGGAATGCAACGGGAAACTACATCATTTACCTCTCCAAAGATAAATAAGAACTAAAAAGAGATAAGTGCTGAAACAAAGGACAAAAAGTCGTGAAGTATAAAACGTAAGAAGAAACTAAGTTAAACATCGAAGTAATAAGGAAGCAACTAGAGGATTGGAGTAGTTAATGTCTTTGGGCAGTACTTAAGAAAATGGGCATAGTAATGGGGATATTAGGAAATGAATTGCGATATATGAAATGTTTTAAGAAAAAGATAATCTTGGCAGGTGCACTAAGTAGAGAAGCGAAGAGAAGAATAGCAAAGACTTATATAAAGCGTAGTGCTTATGGATGTGAGACTTGACCTTGCGGCAAGGGGATGAGCTCAGATCATAGAACGTAGGCAGAGAATGGAGAAAATAATTTAAACTGAGTCTAAGACAAACGCGCAGGTTTTAAGCTGGATGAGGAAAGAGAGGAAGTTGCCGAGGGAAATCTGTAAAAGGTGGGGTAAGGGAAGTGAGGAAATAGTTAAAGGTAGTGGAATGTTGAAGGCCGCGGTAGAAGGGAGAATTTTGGTAAGCCGGGTAGATGCAGGAAGAGAGTAGGTAGGCTTTCTATGCAACATAGAGGCAGGCTGAAGTGATGAAGAAGCGATAGTGTAGGTAGAGAGGATGTTCTGGTGTTACTTAGAAGTACATACAGGTATATAACCGTGACGTAAGGATAGCTGAGGCTTTATTTTAGATTTAGATTTAAGCATTAGTATGTTCCTCGATCTGTCATCCATAGCTATAAATCTTTCCCCTCCCTTTATTTTTGTTACATATTGAACGTTATTCAAAATTTTAAACGGTATTTTTTGTTTTTATCAATGCATATGAGATCACTAATTGAGAGGAATATAGAATACAAGCAGGACGTTTTTGCCTGTTTTGTAGATTTCGAAAAAGCGTTTGATAGAGTGAATTGGGAAAAATTAATGCGTGCATTGCAGAAAATAGGAATGGATTGGAGGGACAGGAGACTGATCCGCGCCTGTACATGTTTCAGACTGCTCAGGTGCGAGTGGGGAACGGAGAGTCGGGATGGGCAGTGTTAGGAAGAGGTGTAAGGCAGGGTTGCCCATTGTCACCGGTGCTGTTCAACGTATATGTGGAGGAAATGATTAAAGAGGCATGGGAAGAACTGGAGGTAGGAATGAAAGTCGGAGGGGAATTCGTAAAATCGGTTAGGTTTGCTGATGACCAAGCATTAGTTGCTCAGTCAGCCAAGGGGTTGCAAGCATTGCTGAGTGAATTGGAGGTTCAGTGCGATAAATATGGGATGAGAATCAATATTAATAAAGCAAAGGAGACAGGGGTTAGTCATCACTAACACATGGTTTAGACACCACAAAAGGCGTAGGTATACATGGAAAATGCCAGGTGACTCAGAAAGGTATCAGTTAGATTATATTATGGTTAGGCACAGGTTTAGGAACAGTGTGATAAATTCGCACAGTTTCCCAGGAGCGGATGCGGACTCTGACCACAATTTAGTTGTTATGAAATGTAATGTTCGTTTCAAGAAGATAAGGCAAGGGCGGCGGGTTAAAAAATGGAATTTAGAAGCAGTAAATGAATTAACGAGGAAGGAGTATCAGGAGGCTGTAGAGAAAATGATGGATGACGGTAAAGAACTGAGTACTATCGAAGAAAAATGGGAATGTATCAAGAAAGGGATATTGGAAGCCGCTAAAGACACTATAGGAACCGTTAACGGGAAAAGGATAAGGAAACCATGGGTAACGGATGAGATGATTGCAAAGATGGATGAGAGAAGAAGATGGAAAAATGTAAACACAGAGTTAGGCAAAATGAAGTACAAAGAGTTAAACAATAAATTGAGAAGGGCCACAAATAAAGCAAAAGAAGAATGGTGGAAAACTCAATGCGAGGATATGGAAAGTTTACAGGAGAAGGGTGAAATTGGTGCTCTATACAGCAAGGTTAAGTTATTATCGGGAAGTAAGAAGGCAAGATCTGTGCTAACAGTTAAAGATAAATGGGGTAAGATAATAGTTGAACCAGGAAAAATCCAAGAGAGATGGAAGGAATATATAGAAACACTGTATGGTAAAGAACTTAGGCCGACAAGGTTAGACATAGAAAAGGAACATGACGTAGAAGAAGATAGCTTAGGTCCAGGCATACTCGACGATGAAATAGAAAGGGCATTAAAGGAGATGAAAGCAAATAAGGCTGTGGGGGTGGACAATATTCCTGTAGAAATGTTGAAATGGTTAGGGAAAGGTGGGAAGAAGGCCATATATGGACTGATTCGTAGTATCTATGAGGAAGGAATCTGGCCGGAAGATTTTTTGAGATCGGTGTTAGTTCCTATTCCAAAAAAGGCAAAGGCTTCGTCATGTGAGGATTACAGAACAATAAGTTTGATATCCCACGCAGCTAAAGTTATTCTCAGGATCATCAACAAAAGGATAGAGAGTAAGGCAAATGATTACTTAGGGGATGATCAGTTTGGGTTCAGGAAAGGAAGAGGTACGCGTGAAGCCATTGCAGTAATGAGATCACTAGTCGAGAGGAATATAGAATACAACCAGGACGTTTTTGCCTGTTTTGTAGATTTCGAAAAAGCGTTTGATAGAGTGAATTGGGAAAAATTAATGCGTGTATTGCAGAAAATAGGAATGGATTGGAGGGACAGGAGACTGATCCGCAACCTGTACATGTCTCAGACTGCTCAGGTGCGAGTGGGGAACGGAGAGTCCGGATGGGCAGTGTTAGGAAGAGGTGTAAGGCAGGGTTGCCCATTGTCACCGGTTCTGTTCAACGTATATGTAGAGGAAATGATTAAAGAGGCATGGGAAGAAATGGAGGTAGGAATGAAAGTCGGAGGGGAATTCGTAAAATCGGTTAGGTTGCTGATGACCAAGCATTAGTTGCTCAGTCAGCCAAGGGGTTGCAAGCATTGTTGAGTGAATTGGAGGTTCAGTGCGATAAATATGGGATGAGAATCAATATTAATAAAACAAAGGTTATGCGATTTTCCAGAAAGAAAAAGGCTAAGCTAAATATTAAAATAGGCGGGGAAAGAATAGAGCAGGTAGAGCAGTTTACATATCTCGGAAGTGTTTTGGACCAATACGGTCAAAGTGGTAGGGACGTAAGGAGAAGAATTGCGCTAGGCAAGGAGGCTTTCTCAAGGAGGAGGGAGTTGATGACGGGGACGTTGAGTAGGGATGTTAAGACAAGACGCGTAAAAACTCTGATATGGAGCGTAGCTATGTACGGCGCGGAAACGTGGTCGCTGAAGCAGGAGGATAGACGTAGATTGGAGGCTTTTGAAATGTGGGTGTGGAGAAGAATGGAGAAGGTGAAATGGACCGAAAGGAAAACAAATGAGGAAGTACTGGAGATGGTGGGTGAGGAGAGGGGTTTGTTGAGAGAAATCCTATGGAGGCAGGAAAAATGGATGAAAGGCGTATTGAGCGGTAGTGGAATGTTGAAGAGGGTAATAGAGGGGAGAATGTTGGGCAAGCGTGGTAAGGGTAGGAACAGGATAGGGATGTTGGACGGGATGATGGGAGGAAAGAAGTTCACCGAGATGAAGAGGGACCTGATATAGATTAGTTTGCTAGGTGGGGAGTCACAAAATGCTTATTTGATAGTTGTGTCCATCCAAAAACCTACCTTAACCGGTAGATTACCTAATAATAATATATATATATATATATATATATATATATATATATATAAACCATAAACACAGTAATCAACCCGAAGGTCGGTTTAGTAGGTAATGGTAGAGCTCACCCGTGTACCAAGCCCGACGGCGTGTGAATATTCACACATCAGGGTAGGGGGGCCAGTTCCTTTCCCTGTGCCGGTTATGGTTTCCCAGGAAGATCTGGTACCTGAAAAATCAACTAGCTTGGGTGGAGCTGCAGGTGCCCAGAGTGCCTTGCCCGGGAATCGAACCCGGGACCCTCTGGTCAGTAGTCCAACGCTCTACCCGCTATATATATCGATGATGCGGAAGTACTCACGAGAGCAATATAACTTTTGGACGGTACAATAGAACACAGAATAAAACAGATAGCACGTAAAAGGACACTCACACTGTAGATGATTTAAGCTTTCGGCCTACTCCGAGGCCTTCTTCAGGTCAGACTCAGTTCATATATATATATATATATATATATATATATATATATATATATATAATCTTGAAATGACGCTCTCCGGCGACGCACAAACACACAAACACTAAGATAACAAACATTACACACACAGAAACATAAAAGAAGGACACTTACAGTGGATATTTACGTTTCGACGGCCGTGCCGTCGACACGTAAATATAGAATAATTAATTATAGAATAATTAAAATATAGAAAAATTATGCATTTAAACATTTTTTGATTATTGGGTAGATTGGTGAATTAAAAAACGCAAACTTTTTCTTATCACTTTCTCAAGTTCACACAAGGGAAACAGAATTTGAAATTGGGTCTGATGCGTGTAGAAATCGTTCACGGTGTGAAGAGAATGCTTGGGGAGATGCGCGTTGGCACGTGCTGCGTGGCTGGCAACCGCAGGGAAGTGACCGGACTACTGTTAGGTGATGTGTGTGCACGGCCGTCGCTAAGGTGCTTAGAAACAAGACGTTCACCGGTGGCATTAGCATAACCAACTCCGAGACAGCTAGTGCAATCTGGCTCGCTCTACGATCGTCAGACATTTCAAAGTGAAAGAGAGATCCCGCTTAACATTCTCTCATTTTTAAAAATGACGAAGCTTGGGAATATTTATGGAAAGAGATAGAAAACCATACCTTAAGGGGAAAAACGACCACAGTTTTAAAATAAAAATAAGAACGCAAAAAAAACAAATAAGATTTTTTTTTAAGATTTAATAAAAAATACTATTTTTGAAACAGAACTGTTGTTTAATGGAATCAGCTGCCTGGAGGTTTGTTTGAGCCCTTTCCTTCCAATTTTAGGAGCTTTAAGAAGAAGTGTAAAGCAGCCACTGGGTGGGTGATAAACCATTAATCAGTGATTTGTATACTATTGTAACTGTTAAAATATTGTTTGTATGTTATGTGACCGTTGCCACCAGGAAAATTGCCTAATTGCAACGAATATCATTAAATAAATAAAAAATATGAAAATTGTATTCTGAATTTTATATAGACAATATTCGATGAAATAGTTATGGGATGAAAATAGACCACATCCACATGTACCTACCTATTAGATGACAATGTGTGTTCGAACCATCACCTTCATTTAGCCTTAAAGAACTCTCCGTCTTATCAGACTGCTAATGAAATTATATATAAAGCAATTTTCAATATTGTTTCTTATAGTCACGCATTTGATGTCGTATACGTGTCAAAAACCTTTGCTGGGAAGTCGGTCAACATTTTAAGCTTGAAATTTTAATAATGCCGAAGATTGATTCATGTACTTTCTTCGGAGCCACTTACGTCATCGACATAATTTGATCCCTAGGCTTCCACGCATGCGGCTCTCTCACAAGTTCACTTTGTATAATATGACCACCACCCCACCCTAAACCCATGTTGTCACTCTTCTCCTCAAACGCCGCATGCGACCCGTGAAGGACCTATTCTCCATTTTTGGTCGCATATTAAATTGATGCAGGGGAAGAACTGTTTTTTTTATATATATATCTCTCCATCTCTGCTCTAAACTGGCTCGCGTGCCGGGGATTCCAACCGACTCGCGAAATAAAGTGGAGCCATATTCAAAATTGTTTCAAGTATGCAGCAGAGCTACGCAGTGAAATAAAAATAAAACTGTATAGGCGGTGGCAAAGTGGATTAACTTCCATGGTGAAGGTCATTAATATCTAACTCATGTACGTACCTTAAAATGTTTTGCTTAAAATAATGGTGGAATTCCCTTGAGGACGGAAACGCGCTTTTCCCGTCGAAAAGAACGCGTTGTTCAACGGCTCTCCAGCGTTATCGTCTTCGTAATCACATATTTGTTTCGCTATTTTATTAAAAAAAGCTCCATTTTCGTGCCACCTGCCGCGTGACTTATCATCATCCGTCCCTGAAAATTTGTTTCGTAGCGTTGAATTCGCCAACCCTCCCCTCGCGGTTCCCTATGGCTACAATCACGCGTCTGCGAAGAACGCTTGGTGAAATGCATGCCGAGTGAAAGCGACAGGCGGCTTGTTTAAAAAGCGGCGTCCGTGAAAATAAGCCGCTAATTTGTCTCCAAAGCGTTATTCCAATTCGCATCTCCGAGGCGCCTTAATTCATGCCCGCGCGTAGGTAGAAATTCTCATTTAGGTTCCTTTTTCGGACATTCATTATGTAATTAACGATTTGAGCGCTACGCCGGCTTGCTGTCTGCACCGTATTTTGTGAATTTTTTTCGTCATTCCATCATGTATTTATTGAAACTGTACGATACCTAGATGTTGGATCCTTTTGTTGGACTTTTACATACTCGTGAACATATGTTTTGTCTCTGGGGAGGAGGTATCTTCAAGTAGTGTGCTCTTACATGCGCCAAAGCGAAAGAAATGTCATGACGCGCTCCCAGGAACATGTGAGGTGTTTCAAAATGTCGATCGGCTAGAAGTCAGGAGCGTTGCGGGCGTTAGAAGCAGGTTTCATCGTATCGTCACGCGCGTCGTCAACCTCGATATTAATGAGTCTTGCCTAAAATTCTAGCTCACCTACACCGGAAACAAAATTGATGACGTATCCATCCTGGTTTTGGAGGTAATTTTTCGGTGTCTTCAATGTCTCATGAAAACGAGATTTTTTGTGTATAAGAGGAGTTTTTTAAAGTAATTTTTGTGCCTGATATCCACATTCATGTATAAAAAAATTTGATTTCTCATTGCAATGAATTACTCGCTTTTGATGTACGTATAAAATTAGAATGATATTTTCCAACTTGTTTTCTAATTAATTAATTCCATTCCCATCTATCTTCATTTTCAGGAGCTGGAACTCCTCTTAGCGAATAAGGTAATGGTGGTGGTCACTCTCCAGGGCCTTGGGAGTCACGACGTCCGCCGAACGTGACCCTTCGTTCTTCCATTTCTCTCCGTTCCTTCCCCCCCATGGATGAATTTATTGTCCCGATGGCTGCCGAGGGAGGGGGCAGGTGGACCCTCGGGAGAGTAGAGTACCGGCGTAGTCCCCAGAAGCTCGGAAGGAATTCATCGCCTGCCCGGT
Organism: Hetaerina titia; assembly: GCA_037158775.1. Lineage (NCBI taxonomy): Eukaryota > Metazoa > Arthropoda > Insecta > Odonata > Calopterygidae > Hetaerina > Hetaerina titia. The sequence continues at coordinate 85,170,971 of CM073769.1, read as the reverse complement.
GGTCCACGACCGATTGGGTGTTATATCTTGTTCGTCTTTCTCCCACCCAGCATTTTGGTATTCACTCCCGTGTATTTTTTCTCTTTCGATCTTCGCCGGAATTAGGGAAAAGAGGGAGGGGATAGAAAGAGAAGACTAGACGGAGATGTTTTATCATCGGTTTCACTTTTCCTTTCGATTAGGACACTGTCCGTCGCGTTTCCCCTTATGGGAGAAACTGCTCCCAATGTTAAAATATGCTTGCAAAGGCCTCATTACTCTCCTTCTAATCGTCATCACGATGTCCACTAAATTCTGCTTGCCTAGCATACTTGACTACGAAGCTAGAGTAGCATGTATAATCGGAAGACTCTTATCGTTTGTATATATTTCGCTGTTAATCATGCCGAGAGTTTTTTTTGCCATGAGGGTGTTAAACGTTATCACCTTTGTTTAACTTTCCTTTAAAAAATAAATCTCACCTTTATTCCCGATGGTCGTTGATTCTCACGCTGACTAACTCCAGTCCCGTATTGCCATATATTTCTTTATTTAAATATTTGAATATTTCTTCCCTCGAGATTAGCGAGAAAATGAAGGAAAGAGAGTTAAAACGGATCCAATATAATGCCCGTCGATTTCTGGTGTTTCTGCTGTCAGAGTTGACGGTTTGATTGAAGGTGGTTGGCAAAAATAAATGACACAGAGTTTGGGTTGAAGGGAAAGGCTTTGACAAGTACCTTAAAGGTTTACCATTCCGTTGCATGGGGATGAAAGGGGCTAAAGAGTAACAAGTCAGGAACGAGCAGGAACTTCCTTAACCGACAAACTACGAGTAGATACATATCACTGAATGCTCCAGGGTTGTCATTTTAATCCCAAGTTGCCGTTTATATTTAGTGAAATTATAATATTATTTCTTTAATATAATTATTTATTCATGGATTTTTAAAATAGCATGGCGTTGATGAGTTATTACTCATCCAATAGCTGATGGTAGTAATCACAACGAAGTGGATTAAATGTGACCTTTATGACTGGGCACATAGTTGGTGTAAATGTGGGAAGGGAAAAGAAAGAAGGGAACTCTCGACTTATGCAGCGGTTTGATGGGCATTCCCTCACCAATGAACCGATGGAATCCGTCCTCGTAATTTCTTACCCTCGTAACATACTATATACTCGGTGAGTAGTAAATTATAATATTCCGCTTCTCTTTGAACTCTCTTTAGTTATACTGTGTTATCTGTAGTTGCGATCCAAAGCAGTACGCGGAAAGTCTTTTCAGGGTAATTTGGGGTATCAAGTGAATAGAGTATTATATGTGGCTTCTTTATATATTTGTCTACATTTCACTAAAGCTTCTCCGTCACCGCGAAAGGGGATATAAAGGCCTTCAACTAAATTTTTCCATTTTTTTGGTTAAAATGCTCAAGTGCGGGAAGGTTTTGGGCAGCTTATCGAGGTGCATTGCCGAAATAGATTTTTTTTAAAAAAGCGATCGCTTAAAGTGCAAAATATATTTGGGCAAATATAAACGAGGTCCGTTGTGCGAAAAATTTCCATTCAAACCATTAATCAGCGTATCGGTGTTGGCCGAATTCCCCGGAAGGTTATTAACTGGCTGAGGGCACAGGCCGCCGCTGCCGTTGTGTATTTATTGGGCCGAAGAAAATTTTATTTTTAAAAACACGAGGGGGTATTTTCCCATGATTAATTAGGAGGTAGTCTTCGGGCTCTTATTTTTTTTTAATCTTTTTTGTAGCGATGTCGGCTTGGGAAGGAGTGAGTGGTCAGGGAACGGCTTTTAAAGCTGTGATATTTTATCATCGCCACTCTGGACTTTTCTTCTCGTTCTTTTCACATCGCCCTCCTGTGTACCTCATCAATCCAGATTTTCGATTTCCGTTGATGTTCCTTAAATTGAAAGGGTGAACTTGGTTTAAACCATATGGATTCATCTGTTCATCTTTGAATATTCTCGAAAATTTACAGGTACGTGGATGTGCTGTACGTGTGATTGGTCTTGAATAACACATTTCCTTTGGCGTATCGTTCCGAAATGAAAGGCGAAAGTTTAGCTCTCCCTTTTATTTGCTCTCGGAGTTGGCATTTTATTCGGTTATCTCGTCCTTCGACAACGTTATAAAAGTAGAGATGAACGTAATGAGCGGCTTAGCTCTTCTCGTGCCTGTAGTTGTGAAAATTAATCTCCTCCGCTCGCTTAGCGCGGTAAGTAGTTTTAAGTGGGAGAGGAAATGAAGTCGATTAACGTCGATTTGATGTAATTAGAGATATTGTTGCGATTCAATGGTTCCTTTGCAGATGAGTAACTTAAAAAAAGCAACGAAAATTGTCGAAAAATCCTATTTTTATGGTGAATTAACATACCATTTTCCATGCATCTTCTTACCATTCTTACTAACCATTTTTTTGTAGGAATCCGATCCACTGTGTAACTTGTTTCGTCGTACGAATTCAGAGTTCATTTTATTTTATCATTAATTTTATTTATTTTATAAGTTCTCGAGTGGAACGTCTGGAATTTTCGTTCTTTCATTTTGCTTTCGAGATGGCGGACTCGGACTTAACGCCGTGTGAGCCTTTTACAAATACATTGATCTCGCTTGAAGTCTCCGGTTAAGCCTTCTGATGGAAAAAGTATTTTTAGGATGCCAAAATTGTTTTTATTATCGCGTGGTAACTTTCTGGTACCACGTCTCTCTTGAACTTCTATTGAGACGAGACCACTAATATTTTTCCTTGATTTTAAAATCTTTTGTGTATGAAACGTGGAAAAAATTTAAATTATTGATTATATTTCACCTGAAATCCTTAGAAGTTCTTAGAATTGGAGTTATTATACTTTTCAATTCGGTTTACGGATTAAAATTGTAGCCGTTTTGGAGCTAACATAAACCTTTCAATGTTAGTCGCTTTTGATATCCATCGTGAATTTCTCTAGCAGCATTTCTTTGAGGGCAATTTACGATGACGCATGGAGATCTCCTCTTTATGGAAATTATCCACGTGGAGAGGAGTGCATTACAGCATAAGCATGGAGGAAGATGTATACGATGCCGTGTGCGGAAATAGGATTGCCTTAAGGAGTGTACGAATACTTAATAGTGGCTCAAGTAAACCCGTGAAATGAAGTAGCTCGTCTGAGCAGAGATGTCTAAATATTAGATTTCATGGATGTGACAGAAACGCAGTCTAAATTAAGGGGGGATGTTTTCGTCAGGAGCTATTCCTCTTGAGTTTTTGGGATTGCTTGCTTACAAGTGTATTTCAGGCCAAGAATTATCTTTCGTCGGAATCAACAGGAGGCTAACGTCACTGCCCACTAACTGTCCATCACTTTTTATGAAATGTTGGTGGGACAAGACAAGGTGATGGTGCACCAGTCGTTTTAAGATGGACCTGGTTTTGGGGTCACTCATTCAAGATATGCTGCAAATTTAGAAATAGTATCTTTGAAGCGATATTTATTTAATTGGAATAATTAAAGGAATCGGATTCCTGAAGAATTTTTAGAAACATTCTTCCTTCATTTTGTAGCTTTTAGCATGGGCTCTAATGAGATATTCTACAAGAACCATAAAACGTAACTGCGAAATGAATTTCAAGTTTTAAGAAAAACTGAGTATATATAGTAGAAACAAAAGAAATGAAGACACTTCATATTTTGGTGGACCCAGACCTCTTCATTGATATAATTGCATCTCTTAGTTTAAAAGGTACTTTGGATGGACGATTGACCCCTGACATATTGAATCGTTTTCTTTATTTTCTTGTGTGTTCCTCGTCTTCCACGTCCTCGTCTGCAAACATAGAGGTCGCGGGTTCGATTCTCCCTTGGTGGTTTTTCCTCCACGTAGGCCTTGGATGTATGCAATTGTCAAATTGTTATATCAATGTTCAAAGTCCGATGTAAAGGTCGAAGTGCTGTTTTCGGGGTAATGCAAAATAAATTAAAAACTAAGTAAACTAACAAACTAAAGTAAAATAAACAATTATATGTGTACATGCATAGCGCCATATTTTATCTGTAAATGTTTAGAGTTGACTGAAGATGGACAAATTAAATAGGAATTATGGAGAAATGGCCTTGTAAACATGTGATATTTCATTATTTTGGAATAAAGTATATCACAGTTAATATTTATAATTATACTCGTAGTAACTGATGTCGATTCCCTCCATTACGCGTATCCTACAAAAGGAAAGAAAATTAACATGGTTGTTCGTGAACTACCATGCCGGTGGTTAAAAACCATTTCTAAATGATTAGACGTAATATACCTATAACTAAATCATTCTGTATTTTAATTTTAATATTTAGGAGATGAGCGAATATAGTTCGCAAGTTCACGTAGTCGGGCCTGAGCCACCTTCAACTAAAGCGGTTTTAGGAAGTTTTGGGAGTCAAGTTGTTGGATTTCTGTCCGCTGCGATTCTATCCTTTTTTGTGAAGACTTTTGCCACGAAGTTGGTGAACTTGTTGTAGAGCTTTGTAACTTCAAAATTAAACCGCGTGTTGCTTGGTCCTTAAAGAAATTTCAAATGTTCCGTCCGCTCCCTTTGTTGAATGTGTCGGTTCTAACTCCATTAGCCCTTCCGCTTTCTTCCGGGAAAACAGAGAGGAGATAAATAAGCTCGCCCGGGTTTGTGGCATTTATTCCACTGCATTTCTAAATCAAAGGAAAGGCTGCGGGATAGAGATAAGGCGATAAAAATTCCAATATCCTCTTCGGGTGTTACACATACGCCAATTTTATGGCAGAGTCGGGATTATTCCACCTCATCCCATTGGGGATTTTACGGGAACGGAAGAGTATCCTATCAATAGTGTCACGAAATTCGAGAAAAGTTAATCCTTTTCTGCTTCCAGATATCGTAAAAAAGCAAGAAAAGTCCTTTGTCTTACAGTGATGGTGTTTTGAGAAAGTATTTTGATTTCATAAGTAGATATATAGAAGACTTTTCATCTGTATTATATTTAAGAAGCAGATCTGTGTGTTTAGGGAAATCTCTATTTACGTCCTATGGAAATATTTTATATGGCATTACAAAAATTGTGGCCCTTGTTACGTTTCCCTTTGCCATCGAGCGACATTTTTGCAGCGAAGTTTGCGGCCTTTCTCTTGTGACCGCCATCCCGGCAAGTAGAAAGTCCAAGGCCCTTCCCCTCTTCCCTTTTGCAGTGACACAGTGCCAATATGCTTTCCAAATACCTTGCCCAAGTCTCAAGGGGTCCTCTAGCTCCTCCTAGATTTTTTTTCCAATCACTCCTTCACTCCTCGTCCCTTTGCCTCCTGGATGAACGATTGGGGGGGAGAGCCGAGCTCCATGGGGAGAAAAGGGAGGGTTTGCTGGAATATTGGGATCGGTCGCGGGGAGAGAGACTTGGTGAGTGAGCGGGAAGGGGTCACAAGCTTCCTGGGTATGAAAAAGTTTCATTTTCTTTCAGTCAGGAGGCGTTCTCATTCCTTATTGGTTCAAAAGGCCAAAAAATCGCATTTTCTTCGGGCCGAAGGGTAGCATGGCCGTTAGGCATGGTTGGTGTGGGAAAGGAGGGAGGAGGAATCTTATTTGGATGGAATCGGCGTGTGTGGGAAATAGATCCACGTTGTTCGCTTCAAAGACCTCTTTTATCGTTCCGCGTTCGACGGGAGAGTGGGGAAATCGAAGGTAATGCCCTCGTTAATCGTTGCCACTCTCCCGCTTCCGTTGAGCGGAGGGAAAGATCCCAAGGTAACGAGGCGATAAAAATCCTCGTGGGGATGTTAAGGGTTGGGTGTGCGTAATGGGAAGGGGTGGTCCTGGGAGGACGTCAGTTGAAATACAAGAGGAGTTAGTTTGGGAATGGGATTCGAGGAGAGGAGGGAGGAGGAATGGTATATTTTCGAGGAAGGGAAGAGGGCTGATTCCTTGAAAAATAGTGTTGAGGAGGAAGTCCCCTAGACAAGGAGTGGTAACAGACACGGTGGCCGAGTTTTGCGACGCTCCATTGGTTATTGGGTTCGTATGGTGTTGCTGTGGCCAAGAGAATAAGTAAAACGGTTGTTGTATATTCCGATTGTGCGTTTAAAGTTCCCGCCGTTTTTTTCGTAGAAAATAAAACTAGGATTTACTACTTGCCAATGGAAGAAGTAGCAAAGACTTTCAGTTTCAAGAAGACACGGTGCAGTTTTTCTCACAAGTCATCACTTATTAGAGCCAATAATTAATGGCAGAAGTAATATTCAGTCTTGTAATTAGGTGGAATCATTTTTAACTTAATAATTTGTGTTTGCTCACTATATCATTTTTTATAAGAGACTCCAACTTACTATTGTTCTAGTAACTATGATCATCGAGTTGTCATTTTTGTTAACCGTCAGTCATTCACACTTTATTACGCGACTGGAGAAAAATTTGAGAACGCAAAGTTCTACATACGAAGGAGTAGAACTTTGAAGACGTCCTACCCATCGACGACAATGACGCAATAAAAATTTTGAAAACATTTGAAAAATGGCTGGGAATGGTCCCTGCGTATGCCTAGATGAGATAAAATAACAGTAATGGGATGGATTGAGCTGGTTGTAATGAAAACGACTTCCTCATAAAGAAAATTGTGTAATCGAAAAAGTAAAATGAGGATTCTAAGTATTCCTCATCGTCATCATCAACTTTCGACGGTAGAATTTCCTTATAGCGAGAAGTAAATTCTTTCGATTTGATGTTAATGTTCGTTAAAGGGTTACATCAATACTTCCTGGCCAAGAGCTTGTCTCAAAATCGAGAGAAATAATAAGTTAGCACTTATTGGTGCTGAAAACTGATTAAAAAATTTTTTTTTAATCGGAAATCTCGTGAGAAAGAAAATGGAACTAAAAGGAATTAACAGGTCAATGCAATGAATTTTAATATCACAAAATAATGATAGAATTAATAGGTATTTATCATCCTTTCTCCTCTTTGTTTTATAATGAAATATTTCAACGGTAAATGGATCGGGGGTATAAGGAATTGGGGAGGGAAGGGTTTGCCGGGATTATAATGGTGAATTGTTGAATTCCCCTACGCGCTTGTGTTATCTCGGCGTGACCCGGCCTGGAGGTTCGATCCGTTGGCACTGGTGGTTGGTGCTAAATTGAGTCATTCATCGGTTAAGGCACACCCACGCATCCATACTAACTAAACTGCTCCGGTTTTCTGCCGGTGGACGTGGTTATCCGCCAAAGCTCTCTCGTTCCAACGTAGATACCTCCGTACCTCCGGAGGAATTCTGATGTCAGTGAAATGTTTGATGGAAGAAGCATCCTTACGTGTTGGTTCGCTACCCCGTCCATGAAGCGTCATTCTGATTGCTGACTTTTAGATAGTGAAAGTTGTCGTAATGCTTGGAGTAGTTTATAAACGGGTGTATTGTTAGTTGTGCATTGATGGAATAACTATCGGCCTTCACTGAATGAAGAAATCATAACAGCCGAATTTCATTTTAAATATCGGCAATGAATGGCGCTCAGTCGATATAAAGTCGATTTTAAGGGATATCCATGTATCGTAATAATGCAGAGATGCACATCGGTACAATAATTGGTGATAAGTAACTATTTATGTTTTCTACTGAAACCCTTGTTTACTGTCATGTAAACTGTTATCAGTTCTATGGGATATGATAAGTCGGTATACAGTAAGGCAAAATAAAGGAAAATTTCGCTCATTCGATTTAAGTTCAATGAAAGTCAATATTTTAATATCATCTCAATGATACGTGTACAATTGTGCAATTTATTTTGTTAGTTTTTGCTTTGGTTCGTTGCTTAGCGTCAAAAGAGTGGTTCTCATAGTAAAATGTAAACATATCTGTGTACCGACTTTCATTTCCTTCGGGGTAGTCAAATTGTATGAAAATAAGGTGGACTCTCTTTTAGGGAAAGGCTAACATCTAGAGGTGATTTATCATCGGACGCTGTCTTTCATTTCTGACCTGGAAATTTAGTTGGATATATTCGTTCACGTCATTACTGAATTTCCCTTTGCAATTGTGCACTAAAATTCTTACAATCATGACAGTGGTGCCTGAAACATCCATAAACGATATGTTAAGTAACTGTTTACTCGCTACTTCCCACACTTTAACGTCTGAGCACGAAATGCTGCTGGCAAGAAAGATAGATAGCGTTTGGGACAACGGACGGTTGAAAAGGTAGGTAAATCCTCCTTTGTGAGTATTAAACAGTCTTTTGAATCGGCATTTGTTCCAGACCAAAATTAGGTGAAATCATCTAGACTCTTTGAGGACTTGAATAGGTAAAAGATAAGAGGCCGAGAATGATCGCTGTGCCGTGAATTGTACAAAACAAAACGAGCACCGCACAATCAGTTCCTGGCAACGATGAATGGATGAACAAACACCCAACTGAGCTTAAGTGTGTCCCGGATAACATTTCATTTCCACCCCACTCTTCTCCCTCATCTTCACCCCATTCCCCTTTCGTACTTCCACCCATCCACCTCATCCCTTAAATAAACCACAAAAACAAAACAACTACGCCAGCGGCGGGCTCACGAGAAGACAAGCCGTGAAGACATAATAAGCGAAGCCTCATCAAACGATTTTCCCAACCCTTTGATTCCTTTCTCCTCCTCTTACTTTCTGCCTCAATTCCACCCTCGAATTCCCCACCCAAGTCCCTCCTCCTACCCTCACCCATCCCGCTGCTCCTCTCGCAATTTATACCGACTCCCAAGAGACGATGGGGACAATTGTTCCACCATCTCTTATCCAACTTAACGACTTTTCCATGTTACGCGGCCCGTCTCGGAACCCGAAGGGAAGGGGAGTGGGAGTGGGCGAGAGAGGGAGACCGAGAAATAGGGACGGAGAGTGAGAGAGTGGCGTCTTCCAAGACGTATCTCAGTCCTGAGGGGTTGGGGGGCGGGGGAGGTGAGGAAGGAGATAAGCGATAAGGATTGCGAGGAGTTTGCTAGCATGACCCCTTTAATTCCACGTTGGCACCCGGGGGGAGGCTCAAGGATTGGGGGGAGAAGGAAGAGAGGAGAGTGGGAGGGGAGGGGGAGGGTACCATGATGATGTGGATCCGAATATAAGCGCGGGGGAGAAGTGTTAGGAGAAAGGGAGGAGGGAAGAAATAAATGGGCGGCTAAATAAATAAAAAAACTGCATGAATGTTTTATAAGGAAGGAGGAGGAACGGGAGGACGACTCGGGAAGGACGAAACGGGTGAGGGGAGGGAAATCTTCGCAAAAGTTCCGTCCTCTTGAGAGAGAGAGGCGTTTCCCCGAGTTTTCGGCCGCAGGGCAGAGGCGAAAGCAAGAATCCAGGGTGGAGGGAAATGTGGAGTGAGGAGGAAGATGCTCTCGTGTGCCGCGGCTAAGGCGGCGGCGTTGAAAAGAAACACTAGGGGAGCGGGGGGGGGGGGAGTGAGGGAATAGGAGGCAAAATGAAGGATCCCGCCCGCTGCATGGAGTGAAGGGACCAAAAATATACCGGGGAGGAGATGAAAAACTGTCGACCAGCAAATGAAAGGCAAGGAAGCGCAAGGGGGGGAGGTAGGAGGAGGAATGGGAAGAGGAAAGTGATTCTGTAGGAGGGAATGGGGGGGGGGAGAGGTGAAGCGGGTACGTGGAGGGGGATGTATGTAAGAAGGGATTGAATGGGAAAGTTGCCGAAGTAGAGTGGAGGGGGAGAAAGATAGAGAGAGTGGGAGGAAGGAAGGAAGGGGACGAGAGGGCATGGGGATGCCGGCGGTTAAGATAAGGGATGGCGTTAGGGCGCACGGAGGGAGTGGAGGAAGTCGAGGGGCGGGGGGGGGGGGAGGAGGAGGCCGAGGCGGGGAAGAGGAGTCTCATGGAAACGGAGAGAAGGGGAAAAAGCGTGGCGCTCGCACCATCCCGGGAGAAAATTGGAAGAGCGACGGAAAGATTTGGTTTCCGGTGTGAAAGAGGCGGAGAAATGAGTTGGAATGGAAGGCGGGAGGGAGGGGGCCTCGGAGGGGGGTGGGGGGGTTGAGAAGGCTGGGTTTTCGCGACGAGGTGGCCGGGGACAGATGGGAGGGATGGGGATGACTACGTGGATGATATTACATCGGAGGGTGCGCGGGTGGGAGGCGTTGCGGTTTCGCGAAGTTATGGCTGGGACGCGACTGAGAAGATTCCGTCGCTTAAGAAAGGACGTAATGTCTGTGTCACGTTCCATTTTTTTTTTTAAAGGCACATCGTTTTTTCGCTTTGCCAAAAATTTGGAGATTTTTGTTTGGAGTTATCGGGATGTTCGAAAATGGCATTGTTGACGGACACAATGAACAGTGTGTCGACAAAACCGAATGGAAAATGATTGTGAGCATCTTTGCCATTATTTTTGGGAAATACAATGGGAGAGGAAATATGGGGGAGGCGATGATTTGGTAAGGGAGAAGAGTACAATGAAGGGGAAAGGGATGTAAGAGGGATGAATTAGCATATTCTTTTCATGAAAAATCACTTTCTAAAATAAATTTAATGCGTGTATATTATTTTACATTTATTTATTTCCATAAATAGGATAATTATTTTGCTAAATGATCCAATGAAGAATACCAAATAACGTTGAACGAGGAATGTAAAGATATCTCATTGTATAAAATGTTAGGAGGAAATAGGGAAGAATGGAGGGTTGAGCACAACAAAAATTAGCATTAAAATTCTAATATTGATGATATCCTATTGCTACAAAAAATTATGTTGTTATTGGCAACGAGAAAATAAAATATACTATACCCTCATCGATTCAATTCATATTTGAAGATTATACAAATTCGCAATCATTCAACGTTAACAGTTTACATCGCTGAGTGAAGTCAAATTGCTGAAATAATAAAATCATACTCGTGTATTTCTTTAAATGTCAAATCGGTTAACCCATGTGGTCAGTTGGGTTATGTTTCCTTACTAAAATCCAACACAAATGCTACTGGTGAAATTCCTGATTCAGAGGTAAAAAATTTGAAGCCATTTGGTATTATTTTCTTATTTAATTCAAGATTTGCTGGGAGAAGACTTGATCACTATTACAGAAGATTTTGAGGTTGTTATTGCGTATTAATTAGTGCACATTAATCACGTCCTCTGGTTTTATTTATGTCGTCATTCTACAAAAGTAAGTCGTATCAAACGCGTGGTCCTCGAAACATATCTCGATCCTGCCCAGACTCGAGGTGGCGGACATAATTTTGATAAAGTCCTTTCAAATCGTCCTGGAAAAAGCTGCCGTGGAAAACGTATTATCGAACATTATTCTTGGAATTGATCAATTAAATGTCAGACAGCTAAATATTGTATCTCCACGAAAAAGGATGGTTGTTGTTCTTTAATCAAAGTTTTTAATCAATGAGTTGACGGATGGAACCCAAGTGCATTCTTAGTGAAAGACACGCTGAAGGTCTTACTTACTCCGGCCGAACGATTTTCTTAACATCAATGGCCCCGAATTTCAGAAAGAGTGCGCGCCATAAATTTACTAGATTATGAAATCGACTTGACGCACCGTCAGAGATGAGTAACCGGAATTCACAGTTGTATCGCTGCACCCACCTCATCGCATCGCCATATAGTCATTATTGATATCGTCGCGGAAACCTGAGTGTGACGAGGGAGGGGCAATACGGGATGAGGAGGCGAGAGAGGATGGAATTTTGGCTTTAGGGATGGAGTGGAAGTGGTGCGCGGAGGGGTTGAGGTGAAAAAGGAAAATAAGGAAGCATGTAATGGGTTGAGTCGAGGGAAGTCGGCTTAAGTGAGGTGGAAACGGGGTGGAAATGAGTTCTCTTCCCAAGGCCACATTCCCCACTCGCTCTCGGCCCGTCCCCTCCTCCCGAATGGCGTATAATCCTTCTCCATCTTTGCTGGCGCCTCGCCCCGGCTGGACCAAGTAGTACGGGGTGGGGTAGTCTCCGGTCTCCTTTGCCTCATAAAGGGATCGTGAGAGGGAAATTACGTTTAGCGGTCTTTTGAAGGCAACGGAAGGGAAGAAAAAGGAGGAAAAAAATACTGGTGCGAACACGTGGTCGGGAGACGCGTGTCAGGGAAGTTGGGGTGGATAGGACGGCGACCTGGCGAGCGTATTTATAGAAGGGCAGTTGGGTTAGGCTGAAGTTGAGTGAGATGCTACGACATCTTGTTCCACGGAAGTCTTTAAATAAAATAACTTATTGATATTTTCACGGAATTGAATTTTTGAAGAATGTTTGCTTGCGAACTGTGGTGCTGTCTCGTTTTTGAAACAAGCGATTGATTCAGTTGATTGAACTTGTTCGGGGCAATAATGTATTATCTCTTATGTATCCACAAAACACATTTTGCGTATAATTTTTCATTTCGTTGGGTTTCGCTTTCATTGTTTGAGTTTTTTTTGAGTTTCAATTTCATCGATTCAATATAGACAAGCAAAGCAATCAACGACAGAACAGGATAAAATAGTTTGGTGCATTAATTTGCTTATCCATGCGTTTACGAGGGCGGAAACTGATTTTTAGCCAAGGGAACAATGCCCTACTATTCCAGCAGGACTATTTTTCAGAAAGAGCGGAAAATCGCGCAAAAAACGTTTTAATGCCCACGGCGTTAACGTTCGAGTATGCTGGGGAATTGTTGGTATACCGATTTTATCTGCGTATATGAAGAATCGCTCGAGTGCTTTGGTTGAAGAAGTTGAAGTGGACAATATAGTATACGACGAGATGTGAAGATAATAATGAGTTATTGTGGTACATGACAATTTGAGTAACGGCTTACAGGAGGGGGGGGGGGTCGGTATAAATGATGTTGCGTAATATTTCTTGCTAAAATTAATTTTTTAGCGTGTTTTCTTTCCATGGCTGTGTCGATGATTTTTCCAGAAAAATGTGATTTATTCGCACAAAAGCTTTTTTTTTGCATTAGGAAAGTAAAGTATGGGTACATTTGAAGATCATTCCTATTCAAGTTCACCTTCGATAATATAAAATCAAATGGGAAAACCTTTTCTTAATGTGGCTTAAAATTTGATAACGCTGGTGATGAATACACATTTTTAAAGCAACTTATTCCATGTGATGTATCGCATTATATCCGCATTGCTAGCAATAATGAGCACCCAAACTTTTAGCTCACTGTCAAACTAATGACTTTGAAAAAAAAAATAGAACTGGTTACTATGATAGAACTGGATGCTAGATCTGAATTGCCGTAGTTCCGTTATTGCATTAATTCGGGAGAATTTTAGTTTGCTGACATATTTCTGTGCTTAACGCTACTCGAAGCAATCCGTGAGCTTGGTCCTGTTGTGTTTTTAGAATTAGCTCCGGGGCGCTTTTACATATGCGGGTGGAGAGCTGGCAACTCCGGCACGATACGGAGTTAGACTGAGAGACATGACTGCTATGACGATCAATTAGCATGAAGAATTACATCAAGCAGTGGTAAAATCTATTTCCCCGGAACTTGACGTCCGTACATGCATTAAGAGACGAGGAAATTTCAGCAACAATGAAGTTATGATATCCAGGAAATGATAAGGATACATTTCTAACGCCTTAAACCTTCGCTCAGTTAAAATTATTTTGCATAACTTTTTACTGTATCCGAGAAAGATGTTGCTTATGACAAGGGACGGAAATCTTATCTTAAATGGGTGTAGGTACTAGAAAAAATTAATGAACTAAATGGCTAACAGTAAAACACGTATGTAGGTATTATTAAAAATAAATAAAATATTTAAAAAATACCACCTTCTGTTCCCTCTGAATTGCTGACATCACAGGAAATAAAAGTAGTGTTTAATATGTATTATTATTAGGTAATCTATCGGTTAAGGTAGGTTTTTGGATGGACTTAATTTTATATATAGATATATAAACACTAGGTTAATCAATATTAAACACACAGAAACATAAAAGAAGGACACTTAGAGTAGATATTTACGTTTCGACGGCACGGCCGTCGTCATCAGATGACCTGATCTGATGACGACGGCCGTGCCGTCGAAACGTAAATATCTACTGTGTCCTTCTTTTATGTTTCTGTGTGTTTAATATTTATTAACCTAGTGTTTGTGTTTTTGTGCGTCGCCGGAGTGCGTCATTTTCAAGATTATATATATATATATATATATATATATATATATATATATATATATATATATATATATATATATATATATATATATATATATATATATATATATATATATATATATATATATATATATCTTGTGTTCGTCCTTTGTGTGTTCCTTTACCATTTTTCTTATCTCTATTTCAATGTGAATGAATATTTATTCGCCGTATGGCGGTATTTCGTGTTTGAATGTATGTATATATATATATATATATATATATATATATATATATATATATATATATAATATATATATATATATCGATGATGCGGAAATACTCACGAGAGCAATATAACTTTTGGACGGCACAATAGAACACAGAATAAGACAGATAACGCGTAAAAGGACACTCACACTGTAGATGATTTAAGCTTTCGGCGTACTCCGAGGTCTTCTTCAGGTCAGACTGACTGACCTGAAGAAGGCCTCGGAGTAGGCCGAAAGCTTAAATCATCTACAGTGTGAGTGTCCTTTTACGTGTTATCTGTCTTATTCTGTGTTCTATATATATATTATATATATATATATATATATATATATATACACACACACACATATATATATATATATATATATATATATATATATACATACATATAAATAAGTCCAGTTAAGTTTATTGTGTCTCAGATACATCAATGATATGTTTTTTCTCTAATTCGATTAATCCTAAAAGATCTCTACCCTATCCTCAAAAACATAATTTCACCGCCAACCTTTTTCCCAAATGTCTCTCTGTTATTTTCAAACGCCCCGCCAACTTATCAGATCTGCTCAAATCAACCAATCCACTACCTAAATCCCCGCCCCGTCCCAAACCGACCCCAAGCGCTGCAATAAAGCTAGATGCAAAACATGTCCTATTTTCAAAACCAGAATCCCATCCGATTTTTAACTCTCGCTCACCGATTCCCTACTCGTGTACCTCCAGGAATGTAGTTTACCTTCAGAAGTGCCAACTATGCCCTGCCTTTTATGTTGGACAGTGTACTACATTTCTTTTACTTTCGGGCCATTTCACCTTTTCCATTCTTATCCTCACCCACATTTCAAAAGGCGCCAGTCTACTTATATCATCCTGTTTCAGTGACCATGTTTCCGCGCCTTACACATATATATATATATATATATATATATATATATATATATATATATATATATATATATATATATATATATATATATATATATATAATATTTTTATATACATACACAAACACACAAATATGTATATAATCACAAGCGCAAAAATATTTCCTTCACCGGGACTTGAACTGAGGATCTTTCGACTTACCGGGCCAATGGTTTGTCTGCTCACATCCGCCATCCCCACCTCTGTTGTGTTCGTCCTCTGTATGTGTTCCTTTACCATTTTCCTTATCTCTATTTCAATTTGAATGAATATTTATTCGCCATATGGCGGTATTTCGTGTTTGAATGTATATATATATATATATATATATATATATATATATATATATATATATATATATATATATATATATATATATATATATATTACTGTGTTTATGTTTTATATATTTATATATATTTCATATATATTTACATACATACACACATACTTGAATGGGTAAAAAGTAAAAAAAGTTTTCGAGGGGCATTTGAGTCCAGTGTCTGATAAATTAGGCAAGCTAATCAACAGTGGTTACCACTTCGTGTTTATCATGCGTCTATTCCCAGATTCAAATAACCCTATGGCCCAAGTGACTCGCCTTTAGGGAGACGACTCGGCTGGGCCACCTTTTCACCATGCTGGAACCATCGCGTTTGCTTCAGAGGCACTCGCTCTCCGAGAGTGTCTACATTAGCCGTGCAGTGCGGCGCTCTTGCTTGCTCACCGCGCTCGTTCGAGCGTCATGCTCGCTTCTGCCCTCACGGACGGACGAGTCCTGCACGTTCACCCAGCCAGAGTGGCCGAGATTTCTCACTAATACTATCGCGGACGGCCGCGTGCGCTTCCGGGGGCACCCTCGGACGCCGCCCCCTCGCGCAATTAAACAAGAATTATCCTATGTGCGTCATTCAGCTGATGCCAAAATTGAACAGCTAGCTGCTCGCGTTTTAATTCCATCGATTCCTCGAATCCCACCCGGATGTCCCACCTTTGATTTGGGAATTTCAAATGGAGAAGCCTCGCCGCAAGAGATGTACCACTAACCATGCGTCCATTTCGGGCACTGGGGTTCCAACTCCCCCCCCACCCCTCTCCTCTCTGTATATCCCTCCTTCCGTACTTCTTCGCGCCGGGATCTCGTAGGGGTTGGCAGAGTTATGTCCGGTTGTTGCTATCCTGCTTCCGCAGCACGATCAGCTGTTTCAAAGGAATGTAAATATTTTAAATAAGAAAATATCGTGACGCTGAAGTTGTAGATGAACTTACTGATCGTTTTGGTCAATATGTTGAGTAATGTTTTAACTTCGCCCATTGATATTGGCTATTGCTATTCCCAACTCCCATCCCATTTTGGGTATTGCTATTTTCGAACTCCTTCGGTTTGACCCCCTGGGTAAAAGATTGTGTGTGTAATTTCGTTTTTCGCTAGGGTAGCCTTGTAGCGTAAAATAAATTACTGCAGTTAGTATACGTTCTTCGAACTGCACTGCGTGGTATTTGGTTTTGCAGCAGTTCAGTTCTCGGCCCTTTTTTCGATCAGATAACGATGGACAAATTGTTGTCGGACAACCGTACTCATGTTCCGAATGGCGTGACGCTGTGGCATGAAATGTTGGTTGTGTTCCAGCAGGGGTCAATCCCGTGACCGAATCCGAGCGCTGAACCCGACGGGGGAACAAATCACGCCGCGCCTCCCCTGACTTATTAAACAATCAACAAGCAAATGCGAGTCGAACGGAGGGCCTCGATTGTCGAGTCAATGGAGAGGGAAAGTGATAGGGCGAGAGTGGGAAACGATGTGAACCTCTGCGCCGGCGATTGGAATGGCGTCAAGGGGGGAGGGAGGGGGGAGAGGAAACAAAAGAGGGCTGAAAAGCGCCGGAGCGAGTGATATTGTTTCGGGGAAGGGGAGGAGGGGTGAGGATGGAGGAGTCGGCGAGGGGATGGATGGAGGGAGGGGGGTTTGACACACATGCACGGCTGTTGGACCATGGGTAGGATTCCACGATTTACGAGCGGAGAATTGCAAGCTCCCCCCCAATTGCCCGAATCGGCCAAAAATCAGGCCACACGCTCCGGAATTAATAGGAGGATGCTAGAATTGGGACCACTGGGTCCATTATCGAATTCGTTACTGCTTGGCACGGAATATACAAGAATTATTTTTTTTTTCCTCCAAGCGGAGGATAGACTTAATGTACGTAGGTTCGCATGTGCGGAAATGACATATTATGTATTGGTGCCAAAACTCCTACAGTACGGCGAAAATTTCATTTCGGGAGGGATTCACGCTTCCCCCCCCCCTCTCCTCGTGCTCTCCTCTTCCTCTATCTACCCCCTTCTCTTGAGAAACCGTTTCGATATGGTACAAAGGAGGTGTTTGCCAGATGATAATCGTGGGATGGGATATCTCTGCCAAATTTGTTGAGAGGTTAGAACTCACAATGATGGCCCGCCTGTCTCGTTCATTTCTGGAGACCCTTGTGTCGCGAGGCTTGTTTGTTTATTGTTTTGCTAATTTCCGACGAGGAACAAGGACTCTCTCTCTCCCCCTTACTCGGTTTGCTGCACTGGATTGCCTTACAGCAGTACCACGAAGAGATTCAGCGACGAAGGTATTTTTTCTAACGCTGCTAGCCGTTCCCGGGTGAAAAATTTCCGAGGATCGAGTGATTAAAGTGGGAAATGAAGTCGCTCAGCACAGGGAATTTGTCCGTTCTGTATGTTTAAAATAAAAAAAACTAGGGCGCAGACGGAAGTGGTGCAGTGGTTGTTAGTTTTGTGTTCCGCTGTTTTAATTTGAGATTCAGAGGAAGGCGAAGAATTTTGGTTCTG
Organism: Hetaerina titia; assembly: GCA_037158775.1. Taxonomy (NCBI): domain Eukaryota; kingdom Metazoa; phylum Arthropoda; class Insecta; order Odonata; family Calopterygidae; genus Hetaerina; species Hetaerina titia. The sequence goes on along the minus strand of CM073769.1, from coordinate 85,152,873 downwards.
CATATTTTCAGAGTTGTAGATGCACGATACGATACGATATCCAGCCATTTGGGAGATTAGCTCGAATGGCTCCCTACGAATCTTCGCAGTGTGCTCGGTTCTATCCATCTATTGGGATTATCTCATTTGATCTGTAGCCATGTACTTACATTCATTTCTCTTGGATCTGTATATTCTCGTGATTGCACGTGCACCTAGAGAAAGTTAGCGAGGGGTCGGGGGGGAGGTGAAACACTTTCCGTCCAATTCCAGGTCCTCGAGCTCTCTTCAATTTTTTTCCCCCTTCAATTATTCCATCCTGTACCGCTTACATTTCTTCCCCCGTCTTCCATTACCATAATTGCAATTACCTCATGAATGGTTAGAGGAGGTGGGGGCAAGGAGTTCAGGTTTTGAACTCTGCTCCTGTACCTACTTCATGACACAATCTATTACTGCCCTGGCCGCCCATGCCCCTGCTGGCCGCGGGCGATCCCGGTCCCTAGCCCTTCTTTTTGCTATCTCCGCGCAGCTGAGCGGCTTTATTCTGCTCACCTCCCACTCTCCACATCATCGCTGCACCACCGGGCGTCCTGCCGACTTAATACTACCGAACCCACCACCCCTCTGCTTGCTCTCTCCCGTTTTAAGTTCCGTGTTGCCGTTTTGAAAAAGGGAATCTGTCTAGATATTCTTTCATAAAAAGGCACCGGTTACGATCTAAAAAAGCACAATTGTTAGCATCGAGTACGTGAGCGTTATTTTTCTGTAATTCTTTTTTTTTTCTTTCAAAATTTACCGTGGGCACCTTCTAAGATTTCTCATTTTGCTTCCAAACAAAATGCATTGGTACGAGGAATTACCGTGGAGCACTTTCATATCCCGGTTGAAATGTCTGTTAACTTCATTGAAGTGAAATTGTTGGAACCTGCAGCAAGAAATAATGAAAAGGGTGAAATACCGTTCTGTTTCACTTTCGACTCGCCTCTGAGGAATCTGGAAATTCTTTCATTTATTCGTATTCTAAAATGAAGGGAATTATAAACAAATCATAGTGAACTTCAAATTCAAAATTATGGTTATGTTGTCGGTATGGTGATAATTTCAGTGGATACATAAATGAAATGAAATCGCTTTTCGGGTTGTACGCGTGAAATACCCGTCAAGGTACTGTACTGGAAAAAAAAACAAGGCGCCAAATCAGGGGCGTTGTGCTTACAAAGCACTCGGGTGTTGCCGAAAAAAAATAACCCTAAATGTAGCGCGAAAAGCGCTAAAACGGCAACAATGCCCGTAACGTTTGACGTCCGTATTCAGCCTCCTCTCGTATATTATCTCGTGACCGCGTATTGCTGCGTGCTGCACCGCCTTTACCCGTTGGCGTACGCACTCCGCCTCCCCGAATACACCGCGGTGCTCTCTCCCTCTCCCATTTCCTCCACTCACTATGCTGTCGCATCCTCCCTGTTATTTACACACCTCGTGGACTTTCTCCCCATCGTGCGCCCACGCCACCGTTTATAATATCTCCTCTTCCCCTGCGGTGGAAAAATATGAGGGCATGGACCGTGTAATGCACACTCCGTCGGCATTTTCGAGCCCCCTAATCTACGGAACCAGGATCGCGTACGAAATTACATCCGTGACATAATCGTAATTTTTTGGCCTCCTCACAGGAGTCCTGCGGTGACCCCACCTGATGTTTGCTCGATAAATTCTGACAGAATATTTCATAAAATAATATTATATAATGTTTGTTTGTGTGTGTATATAAATATATATGCATATATATATATATATATACATATATTCATTCACTTAGAAATATACATAAAGAAAGGGGATAGGAACACACATGAAGGACGAACACAGGAGAGGTGGGGGAAATATTTCTATGTGAATGAATATTTGTTCGCCGTTTGGCGGGATTTCGTTACATATGATACATATATACATTTATATATATATATAAACACAAACACTAAGATAATAAATATTACACACACAGAAACATAAAGGAAGGACACTCACAGGACTGTAAGTGTCCTTCTTTTATGTTTCTGTGTGTGTAATATTTATTATCTTAGTGTTTGTGTGTTTGTGCGTCCCCGGAGAGCGTCATTTTCAAGATTATATATATATATATATATATATATATATATACATATATATATACATATATCATATATATATCATATATATATATACATATATATATATATATACATATATCATATATATATATATATATATATATATATATATATATATATATATATATGTATGTATGTATACATATATATACATATATCATATGTCCATCAAGTTTTGAGAACAAAAATATAGTAGGAAATACAGACTTTCTAATGAATTCATTTAATTTTATACATAGTTAAGAGAAGAGCAGCCTGAAACGGATTAAAATTTTTTGGAAAAAAAATTGCTTTTCGGATTTTCTTGCATGGTAAATGTGGAGGCCACTCGAGTTTATTTCCTATTCCGACGGAAACATTAAAAACCCGCAGATTACACAAACCGGATGTATTAAGGGATAAAGATTTCCATGTTATACATTTATTCGTCCGTGTTTTCTCTATGAAAATTCGAACAATGTTAAACGTTCCAATATTTTTTGTTGGTATACCTTTTTTCACCTGCCTATTCTTTTTTACTTCTTTGTGAAACGAAACGAATCATGATTCCCCCCCGGTTACACATTTAAAGGCCGGTGTCCCAAAAAACTGCCGCGAATCCATGCCGCTAATAGCATGGTTAGGTGTGGATGTGTGCACGTCGACCAACCCAGATGTCATAGGCTTAATTTACGTCTGAGGCGTGAACGTTTTGTTGTTCGCCCGCGATTCTCGCGCTTCTTTAATCATCACGTCGAGAAATGACCGTGGGTCGTCGGTCATCGGAGGCTACTTTTAGCTCCTCTTCATTTTTCTTTAGTTCCCTTTCATTTTTTTAATGATGCCCCGCCTCCACTTTTGGGTGATCGTGGCTCTCATATCCTCCACCTTCATCGTACCGTTGAACACCTGTATAACGGAACTTAACCCAGGAAATTAAAATACTCTCAAAAGAGTCTTCCTCGCGAAAAATATGTGTGTTTCAATGGTGAAACGTCGTTGAGAAACGAATTACTTCGCCGAGCCCGATAGATTTTTGGCCTCAATTTTTCCGTCTAAGCTCTCATTTTCCCCCTCGCTCGCGCGCACGCGGTCAGCATCAATGAAGTCTCGCGACTCGTTCGAACCTCGCCCGTCCACTCCAGGCGTGTGTAACGCCTTCGCGCATTTCATTTTCCTTTTGTTTTTCGTCTATTTGTTATTCGTGTTCTTCGGGGCTGTTTTCTTATTTTATTCTCATTCTTATTCACCAAAGTATCATCCATAACCTTGGGTCCACACCGAGTTCCGTGGTATCTCTCCTCTCTCTTGATCGTCCTTTCCCTATATGTATCGACTTTCCCGTCTTACGTAGTTCTATTTCCGACACCAGGCTGTGGTATTCTTATGCCTCGAAAAGAAGCAATTGGTGACATCGGGATAGGAGACTGCTCGGACAATCTCGTCTATGAAAACAAGAAAGCCTGACTTCGGAGGGACCCTTACTTACTGACATAGGAGGGATCCTAGTAAACCCTGAGTGTGTGTGTGAATGTGATTCACGAGAGTGACTGTTATTTCTTCACACACCCTAGTGATCGAGTGGTTGTAAGTTTGTTTTATTATTTATTCTGCCTTTTGTGTGTGATTGAGGTATATGTGGGTCACTGTTTCTCGAGCACACCCAAGTGACCTAGTGTGTGTTCCCTATTTCTCCCCTTACTTGTAACTTTTTTTCCCTTATCACTTAGTACAAATCAAGTTTACGGTCTCGGCTTTCTTGTTTTCATTGATTCACGACCCTAGCTACGTTCTTTGTGCATTTTCAAATCTCCTCTTATGTTTTTTCCACATTGGATACGTGAGGGCACCAGAGATAGTAATTGGGGGAAGCTTCATGCCTTCGACTTGTGTTGAATTCTTGCTAATCCTGGATTATGGCTAATTTTGAGATGCACCGTATATCTGATTAGTCGAGTTGCTGCATACAATGGACTAATCATATAAAGAGCTTCCTTTCTCTTCCTGGGTGCCTCTTATCAGTTTGCAGTCAAATAGACTTTCATGAAAAGGCCAGTCATTGCTGATGTGCTCTACTGTCTCCGAGTCCACATCAACGCGTTCAATTAAAATTATACAGGAGAATCTCATATAATTATGTTAGTTTTTTTATAAATGGTTATATCTGGGGGAAGGGAGGTTAATATAAGGAACTGTTCGCATCCATCGACTGCCAATTGTTTATTTTAAGTTTTGTTTTCAATTGGAGGACTGCTGAACAGGTATGAATGACATTTTGTCTGTGTCTTTCAATTTTAAACTCGGGGAAACTTTTTATCTAGTTTAATGCCTTTTCCAAGTGCCAAATTTATACACTATGGAAAATGGTCCATGGGGTGAAAATGTGGTACTTGATGCTGCAGGGTGCCTCGCCGCGACTTACGACGACGGTTTCTGCTGAGATTCGATACTGTTTGCTTTTCAGGTTTTCTCTAGAGGAAGGGGTGAGAAGGGAATGGGAAACGTTAACGGGAGAAGAGGGAAATTATCAGCCAGTACACACGTGAAAGTGAGGGTAGCGGCTGTGGAAACCTGTTTTAATTTCTTTACGTTATCTTCTCTGATTCTTGTTCGTGTGAACCCCTGGAGACAAGTCACGTAATGTGGTCTACAAGTAGTCAGGTCAGCATTAAAGAAAGTACCTTTAAAAGCCAAAATATACCTCTTATCTTCTCTGGTTATCCAGCCTCTGCATTACTTTTATTGTTAAGTTCCTTTACACTGCTACTGGTAAATTTCCAGTGCCTCCTAGATTTCATTAAGCAATAAGAACGTTTTTGTTTTTCTATTCCCGCAGATGTAAATGTGAAGAAGGATAAAGAAGGTCAAATAGACGGGAAGCAAAACAAGCGGAGTGGTAATGGGGGTTGTGGGGGAGGAGAGAGGGTGTTGGGAGAAATCCAAAGGAGGCAAGAAAGGTAGATGCGCAGTTTCCATAGGCGATGGGATGTTGAAGACTGTGATAGAGGGAAGAACGTTAGGCGTGAAAGCAAGGTAGGGGGTAGAAAAGAATGGGAATGTTGGGCGGAATAAAGGGAGAAATGAAAGTATGCGGATTGGAGGGGAGTTATTGTTATGTGGGATGTCAGATCTTATGTGAGATATATATCAGATGAGGGATGTCTTCGTTTAAAATGAATACACTTTGTAACTTCCACACGATTTTTTAATTCGTACTACCGGTTTCAACGCTTTGGCGTCATCATCAGGTAGAGGGATGTCTTGTTCGGCGAGGCTAAGAAATTAACCAGGAAGTGAAATAACTTATCGTATCCGCGGAGTAGAATTTTTATTCCCGATTAGTTTCGCTAGAGGCTAAGAAATGTAGCGGTGTTCAATCTGTTTCCATGCAAAACTACCTTAAACGATAGACTACTAAGATGTAATAATTGCCACAGCGTTCGTATTGGAATGGTTAAAGTTCGAAAGCCGACATGTAGATGAACGGCCTGACAGGTTAGCCTTCATTACGGGTTCTGTTAACATACGATAGTTAGAATACTCGTACATTTCCATCGTAAGTTAGTCATTTATTTACTACTTCAATATTTGCCCATTAACATGAATTACAGTTGATCTGCTTATTAGAATTGAAAGAGTTTAGTGTATTCTCTCAAAAGTAGTTAATTTATATATTGCTTCCTGTTGTTTTTTATACTAGAAGTATTCTTAATACTATATGTATGTTTTTTCGGGATCTTATTAACGTCTATCGATACTATTATAATGGCTAAGAGGCTTTTGATAATGGCCTTAGTCTTGTGCTGTAAACGTGGAGATAAAGGAAACATGTACGTATATTGAGAACAAAACTACAATTGCCATCGAAGTTACCCTGCATTAACTGGTTTGATAAATGCCTTGCATATTTACGTAATAATTCCGAAACTCGGATATTCCTGGGTTTTTATTATATTTTCACGTAAGCCTTTTCCCCTGTAGCTACCTCCGCATGATCGTACTTTATCGTCTTTATAGGATGTAAGGTTCTGGTGATAATAATGATTCAGCCTCACAAAACGGGTCAGAATGCATTGGCATGCATTAGCGGCACCCTTTTGGTTGCATTGTGTGCTCGAATGTTAAACCCTGGAATCTAGGTCAATTTACCTGAAATGGTAAGGGACCCATCTCGCTTCCGTGAATCGTGTCGTGTAACTTATGGAGTGGGTAAGGTTTAGGACTGGAGTCAATGCCAGCATCCAGCTGACAGTCAACGGTATGCCGCCACGTTTTTCGTAGTTTTCCCAGTCAGGTTCTAGCTTTATTCTTCCTCGCCTCCTCCCTCCTCTTCCCTACACCACGGCATAGATTCTGCTAGAGTCACTTCCTTGGATTATTTATCGTTTTCATTACCTCGGAGCTCTTCGTTCATTTTTTTTTTACCTTACCCTGCTCGTCTTTTCCATGAGCTCTTTCGGAGATCCCTCCTTCTGACTTCGCTCAACCGTTGCGTTCGCTTCGACTCCTCTGTCATCGTCGGAACCGATCAATCTCTCTCGTTCTCTCTCTCCAATTCCCGTCAGGCTTCTTGTGGTACCTTTAGTCCTTCCGGTTGGTCGTCGCACGTGCTTTCACAGTCGTTCAACTTCGTCGTCTGGTATCTTCCCCTTCTTTTATTTCCGCCACTTCCGCGGTGTTGAATTTTCCCTTGCCTTTAGGTTCTCATATTTTCTCTTTGCTTCTTCCTTCCGATATTTTTTCATCGATGTGGAGGAGAGGGCGAGGCGGAAGGCGATAAAAAAACGCCGTGCGATGTTCAGAACCGTAATTTATTCCATCAAACTTATCTCGGAGGAAAAACGGGAAACGTGTGGGCGCAGGTTTCCCTCATTTGTTTCAAGGAATAGGAAGGGTGCCGCCCGTGACGTCTGATTTTTTTTCACAGTTAATTTTTTTTCATTCTACGTCTAACATCTTGTTGTCTTTCTCAGTCAACCTTTTCTTTCTTTCACGGTACGTAATATTGGCTTAAGAATTGTTGATAATGTCCAGTACTATGTTTTTATTTGAAGCAATTACGTCTTCACGTTTTCCTCCCCATCCCTGTGGAATAGAGGGGGGCGAAGATTAAATTCGAAATATGCTTCCCATGAGATAGTGTGGAATTTTTTATCTCTCGACACGACTCGGGGCAGTGATTTCGTTTTGAAAGTCATCACCCTGCTTAAATTTCACGTGCTCGACTTTTAGTATTCTTCCGGATGGGAACTTAACTCCTTCCGTTTCATTTAATCCGAGAGAAGTCACGAGGAAAATTATATAAAGTTCAAGTTCTTAAATCTATCGATTTAACATGGGATTTAATCCCCCGTCGGGAAGAAAATTAATGCAAGAGAATGAATGATCTGGTTTATCAAAGAGAAATGAAAAGAATATCAAGAATCGTGTACGTTAAAGGATTCACGTGTACCATTTCTTTCAGAAGGAAATCTTCTCTAAGATGTTCCGACTCTTAAAAGTGATTTCCGGTGAACAGGATTAGGTTAGAGTAGTCTTCCACCCTCGCTAATGGAATTGGAAATGGGCGCCTCTTCATTGTTATGAAGTTTCGCACTTCCGAGTTACATTTGATATCCGTTCACCGACACCCTGTTTCCCCTCATATTTTGGAAAAGGAAACCCTGTGGCGTAGAAAAAGTGTCATGCACGACGGAGAGGAGGGTAATTAATAGTTTCGTAGTGGGTCCTCTTAATCGAAGAAAAAAAGCTCGCGTAATTGAATCCCTAACGTTTAGATTGGAACTAGTTTTTCAGGATTTCCACTGCCTTTCTCCTCAAGTGGTGTGGATATTGGAACGAGCGTGGTAACAGATTCCACGATGGAATGTTAAAGGGATACGGCTGCTGACTGTTGATTTATCTGTTCCATTATTCCCAGCCTTTTTCTCTGGACGTCTGTATTAAATTCGGGTCGCAGTCGGTGGGGGTTTGACTTTGTAAAACTTTTGCGGAACATCACCGTCATTGGCTGCAACTTCTGGATTGGCGTTAAAAGAAAAGTTGCAGTCATGCGTTAGGGTTAACTTAACCTTCCGTCTTAAAATCTTATTCGTTGTCAATGAATGGTATCTTATTCAACTTTTTGTTAATTTAAGTTTCGGGTACGTCGCCAAACCCAGTGTATTTTGCATTCAACTTGTTTTTCGCAACCTGTGTCCTGATTCTATTTAAGACAAAAAAAACGTAATACATTCTGATGGATTCGAAGAGTGCGGATCAAGTTCTCCCGCTTCTAATGACTGCAGTGAAAAAAGAAATCATGAGGATATTTATACTCTGCTGTAAAGCAAAAGATTCGTAGGAGTAAAACGAGTAATGCAAATGCAGTGCTTCAAATCCTTGACCGATAAAATCTGCTCCTTAGTAAGGGCAAAGAGTTATTTATCCACGAAAATATAAATATATTTTCGTGACTATAAAATTCCTAATTAATGTTTCCTATGGATTTAGTCGATGATTTAGAATCGAACTGTGTATTTTCTTAATTCATTCGAATGTTAAAAGAGTATTTGAATGTAACAAATAAGTTTTTTGGTTTAAATGTGTTCACATATGTTTAACTGGTGATTTATGGTATTAATATTGGCTTCACGTGATCAGTATTATTTGTGTATTAGCCTCTAGAAATCAATCCCTTGTCATTGTATATTATTTTACATAATAATTTATGTTTGCGGGAAAAATATTTTGATTACGCATGGAGTGTACCTTAATCTCCTCTTGCGCGTATGTCTACTGCCGAAGGCATTCCAAAGAATTTTCATAGACGCCGACATCTTACTTGATTCAATAGTTGAATCTACTTCTTCGTATGATGCAAATGGCATCTTTATATCATTTAACTTTAATTACGTACATGTGTAAGAATCAATTTTTTTAAATCACCAGAAGTGATTTAACTTCTTCACGTAATGCTCAGCAAAATAAATTATGTTAGCATTATAAATATATGAATATATATATATATATATATATATATATATATATATATATATATATATATATATTACTTCACACATAGAAATAGATAGAATATAAGGAAAGGGGACAGGAAAACACACAAAAGACGAGCACAGGAAAGGTGGGGAAGGCGGATTTGAGCAGATCACAAATATAAAAACATTTGCTTATCCGGGATGTTTTCACATTTGTGGTCTGCTCAAATCCGCCTTCCCCACCTTTCCTGTGTTCGTTTTTTATGTGTTTTCCTATCCCCATTCCCTTTTCTACTTCTGTGTGTGAAGTAACGCTTGTTCGCCGTATGGCGGTATTTCGTGTTTGAATATAAAAATATTCTAATATTACATGCATGGATATATTTTTTTATAAATATATATATTTCTAAATAAGGGGTTTAATGTACATGTATATATACAATATATATATATATATATATATTGTATATATACATATATACATATATATATATATATATATATATATTTATATACACCCCTTTAATTTTAATTAATGAAACGATAAATATAAATTCATGTGTCTACGGTTGTGCCTGAGAAGAAAGCTTGTTTAACTTCTCCCAATGTGTCACAGGCGATCCCCCTTTAGAGAATTACTTTATTCGTCCATTAAAAGGAAATATCTTGTGCGCTGCACCTGGCCCGCATAGCCGCTATGCATAAACTTGTATCCACAGAACGCCTTTAGTCGATAATTTAGTACTCTTTTACGCAGGTGAAAAACAAGAGTAAATTACCTCATGCCTTGTGGTGGTAGCCAGTTTACTATAGTATGTCTAATTCCATCAGATCCTTCCTTCCTAATAGGAATTCCCTAATTTTCCTCCTCGCTGAACCCTTGTCCTTGGGGCTCCGTTTCCTAATTCGCGCAGCGTGAGATAGGAAGTGACTTCCGCACACAAAAAGGGAGAACTAGAACCTTTTGGGTCCGCGAATCCTCTCTTCCCGCCCGTGGCATTAGTCGTTAGCGTAAAGCTCTCTATCTCCCGTCCTAGTATTCCTTTCGAACCCCTAGCCGCCCGTAATGGCTTGGATTTCGTTTTTGCTTCGCGAAATGGCTTAGAACGGGAGGTTGAATTTGCGATGATCTCTTCTGGTACGCCTATGAAAAGAAAACATGGGCTCACCGATGGGAGGAGAATCCACGGGAGTGGCTCGCACAAGTTTGAGGTTTCGTTCTATTAATGTATCGGACTTCTTAAGAACTGGAGAATATTTAAGTGAGCATAGAGTATTGTCTCTCATTTTGAGTGAGACTCTGCGAAACGGCTTCAATTGCAGGATTTTTTTTCTTTCTGTCATTTTCATGCTCATTAAGTATGCACGGACACACGAAGCCAAGTTATTATCCATTCTGCTTAATGTGTTTTAATGATTGGACGTTGGTTGGAAGTGATATTTGAACTTGCTCAGATGGGATGTTCTGCCTTATTATATGAGCACTTGGTCGGTAGCCAGAGTCCTGTGTTCCGTTGTGAGTAGAAATATCAGCGGAGTTAAAACATGTATAGGTTGTGATTTTATATTTTTTCAGTTTTCCTTTGAAGTATGATTGCATTTCATTTGGTGTAATTCATGATCATCATTATTTCAATCCTAGGATTGGTTTATTTTAGCCCTCCATTCGCCTCTATTAACTATGTCAATTACCTCAATCCCTGATACCTTTTCTGTTTTACGTCTTTCTTAATTTGTCCAATGTACATGTCTCTTGGTCTTCCTCGTGTGATCTTTCCTTCTATTATATTCCTAATCAATACATTGTGCCTCCAATGTGTGTCCAATCCATCTATTTCTTCTTTGCCATATAGTTCTCCAATGATATCATATTAATTTACTTCCGTTATCGTGTGAACTCCATCGTTTTTCCTTTCGTTCGATACATTAATAATCATCCTTTTATTTTTTTTAATGAGTATGTTAACCTTGCATCACTTTAAGAACGGTGCAGTTTACAACAGTGAAATTTTAATCGATCCGAATTTAAATAGTTATGCCCAAATACGTTTACCTAAATGAACAAATAGAGAAACCTTTATCTCGATCACAACTCGTGTACGAAATGTTCGTGGTTCACAAGAAGCGTGACAAGTAATTTCTTATGCAGTTTTCTCCATGGGGATTGAGTTTTCAACGTTTGGGCAAAGTAAGCGTTTCACTGTTGCCGGCATTCGTTTCTCACAGTTTAGTTAGTTCTGTTGACGATAGTTTTATTTTTTTTATCAATTACGTATCTCGATGCCTAACTGCTGTAGCATTTAATGCTTAGAATTTCTTATTTTTTCATCAAAAACTGTAGCCCAATGAAGAATAATATTAATGTGTGCCAGGTTCGCATAAGCCTACCTTAGTGAAAGAATTCTTCAATATTGTAATATCAAATTGAGTGTTGAGCAGGGAGGGTGCGGGGTCTCTAATGAGTTCAGTGATGGTATTATTCTCATTCGAACTCAATCAAATTGCACGTATTCTCGTAATGTTCTCGTGGTTTTATTCGTTGTAGTTTTTGCCGTAATTAGGTTTTAAATTATTTGAAGTTGTCATTTGCTGGTAGTACCTTTTTACTAACTATGCCTATTATTTTTAAAAGAGAATGTGGAATATTACTTTGTAGATGTTTAACTACTTTTTAGATGTTTATGAACAGTATTATCGCAACTTTACCTCTCAAAATTACTCGAGCGAATGATTTGTGGCTTGGCAAACAAACGCTTTTCGAGTTTTTTTTCCTCCAATGGAGAGGATTAATTTTTCCAAGTGATTAAGCGTTATCGATCCTTTTTTTTGTCGCGAATGTTTTTTCAACTCGAATTCTATGCTCTCTCTCTCTCTCTCTTCCTTATTTTTGTTCATTTCACCTGTTTAGTGGATGATTCCGAGCTATGGTTGCGAAATCTAGATAACATTCATTCTGTTTCACCGCTAGGTAATAATTTTATACTTTTAGGGTATTTTAATATCGTGACCACTCGTATCGTGGCAGATGATACGATCAATTCTCAAATTTCCCAAAAGATTTTCTACAGTTCAGCGATATGATTCGATCGTTGTTGCAGTGAAAAACATATTAGTTCAACATTAAATCAAAATCGTCTAATTGATAGATATGCATCACTTAATCATTTATAATTTTTTCTCGGTGGATGGTGCATTATTCGTCCTAGTGGACTCGCAGCTCTTCCCTAAAGCCATATTAACCTTTTCAAATGACCCATTTTCTCCATTCAGTTCAGTCCGGTCACTTGGCACCATTCCCACTTCGCCTCCGATAAGCCGTCACGATAGTTCTTTTTTTTTGTTTTGTCCTCGCGTCCATGATATATTGGATAAAGTTCGATTCTCCTGATGCAGCTCAGTCTCCAACTTTTAACTTGGGTTATTTTTCAATTGCATTTTGGAAGCAATAGAAAATACTTTCTCGAATATCCAGATTTGGTCAAGTGTGGGATTGTGTCCAAATGGTGCAGTCATGATTTTTGTATGGGTGAATTCACAGAGTGAGCACGGTATAAATTATCTTATGGCAGAAAATTGCATAGTATGTATGTCGGTTATTTTTGGTCCCGGAAAAGTTCACCGGACTTGATATGAGCATGGATGAATTACGTCGCTGTCAACTTGAATTATATATCGGCGATTCAAGGAAAATGTTAAATTAAGGATAATAAGAGGCTTGATGATATTCTGTTTTCAGAAATCCTCGCCTTATGGCTCTAAATTCTCTCATAGTCTCCACGTTCATATCATTTTCGTTCTCTTCCTTCCTTTAGCCAGTTGCTATGATGTTACGTTAAGAAGGAAAGACATTCTGTAGGATGTTGAACGAAATGTTGAGACCACACCTCAAATTCTTTTAGTGAGACTTCACCAAAAGCTCTTATTCTTTTTTTAATATTTGTGGATCACTAGGAATGAAGTACATGCAACGTAAGGTCCCTGATTCAAGAATTTTTCTCGGGTTTCCCACCGGGTCAGGTTGTTGAAGTGCACCGACGTTTCGAAGGCTGATTCTGCCAGCGTCTTCAGCTGAAGACGATGGCAGAGTCAGCCTTCGAAACGTCGGTGCACTTCATCAACCTGACCCGGTGGGAAACCCGAGAAAAATTCTTGAATACCATACGCCGGGAAAACCTGAGATTAGGTCCCTGATGTTTTCTGATGCTGGGGGAAATTCTCAGTGTTTTATTTAGTTAATGAACTCGATCACTATTAAGACTTTCCAGAATGCCAGCTGTAGGTTTTATCTTTTTTCCAATGGTTTTGCGAACACCCCAAACGCATTTCCGGAGACAACCGTGAGCATCATTTTGACATTGGTGTGCCCATTGCACTGATGCGGTAGCGACCGCAACAACTGATGTATGATTCGTAAGTGTAGGCCTAAAGAATGTAACGATGGTCAATCATCAATTTTTACCTTTGAATGTATGGAGGAAGAATATAATTTTCGTAGAAATACGAAAAATATATCACGATTGGTATTGGGTCGCTCTTACCTGTGTATACTCGTATGCTTACTACCTTGATCAAAAAGTTCCCGGAATTTATTCAGAAAATTAAAAATACAAGTTTATTCATCTAAATCTATATTGTCCCCTTCAAAGTAATCCCCATCGACTGCAACACACTTATGCCAGCGCTTGATCCAATCCTCGAAACATTTTTTATATTCGGTTTTCGGTATGTCCATCAGTGCTTCCTGCGATTTTTCCATTACTTCCTCTCGGCTGCTAAAACGCGTTCCCCGTAATGGTTTTTTAACTCTATTGAACAGAAAGAAGTCACAGGGAGCCTAATCAGGTGAATTCGGTGGCTGATGGATGGTAATTGTTGCATTTTTCGTCAAAAAATTACGAATAATGATAGCACTGTGCGACGGTCTCGACGCACTGTGCGACGATTTCTGGTCTCTTTCGGCGAATTGCTTCACGCAAACGTCTCATAACGCCCAAATAATACTCTTTGTTTACTGTCTGGCCTTCTGGCAAAAATTCATGATGCACTACACCGTTATAATCCATGAAAACCGTCAGCATTTCCTTCTTTTTTGACTGAAAACGACGTTGTTTTTTTGGTCTCGGCTCATTTGGTGAACGCCATTCACTTGCCTGATGTCTGGATTGCGTGTCGTACTCATAAACCCACGTCTCGTCTCCAGTAATGATCCTTTTGATGAATGTGGGATCGGGTTCAGCCTCGTAAATCATGTCTTTTGCGACGTCAACACGGTCTCTTTTTTGCATGAAATTGAGGTCTTTTGGCACCAACTTTGCTGCTACACGACGGAAACCCAAATCATTAACCACAATGTCTTGGGCGGATCCATAGGCAATGTTCAAGTCCTCCGCTATTTCTCTGATGGTTAATTTGCGGTTATTGACCAACATTTCTTTTACTTTATCAATTTTTTCACCGACTTTCGATGTCGATGGTCTGCCACTGCGTTCATCATCTTCGATTGACTCACGACCACTTCTGAACCGCTCGTGCCACTGGTAAACGACCGTTTTTTTTAGAGAATCGTTGCCGAAACACTTTTCCAACATTTCCAACGTCCGTGCGCCACTAAATCCGTTTTTTACGCAAAATTTAATACAAGTTCGTTGTTGCAAATTTAAATCCATTTCTGCAATTGTAAAAAATCGCCAACACACAGAGAGAGATGTACTCTTGGCTACGTAACTTTTGCAAATGTCAAGTTATGACACTAAGATTTAAAGGGAATATCAACAACAGATGTACCAATTTAACAAAAAAACAGAACTCAAATCGGAACGATGGGAGCGCCACACGGTGGTTATTCCGGGAACTTTTTGTTTAAGGTAGTATATGGGACAATGCGTCTCTTCGCGTATGACAAACATTGTTTAGGAAAATTAACTTGTTCAATTTTTTTCAATTTTAGGATACTGCTCGATCTCATTACTTGAAACGACTGCTTCAGAAGGAGCCCATGATCAGGATCGGTGAACTTGGAATGGAAAATATTGGGCGTGTGTGCTAGTGAGGTACAGTTTTTTTCGCTAGGAGTGTAGGAAGAGGAGTGGAAGCCAAGCCAACTTCTTTACGCTAACTTGATTAGCAAAATCTTGAAGTTTTAGGCGCTGAAAGGAGAGTAAATGATAGCTTCTTACTCATGATATTAACCACAAGCGAAAATTTCAATACAGTCGAAATCTATTTCTTTAAATTCAAATTATTAACGAGTGGCAGAACATTAATATTATTAACTGTAGTCAATCGGCATTGTATAGATTATTGATAAACCCTGGTACTAGACACTATTTTTTTGTATCGTAAGGGGCTTACATGACACAACAATATCCTTAGACATCATAATGCATATTATGAAAACTCTGCAGTTCTGTAGTTCGGCATACTTTCTGTCTCCTTTAATTCCATCCAAAATACCTATTCCTTTCCTTCCTCTACCTCGCTTTCCCAGAATTCTCTTCACTGATACCGTTTTCAGCATCACTAGCATCTCAATATCTCGTGAATGTACTTGTTCTGCCTTCTCCAAATTTATCCCAGCAGCCATTTCTCTTTACCTACATGCCTAAAACTTTGTCGTTAGCTTTCGTTTCCGCCCATGATATTTTCCACCATGCAACGGAATGTATTACGACGGAAAAATGGAGGATAAAATTACTCGTGTCTTTTGGCTAAGAAAATTTAATAACCTGCCGAAGTTAATGGCAATGCGAGCAAAGCTAATGCAAAGATCCTTGCATTTTAACTCGTGCACCTCAAACTACTCGAACGTAGCCTCCTTACACGGGTCAATATGAATTCAGGAAGGGGGCACACAATGTAGATTCTGTGAAGGGGTCTCAAAAATCTCATGTGACTACCACATTACCGTTTCCTTAGGTGTGATATCCCTGTCATAGAATTTAACATTAAATAACAATTGATGGCATATTATTTCTAAATATAGAAATAGGGAGCCAATGGCATCGTTTCCCGGATTCTCCACGGTTTGTACGAATTTAAAGGAGAGAAAATTTCTAAATACATGTATTAACGAGAGGGGAATACTTAAGCGTATATGTATCACCAAAAATGTTAACCCACTTGCAGAAGACCCATGAAATCGACCGTAGGTACAATGGTAATTTTTTCATCAGCTCTGACTTAAAAATGCGAAAGTTCGACGGGTGATCTTTTATACCCAATGGGGTGGAAAAAGATATCCTAAAGAAGTAAATGTATTATCCTTAAGAATGAATGAGAAACGCTTCGGAGAAACTCCCATATTCCAAATGAAACCATTGATTTATCTTTGTCAAGTAAGCAGAAGACAACTTGAAAAAAAACGTCATATTGACTAAATTATCTTGTTGCATATGTTGAAAATACACACACACACACACATTCAAACACGAAATCCCGCCATTCGGCAAACAAATATTACTTCACACGTAGAAATAGATAGGAGGAAAGGGGATAGGAAAACACATAAGAGACGAACGATTTGGCCAATATGGCTCATCTCTTCTTCTGGCTATGCGTGCCATGAAACGTACCGCTCTCTTCCTATCCTCTATGATGCTGTGTGCTTGCTAATCAACTGTCCTTTCTTCTTGTGTGTATTGTCTATTTCTACTTTGGTGGGTGTAACATCTCCCTAACACCATCTCTGGGCCAAGAAATCGGAGCACCTGGGCGCTCAAAAACATCGCAGATTTCAGTGTAAATTAGGTTTCCTTTTTAGCTTAACTGGTAGAGCATCCGCCCGGCAAGTCGAAGGTCCGGTGTTCAAATCCCGGATAAGAAAATATTTTTACGTTTGTGATCTGCTCAAATCCGCTTTCCCCACCTTTCCTGTGTTCGTCTTTTATGTGTTTTCCTATCCCCTTTCCTTATATATATATATATATATATATATATATATATATATATATATATATATATATATACACACATGTATAAGATCATTTCATGTTCTTTCTTTACTCCCTAAATAGATGTTACGTGAATCGATCCTCGAACGTGTATGTGGCGCTCGGAAGATTTCAAAGTATATTGCCAGGTTATTTTTGAAACGATATTTTACGAAAGTATTTTTGGAAACCTTTCACAGACAAATATCTGTTTACAATTAATGGGTGCGTTTATTAAAAAAGTGGAATGAATCGGAGTATTTCTTGAACCAATAGTTTTGGGGGACATGTCAATGCAAAATTCGTTGGAACACAATCGATATGTCGTTTCATAATGACATTTAATTAGCACATGTGATTATTTCCACAAAAAAATGAAAAATACGTGTCTTTTAGATCTTCAGTAGTGAGTAAACTTCAAGCTATGAGTTCATCTCGAGAAATCGAAAAAATTGTAAAGATATTTTTTAATTAGATTAAAAATCCAAATGTTCAATTTTTGCATTTTACGTTATCTGTGAGCCACATTTTTAATATTGTAATGACATTTCGTTGTCCTATTATTATTTTCTCAAAATTTTGTCATCGGTTTAAAAAACCCCATCTCGTTTATTACACATACTTTAGACATTTGACAAGTGGCAAAACCTCTTCAGGGGTTCCTAAAACCTATTTTCATTGAATCTCGAAGGTTATTTTTTTATATCAAGGGCAGGATACCCGAAAGAGTACCAATTCTTATTTCACTCGTTTCACCAGTTTCATTTCCTCAAAAATCCTGTTTATTTACCCAGTGGGCTATCTTTTTTAATAAATGTCTTGTATCGAGTCTTTTCTTTTTTTAATTTTTCTAGTCGTCGTTTTACGACACCGTTCACATGCTGGAGTAAAATTTCAAGGAATTGGGCACCCATCTTGTTTCATTTAATTCATAAACGGAGTCATATCTTGTCCCCCAAGTTTGAGCATTAGGTCTCTCGGGAACGAAGAAAATCATTTCATTGAGCATGAAAGAAAAACAACGGCCGATTTCTTTGAGGAGGAAAAAAGCGATACGGGTCGAGGAGAAACAGTAAGCGTCACATTTCGGAATTAGGTTTACAATAGCCACGTTAGCGTTCGTTCTCTGTTTTTCCCTACTGCCAACCCCCTCCTTTAACCCTCTCTTATTTATTTATCTCCTTCCATTCTTCTATCAAGTCACCGTTCCGTAATTCTTACGGCAGCGATTCTTGTCTGACAAGGACTATCGTCAGCATCACCATTGTCTTTCTCTCATTTACTCTCCCTGTCCGTGATTTTTTTACTCTCGGCAAAAATCGCTCATTCACCCTTTTCCTCCGTAGTACTTTTTCATCAGTCATTTGCGTAAAGAGTATTTGAACCATTGTCAACCTTGATACTTGTAAACCCGGAGTAAAAAAAAGCTCATCTTAAAATAAAAGAGTCGCGGACATTTCCTTAACAACAGCATGTCCTCCATATTTGTATTTTGCTAAACTTCTAGGAATTTGAACTTCGGGCGGATGAGTATTATTTTTTAAGTGGAACATTATCGAAATTACGTTTCAGGATGTACAACTAATGTAAATCCTGAGTCGTAATTTCATTAATGTCATTTATTAGTCATTAAGAGTTATTCCATATTTTCCTTCGCTGATTAACCGCTTCCCTTAATTTTTACGAGGAAGCGAAAAAAAAGTCGACCTCGTAATAGAAATGCCGGAATTGGTCATTTTTATAATACCGCGTACAGATAGGGGAAATAGACTTCACATTTATAAATGGTTTTTAATTATTCCGTTTTAATTCGCCGTTTTTCAATGGTGATTTTATGAATTTACGTGACATTTGTTATATCTTGCTTTTGTGTTCTTGCCCTCATTGGGCTATGCTAGCACACCTGAATATGACGAGGATTTTCTCTTGAAGGAATATTATTTTATAATAAATAAACTTGTGTATTATTATTTTAGTTTAGGTTCACTGTTTTACCCGTGGCATTTTTACCATCGGATAACCAGTAAGAAAACACATTGTTGCAACAACACCTTTTTTTGGTTCTTGGGAGTCCAACCTCGACTCTTGTGAGGCTTTGGTGTTTCGTTACCCCTCAAGCTGACTCGGACAATGATTATTCTTTTCCGTGTGACAAAGAGCATGAAGTTGTCGTTTAACATACGCCATTTTGCATCCTTTGTCGTTCAAATTTGTTCAAAAACGAATTAATAAGGGTACCAAATGTTGAAATAATTATTTCAGTAAATTTTTTGCAATATTTGCCCAGAGCGTGCTTGTTGTTGCAAGAATTGTTCTTCTTTTCTAATGGCATAAAACTCGGACAAGTTGTTGACTCGGGGGGGGATTTTCCTTTATGCCGATTTAAAGGCCGCAGTTTTCATAAAATGTTCCTCTTCTAGTTGTAGCCTGTAATCTGCTTACTCTTCGGCCGCTCGACAAATTTTACCTTTTCATCGCCAATCTTCTACGTACGTAATGAGTATCTCAAACCATTGTCATTCACTCATTGTTTACGAATTACTCTGAGGGTAAAGTGACCGGAAAACTGCAGGCATTTAATACTACTGAAATAACTGCGGAAATTTGTTTTTTTTTTAGCTCTGTAGGTTGTAATAAAAAGCATTTAGCTGTGGTTTGTTCTCTCTTGCTTTCAATTAGCCTTTCTATTTGTCTTGAAATTAAGGAGGATGAATCGAGATGTCTGGTAAATGTCATTTTGATGTACATTTCCGACTTTGTAGTCTTCAGTTTAGCTCTTTAAAATGATTATGATAAAACAGGATCTGCCAATACCAGACATGCCAACTCTCCCGATTTTTCCTTCTTACGTTCTTGATGAACTGTTCAAATTGTGTACTTAGCTTAACATGTTAATAAAGTGTGACATTCATTAAAAATTGGCAAAGTGTCATAAAGGGATTAAGGTGCCATGCAAATATTGTGGTAATTAAAAGTGATTACTTCGTGATACACTTCTAAAAATCTCCCGATTTTTCATTTTTGAAAGTTGGCATGTCCTCCCGATTTTTCATTTTTGAAAGTTGGCATGTCTGCAATACTAGTAGTTTTCATAAAAAATCACATCGAAAATGCATTATTTTGAACGTATTTTTAAGGGAATGGAGGGTTACCACCAAAATAATTATGGGCTAATTGTGCTGAAATACATTTCATTCTCACGACAAATGGTTGTCATATGCAAAATTATATGAGTTCTAATAATGTCGTCATGAAGACACGTTTCCACGTTTGTTTAAATGGTATTAATTAATTTGTGTGATGAAAAGCCGAAATCGCATAGTTTCACCAATTGGATCCTCGGAAATAGTCTTAAATAAGTTTTAGAAAACGCTGCAAAAATTAATAAGAACATTTCAGCTTGCAACAAATCTATATAGTTACATCATATTTGTAAACGGGCTACGCATAAATGAGTGTTACATATTTGTATTTCTCTTCAATTGAAAGGGTATTTAATAGGGAATGTGTCGTAAGCCCGGGATTTGAAGGCACATTGTGAGTTGTTTGAAAATAACGAGCACACATTTGCATTGGTATTAGAATAATTGGCATAACAATCTCCTAGACCGTCAGCGCTCATGTAAGAAACCCTCACAATGTAACACCACTTCCGGTTTTAACAATGGAAACACATGATGGGGTATCACTCCCAAGTTTATTTATAACGACCGCGATAGTGTTGCCTCTTATATCCAAAATACTTTACTCTTTTTACTAGTTGGTTCTTGTTCTTGAGCTCACCCCTTCTCTCCTGTATGTTGAAAGATTGACTTCCCACTCGTTGTCTAAATTTTGTGTTGCCAGGTCTGATTTAAGTTTATTTCTGTAACGATTCTGAAGAGCCTCCACGATAGGAGGAGATTAAAAAAAATCACTGAGAATTATTATTAATAAGAGTACATAACCCAATGAGTGCTATACTTAAATTTGTACTCGATTTCCCTCTCTCAAATTTGTTCATTTTTTCTCTATATTTTATGAATTTTTATGGAATTTTTATTCTCATCTCCCAAGAAAAAATATTTTTTATTAGCATTTTTTTAAATAAACTAAAATGCGGGTATATTCATTGAAATACAGAACTTCTCAAACTTTGTAGGTTAAGAAATCTGTAGGCATTAAAATTTCTGTCTATTTCTCTTTCGAATCTTCTACGGGCATCTTAAAATTCGTCAACATTCTGTATTATATAATCCCAAAGGCAAGATGCAAATGCTAACAAATAAGGTTGATGACATTTTTGTAGTATTCACAACGTTAAATGGAAATCGCTGTCGAAGTGTGTTGTCGGTGAAGGAGGGCTCTGCAACTGCAAAACAATATTAGTATGTTTTTATGATCTTCTCAAAGTTGTAAATTTGTTCGAAAATCTCATTCAGTCGTCTGCATTGCTTCCTTGGCGCATTGGTTTCTTGAGGTCACGCCTCAAGGCCGCTTGATAAATATTTAAAAATGAAATGACTCATTATGTATCGGCTCAATAAGTCCCCATTCTCGACTCATTATGTTTCTTCAGAATTCTCAAAAATGAATAATTTTCTCACGCTTTGAGAGGTTTTTCGAAACTTCCGTAGAAATACATATATATAAAACACAGTAAACAACCCGAAAGTCGGTTTAGTAGGTGATGGTAGATCTCACCCATGTACCAAGCCCGACGGCGTGTGAATATTCACACATCAGGGTAGGGGGGCCAGTTCCTTTCCCTGTGCCGGTTATGATTTCCCAGGAAGACCTGGTACCCGAAAAATCAACTAGCTTGGGTGGAGCTGCAGGTGCCCAAAGAACCCGTGACCCTCTGGTCAGCAGTCCAACGCTCTACCCGCTAGACCACCGCGACCCGCTATATATATATATATGTATATATATACATATATATATATATATATATATATATATATGCCATTTCTTATCTTCCGAAGAAGACGGAGCTCGAGTCCGTCGAAATTATCAAGATATTATTGTGAGTGTTCTTTTTATGTGTTCTCGTGCTGTGTGTTACTGTCTAAGTTTTTTATTCAACACTTCCGTGTTACTTCGAAGAAATCATCTATATATATATATATATATATATATATATATATATATATATATATATATATATATATATATATATATTGTTTCCTTTGCCGGTAATTTGTTTTTCACAAGTTTTGCATCAGGAGATTCAGTCTTAGTCCAAACGGTGGCATAAGCGACGGAGGAGGAGACTACTTTTGCTCAACTTTTTAGTCACCTGCAGCCATCAATGAAGGGGACTAATTGGGACTATGAAGAAAAGATCTCTTCAATTGCTGAGAGTGCCCGGAAGCATTTCCTTACATTGAACTGATTTGGAGCTTGACGAACAGATTTGAAATTTTCTTAACTTTTTTATTTTATATTTGAAAGAGCATGAGGGCTGAGATTGCTGAGAGCGTCGTCACGGCCATTTGAAAGAATTTTCGAGTGGCTATAGTCTCCTTGCCGTAAGTTGAGAGGGTTTTTTTTTTCATTTGGTTCAAAATTGCCTTAGCATTCTCTATTCATTTTTCCCTCGCACACCCTATGCGGGGGAAATTTTATGAAACTTTGACTTAAAAATGTTTCTCTTGATCTCTTTGTTATTACATGGAAACCATGGTTTCGTCAACTCCTTGATTGGCTATGTAGTCGGCCAAAAGTTAAGGGTGACGTCATGCTGACAAATTGAGTAGAATCGAGCGTGATGTGGTGGGATTGGAACGTACCAATTGTCCACAAAAATGCATTTTACGCGGGATGAAATAAATCACTTGAACCCAGGTTTCGTAGTATTACGTCATCACCACCTTTTAAAGTTTTAAATGCAATTCAAAATTGGTGCGATACATGGCAATTGGAATTAAATTTTTAAAAATGCGTATTAATGCATTTTTGGGAAAAGAGTAATTCCCTCCCTTATAGTTAAAAAGTAAAACAAACCAAAATCGCAAGGGTAGATTCCTTTAAATACATGGGTGTAACAATTACTCACGATCTGTCCTGGGGAAAACACATCGAGAAATATGCGGTCGTGCTAATAAAATATTGGGATTTGTGAAAAGAGTGCTAGGTAAATGCGACGAAAAAGTGAAAGGACGATGTTTCCTTGCCTTGGTCAGGCCCCACCTAGAGTATGCTGCCAGTATATGGGATCCTCATAATATAAATTTGG
The DNA here is from genome assembly GCA_037158775.1 of Hetaerina titia. Lineage (NCBI taxonomy): Eukaryota > Metazoa > Arthropoda > Insecta > Odonata > Calopterygidae > Hetaerina > Hetaerina titia. Next base: position 85,129,640 of record CM073769.1, on the reverse strand, counting down.
TTTCGGAATTTGATCGAGTTCAGCGGAGGGGGGCTAGATTTGTCAAACATTGTTATAACCAACGCAGCAGCGTGTCTACTTTGCTAGGCAATTTAGGTTGTGATTCTCTTACGCAGCGGCGTTCACAATATAGATTAAACTTATTAAAAACATTTAAACATGGGCCCTTTTCCGATGACATCAAGGATATAATACGAACCCCAACGTATTACGGTCGAAGGGATCACGAATATAAGATTAGAGAGATAGACTGCAAGACTGACAGGTTTAAAATGTCATTTTTTTCCAAGAACGATAAGGGACCAGAATGTTTGTAGTCGAAATTCCCCAGGAGTTAGTTCATTACAATAAGTATTAACGTACAAGCTAGGGACTGCGCGAGCATATGTATGTAAAAATATGTTTTTGTATGTACATATATGTATGTATATGTGTGTGTGTGTATATATATATATATATATATATATGCATGTATGTTTTTTTATTTTTTTCTTACAGGTTCCCCCCACCTTTCCTCACCTATTTGATAACCCCAACCCCCTCATCCCTTACCCTTCCCTCATGGTGCTACATCCCCTGCCACACACCTTTTTTGGTGGCTCGCGGGGTATTTATGTTGATGTAGATGTAAAGTTGAAAGCTTAAACCTGGCTCGTATGAAATTGTCGTATTCGGTATATTTTTGTGTTCCCGCAGGAAGTTGAACGGAATGTTTCTCAGTTTAAAAAAAATAATTTCCTGGTCCTCTTAATTTCCTTCACATTCGCACATACCCTGCATTCGAAATCATTGAGCAATTCTTGAATGAAAATTTGGCAACGAGAGACTACCTCATGTTCTCCCACCGGAGGCGAGTCTTGATAAAAATCGTTGGCATCACTTTCGGTTCACTCTCCGCGAGTCATGTGTGAGGGCACTCATCGCGAGATCGCGAAGGGTTTCCTCTCGAACGCGGCTGCCCTTAGCGTAATTAAGAGTAGAAAGAACGAGTACAATAGTGTGCCATGGAGGAGGTCGACGTCTTCCGTGGAGAGAGGTGTTGGCTACTGGGGAAGAACGTTTCGGAAAGAAAACCGAAGTGTTGAAGAAATGATGTGGAAATGATGACCGGCGAAAGAAGGAGCGGGAGAAATACGAGGGCTGGTCGGATTGGTGGGGGTTAAAGGCACTGGGACAATTGGGGTCGCTTGCTTCGGGCGGAGCCGGGTGACTGGGTCAGCCCAGTTCAGATCGTTTGACCCGAGAGCAACCGGTCTCTCTCTCTCTCCCTTCTCTATCTCTCTCTCTGTCTCTCCCTCCCTCTATTCTCCTCTCCTCTTCTTTCCCCTATCCCGTGAATGTATGTAGATTCCGTGATGGAATCTTTTCGTTCTCGGCCCCGAAAGAGAGTAGGACATCACTCCCTGCTCCCGCGGTTCATTAGGCGCCCGCACTCGTTCCGCACCCTGCGATGGGAACTTGCCCGCGGTCGACTTGTTTGAAATGCCACCTGATCGAGATGTCGACCAACTTTCCTGGCGGTCCACCGTTTTTAAACCATTACCCGACATTTACACACTTTCTCCTATGAATCTGTCTAGTTGTTTATTTTTTTGTGGGTCCTCTTGTCCTTCGTTCCTTCCCCTCGGTTCTCCCGAGACGAAATAGTTTACGTATTCTCGGATAATACTGGCATATCACGCGTATGGTTTGGACGCCCTGGGACTCGCATCTCCTCTCTCGTTCGTTTCTCTTAATGTTTCCTTCTCTCTTTTAAAACCTTATTTCCCTCTCTTTCTCTCGTGGGAGCAAATGCGCGGGTGTGATGAAGAATATATGAAGACGTCTGTTTGTGTGGTTCGGAGTGAGCGCGTGCCACTGATAATAAACCTTGTCTCCTTTGGCACCCCATTTAGTGCAGTTCTCACCCTTATGTTTATCCTGTCCGAAAGAACATTCTCCATATTTATCATCCTTCTCTCTCCCCACCCCTTTCCTGCTCCGTTCCACTTCCACCCGTTTTAAGAGCACAATCTCCCAATCCATCTCCTTCAGGGACTCTCGAGGCTGTCAGAATCCGCCGAGCCCTCCTCACCCTCCCTCAGACCGATCTCCCGCCTCCCCTTTCCGGCCTTCATATCCCCTCGCCTCCCCCCCTTTCTATTTCCTCGTGGCTTTGCCCTCGGGTTCTCTAGCTCCTCCCGGCTCCAGTTCCCCCCTCCTCCATCCTCCCACTTAGTGTTATGTTTTCTTTTTATTTTATCCCTCCCCTTCCTCCCTTTACCATCTCTCCTCGAGGCTTCAGCACGAATGTCATCACGTCTACGCAAGGCTTTCTTTTCCTGGGTTTTCGTTTCCTTTTGCAGGCTTTCGGGTACGTGAATTTGTTTTTCGTGCGTAGTCCCCGCAAGTCTCCTTTGGATGCGAGTGGATGATCTAGTTTAGCGTTTATTTATCTCGATTTTTCCCTCTCCGTTGCTCTCTTATTCGGAAGCGACCGTGTGTAATCGTGGCTTATTCCCTTGGATAATGCTCTCTCTCGTGTTTGCTTTAATCTTGTTTTCATTTCTTTCACGTTTATCGATCTTCCTCCCCGTGGAATAGACTCGGCAAACCAGCCGCTCTATATCAAAAGAGACATATGCAGCGTTTGCTTTGTGGAACTGTGAATGTGTAATGCACTCTCATCTCTTCTTCATTATAGATTCTGGGACTGCAAAAACATTTGTGCGTGTTGAGAACTGATCCATCCTAATTTTTTCTCTGCTGTTTGGTTTGTGGTGGCGGAATTGCGAAAATTGTGGCCGTGTCGTTGAGCACAAAATATTAATTAATATATTTACATATTTCCTTTCTTGATGATATTCGCCGTTATTAGATAGGCCAGATGTTCAAGTTAAATGTAACCGCTGTATTTTTACGATCAATTCAAAATATCTCCTAGTTCAGTATTCATCGATATTTCTCTATGCACTTCCCCATGGCTGTTGCAAACGCTAATGTGTTGGCTGTTCACCTGGAAGTTCCACTTCGATTTCTGCTTTTGTAGTAAGGTATCGGTTTTGTTCTAGCACTACTCGGGGAAACACCATTAATACTGTAGCGAGCACCGGATGCCTTCCATCTAATACTATACAATAATGCATGTGTGATTCCAAATCTTCTGTATTATCATTTTTTTGCTCTCCGGACGCCCCTGTTTTCCAGGTTACTCCCGGCATACACGTCTCTTTTCACTCTTCATCTGGTGTGACCCAGGGACCAAATCACCTGAATTGACACAGCAACTTTGCTCAAGACGAGACTCGAACCCACGGCCTTTTGGGTTTGCAGTGGACACGTTAGCGACTCGATACTAAACTCTTTCATTAGACTTCAAAGGTTGCTATTTTGTTTCAGATTGTTTTTCTTAAAATAGGTATTCGTTTTATTTTCTATCATTCTGGTGTTGGGTAGTGCAGTAGATGGAGCGCTGAGCTTCTGACGAGAGGGCCCGGGTTCCCCGCCCCCCCTCTCTACTATCATGTATATTTCACGCCTCGTAGGGCTTAGTGCTATGTGAGCTCTACCTGTTAAACCAACATTCGGGTTATTAACTCTGGTTCAATTTTTGGTGAAAGAATATTCCATTATTCCACTCATCCCATAGGAAGGCTTACCACATCCTTTGCAAAATATAAAATCCCCCTTGTTGAGAACATCTGCTTTAAATTCTGAGACATCCAATGTGGTGTGTTTTGAAGACTATTCTCATTATTCCTCTTCATTCATACTTCTTCTTCTCTTCCTCCCTTGCCCAATCGAAATGTTATCCTAAATCTTCTATCCCGTCATTAATCGAACACGGAATTAAAGAACGGTGTTATTCTCACCATAAATAGTGTACCGCGTGACTACTGCACAAAGCTTCACTCTCCAAGTTGGAAAAATGTGTCGTAAATAACGATTGCATGCCATGATGGCAGGGAGACGGCGTAATTAATGCACCCAGAAACTTGAAGGAAATAATGAAAACCATTATTTTGAAAACCATTATTAATGAAAACCACTGTGACTTAATTGGAACCAGTTCAAGCTCGGGAAAACCGTTAGGGCAATCCAGCAAGCGCATGTGATCGTTTGAACGTCCCCCGCTGTGGGGCGCTCACCCCCACCCACCTCTCTTCTACTCTCCCTCGTCCTCTTCAATCTCCAGTGGCACCTCGACATCCGCTCTTCCGCCGCGGACCCTCACCCCGCCCCTACCCGTTCCACTAGCCTCCTCCTCCCTCCGACTCCAACTCCAATTCTGCTCCACATAGAGCCCTCAAAATGGGTCTATAAATATTTCCTCTTTCAGTGGGCATCATCGCAGTCACTCGCTTCACTCAATTCCCTTCCAAACCATGCAGCCATTTTACGGCGGCCGGTCATACGGCGGCCAGGAGTGATGTGAGGCGAGAGGGAGGGGCGCGGGAGAGAGAAGGGGATATTCAACCCAGACCTCGCCGCTAGTCCTCCCGGGCGCGGGCATCCACAGCCGCGCGACTCGCCACTAACTCGTTTAAATGCCCCCCTCGCTCTCTTGAGCCATCCTCTGCAACCCCCCTCACCCCTCCTTTCCCGTTCCGCCATGCCGCCGCACCCTCCATCGCCCGTCCTCCCTTCACCCGGTGATTTAACCCTCCGAGAGTACAGCTTTTGGTGAAACCCCAAGGAGTAACTTCGTGGCTCAGCGTCTCCTTCACATTTATTTTTTTTCTCTTTTTTTTGGCCTCCCCCCACCGTGACTTCTCTCTTCCCCCGCCTTCTGCCTCAAGAGAGTTTTAAGATGCGAAGGTTGACTAAAATCACGTCATCTGCCGAAGCTTCTCCCTCTCCTAAGACCGCCTGCTCCCCGCTGTCATTTGGGAAATAACCTGGATACTCATTAAACCGACGCATCGTTTTACGTCGCATGGGGAACCTCCTGTGTTTTTTTTCCGAACCGTTACGCACAGGGTCATTTGGACGACGCTATTTACCCAAATCAAGACGTATATCATCATTATTTAGAGTGAAGCGTAGATGCGCTTAAAAGAAGTGATTTTGTCGCATTCATTAATCTTTTAATCTCACGCTGCATGCGCGTAGTTCCGCAATTGTGTAGCAGTTTAAATTTATTTCATTTTGAAATATTCAAAGCGTGTAATTACGTCTGTGTTTATTCTTAATGTTCCTTGGATATTGTCTAGGCACGCCAGTGTGATTGATCGTTCTCGCTTGCCGGCAACTCTGTGGATTTAATTGATATCGGATTCATACTTCTCTCTGTCGCCCTAACTACTATCTATTAGTTCGTGTACATTTCCTTTTAGAAGGAATTATTTACTTTAAATTTCCTCAAAAATCTTAGTGCTCGACCACAAAAGAATATGCGCGATGTAATATTGCAGAGATGATTTTTAGTGTGGTGACTCGGAAAAATGGAAATTACATATTGTATCTAACTAAATTCGCCGACTTCTCTTTCATAGAAAACACTAATTTCCTTTCCACAGTGCTGGAATTTTACGACCTTCCCTCTTAGTTTGAATGATATACTGTTAATTGACATTTCCTTTAGCGCTCGCTTTATCACGATGTTTGAACATGACGATATTTCTATGGCTTGCATGAGCTATACATGTAGTGCCTCTCTCTCTTTTGCCGAAACAAACCGGTACGATACTTCCCATCCAAAAATTCCTCTTTTTGACATTTCCAAAGCAGAAACGAGTGCGACTCCCTGTGTTGAAGAAGTCCTTTGGCCATCGTAGAGCCGCCTATGTTCATCGAATGATTTTATCGGGACACAAAAGACCAGTCCTTTGGCGTGCTATAGTCGAAAAGGAACATTTGCCGCCCCTTATGTCCGCTGACAACCGTGGTCTTCCTCCGAGCCCCTACTCCTGTTGTAGTCACATAATCCTCCTATCCTATTTCGGACGCGGTGTCCTCCCCTCATTTTCTCTCTCGCCTCCCATCTCCTTTACTCACCCTCCAATTTTTCCACTTTACTCCCTTCGACCTTACGACCTCTTTTCTCATTCCCTCTATCCGCGGTCTTTCAATTGGCCAATGCCTGTGTGTGTGTGTGTGTGCAGAGGGCTGAAGGAGGAAGGAGATAGCAAGGGACGGGCATGGGAGGTGGGATAGGGTGTTGGTTCCGGGGAGTTGAGGGGGGAATGGAAGGGATGACCACTTGAATCACCGCTGACGGTGAGGAGGAGTGGCAACGAGGGGAAGGGAACAGAGGCGGCGGCGGGCCTGGCTTGCTTGCTCGGTCTCCCCTGCTTCGCTTGCAGGGAGAGTCTCGCCGATTCTTGGAACTCTTTTCGTTCTCTTCTCCCCTCGTTTTTCTCCTCTCTCGCTCTCTCCCTCCCCCGTACCAAAACATTGAGGCGAATCTCGACGGGAGAAACAAAAAATAAATATCAGAGAGTGCACGGTATTGGGTAGGGACGTTCGGATTGTCCCCGACGTCGGTCTCAATTGATTTCTTATACACGCATTGCGTCCCTATTTCTTCGCTCCGCCAACCAAATCCGATGTGCTCGTTTTCTATTTTTCCCCCGCCCATGTGGAAGTTCCCATTGGTATCACGTCGTAACGTTCGTCGCCCTCGATCCCGGAGGGGAGATAGGTTTTATTTCGAACGTAGCCGATGGGCGTGAGGGTCCGAGAGTTGGTTTCTTCATCCGTGGCACGGTCTGGCGGCCGTCACTCCCGCGAATCCGAAGCTAATGGTGATATCATGTCGCGAGGGAGGACGATTGGGGTGGGCAGGTGCAGGGTTGTGGAGGAAGAGGAAACGAGAGCGGGTGGTGTGGGAAGGGGTGGTGTCGATCCCGCAATTGGTTACGTTTTAATTGAGAGAAAAGTCGATCGCATAGCCGGAGGTTGGGGTCGGCGAACCACTCCCGTTTCCGAAGACTTATCCCTACTCAATCCCACTATTGGTTGAGAAAACAGTGGCAGAGCTGTAAGCTGCTTAGCTGTTCTGACTTGGGAGATTCAGCGGTGGCTCTTGAGGTCTTGGGTGTCCCTCCTTACCTCTGCCCGAATCGTCTTTGACCAAGACCTCTTACCTCTCGGTTCCACCGGAAGTCCGTGGGCATCCCAGCTTAGTCGTCTCGACTTGAAATGGGAATCCTCCTCGAGGGTCCGCTTGCAAAGGAATGTGAGCTAGCAACGGTGCTACCCTGGGTTTTATGACAATGCGAATTGATTTACAGGTGTGTGTGTGTGTGTATATGTATATGTATATATATATATATATATATATATATATATATATATATATATATATATATATATATATATATATATAAACTTAGACAGTAACACACAACACGAGAACACATGAAAAGAACACTAAATAAAAGTGTTCCTTTATGTGTTCTCGTGTTGTGTGTTACTGTCTAAGTTTTTTATTCAACACTTCCGTGTTACTTCGAAGAAATCATCTATATATATATATATATATATATATATATATATATATATATATATATATATATATATATATATATTCATTCACGTGGTAATAGATGTAAGAAAAGGGGGATTGGAACACAGATAAAGGACGAACACAGGAGAGGTGGGGAAGGCGGGCATGAGCAGATCACAAGTGTAAAAATATTTCCTTGACCGGGGCTTGAACGCCGGATCTTTCCAGTTGCCGGGCGGATGCTCTAACCGATTGAGCTATCGAGGAAACTTACTTTACACTAAAATCTGCGGCCTTGTGTATGTTGAGAAATATAGTATATATATATATATATACATACATATATATTTCAATATTTATGTAATGGAACCTACCTTTCTAGATAGAAATAAAAGATGAATAAAAGAGGATGAGGCATAAAAGTTTTCAGACAACCGGGCAAAATTTCACGACAGTCAATGAGCGCTTTCAAAGAATTCGATTGAAACTATGCGGAAAAATCCGTTTATAAACTTTTGGACTAAAGAAAATCATTGTTGTAAAAAATGAAAATGAATGTGCGACTGATAATGGATGCAAAATTATGGATATGACACTCAAGTGTCCCATACCGTAAAGAAATATGCAGATATCATCATTTAATGGTATAGGTTCTCTGATTTTCATTAAAACTTATAAAAACATTGGATATCGTATGTTTACTGAATTTCCTCAGTTTAATGAAGCATTTTACGATTCCTGGCTTAAGCCCTTCATGTAACCTTGTCACGTACTCTTCATTTTGTATGGAGCCTTTTGTTATTATATCCAAGCTCAATAAGTTTACCTTCGATGAGTAGATCAAGTATTTGGAACGGACGACCAAAATATCCCCTTAATCGTGCATACGGCTGCTAAAAGTTTTGAAATGCTCAAAAGGCAAGGCACACCATTCAATATGGGAATACATTCGCGACGGTTTATTGAAAGTAATGCTATTGATTACAACCGACGTACGTTATCACCATCTTTGACATTTGTTTTGTTCTGGGCTTCAGCGGAGTCACGACGGGGAGAATTCTGTGAAAGAGACGGATCCAAGGTCAGTATGTATGGTAACAGTGCGACCAATTACCCCCTAGGTCTTCATTGTATTCGGTGGTATTCTTCCCGATAATCAATACGACCCGATTTTCTCCATATGGAGAGGAGGTATGCTCTCTCATTAAAAAGTTTGCCGAGGGAGCTCTCTAACCCAAACACATGCGGAGTCGCAATATTTCACTTTTCGGCCATGGATCAATGTGCATATTTTAAGAGTGCTGATTCAATGGCGATTACATCTAGTGGATGCGCGAAAAAAGTCTATGAAAACCTCACGAAGCCTCTCGCAAGATTCTTTTCCGTCATTTATCATCGTGACCCTGCAAGTCAGTGTCCACCAGAATATTGCGTACGTGCTTCTTTCTTGTATTGAAAAAAAAAAACGTTATTGTGTTGTTGCTTTTGAAAATATTTTTCAAAAATACGGTGTGCCAAATGCCGTCGTCAAAGTTTATTCTAGAAAAATCGATGGTTGCGTCATTAAAAAAAAAACAACGTCATCGGTGGACTGGAAAATATTTCCTTTTGGCTCCGGTGAACTAAATTCATTTCTCAAGAGGCCACTTTTTTTCTCGTTTATAACTGTCCATTACCTCTTCTTTTTCTGGTGACTGAGGAGAAAAACTTCCTCGTCTTGGTTCGCAATTCTTATGTAGGAGAAGAAAAAAAATATCGGCCTTCATTTCATGTGTTTTCTTCCACCCGTGCTGGGAAAAGACATTTTGATAATTAATCGTCGCGGTGGAGCGAATGCGACGCGTTCGTAAGCTCTGCTCCTAAGATTGAAAAGGTCCCCAAGTTTTACTGTTAACGGAATAACCTTATTTGACTCCTCTGCGTTAATTTCCTCCTTTGATGAATGCAATTTCAGCATCAGCATATACCTCTGAACACATGAATCCTCTCATAAATCTCTTATGAACGTTGATAACCCATTAACGGATGCTATTACGGGCAGTATTGTTAATTGGTATGAATTATTAACCATCTACAGGGCGTACCTTGGCGTATTTCTTTTGTTTTGCAATTAACTCGATTGTGGACTTTTGATATTGACTGTGTAAATATTTATATGAATTAATTTTATATAATTAATAAAATAACATTTTAATGTCGTCCAACTCAACTTTTCCGTCTTTATCGCTACATTAGCATCTATGCCTAACACTGGTGAAAGTATACAGTGTAACCCTGATTTGTGAACACAATTCGTTCTTATCTGCGGGTCGTTTCTCTTCACCCAATTTTCTATTTTACCTGTATGATTTTAATTAACACAGTATCAGAATTAGACATATAACAGAGTAACATAAGAAAAATTGAGATGGTCCACGAATATTTTTAATTTGTATTAAAAACTTCGCCAATAACAAAAAACAGCATATCCTAATGGACATATTCTACGTTAAATACCACTTCAAATTCCAAACATTTATTTAGCATTATTCTAGGAATACATTTTGCATTATTCGTCCTAAGTACGTGATGTACACTGGATTAGTGTAGCATCAAAGCTCAAATGTTGATATTAAGGTCGTATTCAGACGCCCAAATGGAACATGAAAAAAATCCAATCCATCCTTTAAGTTCTTATTTTGAGCGATTGGTAAATTGATGTAACAGCAGTTTTTAGGGAGCTTAAGCGCGCCCCCTTGGTGCTTTGGAAGGATTGAAAGGCGATTAAATGATTTTGAAACATTTTTCGATGGTGTATGGAAAATTGAGTTTCCCTATTTTTCACAACTTTATCCTTTTGCACATTTGGAATGTGAGAGATGAAGAGGGACCTGATATAGATTAGTTTGCTAGGTGGGGAGTCACAAAATGTTTATTTGATAGTTGTGTCCATCCAAAAAAACCTACCTAAAACGGTAGATTACCTAAAAAAAATAAAATATCAATCTTCTATCACTACGCATGCCTGTGACATTGTATGTGCGGTATTTCGTCATAACATCTTGTACCTTTAAAGCCCCCAAAATTTCAGAGTGTAAGAGGACGTCTCGGTAGTTTATTTGGTTAAAGTCGGCCGGATATCGAGGGATCCGGGTACGAATCCCGGTCAAGGCGAATGATTTTTACTCTCTGAAATGGTTGCATTATAATGCATATATAGCGGGTGACTCCGTTAAAGTTACTGATACAGTTTCTTGAAAATTCTTCTATCACATTATCAAACCTGGAGTCTGCACTGATGGAAATGTGAAACACAAGCAATCTTGCTCTTCGCCAAACCTTGGTCGCTCTTTATATATTTTTATGATAATTGAATGATTCTAAATATTATCTAAATATTATTTTCTAAATACGTTTGCCTAATCTGCATTGGTTTTCAAACCGGAATTCAGTTTTTTTGTGTGCAAAATTATGAATTTACAGTGAAAAGCATTAAGTAATACCCACGCTGCTTTTGCATTATTAATATCTTGGAAATTAAGTTGAGATGTTAAAGAATAGTTTTATCCTAAAATGGATGAGGTTTTTCGTGTATCTGTTTACTTTGATAATCGGCCTAAAATTAGTTAAAATTAAATTCAACGATTTTTCGGTATTCTGATTAGCCCTGTGAATTGTCTTTATCCTGTCCGACAAGTCAAAGAAGGTCATGCTCCCACCGAAAATCTGAGATTTCCTAGTGGATAATGTATTCCTCCGCATTAATTTTTTGTGTCTGTTTATTTTTTTAGGTAACTTTCCGGTTAAGGTAGGTTTTTTGATGGCCACAACTACCAAATAAACATTTTGTAACTCCAAACAAAACCCAATCCAGCAACCTACTCTACATCAGGTCCCTCTTCATCTCTGTGTACTTCTTTCCTCCCTTCACCCCGTCCAACATCCCTATCCTGCTCCTGCCCTTTCCTCGCTTGCCCAACATTCTCCCCTCTATTACCTTCTTCAACATCCCACTGCCGCTCAATACGCCTTTCATCCATTTTTTCTGCCTCCATAGGATTTCTCTCAACAAACCCCTCTCTTCACCCACCATCTCCAGTACTTCCTCATTTGTTTTCCTTTCGGTCCATTTCACCTTCTCCACACCCAAATTTCAAAAGCCTCCAATCTGCGTCTATCCTCCTGCTTCAGCGACCACGTTTCCGCGCCGTACATAGCTAGTCTGTTTATTAACTAACTGTTATGTAATTGTTTTCCTTTAAATGGACTCTTAATTTCTTAAGGATTCCCTTTAGATTACTTGCTTGATAAAATTTGTTACTTTTGCAATGGTATTTATGCAATTCTGTGCTTATTTTAATTGAATAGTGAAAGAGTTTGGAATAAGAAAATTGTTGGAATAAAATCGCCATTCGAGGAAGATTTGACAGGCGCATTTGCGTTACTCAGTTATTTTTACCGTCCCCTGTAGAGAGAGTATCCGCGTTCGACGAAATGGAGAAACGGTCAATGGAAGTAATGTTAACCTGAACCCGTTACAAAAAAATGCTCTAATCAAATTCTCCCTATTTGATCGCGTGCTGGTATGATCCCGATTAGGAGAATAATTGCGGATCATGTAGACGAAATAAATGCGCGCGTTCCGTCAGATTCTCTTACGCGTGGACCGAAGTCAAAATGTGTAATTGGCGGTCTATGGTCGGTGAATTCCTTAATGTACGACTGGCTCCAATTTTCCAATCGCCAAAGGAGCTTCAACGCTCTCGTGATGAAAATGCCTCTAAATGGTGTCAAGTCTGTTAGACATGTTTTGCGCATGGTGCAGTTTATCCCCGAATTAAATTAAATTTCTTCCTGTTCCGCTCGCGCTTGCTCTTTCCTGATGCACTAAGTAAACGTTTTTCGGCATTCACTATATCTAGAAGGGGGGGAGGGAACGAGGGAGAAAGATGCCGGGTAAGTAACGAAATCTGGGCGTGAATGGGTGGAGACGGTGCTGGCCCCGTGTCTCCCGTGAGCGGAATTTCGGACATCTTGCCCCCGAGCGAGCGGTGAGAGAGGCAAACTTGCACTCTCTGTTTCGAACCGCCCTCACATGGGCCGATGGGACGGGGAGAGGGAGCTACCGATCAAGCGGGCGAGAAGGAAGGGAAATGGAGGAGGACGGTGGGAAGGAGAGGAGGAAACGATGGCGGGGAGTAAGAGTGGGTCGTGCACTTCACACAAACTGGAGAAATATGTACCATTCTTCATTCCCCGAATCTTATTTTCCTCCTTTCATGTCCCCTGAGTTATTCGCGCGACTAAACGCGCCCGTTTGCTCCTTTCATGCCTCATTCTGACTCCTTTTACCCTCTTGCCACCTTCTCCCTCGACCTCCCATCTCAGCCCACCCCACCATTCACTTCCCTTCCCACATCTAGCCCTCTCCTCTCGACTTGAGGAAGCTGGGGGAGAGTGAGTTTGGGGGGGGGCTGGGGTTGCAGAGCCTTGAGTTCTCCGGAGTGTGGAAGGGAGTGCCAAGGGTGTGGGGTTTAAGGAGATCGGCAATGAAAGCTGTAAAAGTTGGGTGGTCGGGGGGGGTGAGGGAGGACGGGAAAAAAGAACTGGAGTTTTTGATTGCATAGGGGATAGGATGTTTCTGGGAAAATTCGTGGAGGGCTTTTAGGTTGGTGGTGGGGAAGGGAGGAGGGAACGACGACGGTGCCATTTGTCATATCTCCTCCCATCCCCAACTTGAGCAGTTCCCACTCCGCCTCGTACCTATTTCCTCCAAAAAGCCCTCCCCTCTCTCTCTTTCTCTATCCCTCCATTAATTCTCCAACCCTTTTTCTAAGCGCCTTATTTCAGCTTTCCCCATTTCCACAAGTCGACCCCTCGCCGCTCCCCTCTGCGGGAAAGGGCGTGGAAAGCACGGGCGGGATAGGGAACTTTAGCTTGGGGTTCCTCTTTCTGCTTCCTTCACTCGCACACTCGCTTTCAGTATCCATCCCTCTCTCTCGCTCTCCATTCCATCCATCGCCCGCGACTGTTCCCCTTCCTCCTCCTCCGCGCAAATTCTCCCTCCCCTCGTTATCTGCAACTTCACGCTTCACTTGTTCGCTAGCCTTCTCTCCATCCCGGCTACTTTTTCCTTCTTGCGAGGGGATTCCTTCCACGCTCTCCCTCACCGTACATTCAATCTCCATACTTTTCATTCCCCTCCTCATGGCGTCACTCGTTCACTTACTCCCTCTCCACATCGCCCTTTTACGTTTTTGTCGCTTTCTGCCTCTAAATCATGCGCGCACACTCGTCTTTGAGGGCACTCATAAACGCCAGGCGTCCTTAAGGGAGGTTTCTCTTTGACAATCCCCCAAGATCTTACGTCTGGATTCTTCGTTGCTAATTTGTCCCTTTCCTCATTGATGGAGTTTGGTTAAACTGGTCTCCCAAGGCCAAAGATTTGCTTAAAGTTGCTAAGTTGTGGCTTAATTTTAGATCTTTTATGCCAGAGTTCTATCCCCATAAAGTAACTGGATATTCAAATGTGATCCATATTCATATCAGTCATTGATTGTTCATGCAGTCCTTTCATTACGTGCAAATAGTTCATGAATTATAAATGAGAGCATGTACAACGGCACTCAAAGAGTAATTTGACTCTTCTGAATGTTCTAGATATTGCAGATATTCTAGATACATGTTGTAGATATTCTACCTGTTAGGTTTTGTCCTTCTTTTCAATGCTTGCATACATTAATATAATGTTTCCATTCATCAAAATATGATTTACTATTTTTGGGATGGTACTCACCTACGAAGAAAACTGTGATTTCGTAATGAGTAATGAAATTGTGTGCGTGTGCACTTACTTCATTGATTTTTCTGAATTTAAGTCCTTATCTCAATTTCATTTCGTAGAAGTACCCCCCGTTGCCGGACGTACGATTCAAATTGTTGACCGGTGATGCATGCATTTTCAAACGCCCTTTCCGCGTCATTAGCGTGCAATTTCAGTAGCTGTGTTGTGAAAGACAGTTAATAATGACAGGAAGGTCCCTTCATTTCATCGCAGAATCTTACTCAATTTCACACTATATCTGTCACAGCAGAACGAAATGTTTTATCTTTTCTTTTTCGCTCTTATTTCTTGTTTCTTTCTTCTCCCTCCTCCATTTTCTCGATTTGATCGTCCCTTTATACATTCATCCCTCGTTTTTGAAAAATGGGAGTTTTCGAAAGGATATTACTTTTTCATTTTTTTTTGTTGCGGCGCTTATTTGTGCTGTTGTTGGATGTTTTACTTCGATGCGGAGTATCATTCGAGAAATCTTTCCCTTGAATTTATAGTGTGTTTGTCAAGCAAGTTGACTCGGTGGAATTGTGTTATGTTCGATATTTATTGGTGCATTCATCTCACGGAGTACAATCTCCACGTCTGTAGTTTTGTTTTAGCCATACGTCACAGGTTTTAAATCAATCTTGCTGGAGCCTGCAGTGTTTGTTTCTCATAACAGCGATCTAGTAATCAAATGTGTTCAGAAGTAATTACTTGTAAGTGCGAGTGCTTGATGGTTAGTTTGACCCCTATTGACAAGGTTTGACAGTATATGTGCCTACGAATTCATTATGTACGCTGATGTACATAAATTCAAAGTTATATATATAGCATCTTAATTATAATTTCTACACGCCATTTATATTTTCGCAGCCTCTATTTTTCCCATTTTATGTTTACGTAAATATTACTGTTAATTAACTTTTAGTCACATGCAATTCGTGCATTGTTTTCAAGCCACAGGTTGACAAATATATGATTCAGTTTTCATTAGTAGGAGTAGTTCACGCTTAAATATCAATTTTCCGCCACTTGTAATTCCTAGCATGTTGCAAGAGTAAATGATAACTTCTTTCTGCGTGGAATCTTGGATTCTTTTGTGTTTACTTAAGTTGTTCACGGCAATGGTGTTGCAACTAACATGTCTTGTGTTTCCGTTGATTTATCTTCTCGTCCAACGATGCTCTCCCAAAATTCGGGAGGGATTCTTCCTTCCGCCGATCGTGGGCATCTTTTCACTTCCCGAAAGAAGTCGTTACCCTCCCTTTTCAACCAGGAGCGTCGGCAAGGTCATCATTTATCGTTTTCTCCACTCATTTCCCTTTCCCCCCCCCCCGACAAATCTCCTCATTCCGATTTATTATTTTGTTTGTTTTCATGATCAGCGTTTTCTGTCAGCGGAAACTAATTTTTCCTCGTCACATTTTATAACGTTCAAAATTCGCTAAGATTAATAATTTATACCTTGAGACAGGTTTCGATTGCTCTCCTTTCTAATAAAACTTTCTATGATGAGAATTGATGTTCACCCTCATCGGTTGTGTTCAGAATCCTCCTGTTATCCATGGACGTATCAAAAGTGGGCTATTCCAAAAGATTGCGCCGATAATAATCGCTCCGGAAGTAAATATTTACTTGCGAACTCCGTGTCTTTTGGCTCCTGGCAGTGTTCTCTCTCAAAGAAAAATTACCTTCATTTATTCTATCCTTCTTCATGATTTCTGTGTGTGGGAACCTAGTGAGGGAGGTAATCTGTCAGCGCCAGTGATCGTGCCCAAAATATTATAAATCGTCCTCATAGGGGTAAATTAAGGGCAATATATTGACTCATACTTCATTGTAGTGACTCATAGCATCTTTATGCGTCGTCTCTGAGAAATACCAACCCGTCTAAATCCATCCGTGCCTTGGAAGATGTGAAATGTGCCCATTATCACGTCTATTCATATTATTTTACCGTAGCTTTTTAGCATGTGGAGGGTATGTTAGATCATCCAATCATCGTTATCGCATGTCCCGAATACTAATATTTGAAGTACTGTCATTCCAGTTGAATTGGCGCTATATTAAATGTTACGTGATTAATTTATCAAACAAGGGTAAATTCCTATTTTAAGGTATGTGATGTTAAGTACGGTCTCGCTTGTTTTTTTTTTTCATTTTTAGCATGAGGAACGGCAGTGAACAAATTTACTCTTGTTTGGGAAAGAGAAAACTTGACAAATGTAAAAGGAAATGTTTTTCTCTCCCTGCATTTCATTGGTTTCACTTGAGCTTTTGCATTGGTGACGTGATCTCACCTCAAGCCAGCGCGATAAAACACCGATAAAATATTCACATCGTTTCATAATTTATGTTGCTATCGTTCTGAATAATGATATGCCCCCGGATCATTAGCGACAGGGCTACATATTTCGGAACCTTTAAAATTCATGCAGGTTCGCCCAATCTGCCCTCGTGGATAAATAATTTGCGTGCGAGAAGTTTTCTACTCTTTTCATTTATTTATTTGCTTTCCTTTCTTTTATCTTCCCCGGCAGAGGCTTTTATAGCCCTCTCCCCGTTTTCTCCGCCCGCCGATCCCGCACAGCGGTCCAATTTAATCATATCACCTTCTTTGGAATGTCGCATAATTCTCAACAAGACAACACAATCCGTTCCCAACCATCCCTAAGCCTCCTAAAACCCTCCCATCCTGTCCGTCTCTCCCGCCCGTGCCCAACTTCTTACTCTTATTCCCCATTTCCCTTCCCATCATGCCATTTCTCCGGTGGCGGGGCTTTTCTCCACCTTTTTATGCCGCCGAAGTGCCGAAAAATATTCGCCCAATTTCCTCCCCCACACACTCCCGCTCCCACCTGTTTCGGCGCAGCTGCACCAGCCCGTCGCTTACATGCACGTGTGCGTCGAGGTTTACCCGGCGATTCTCTGTCTCTCCCTCTCTCTCGTGGCATCCCGCCACCTTTCCTTTTCTCCATCTCCGGCCACCGCTCTCGTCTTCTCTCCTCTCTCTTCCATCCATCCTTCCCGTTCCCTTTGCATCCATCCCTGCATCGTCATCAAGGTATTCGCACGTATAATGCGAGGCGTTCACTCATCCGTGTGCTGCCCCCACCCCTCACTCAGCTGAAAGGGGACGAGGAGATTAGAGTGTGCGTTTGTGTGTGTCTAGGTGAGGAGAAAGGGAGGACCTGGCCAGAAGGAAGGGGATTTAGTAATCGACGCCCGTGGAATCAAATGACTTCACATTGATGTGTGGCTTGGAAAAAATAGATTGAACGGCTACTTATCATTTGTTCGTGTGCCGCCGCAATCCCCTCTTTGCACCCCTCCCATTTATATATATATATATATATTAAAACTTGAAAATCCCGCCATACGGCGCACAAATATTCATTCAAACAGAAATAGGTATAAGGAAAGGGGATAGGAAAACACACAAAAGGCGAACACAGGACATGTGGGGAAGGCGGTTTTTGAGTAGATCACGAAAGTAAAAATATTTCCTTATCCGGGATTTGAACCACGGACCTTCCACTTTCCGTATATATATATATATATATATATATATATATATATATATATATATATATATATATATATATATATATATATATAGAGAGAGAGAGAGAGAGAGAGAGAGAGAGAGAGAGAGAGAAAATATATGTATGTATAAACTTGGACAGCAACAAAAAATATTAGAACACATTAAAAGAACACTCACGCGTTATTTCTTAACAATTTAGACGGAATTTAGCACCGTCTGCCTCAGGAGATAAAGTAGTACTGATTGTTGCTGTCCAAGTTTTTTATTCAACACTTCGGTGTTACTTCGACGATGTCATCAATATATATATATATATATATATATATACACACACACACTATGTGTTTTTTGTGCATGGTATAGTATATGCTCAGACACGAACATTTTTATAATTTTCCCACTCGTTCACATCCTCTATCCCTTCCCATGTGGTGGAATGATTCTCCTGGGTGGTGAGGTACTAAAACGATTATTTTGATAGGAGGCTGAAATTTACTTATGAGAAGATTTCTTCATTCTTTTGGTCCTCCCCTTTCAGTCGTCCCTTAAGCTTTTGAAAGTGGAATTGGGAGAGATGAAGGGTGTGGGATATGGAAGACTTGAGGGTGTGCTGGGCTGAAAACCGGGGAAAGGGTGAGAATCCCGCGACGAAAGACGGAAATAAATGACCGCTCTGGGGTGAGTGAGTGGGCGTAATGTATGTACATAATGTGTACATGAATCACATACATATTTTATTACTTCCCCGATATAAATTGTAATCACGGGATCTCCGTTGCCGACGCTGACTGGAAGAAAGTAATATTTTCGGTGCTATCCTTTCACGCTCGGTTTCCTCGCCTTTTCAAATTTTTCCGTAAGCTTAGACTCCTCGTTCGTGGATTGATAAATGAGCAATACTGGTCGGAGATCTCGAGACGAGCGAAATAGCTTGTTATTTTTATTCTCTCCTGTGATCATGCGCAGATCATTTTGTTTTGTTTCAAGCTAGGTAAAATAAGCTTCAAGTTACCAATGTTTTTGTTTTTTTATTTATTATTAGTTCATAGTTACACTTAAATTGGTACGATATTCAAGAGCATTGATTATATTTTCTGCGCAAATATTTTCTGTTTAATTTTTTCGTTAGTAGCATTGCCTAACAATGCATCCTTGAGAACTTAATTAACCGAAAAAATATAATCGAAAACCAATTGATAGGCAATTAAAGAAACTGTCATAAAATGCAAATTATTGGCATTTGTTAATTCTACTTCTGTGTTGGTGAAAGATTTTTCGCCGTTTTCCGAATTGAAAATATTGAAATAAGAAAAAGGTTTTGTATTGGCCAAACGAGTTTTGGAGCCCTCTCGATTGATAGGTAATACACAGGTAATTGGTAATTCGATGAATTAACTGATACGATGGAAAATATTTTGGTCAAATTCTGAAAAATTAGTTTACACAGAGAGACCCGTTCCGGTGGATATTATATAAAACACAATAATCAGCCCGAAGGGTGTTTTGATTTAATTAAAGCATAGCTTATATGCGTGTGCTAAATAAGAGGCTGATATTGAAAACCTAAACATTAAAATTTGCGAGAACGATTCTAATCTGTCTTTTAGTTGAAAATATAATGAACATTGGATGGCTTTACCTTTTAATTTATATTTTTAACTTTTTACTTTTTCGAATGGATGATTTTTATCGTTCTCACTTAGTCTAAAACAGGTCAGCCGCCGCAACATTTAATGTTCAACTGTTCTCAATATGCTAATTAATTTAACTTCTAGTGTCATTGCGAGCATGAGAGAAGACTAGAGGAATTAAGTAATTATCAGGAAAAATTAGAGGGTATTTTATTCCGATTAACGCGGTTGAGTTCATCGCTTAAGCACAGATAAATGTAGCTTTTAAATGTAAGTACAACTAAATATAAATTTAACGGTGATACTAATGGTGCAGAACTGGAATTTGCATGCATATACATACGATATATCATGTACTTTGCCATGAGGGCGTACTATCGGAAGTTGCTAGGGCTCCAACCATTAGCTAGAATTTAAAACGTGAATGCTGAATAATATTCCAAATGTGTCTTAAAATATTCGGAGGACGTTCCGAAAGTAATGCAATTGATTTTTTTGCGCCGATCCTATTGGACGGTGTGGGATTTGAAAAGTGGTGGAAAGGACGCTAAACTTTGTCACGAAGCCGGTCTTAGTGCTCTCCAAGCTGTGGAAGCGGCATTACGTCAGTTGTTGTAAACCTCTGCGGACCGACCGTGTCATGAAAAAATGGAATCGGCGATCGAGCAACGTTACGCGAGTACTAAGTTTTGTGCAAAACTGAAAAAATCTCTTGAGGAAAGTGGCAAAATGATTCCTGAGGTTTACGGTGACTTTGCTCTGTTCTACTCACAAGTTTTGAGGTGGTTAAAGGTCTTTAAGAAGGGGGGGAAGAGGTTCATGGCGAACAACGCTCTGGGCGGCCGTCAACCAGCAAAACCGATAACAATATGGCTCGTGTTCGACAATTATTAGACTCTGGCTGTCGATTGAGTTTCAAAATTGCTGCCGATGAACTGAACTTGACGTATACTGTTGTGTTTCGCATTGTTACAGAAGATTTAGCGATGAGGAAAGTGTGCGCCAACCTCATGCCCAAAGTGTTATCAGACGACCAAAACACCAACCGAGCGGAAATTTCAAGTGAACTTTTACAAAGTATTTGAAAATGAACCTGATTATTTTAACTGGTCATGAACGGTTTTTTAATACGACCCGGAAACTCAAACACCAAAGCTCTGAGTAGCTCACAGATTAGTCCCCGAAGCCCGAAAAGGCAAGAATGAGCAAATCGAAAGTGAATACAATGCTCATTGTCTTTTTCGACAGTAAAGGAGTGGTCCATAAGGAGTTTGTTCCTCAAGGACAGACAGTGAACGCTGCCTACTACGTGGATGTGCTGGAAAGACTCCGAAAAAGGGTCATCAGGACGAGAAAAGAGATCTCCGCTACCTGGCGACTCCATCACGACAACGCGCCTTGCTACAACGCGCTACGAGTGCGCGAGTTCCTGGCCAAACACCTGGTGCCAACGTTAACCCCCGCCTTATAGTCCTGACGTCGCCCCATCAGACTTCTTTTTGTTTCCTCGGATGAAGGCAGCCCTGAAAGGAACCCGTTTTACGTCCGTAGAAGAGATTCAATTAGTCGTGGAGAAGACATTGCGAGAGGTCCCCAAAGACGCCTTCCAGGGCGCGTACCGGCCATGGCAGAGTCACTGTAAAAAATATGTTGAGGCCATAGGGCAGTACTTTGAAGAATTTTAAGTGTTTGTGCAAATCTGTTCAATAAATTATTTAAATTAATTGTATTACCTTCTGAACGAACCCTGGAGTTTGAAAGATTTGAGAGATACGAAAGTATCAAAGATGATACTGATGGCAAAACAGAAGAAAAAAATAAAATGAACCGAACTTTATACTTGAGAATAATTTCAGTTATCTGTAAAACTGGTTAAAAATCCGATTGCAAGAATGTAGACCACAAGATAGAAGTAAAACGAAAACATTTAAAGCAACTCTTGATTTAGTCCGAAGTTTGACTGCGAAAATAGAATGTTTTAATAATAACCACTCCAAATATGCGTGTAACACTTTATTTCCAAGAATGCTAAATGTAATTAAGGGCATTAAATATTTACTCAAAGTGATATAATAATTGATTGAAAGGATATGGAAGTGTATTAAAGTCGAATAATGTCTGTACCAACTCTCTTGTCTAATATTTCGTCCACAGTGGGCGAAGGGGTAAGATAAAGTAAAGGATACTTAGTATTTTCATTCAATCTAATCGGTGTTTTGATTCTATGTTTGATATCCCCATGTTGAAAATAATGCTGTATTGATTGAAGAGTTATTGTTGTGTTGGAATCTTCTTGTAGGTTTGGATACTGTGTTGGTAAAAAAATCCAGTAACAATCGAACGTCTATTTCGAAATCTATTGAACTTAACGCCTGTGAAGTCAGTACACTCTGTACTTCATTCTTCATAATGTATAAGATGTAACGCATTGGAAATACATAAGTAAATGCTGTTTATGCTGTGAGTAATTTTGTTGACATTAAATGCAACAGAGTCGCAACCCACCCCTCTAACCTTCTTCCGATCTCCCCGGGTGATAAAGTGCCTGCCAGCGTGTGCAAGGTAGTTTTCCAGGAAGTCTCGTCACGTATAGCGCAACTGTCACTCCGCCACTTCTCTCGCCTTACCCATTAGCACTTCGCCGTCCTCCTTAATTCGCTGCTACTGCGAATCCCCGTAAGCCACGCTAAAGTTAAAATCCCTTTTCCCTTATATTTTCTTGATTTGTTGCAGTTTGATGTTGGTAATAGGAAATTAATAAAAAGTGATGGGCGGTCGTTCGCCGTCTCCTTAATATGTCCCTGCCGGCGTTTATGGGGCTTTAGTTTGATTTGTGATAGCATTATTCACGCTCGGCGGATTGCAATGCGAATAATTCTCCCTTAGAAATAGGCTTTTGGCTTTTTCTCTGCTGAACGAGATGTGGTTAGTTGTATTTCTATAGATTTCTGGTTTTATTACATATTTATGTTGGATTAATGTTTCAGGGATTAAGACATTAACCCGTACGAATGTATCGTACAAAAAGCACGAGACATACAATCTTTTCAATTGGACGAAACGCATGCGATTGTTAAGGACATGGTGTACTCTGGGATTTATTAGTGTGGCTTGTACTTTGTCGATAATAAGGTATCAAGCAATAATGTTGAAATCAACTGCCTGATAGCTGTCGTTATGATTGGTTATATCACTGCTGCTACTAAGATGTTATGACTATTCTCTATTCAAATCCAAATTACCTCGTAAAAATGTACGTACTTTTTCCCCAATTCCAAAGAAACTGCTGGAAATGGCGCAATAGTAGCTTTAGTTGAGTCACCAACCGCATAAATGTTTCACCATTTGTTGTATCATCCTCCGGAAAATTTGAACTCGGAATTCGAATCCTTGTCAAAAAACATTGCCAAGAGAGAGAGAGAGGAATGGTGGTGTTTTCCCACCGTGACGATCCCTTATGGAGGAGAAAGCCAAAATTGACGATAACAAGACGTCAAGACGAAGTGCGAATAGTAGTGATCGCATTTTTCTCTTGGATGGGTGACAGAATCAAATGACTAAAACTCTATGCATAACTATGGTGAAATATGGAACTGTGGTGGATATGTTGATACTGATACATAGTGAAAGAAGTTATTTTTAGTTTTTCGCTTAAATAACGTTAATTACGACCGGTTTCTATGTGTTACAGGTATATAGTTTTACCTGTATATCTTTATGGCACAAGTAAAGTTTATACACTCAGGTGAGGCTACGAAGTGAAGGACAGGAAGGATATCAGGTAATGTACGTCGACGCGGGAATTCCCAATGGTTTTAAAATCCTTGTAATGGGTAGTTGGAGTTGTGTACAGGGTAGCTCGTTGCATATAAATACGAGGGTCATCCGGAAAGTAGTACCCGTTCGTGAAATAAAGACACAAAAGTAAATATTAACAAACATAAAAAATTTTTTTTTGTAAGAGGACACTTTAAACTACTTCTCAACATAATCTCCAAGCAAATTAAGGCATTTGTCATAACGTGTGACAAGTTTCTGTATTCCTGCTGCATAGTCCTTCGCCGCCAGCTCATTGAGATACAGGGTCACTCCTTCTTTAAGCTCTTCATCGCAACATGAACAATTGTTCGAGAAACATTGGGAAAATGCTCACAGATGTCATCAATTGTGACGCGCCGATCGTTCCTCACGAATTCGTCAACTGAGCTCACCAGTTGGTCTTTTAATGACAGACGGTCTCCCCGAACGCTCATCGTCGTGTGTGTTCCCCCTCCCCATGTTGAAGTTGCGACACCACCGCCGAACAGACGACTCGTCCATTACATTGTCTCCATACACCTCCTTTAATTGGCGATGAATATCACATGGGCGAACGTTTCTTGCATTGAGGAATTTAATCACTGCCCTCACTTCACAACTGGCGGCGTTCTCAATTTTTTTAAACATTGTAAACAATCACAGAAACAACACAGGCAATGCTAGCGTCACGCAACTTGGCTCAGAGAAGGCAGACAAGCCACTGAAGCTATCTGACCTCGTCCAGCGGCTACTCGCGTCGTCAGCACTTCATGCGGCACGAACGGGTACTACTTTCCGGATGACCCTCGTATCATAAAATTGCACTTAAACGATGTTCAAGGGAGCGCGGTCACTATATCCGCGGTGGGGGACGTAAAGGGGCATTGTCCGTCCTCTTCCTCTGCGTGTTGAGGCGAAGCATCATGATGTAAAAACGGAAATTGCTCGAAAGAAATGTCCTTTAGTAAATTTAAAATTCCAAATAATTTTGGAATGGGAAAAGGGGACACTCTCTCGTACATATTATGTCCTGTAGCGCCGTACGAATAACTTCTTAACAACCAGGAGAAAAACAGTCAATATGAATATCTTTAAAAAAAACCTGAAACAACAATGAGTATCTTGAAGAAAACCTGAAAATACCTTGGGTCGGACAGAGTTTCAGGGCCTCTTTTCATCCAAGCAACCTAGTAATATTATTCCAATTATTTTGGGAGCACGTAAACATTGTAACTAAGTTTTATTGTTATTACAACTGTATGCATACTTCCGAAGAAAAGAAATTCATGTGGGCACTAAAATCTTCCTTTTCAAAACCACGAAAAATGAATAGAACTTTTAAGTTTCTTTTTTTCCTATGAAAAGAACTTTTTCCAATTTGGAAGCCGGTAAAACATATGGATTAAGAAAAAAACCGATCGCCGGACACCCTAGTTCGGTAGGCATGAGTAACGAATGACGCGATGGGGAAGACTCATTCATATCTCCGGCATATTCTATTTGTGATTCCCCTTAAACTTTAGGGAATCACTCCCGGAGACTCTTCCGTCAGATTTAAATAGTCCGCAATTCTCAAACTAGGGAGATTTGCATAAGCTCCCCAAGTTAAGAAAGCGGGTGAAGTAAATGGGAGCGAAGGGAGTGGGAGGAGCAAGTTTCGTGTGGTCTTCCATCCATTGACTCCTCCTATTCCTCCCCTAAATCGGAATATTTCCCGATCTGTTCTCAGACAAGGCTTTTAATATCTTTCTGACTGCGCTCTTTTCGGAAGTTAGATCAGCGGTAATCCCCGGGTGTGGTTGGCTTAAGGTAAGGGAGGGTTTTTTTTCCGTGAGTGGTCGGTAGGTGGATGCCGCATTTCGAGGAGGGGATCAGACACACGGAAGTGAAATGTTTTGAGAGATCCCCTTGTACGGGAGAAAGGGTTTTTGAGGAAATGGCTAAGTTAGGGAGTCAAGTGTAGAGCGAAGTCATATAAAAACTTCCTCCGTTTATTATCCCTCACAGAGCCGGGAGGACCTCGCGGAGCGTGACGAAAATGAGTTAATTTTTTTTTCAAACAGAGAAGCTTCGTGGAAGGACTTTGTGAGGGAAGGACGTAAAAATGTTTGGTGCGGGGAGTGTTTTAATTTTTTATTTATTTATTTTTTAATTTTTTGCTATTACGCTCTCCGTACTGATTCTGATCTCGGGTTCTTTTTCCCGGAAAATTTTTCCACGCCTACGTTGTATCCTTTTTCGATTACTTTTAATGTTAATTTAAACCCGCGTCTTATGTATGCTCCAGGGGTCTCTGGACTTTCACTGCTCGACCCTTTCGGGACCAAAAGTAAGTTTTATGACCATCCAAATGTTCTCATGCATGAATTTAAGCTCCACTCTATCACACGGGAGCCAGGCCCTTCTCTCTACCAAAATTAGGGAGTTCATTATCTTTTTGTTTGTACAAATTTCACGTCTAAACACGGGTAGTTAATGAATTGGACATTTATTGTGCAATGTTTCATTATTCAAAGATTAAACAACTCTTTACTTGTGAGAGGTTAAAATAGTTTTTTTTTCGTGATTAAAATCCTATCAACGTGACAACGTAAGGGCGTACTGTCATAGTACGAGTACATACTTCATTCATGGATGAGTCTGAACAACAGAACATACGTATGTAAGTGGTCGTGTTAGGTACCATTTTTACTTGCTTAGAGCGACAACTTGTTTAAGGTCCTTTTCACTTTTCTTTCCTTCTTTATTTTAAACATAGACCGAAATTTCCATCTACATGGGTGGTCTGAAAAGATTTCTACCTCAAAAATTTCAGAAAAAATGTCTTGTATCTTTGTTAGGTCGGATAATTTTCAAACGACCCAAGTATTATTAGCGATTCATTCCATCTTGTTTCGATTATGACCAAGACCAAGATTTATTAGCTCGATGGTCTACTTGTTAAGCGCGTGAAATAATACTCATAATAAGTTAAATGCCCCTGTCCGCAATAATATCCTTAACGTTTTAATGTCCCCATTCCGAAAGTTTTCCCTTTGCAATTCATTCTCAGTGGCCCAGGCATCATGGGCGAATGGAGGTGCTTAGCTTTGGCAAGTTAGACGATTTGAGAGTCTCTCTTCGGTTTTCTTTTCCTATTTCATGGGGACGGACGTTCTTATGCCAGCCCGAATTTTCAGATCGTGATTCCTCTTTTGGCCTCGCCGTCTGCCAAATATTTTGAAAACCCACCCGCGGCATTCATATCTTTTCTTATTCATTCATATCTTCTCGATATTTCTCTCGTTGGTCGTGCCCGTGTCTCTCCTGCGGTCTCATTCTCTCGTTGTTCCCTCATCCTCGCCCTTCCGTCGGCACCCGCCCCTCGCGACCCCTCCCCTTCCACACGTCGCTTTCTCCTTCACCCCCTCACACCCCTCCAACCGGTGCACACACTCTTCCTCTCTCTCTCTCTCTCTCTCTCTCTCCGTTCGTCTACTCCCTTTTTTTTGTTCGAATCGCACAATATATAGTACACTTCACTCTCCATATCCATATTTCCCCCTCCACCTCAACCCTCCTCCCCGTATCTCTCGCCCGCACCGTTCGTCCCCTCAACCCTCACAGTTCCTCCACTCCCTTCTCCCTTGCCACCCCAATCCTCCACCCCCCTCCCCTTTTCTTCCCTCCCCTCTCAACTCCCCGGTGGGGTCGGGTGGGGAGATTTATGCCCCAATGGTGGCGTGTGTGGTGCGGTTTGGTCGCATCTACGTGTTGATCAACTTTTGGGAGGCAGCGTAAAGGGCGTGCAATTTATCGGCGTTATGCGAACGAATGAATTTTTTTTTTGGAAAATCGATTTTTTTTTGTCTCCCTCTGTCTTTTTCCAGTCCTCGGTTCCCATATTTGTCCCGTCCCGGCTATTTTTTTTAGTCGTTCCTTCCCTCGGGGGGGCGAGATATGAATACGAGATCCAGAGCTGCGTGCCATCCGAACTGCTAAGTCCCTTTTGGACGTCGTCCTATCTACGGTGACTTCGGCATTTTTTTTTATCGGAAAAAAACACAAAAATGTAATGGTTATTAATTTTACTGGAGCTTCTATGAGTGTGAATGCGTTAATGTTGTCGGCTAAGATTCATTTTCATTGATGCGCGTTGCGATAAAAACGTATTACCAAAATCTTTTGTCTCAGGTGGCGTTCAGCTTCGCAGCTGTGAATGATTAGCCTTTCACCTGGTTTCGTTTATATCTGAGGGAAATTTTATGTTGATGAATCCCATAACGGTGTGAGAGTGAGAGAGAAAGGTGAGAAATGTTTATTCCATGCTCTTCTCATAGTGATGTCTGCTCCATAATGGCCTTGGCAAAATCACTTGACGTCGGCGTCAACTAATTTGCTACTACATGCTCATTGGAAACGAGCGTGTAATTGCAAATAAATATTCTGCTTTTTCTGCGTCACTTTACTCTTTGAGAAATTCTGTTTTTCAGCTCCATTTGAGGAATAGTCTAATTAAACGCCATTGGTGAGTTAAAAAAAATATTTTTGACCTATTGGTGAAGAAATATATTCGTTAATACGTAATTATTTGATGTTCAGAAGCAAATTTAAACGCAATAATTTGACAATTCACGCTAAATTAGTTATTATTTTATGTTTTCAATCGTGATGACATTCATAACAAAGCAGCATTCTTTTTATTCTTCATGCCATTGCTCCGTTGTAACAATACATATTCAACCCAACTAATTTATTTGAATCGGGTCATTAAACATTTTTATTATTATTATTAGGTAATCTCCCGATTAAGGTAGGTTTTTAGATGGTCACAACTATCAAATAAACATTTTGTAACTCCCCACCCCACCTCCGGATACATTATAATATCCATAAATAACCATTCTCAGGACCGTACCAAAAGATTTTCCCGATACGTACAAATGTGGATGCTCAAATACCATGTGAGTTTGATCTTGCATTAGTTTCTTGGATCAGTCCTGTCTAGAACGATAAATTTTAATACCCGTTCTGATTATTCTTTGTTATTCTTCCATCATATGAGGCAGCTGATCTCATGTTTGTTGTGTTAGCGAAATTCGTGTTGATCTAGTTACTGCTATAGCATCAGTACATTTTTGGAGCTATAACGACGTTACAATACATTTAATTCCCCTTACCCTGACATTTTTCTTGTATTTCCTTAATTCTTGTCGATGTGTTGTTCTGCTCTCAGAAAGACTTTTTTTTTAATGATTCAATCTCGCGCAGTCGTTTCTGGCTTGCATCCCCCCTCAGTCCCGCTCTTCCGCCCTCTTTCACTTTGCGTTTTCCATTCCCGAGTCCGTGAAAACTCTCCTTTGCCCTACTCAATCCCATCATTAGCTGTTTTCAAATCGAAAATTGCTTTTCCACACTTCTCCATTCTGTTTTCCATCCATCCAACTTTTTACATTTACATACCACATTTTCCTTTGTCGGACTCCTCGCATCGGAACCTTCCTGAAATTCTTAGCTTCCATTTTTCCTTCCATTATTACCTTCATGATAATGGTTTTCTTTCAAATCCTAGGATTAAATTTTTCTTTACCTTGTAGCGTTTTTAACGTATTTTACTCTTCTCATGCTATGGATATCTTTCTGCTAGTTATTGTATGCATCGTACTTTTTGTAGCACGACATATCAATATTCTCTTTTCGACTACAATTTGTCATGTTTCCATACCACAATATATCGAGAATATTGTTCATGTGTGAGTACGTTGTGTAATGGAACTTTCTTTCAAACATACGTTGTGAAGTGCTTTTTTATTCTGGTAGAGCTTTCTCCGCAAGGAGAAAACGCACTTCCACTTTTGACAGCTTTCTTTTTTCTTCCATCGTGGGTGATCTTACCGCGTAGGTAATAAAAGTTTGTAAGCTCTATTATTATTAACTGAAATCCATATCGATTGCCCTCCTCCATTTCGATTTCTTAATAACTTGAGTTTTTTAACTCGTCTGCATTAATTTGCGTCGTGATCGACGCTAGGTATACTTTATATATCGAGATAGGTATACTTTAGAGCACCTTTGATAAGCGTGTATTTAATAAGGAGACTTCATGAAGGACTAAGGGGTTAACTTGTCTCGCGAAGGATCGCAAGTGAAAAATGGTTTACTTAATGCCTGATGAAATCAAATTTACCCGGGAGAGATTTATTTTCCTAGGCCGTCCCTTCATAAAAAAAACGGTGATAAGTCATGCGTGTAGCTGTTAGAGGTTTCGGGTCGGTTGCGCTTCCAACCTCGAAAATGGCGAACTTCGAGACGTGCGGTCTTGAAATGTAAGTCGCCGAGTACACTTAGAAGTGTTCTCTTCATGGAGCAGAGGATTTCTCCTCGTCCTCGCTCACTCTTTTGTCTTCTTCATCTTTGTCTCCGTGCTTCCTTCTGTCCCCCCCATTCATCCCCACCTTGCCGTTTCCGACCTCCCTCCTCTCCTTTGTCTTCACCGCCTCCATCAGCTCTCACGTTTAGCCATTCTCTCGCCTCCCTCCTCTAAAGCTTCTGATTGCCTCTCCTCTCCGTACAATCGTCTCCTCCCGCCAGCTGCTGCTATGGTAGTGAAGGTGGGTGTGTTTCCCTGGAGGTGCGTGAATACTCACCGTCATCCACGATACCCCGCCATGCAGATCTTTTGGGCGAGGGATAAAGGGTGGTTGTGCAGAAGTGCGAGCCGTGGAGGAGGGAGGGAGGGAGGGAGGGGGAAGCGTGGTGAAATGGAAAGGGAGGGAAAGAAAGTGGAGGGGAGGGGGGGAGCGGGCGAGAGGGTTCAGTAGGTGCCTCATTTGGGATTCCGTCTTCTTTCCCCCAAGCAACACGAGCCTCCCTCGTACCCTTAGGACCCTTAACCCGGTCCCTCCCCTCGCTGCTCCTTTCCCTTTCCTTTACCCGAGTGTCAAACCAGCGGCACTTCCTCTCACCGCACCGGATAGGGAGGAAGGTGCCGAAACCCTGTGCTGTCCCGGTGGGCCGCTCTCGTGTTTTCCTCTCGTTTTCCCTTTCTCTGCCGACCGCTTTCCTTTTTGCCCACTTTGGGTTTACGCCTCTCTCAGCTAGGCCTCGGCGTCGTCGTTTTTCGAGTGCTGCCTAATTTTACGAAATGGTGAACTATTTTATTATTTTTTTTTCCTATCGCTCCTATTCGCGAGTTAATTAATGCGGTGATCGGAATATTAATCCGTCTCGTCGCTTTTTGTAACGTAAAACTGGAACGATAACCGTGTCGTAAATAAGAGTTAGTGTGTCGCTCAGCGCAATTGAGCTTTGCTTACTTTTATGTTAATTAATTAATTCAAATGAGCTTTAATTACTTGAAATGAAGCACTTATGTAGTAGTTTTTCACGTTCATTTTTGTATCCTCAGACCTCGGTTTGAAGCCATTAGCGTCGCATTCAAGGCCGGATGTGCTAATTAATTCAAGTGTGGTACCAGTTCATTGAACAGAATTCTACGGTCGTCGCGTAAAAGAAAATACGAGAGTAAAAGTACAAAATGTTCTTTTACCTGATTTTCTATAGCGTGTATAAATATGGGTTTCTTTAACGGTTTGGCCGTAAATTTTCGCGAGTGCTAGATGAAGGATAAGCCATATGCTTCCTTAAATTTTCCAATACTGTAGTAATGTTTATATTGAATTATGCCGTCTGTACTCTGGTATTGTTCTGTCACCGAGGTCGTAGAGTCGTCGAATGCATGAGGAAAAATCGTAAATGGAAAATATGCCGATTTCTGGAGTATTAACGATTTCCCAACAACAAGGAAACATTCGAGAAAATGGTTCCTCAGATTTAATTTCTTCTATATGCGTTGGTTTTGCACCAATGTATTATTTATGGAACGAGATCAGGGGATCCACTTTCCGCGATTATGTCAAGCCAGGACACCCTGTGGGCGTGGGAAATCCCTTTGGGGAATACGTTCATTTAAGTTGGAATGGCGCTGTCATCGAGAAATGCTTTTTCCTATTCCTTTCTCTCGTGTTTCCTGAGGAGTTCTCTCTCCCTTGTGCAAGTGTTTTTCCAACCTCCTATTCTCCTCCCTGAACATTTCCTCAGCATCTCAACGCCAACCTCCATCTTCCTCTTGTCATGCTGCCTAAAGCCTTAATCAAATTCGCTTTCCTTTTCAACACTTAACTTCCCCATGAATTCTCCGGAGACGTCGTTCAAACAGCGAGGACGAGGCTACCGCTAATTTGCGATTCTATTTATTTTTTTAGTGTGAACCCTTTTCATATGTTGGAATCGGCAAGAAACCTGACAATTGCGCGTAACTCGTGCGTAATTTCGAGTCCCTCATCTACTTGTAGGACAGTCCTAGCTCCTACTCTCATTAATTGTTTGTCGCACGGAAGCAGTTTTCAGAGTGCCGAAGTAAATATCAATTCTAATTACCATTCCGTGACTGCGCCTGTTAAAGGTTTTATTTTTGACTTGTGCATACTCTCATCTGGAATGAATGAGATTTCGTTTCGTTCTCAAACGGTTCTTTTTGCCATGAAATTGGGTGAGTTTAATCAAATTCGTCTTTATGAAGCTTATAAAAGTTCTAATTATCCACTTCTAGATTCGGAGGAATGCGGGTCTTTCGAATGACTTCTTTCCTCTCGAGTTCTCTCTCTTCTGTCACTGAAACGCTGACACTCTTTTGTTCCCCTCTCCTCCCCTTTTGCCGTAGTGCATTAAGTGAGGTCGTGCGGGTGGGGAGGGGGCAAGTTGTGGTGTTTTCAATTTTCGTCCGTTTTCAATTTTCTCTCGTCCGGCCGTCTCCAACCCCCTCACATTCCCCCGCACACGAGAGCCATCCGTTCCCCAATGTTTTCATTTTTTTTTGAAGATCCCAAATTCAATCTTCACTTTCACCACTCGTTGGGGTGCGGTGTGCGGCTTTCCGAACGCTAGAGCATTTGCATGAGCTCTTCCCCATCCTCCTTTGTCTCGAAGACCCCGCGGCCTATTTTCTCCTTTATCATCGACAATTTACCGACTTCACTCTCTTTTTGCAGCGACACTTGCGTAATTAACTCTCCGAGTCAAGCCTTTTTTTTTCTCTTGACGCCTTGAAGTTTGGTGTCTAACATCGCATTATAATTCCTTTCACTTCTTCCTGTTTTCCGTAATGAAAAGAAGGTTCATCACTCGCTTTTATTATTCCATTAGCACCGAAGTAGGCGTTCACAATTCGTTTATTACTCTGGCGAAGAGAGTTAAACTAGTGTTTCGTTTGCTTTATTGGACTGTATTTGTGCAATAAGTTTCCTTTGGATGATTGAACTCCAGGAAAGCTTGACTACTGAGGCCTCTTTAATGAAGTGAAAAGTTATGCACGATCAAATATTTTCCATTGTTGTTTTTTCTTTGTGCCGAATTAATTTCAATTAATTAATTCGGGGAATATCTTTAAAGAAATCGCGTCCCGAACGCTAATTTTCCATCGTCATTAAATTTCCGATCCCAGATTTTATGCATTATTACAATTCATATTGAGTTGTTAGAGAGCAAACTTTTTTAACACTTCAATACATCGGGGTGATTCTTTTGAGATTTTATGCAATATTGGTATTCTTAATATAACCATTAGTTTCGGGCGTAACTTGTGGAATGATTCCACGATAAATAAGGTCAAAATAAAATGTTGTAAATCTTCGTATAAAAAACTTTAATGGTACCTAGGTTTCGCTGTGTTTTAGCATCATCAATTTATAAGATTTAAGTGGAATTTCAAAGTTC
Source organism: Hetaerina titia (assembly GCA_037158775.1). NCBI lineage: Eukaryota > Metazoa > Arthropoda > Insecta > Odonata > Calopterygidae > Hetaerina > Hetaerina titia. The sequence continues at coordinate 85,096,683 of CM073769.1, read as the reverse complement.
TATTTTGACGTTATTATTTTGTAAAATTTTTTTTAAACCTTGTGTGAAAGTCTCACGGATGTGATTAATAATGTATATTAAGTTGGCCCTAGCGAACACAGACAAAAACACAGAAACACACAAAAAAGAAAAGAAACCACTAAGTTTTCGAATTTTCGGTGGTACAAGCCACCTTTCTCAAGGAGGAGAAGAATATATATTGTTATATTAAGAAAAATAGTATTAAATATGTATATACATATATTTTTTTAATTGGGCTATCTTCCGATTAAGGTAGGTTTTGTAAGTACACAACCAACAAATAAATATTTTGACTACGCTTCTTCCTACCTCCTTATTTAATATTATGTCAACCCCTCGTTGGCTCTCGTCCCCGCCGCTGTATATTATTCTATAACTATCACTCCAGTAATCCCCGCTATCTCCTAATGTCACTTTGCATGAACCTAAAATATCTGCACAATCTCTCGCTTAATATTCTCTAATTTGCCTGTCCTCAACATTGTCCTGACGTTCCATGTTCCTATTCTAACTACTTTCGTCTTCTTCTGCGTATTCTGTCCTGCTGCTGTTATTTCTCCCCCGCAAGGGTTTTTTGGGATGACGACCGCGGAAGCCTTGCCTCCTCCGCTGCCGGGCACGACACATGACCGATTGTGCCGAGTCCCGCAGTTGCAAGGACTCATATTTTCTATGCTGTCCATCATTATATCCTCGGGAATGATAATTGGGGTGGTTTACCTTTCTCAACATTGTTTTTAACGTGACACCATCACTCAATGTCCGCCCCACTGGGGTCAGACGCCTTTGAAGCCGCCTCACTGAGGAACAGACGTTGCGTGGACTACCTTTCGTCTGGTTCCTAACCTTCCACCTATGGGTGATCCTACCAGGAGCAATTATATTATTGCTCCCGCCAGCACAGGTCTAGGTGCCATCGGAACGCACAGGCCCTTCCACCACGTCAATGTTGTAGTCCATGGGAGCGATATTTGTATTTATAGTGCATTATAATCTCCTTACATTAAAATTTCAGATAAATATTGAACGAAATGATGATTAAGTCAACGCATGGGAATACCATGTTAACCAACGTACACATACACATCCTGCTTTCGAATTACCCAAGTTAAAAATGATAATTTGAATAAGCTGTGAGTAGCCAGTACTTTCCATAAATACTACTGTATGAAAAATTATACTTGGATTAAGAATCGAGGCCGTGTAATAATTGTATGTATTTTTTTTAAACTTTCCTTAACGGTTGCTAATAAAATTTACTTTAGGAACTCAAGTCAGTGCACATTGCCTCTTTTTAGGTGCGGTTTAACTGAAACAAACCATTTTCCAATCCTCGATTAAAATTCTAAAATGCCGTGAGAAAGGAGAGGGATGAACAAAATGGCATTCAGCCCACGTTCTTGAACTACATCTGGGAAATCAATGGCTTGAATGCATACAGGATAGAATTATTCCGTCGAATGGCGTCGTCTCCCGCTCGTCCTCGCTGGAGTCCGCTGAAATGCGCCTTTCGGAGCGATGATGTAGATGGTGCCACCGTCAAGTTCCGACCCCGTTTATCCTTCTCCTGTCGATACGCAACGCGCAGCGTGCTTTATGGCCACGGCCTTTCCGACGAGATTCGCGAAGGGTGACATGAGAGGGAATTATGGCAATAATAAATTAACGCGAGCATCGAAGTCCCTCGGCAGAAGTTCTCTTCTGCTTTCAAATGCGCTTTTCCCCCGGAATAAAGAATTCTCTTGAGCACGCGGGAAGGGAAAGGGATGCGAGGGAAGAATAAGGCTCGTGTCCTCATCACCAAAAGGGTGTGGCTGCTTTCTCCTTTCTTCCATTCATTGAAGTAGATTCATTATTGCTATCCGCTCCCCATTTCGTTCATACTTTTTCCTTTTTTTGTAAGATAAATCTCACCCCCCCCCCTCTCAATCCCTCGGGGACCGTGACTATAGTCTCCTCCTACTGTCTTCGTACTTGTGTCATTGTTGGTGTTTTTTTCGGGTGTGTAAAATATACGCACTTCTTCCCGAAGATCCATCCTGAACACTGAACGATTTCGTGCACTTTCTCCGTGGGTCTTACTCACTTCGATCTCCGGATACACCTTCTTCTTTTTTACTATTATCTTTTCCTCACGGCCGTTGCATACGCTTTTTTCATGATTTGTTCATGTTTCATGCGTGCGCAAATGACGATATTTAAAGCGTATGAACTTTCCCTGGATGCATCATACATGTACGTACTTGAAATGCTGCTTGTTTTTGAAATTTTCACGTTACATGAGATGTAATAGCGTATTTGTTATTGCTTAAAAAAATCTCCCCTCTTTATGCACCAGTTAAAGAGGCTAAAAGAGATTCCCTGGTCGTGTGTTAGCATAAGAGGCGAGACAAAGTATCCCGGGATCTCATTCGCCGACTCAAATTGAACTTAATCTGATTGATTGATTTATTCCTGAATCTTTTAATGAGAAGACTTTTTGATTTCAAATCTCTTCTTTCCAATCATTTACTTCTTTATAAACGTTGCCCATCTTCTTTACAGAGTCCTCTTTCCCTCTTCATTTTTTCAGGATGCACAAATAAAAAAATTACATTAAAATGTGCACCTTATTACCTCAATCTATTATGGTTATTTTCGCGCGGGAAAAATAAGTAATTTCATTTTTTTGAGGATTACACATACTGAATGCATGCATGTTGAAATTTTAGCTTTTAAAACCTCTCATTACCTCAATTTTTTGGACCCAGGTAATCAAAGTATTCGACCATATTCCCCATTTACACGATGCTTTTCAATTGCCCTCATAATTCCGTAATGATATTCATTCAACTTTTGCGTAATGGTATAGGAAATGATACAATACTTGCATGTTTACACTGCCCACTTTTGCCGCATTTATTTTCAATTTGATGCGTTGGGCATTCATTTTTAAATATATTTACGGATGTATTATAGTTTCAGCGTCGTGTTTGCCTAGTGGGTAGAGCGCTAGGCTACCCAACAGATGGTCCAGGGCGTTGTACGTATTTGGGAATCCCAATTAAACCACAAGCAGTTCGATTTTCTGGCTATTAAAACATCGTTGGAAACTTAAAGGGGACACTGGGCAAGGAGCTGGCCCCTCTATTCTGATTGTATGAAATTGACACGCCCTAAGGCTTGGGTGGCGGTGAACTAAACTTTCGCTTATAAAAAGCAACCCTACAGGCTATCTACTGTTGATGTTTGGTGATATAATTCAATATGCCTTCATAAATGCATAATTTGAAATGATGAGGTGATAGACGCAGAAATTTAGTATGGTAATTAGCTTCAGGAATTAAAGTCCTGTCCCTGGTTTAGAACATTACGTGGATAATCGGAGAAGTCTGGAATTAATCCATTTCGTTGAAATATCGAGAAAAAAATCCGGGAAACGGCCAATTTATTGAAAAAGTTGGGATTATTATCTGATGTTCAGTTACTCCGTATGACAAGTCGTTTGAGTTTTCAAGTTGTTGCGGCTTAGCTTACATTGCATTTGTTGCATCTGCTGTCGAAAACGGAAACTACTAGACGTTCGACCTTGGTTATGAATGTCAGGTGAAAAGGAAAACAGTTGTTGGGATTTAACGTAGTAAAGGCTTCATAAATGTTATTTTTCTGGATAATTAGTTTTCATTATTTTCAAAATGACGCAATTTTAACTCCACGATTTCAAATTTTTAATTAAAAAATAACTTTTTAAAGCATTACCAAACGCTATACAAATAAATTGCGCAACAAAGTAGAAAAATAATAATAAAAAGTGTCCTCTCCAGATCGTTATAATGTAAAAATTGAGGAAAAGATACCTGCGTTTCATCGTAGGCATTTTGTCTAAGTATAGAAATTGTTCACTTGATAGTTCCTTGTAGAATACTTCGTTTCTCATGCTCCCTGTATGAACTAATGTGTGTCCATCTTTTCATCCACTAATTATAGGTATTCATTTGAAGTTATCCAATGAAAAAATATTTTAATTACGAAAGTGTTATCTTCCTGCCCCGTTGGTAACATCCACTTTTCAATTGTGCATAACTGTCGTGAATTACTTGCATGCCTTCAATGAAGCACCATGTACGTACGCAATTAACGCTAATGGTTAAATTTTAATATCCTGTAAATTGATATCGTGGATAGTAGTCCTAACTGTGGGATTCGACCAAGAGCTGAGGTCATTTCCTTGAAACTTTGATATGGTCACAATTATTATACACTCAGTACTTCATCTTATTTTAAATAATAATTTGATCTTACATTTGTGTTATTTTCCACTTTTTAATTTTGCTAATATCATAGTATCACCTGTGTTATTTCTTGGTTGATTCGGTATGAAAGTACGTGTTTCATATTGTGATAACCCACCAAATAGTATTTCACCAAACAATCTTTTTTTCCATCTTACGATTGAACCTTTACTAAAAATATTTTTTAAATACAATCATAATTTCTTCCTTTCTTCTTCACGCGGCGGCGTTTAAGCATATACTGACTGAAGGATCCCGGGTGTTTCCTTTGTACCTCATATATTCCATTTCAAGTTAAATCAATGTGATTTTTTATCACAATAACTTTTGGGGAAGCCATCTATCTCATGGATATGAATTTCAGACAGCTGAGGGCGTGTTTCTTGGTGAGTTGAAGCCGAACTTACCAAAATAGGGTTTATTGTTTTTTTTTGTATCTCTTTTATCGATTATCTGTTTCCACATTGTAAAAACATTATCGCTTTTTCGATATAAAGTGATGCATAGCACCGAAAATCATAATTTTGCAGAGGCGTCAAACCCGCAGTTTGAGCGAACAAAGTATGCGAGATTGTTCCCACGGCATCAAAATATTATTGAACTGTAATTTACTCTCTTCATCTTAGCTTGTTTCCAATTGTTCCTAATATAAATATATGCATGACCAAGTTTTATTTCTCTCATTTCAGGTAAGAAATACATCTTGCAGCTCGTGGTGCGATTTCATATGGTTCGCGAGCAGTGTACTTCCTCCATGAAACCCATGTATGTATGCATTTACTTTTTACGGTTTCGGTACTGCTTCCAGTGGTGCCGCGAGGGATTGTGTGGCTGTAATCGTGATATCTCCTAGGCCAGAGTAAAATGCACCTTCATTTCCTTGAAAATTTCATCTCCATTCTGATCCGGTTAGCTAGACAGGCAGTTTACCTACCGTACAGCACTAAGATCCATCGGTTCAATTCAGCGTAGTCATTCTAAGAGGAAACATTTCTGAACCGCATTTTTCAGATTTTGGGATCGCTGAACTTCACTTATCTCGGACAGTTTAACGAGAAATTAATTAATCCTTCCGGACGCAATAGTAAACGGACACGGAAATTCGACAAATACTTTCATGGAATAATTTCTCCTGGATGCCACTGCTAACCAGAAAACACTAGTAAATAAACCATGGATGTATCGACGATTTAATTTGTACCGCATCGCTGGAGGCCTAATTATTATTTGATGTTTATTATATGGTAGATTTCTCGACTTAAATGGAAACTAGTCGTCCAGACATCATTTTTCCTGATAATTTTGGCGATGGAGGAAACGTCGGTGACTAAGTGGTCGAGGGGTAAAAGCGGGTGCAATAAACCATGAACACCGTAATCAATCCGCAAGTCGGTTTGGTGGGTGATGGTAGAGTTCACCCAGTACTAAACCCGACGGCGTGTGTAATTCACTCATCAGAGTAGGGGGTCCGTTCCTTTCCCTGTGCCAGTTATGGTTTCCCGGGACGATACCCCGGAATTCGAACCCGGGCTCTCCGGACAGTAGTCCAACGCTCTACCCTTGTACTACCACGACCGACAAAAGCGGGTTGCGAAAAGAAATACCTTGCATGCGGTTTCACGTGTGGTTCTCTCGGTTGGGCATGAAGGAAGCCATGTGACCTTCGTCCATTTTTTCCCACGTAACGGACGAAAAGGAAGGAAAAGGGATTTTTGCGGGTGCAGTCGGGACACGAGAGGGTGGAAAGGAGGGTTTGCGTGCGTGGGAGTCGGTGCGGTGTGGGTGGTAGTGGAGGAGGGGATGGGGAGGGTGGGAAATGAGCTAATATGAGAGGAAGCGATGCTGACCGTTGGGGCAGAGTTCAGCCCCCAGCTGTACCCCTTTCGCCCCACTCTCCCACGCCTCGTCTCGCCCCTCCCCCCTGTCGCCCCATCTCCCTCTCTCTCTCGCACTAGGGCAGGAAGAGGAACGGGGAAGGGGAGGAGAAAGAAAGGGAGAGAGCTTCGTGAATGAGGAAGAGCGGCTTGCGGTTTACCACGGATTCGTCGCAAAAGTCCTCTTTTCCATTTTCCCTCTCTTGCTCAAGACCTCCCCTTACCGGAAGGAGTGCGCGCGTGCACACATGCACACACATACACGCACACGAGCACGGGCGCAAAATGTGGAGAGGATAGATGGCAAGAGAGGAACAAACGGACAGAAAACGAATTGAGTGTTATCATAACAATTTTCAGGTGACTAATCCCTCTTGTCGGACTCTTTAAGATGGCGTCCATGTGCTTTACGTCATTGTTAAAGCTAATAGATAAAATTAAGTAAGGTACGTGCTCAGTGGTAGCTGTCTCTCACCTGGACAGTGGCATTGTTAAAATATTCAAATAAAAACACTCTTTGATGATTATGTTCCCATTTTTCTGCTGATGGTATAAATTGATAATTACCTAACGAGCAAAATTTGGATTTTCATTTGATTCGATTGTGTTTATTTAGTCATTGTTAATGTATTTAATTTAAGTTTTATGAAAATGTCGCTCACTTTTTCATCTAAAAAAATGTTTATATTAAAAAGGTTGCGTTTAAAGATTGAGAAAATACCACGGAAAAATATAGCATATGTGAAAATATGGTCTATTCAGTCTGCTATTCATGCAAGGGGCTACTATCGATTAAATTTGCTTTTCCCTACACATCAAAAGTGGTTTCTCACTTCTTTGGCTATTTGTGGGAAAGATATGATTTAATCAAATTTATACGCTAGTTCCTTATTTTTTCTCAGATACTCGTAGTTTGGGAACGTAAACATGTGTTGAAATTGTCGCTGAAATTTGCCCAAGTATTACTGAGAGTACGATGTTACATTGGGATAAAAGAGAACATCCTCATTCATCGTAGTCAGATTTAAAAAAAAAACTGCCGGTCGAGGGAGAATTGATGGCAAAATTGTGATCGACTCGAAACAAATGCCTGTAATATATACTTTAAAAAAAAAACAGGGTAATGTGATATATTAATATTTGAATCTGGCCATTAAAATCTTGAATTAATTATATTAATTACATGATGTATAATTTGAATTATCTGATTCGTGATATTTCACTTTTGGCTTCCATTCAACGTATTTTAATGATTCACAGTTGGATGCGTCATTTGTTTCATATTTTCGTTCATTACATGATTGCCATTTATTATTTGAATTACATGTACCGTTTATTAGTTTTAATGAAGAAGGATATTAAATATATTATTGGAAGAAAAATTAGTATCCTATAATAAAAATTGAATCGTCATAAAGTATTTTTCTCAGTCAAAGTAAAAATAAATGGTTTGGGAATAAAAATGGATTAATTATGACGCCGCGACACCATTTTCGCGACAAAGTTAAACCCCAACAATATTCAGAGTTTAGAACGGAACCGTGCCCCATATTGTTCCTTTCTGTAACCCTTTGACTCCGCAGACGGTGGACTTTGGGGAAAGCCAGTCGCTGGGTATCGCTTTAATATTCCAATGTTCGCGGAAGCGGAATTAATTGGCTTCTCGCCCTGTCATCTCCCGTCAGTCATCCTCCTTCCGTTTTGTGCACGGGCTCTTTCTTCTCAAGCGCGCATTTAACGTTTCACTCTACCGTCTTCCCCCCCCCGTTCCCTCCCCTTTAAACCCGCCCGTCTCCCTTCTCTATTCCCTCTACTATTCTCATCGCCTCTTATTTTCATTTCTGTCTCTCCATTTGACTCCTGTCCTTCATTGTTGACGTCGACTCTCTCCCCAAAGTCACCCCAGAATCCCACATCTTTGCTTCCCTCCTTGTTTATTCGGATTTTTTATTCTTCTCCATCCGTAGCTCAGGCCCTGCGTGCCCATTTGCTTTGAATCCGGACTCTTTCCAAAGGCGTGCGGCTCTCGCTCCAACCCGTCCTTAAACAGCTCTAAAACGATAATGCACGGTCTCGTGACTTTACCACTTCCAAAATTTGTTCATTCCTATGAATTATACTGGTTGTGTTAAAAAAATAATGAGAATTTTAATTTTTCGGACAATAATACGTATCCATTCTTCAACATTGATGTTGTCATCTTCAAAGTAGTCCCCATTGGAGATTATGCACTCGCATTGTCATTGTAATGATTGCAAGGGTTTATTGGAGAAGTGATTTAGTTGAGTATATTACATTAGTTCATAATATTGCTATGATTTCAGAAGTCACAGGAGCAATTATTTCGCATGCCTAATGGCATTCACAGCTCATGCAACAAACGAAGCATAATTATGTCCCTTTTAATGGAACCCCTCTCCTCTCTCACCTTCTCCCTTTTAATGACCGCAGGATTAACAATACGAATAATTCTTTATCTATATGCAACGTAATGCGGTCCTTTTTTTTTAACAAAATCAACTTCGTAATAATATCCCATTTTCCGGGATGATTTTTATATAACAAGTTTTATGTTTCACTTCCATTCATTAACATTGTTTAACCTCAGTCAACAATGATTAACTGTCGCTTTTATCGTAAAATTATATTGTAGACAACATTATCTATATCGTTTAGACAGAATGTACTGAAAAATATAAAGCGACAAAATTCATTATCTTATTAGTAGCATATGCACGTACACACACACATATAAACATTTTTATATTTTTAAACCAAGCTATGTGATTTTCCGGGTGATAAATCTTCCTGGGAAACCATAACCGGTATCGGGAAAGGAACTGGCCCCCCTGATGTGTGAATTTCACACACTGGCGGGCTTAGAACTGGGTGAACTCTACCAAACCGACCTACGGGATGAGTGTTTATATATATATATATATATATATATATATATATATATATATATATATATATATATATATATATATATATATATTCATTCGCATGGAAATAGATACAAGGCAAAGGGATAGATGGGAACCCCTTTTAAGGAAAAGGTCAAGGCAATGTTTTTGCGCTTGTGATCTGCTCGATTCCGCCCTCCCCACCGCTCCTGTGTTCCTCCTTTATATACTTTTCTATCCATATTTCCATGTGAATGAACATTTGTTCGCCATATGGCGCGTTTTGTATTGATGATGTAGAAGTAGTCACGAGAGTAATAAAACTTTTGGACGGCACAATAAAGCACAAAAATATAAATAGAAAACACGAATGTAATGAGTATATTCATATAAGTATGTAATTATATTCACCGGCGTGACAATAGCATAAAGCATTAAAACCTTTTTTAAACGATTAATAATTAAAATAATTTTTAAAATTTTTCGGAAAACCGGAAACTTTCCTCCGAAACCTTCAAACGCCGAAAGCTTTCTAAAGACATTAACAGGCCAACCCATTCCATCTGCTCAACTTATTTCCTAGTAAATAATTCTCTCAAGCATAACCTCTATGACGCGTACCCCATTCTGACCAACTATTAAAAACGGGCATTAAAACTATTAAAACGATCTACTGATTTATACGATATATTGAAATCCACTAAACCATTTTCTAAATCCTCTGTTACTCTCAAACACCTCCCGCCGCAAGTTTCCTTCAATCACTGTTTTAACGTATCGATTATCGCCTCACTTCCTCCTCAGACAAACCATTAAAACCAAAAAAACTCCCGAGACGGCGTGCATTGAGCTCCTTAGTATCCGGTATTGAACCTTGCCCTCAAGGGGTACCCTTCCACTTCCTAGTGTTTGTATTTTTTCTTCTCATTCAAAAGGAATAGAAAGTTACCTCTTCCGATGAATACACCTAGAAAAAAATATGTATACCGTTATATAGAGATGGATGTAAATATGGATTGTGTAAGTGTGTATGTATATATATATATATATATATATATATATATATGTATATTTGTATGTATATATATATATGTATATATGTATATATATATATATTTGTATGTATATATATATATATATATATATATATATATATATATATGTATGTATATGATTTCGTTGAAGTAACACGGAAGTTTTGAATAAAAAACTTTGACAGCAACAAACAATACTGGATTCGTCCGGAAGATAGGTGTACTGATTTTTTCCGGATTTTTGACAAAAGGGGAGTCGTCCACTACGAATTTGTACCTGAACGACAAACTGAAATGCTGCATTTTACGTCCAAGTGCTCTACAGGCTTCGAAAACGAGTCGCCCGCGTCCGGCCAGGGATCAAAAACATCTGGCGGCTGCGTCACGACAATGCGCCGTCTCACACCGCGCTTGTCGTGTCGGACTTCTTGGCCAAGCACGGCGTGGCAACGCTGCCGCACCCGCCCTACAGCCCGGACTTGGCACCACCGGACTTCTTTCTGTTCCCGAAGATAAAGAGGAGTTTGAAAGGAACGCGATACGGGACTTTGGACGCCGTCAAAGAGGCCGTGACGACGTGTCTTCGAGAGGTTCCCGATGATGCCTTCGCGGGAGCGTTCTAGGAATGGGAACGCCGCTGGAACAAGTCTATCGACTCACATGGGTCCTGTTTTGAGGAATATTAGCTTAAGATATGTAAAAGTGTAATACATTTTTTTCCTTAGCTCAGTACACTTATTTTCCGGACGAACCCTGTAGAAGAACACATAAAAGAGACACTCGTTCGTTATTTCTTGATAATTTCGATGGAATTCAGCCCCGTCTTCATCAGAGGATCTAGTCCTAGCGAATCCTCTGAAGAAGACGGAGCTCATTTCCGTCGACATTATCAAGAAATAACGTGTGAATGTTCCTTTTATGTGTTCTCATATTGTTTGTTGCTTTCAATTTTGTATATATTATATATAGATATATTTATTATATAGATATATATATGTATATATTGTATATATATATATATATATATATATATATATATATATATATAGAAATATATATATATATATTTCTTCGAAGTAACACCGAAGTGTTGAATAAAAAACTTAGACAGTAACACACAGCACGAGAACACATAAAAAGAACACTCACTATAATATCTTGATAATTTCGACGGAGTTCGAGTCCGTCGAAATTATCAAGATATTATTGTGAGTGTTCTTTTATGTGTTCTCGTGCTGTGTGTTACCGTCTAAGTTTTTTATTCAACACTTTCGTGTTACTTCGAAGAAATCATCTATATATATATATATATATATATATATAGTTCCTATATATATATATATATATATATATATATATATATATATATGTGGTTCTGTTCCTAATTCCTCTTGAGAAAGGTGGTTGGACCACCGAAAATTCGAGAACCAGTGAGTTTTTCCTCTTTTGTGTTTTGGTTTCTGTGTTTGTTATGACTATCAGTAAATTTATATGTATATATATATATATATATATATATATATATATATATATATATATATATATATATATACACACACACGCACGCACACATATACATACGTATATACCAGCATATACGTGTGTATATTTATATCTGTGTTTGTATGTATATGTGTGTGTGTATTCACTATTCAGCTGTTTCAGTAGTGCATTTCAATACATTCTGACTGAGCGCAGAGCATCCCTTCATTTAAAGCGATAAAATCCTCCCTTTTCAGTAGCTTGGTTCCAAGCCAATGTGAACTATTTCCTGTGCCCAGTTCGGGCGATTTAAAAAGTAAAGAGGCACTGCTTGAAGTCCACACCATTGGAGAGCCCATGCCAATATGTTTACACAAAGCGATCGGTTTGTGTTCTTTGCGCAGTACCTTTGTGGAAGCCCTTCCGATGTCCTCCCTCTCTCTCCCTCCTCTCCCCCTGTGCTTCTTGAGGCTCACATTCTCGTTCCCCGTCCGCTCTTGTATTTCCCACCACTCTGCCGGAGTTTCACGTCCACCGCTCACTTTTGTACGATCTCCGTCCGCCTTGTCCCGGATCCGGAGTGGATGGAGAGAGAATGAAAGAGTGCTGCACATGACGCGGTGGCTCAAAGGCGAACGCGCGTGCGGATGCAAAAAAAAATCTTTTGTTTCGGCGTCCTGGTGGAACAAAGCTCGTCTATGGGATCCGCCATCAGGGGCGTGGAAGAAGTGTATCGCGTTTCGGGGTTGTGGGACGGATTGGGAAGGAAGATCGTTGGCTGAGGACGGGGGTTGGGGTTGGGTGTGTAGACGTGTGAATGGCAGTGGAAAGGAAGCTGTTATGTGGTTGTAGATGGTGTAATGTGTTATCTCTTCTTTCTGTCACCCCTGCCCCGCAACTCTCAGGTCTAATCCATAAATGACGTCATGCTCCTTTTGATCGTAATCCACATTGTCACCGTCCGTCTTAACCGAGTGAACTCCCTCCCCTTTCTCACACTCCCGCCTCCGCTGTCATGACAACAACTGGTTCCCGCACCGAAGCCATTTTAATGATATTTTGATGGAAAAATTTCAAATGGCGTGGAGAATGGAATTCGTGTTTCTTTTTTCGAAAGACTGCAATGAATCACTTCAGAAATTTATGTCCCCTGCTCACAGAACAAAAGTTGATAAAACAGATCACTTGGAAAAAGTAAGAATTTCCGAATCATTATTGATTACTTGGTGGTCTACCGTTCTAGGTGGATGAACACTGGCTTCGTAATAACCCTTAGTTTTGTCCAACAAGTTACACACTGATAATAAACTCAGCATGAAATTGGTCTTCAATTTCTGGTACCTCCTTTCTTCATTCCGCTCAACATGGCTATCCTTTTCCACTCCCTAATTTTCCTACGTAAAGTTCTCTAATGTTTTTGTATTCAACATTACATCTCCTATGCTTTCAATTCACATTTCCTTCTTTGGATGTCTCCCAAATAATCCTTTCTCTTTCTTCCACATATTGTCGTACTTTTTCATATGTTTTCCTTTCAGTCTACAATGCTTTTCCCTTCCTTCTCCGCACCTACATCATAGTAGCGTTCCATCTACGTTTATCATCTGTTTCATCGGCCATGTTTCCGCGCCGTGCGAAACCACTCTCCGTATTAGTGTTTTAATCAACCTCTTCTAAGTATCTTCATTCAACGTCCAAAGTCATCAAATCCTCATGGTGAAAACCTCTTTGCGTAACGCAATTATTCTTCTTACGTCCATCGTACTTTGACCAATTTGGTGCAAAACACTTCCCAAATAGGTAAATTGATTCACTTGCTCGAGTTTGTGCCCTACGTTTAACTTAACTATCCTGTTTACTTTTGTGACATAACTAGCATGAGTGACTAGTATAAACTACCCTGTCGCAATTGATTCAACAGGATTAGTTTTCCACCAAAGTTACTGGAGAAATCGCATGTATAGCAACAAATGGGGTTTGCTTTTGTTCATTTGCTACGGGATCGTATCATTTCCCATTGCCATTAATCAAATTCTGTGTATCAGCTGAAATCATATTCATTGTCGCGGCAGAACATCTCTCAAGATTTTTATCCAGCTTCCACCCAAGTACAGTCATTTGTGTTCTAGTAGCGCTTTACGGAGCGTACCGGTAAACATCTGTCACGATCGACAAACATTTTGTTCCGTGCAGAGGCGGTTTGCGGTCCGCGCGCCGTGGCAACGATGCGGGTCCATCCTCTCCACTCCTTGCCCACCCTCTCCCCACGCCCGGCGGTAGACCTCGCGTGCTCCCCCAACCGGAGGACACACATCCACGCACGCCGTCGATCGGGGCTCTGTATATCACATCGGCGGTTTGCGGTCGGAACCGCCGTCGCCGCCCGCTTCCCCTGCCGCCTCCCCCCCCCCCCACATCACGTCCCTCCGTGCGCTCGGATTTTATTCGCCCCTCATCAATTGGAAACACCTCGTTCTTCGTCAGGTTGTCGCGCCTCTCATCTCCACGGTGTTTCTGACGTCCGTTTCTCATGACCTACCTCTCAATTTAAGGGTCCTTGACAGTCGTTGGTGTTACATAAAACATTTCAAGTGGCGTAAGTTGTCTAAAATGGAATTTCGTGTGCTGGGAAACCTTTATCATCATCAGAATGATCGTTCCTGGCCTAAGAGATTGTGTGAATTGATCAATTATTTTTCCCAACTATTCGAAGTACTCTTTACCACTTAGTTTGTGTATTTGGAATTTAACGCTAGTGTTTTCTATGAAATTAATTTTTATAATATATATATATATATATATACTTATGGTTTTTAAATGTAAACTATTGTATTTCATTTTGTTCATTATTTATAATAAATTTTTCAAGGTCTTCTTTGTTTTTCACCTTCGAAGTCAAATGAAATTCTATGTTTGTGATCGCTAAAGATATTGGAAGAATTTAAAAAATGCCGGACGACTGTTCACATTTTTGTTACTCAACTTAAAATATTTTTTTGAAAAAATCATGGTTTTCAGAAAAATTGGACGAATATGATTCCTATCGCTGTGAGAATACCTACCCGTATTTATCTTAAAGGAATGGATGGCTATGGCTAGCTTTCAAGCGCCTGTGAGAGAGGAATCTATAGACTCTTTTTTTATTGCATCGATTCCCAAAAGAATTCATTTTACACACTTAAGGTTCAAATTATGAATTTCTAAAATTAAATAGAAAACTAAGTATACATTAAAACGAAATGGCAAATCTGTGCTATTTAATCCATTCCATGAAAGCAATAAATCAATAATCTGTGCATTAGACTCGAAAACAGTATATTTTACATCTTCTTTGCAATTTATTCTTCCTAAGTATTTTGGCATTGAAGTAACTATACTATAACTATAATATATGTAGAGAAATTATTGAAAAAAAACAATCCATGTTATTGTTATTTTACTTCTTTGCTTTTGATCGATGAAAATTACACCTTTAAATTTTGAGAGAGTGGATGTATGAGTTCATTATTCTCCCAAGTTCAAATAAAAAGAAAAATTTTATATCGCTAACCAATTACAATAGTTATGTGAAGGTGGACACCAATACATGGCAGGTTTTACCGTTTGAAATTTTCAAAAGATTAAACGATGTACTTAAAAATCTCCTAAATGACACCACACGGACCATATTTAATACGTACACCTTAACTCGAGAATAGCCACCGGGGACGGGTTAAAAATTTAACTTATGGGATTATAAATAACCTTTGAAATGCAGAGTCTTATGCGAAGATTGATTTTCATCGTATTTTATTGCCTCTTCGACTGTCCAGTTAGATCCAACAATTGCGTTTCTCCTAAATGCATGAAAATGTCCGATCAAGTGCTCAAATGTTAATACTTTCCTGTAACTTCGGCTTTGAGAAGTAAACCACCTGTTGAGAGTTCCACGTAATGGCGAGTTTCATTGAAAATTATAGAATATTATGAAAGATACTTGTCGGCTCCATTTCAAATTGCAAACATTCATTCGCCCATTAAATAGTAAAATTAACTTTAAAGAAATGTAATGATCTGATTCCAGTTTCCACTGTACAGCAATACGATTTGACAACAATACGATGAAATTGCGTAAATTGTCTGTTTCGTTAAAAATCGTTGTAAACGAACACATTGTATCACGCATTATTATTGTAAAAGCGGGTTAGGATTCAAATTTAGCTCGTGAATTAATTAACCTCCTGGAAACATCATATTGTTTTGAGTTCAGTGCTGACACAAAGTGAATAATTATGGCTCCGCCATTACGTTGAAAAGATAAGGGAAATTGACAGCGACACAAAGTGATTAAGGGATCCTTCTACCCTTGCGCAATTTGAATCATAAACATTAAGTATGGCACTCAAAAGTACCATAAATTAAAGGTTAACTAATATTAGATATCACCATTTCTACATTTAACATGTACTTTTCGGCTTGAATGTGCATAAAGATGATATAAATTAGTGATGCGTGATGTGGTGTGAGTAAAGCATTCCATTTACTGTTTCTGTTATGAATTTAAAAAAATTGATTGATCTGAATGAGTGTTTAAACTAAAAAGTAGCTCAATTTTTCTTGCCTCCGCGAATGCTGATTTTCTAGACGCTAAAATGAGCATGACGTCGATGTACGAATCTACATCTACATAAATACCCTGCGTGCCACCAAAAAGGTGTGTGGCAGGGGGTGTAGCACCATGAGGGAAGGGTAAGGGTTGAGGGGGTTGGGAGTTAGGTGAGGAAAGGTGGGGGGAACCTGTAAGCAAAAAATATTTATATATATATATATATATATATATATATATAGATGATGCGGAAGTACTCACGAGAGCAATATAACTTTTGGACGGCACAATAGAACACAGAATAAAACAGATAACACGTAAAAGGACACTCACACTGTAGATGATTTAAGCTTTCGGCCTACCGGAGTAGGCCGAAAGCTTAAATCATCTATAGTGTGAGTGTCCTTTTACGTGTTATCTGTCTTATTCTGTGTTCTATTGTGCCGTCCAAAAGTTATATATATATATATATACACACACATACATAGAAAAAACATACATACACACAGGTATACATATTCTCGCGCAGTCCCTAACCTGTACCTTAATACTTATTGTAATGAACTAAGTCCTGGGGAATTTCGGCTACAAGCATTCTGGTCCCTTATCGTTCTTGGAAAAAATGACATTTTAAACCTGTCAGTCTTGCAGTCTATCTCTCTAGTCTTATATTCATGATCCGTAATACGTTGGGGTCCGTATTAAATCCTTGATGCCATCGGAAAAGGGCCCATCTTTAAATGTTTTTAATAAGTTTAATCTATATTGTAAATGCCGCTGCATAAAAGAATCCCAACCTAAATTGTCTAGCAAAGTAGATACGCTGCTGCGTTGGTCATTACAATGTTTGACAAATCTAGCCCCCCTCCGCTGAACTCGATCTACTTCCGAAACCAAATTTATATTATGAGGATCCCATGTACTGGCAGCATACTCTAGGTGGGGCCTGACCAAGGCAAGGAAACATCGTCCTTTCACTTTTTCGTCGCATTTACCTAGAACTCTTTTCACAAATCCCAATATTTTATTAGCACGACCGCATATTTCTCGTATGTGTTGTTTTCCACAGGACAGATCGTGAGTAATTGTTACACCCAAGTATTTAAAGGAATCTACCCTCGCGATATTGGTTTGTTTCACTTTGTAACTATAAGGGAGGGAATTAATCTTTTCCCAAAAAAGCGAATGTGGGATGCAAAAGAGTTATGCCCAACTAATAAGGAGTACGTCATTTACGTCACCGGATTCATCAAGATACATTCCTTGGCTAGTAGGTTATCGAAAGGCGAGTTATCAAGTATAGATGTTGCCTAAAGCTCTGTATCTTTTCTACTCTGGATGATTTTGTATTTCGGTTAATTCTACAAAACCAAATAATCTCGTACCGGTTGGTATTTTGGAATGATCAGTGTTCGTTCTCTATTTTAACTTCGGTTTCTTTGCAAGGAGATGGCAATTGCAAGCTTGCACAGTAAGGAACCGACCGTTTGATCTTCTTAAACCGTCTTGAAAAAAAATCTCACTACCTAATCAATATCAGGGACAACATTATGCGACTTAGGAGAAACAGAAATATGTTTGCGGAAAATAAACCTTTTAAAATACATTTCATTTAATTGAATTAATTTTCAGTAAGTTAATTGGTGAATTTCAAGCATGGAAAACATAATCTATGTTAGAATAGATTTTATATTTGCGTACGAAAACGTTTTCCATGGCTAATTTATTAAAAATTGAACATATTAGTGCAGTAATGCATTATAGATGTGATTTTTAACTGGAACGAGATGTAACATCGCTAAATCAAGTTGACACTGAAATTTTGAAATTTAAACGTGCATTTTACGTATCTACCTGCTTTTGTTTATGATAAATCTCATGATGTCCGTAAATCTACTGTATTTCGTTGTTTACGGTATCCGGTTTTTACGAATTCTCTGCATAAAAGGAGTTAAATGTTCGTCCATAAATTTTGTTTAAATATTTTATGGGAATCTAGATATCCGAGGGATGGTTTTTCGAATCGCATTTTTACCGCACCGGCGTGAAACGAGTTTATTAAAGCTGAGAATAAATGTTGCCCCCGCTGCATATTTTTACGTAAAAATTAACTAAGGTCATTCTCCAAAAGATGAATTACTGATAAATAATACGGGTTTATTTTTATCATTTATTAGTCATTTTGCATTCGGGCTATGTTAAATTTCTTCATTGGATAATGTTTTTAATTCTCAGGTAGACAAATTTTGTAAGCATTCCGAAATTTCCGTCCGTCCGTCTTTTTTTATCCACGTGCCTTGTCATCCGTAACTATTGCGTCCTCAAAAAATGAAACATGGGACGGAAGACCCACAAAGGATAGAAAGCATTTTGGCGCACAGTCGTATGTTTTTCTTGCTCGCGTCGCTGAGCGATTAATGATGGATGCGGACAGTGGGGGTGACAAAATGGATTGCTTGAAAAAACAACTATTCCCTGCGAGCGTGCGTGGTTTATGGCGCTATAAAAACAAATTGCGGGCGGGTGTGTATGGGGGAGGGGGAGTGGTGTTGTTCAAGGGGGCGGGAAGGAAGAAGAAGGTGGGGGTCCAGGGCGCTCTCCTCGTTCGACATTTTTTCCCCCGGAGCGGTGCTTTTCCGGGGCTGCGGATCGCAGAGGTAGGAGGGCGGGTGGCTTAAAAAAAAAGCGGGAGTGCGGGAGAAAGAGAAATAAGTGAAAAAAAAAAGAAGATGGGTCCATAGGTCGGGCGGAACGGGGGAGAAAGGGTTTTAGGGGTCGAGTAAGCTATAAAGAAATGACTGGAATTCAAAAAATGAGAGAGCGAAGAGTGTGGTGGTGAGGGCGAGATTTGGAGGGGTAAGGAGAGATGGGTGAGGATGCAGGAGCGAGTGGATCGGGAGGGAGGATTTCGGGTTTATGGAAAAAAAAATCATCCGAAAGATATGAGAGCGGAAGGAATTCCGCTCGCACAAAGTGGGCGGCGCTCACGTGTTTGAAGTTCGACAAAGTTCGTCGGTGGGGGTGAGGGAAGGAGGGTGGATGGAGGGAGCGGGGGCATGGGATATGGTCGGAGGAATATGAGGATCGTTAAAGAGATTTCTTACGAGTGTAGTGGCGAAAAGCCACGGGGGGTGCGAGAAAGAGTTGGTAGTTGAGTGGCTTGGAAGCGGAAAAAAATGGAGGAAGAGAGAAACGGCGACGAAGTGAAACTACTTGGAAGGGTGTGAGAGGCTTCAGAATACGAAATCTTTGCTCTTAATTGTGCTCACTCTTCGCCTTATTTACCACGCAACTTCCTGAGCTAATCTTATCCTCATTTATGGTATATTTCCAAGTACTGTTCATTTTCGTCACGCAACCCATGTTCCTCACGTGTTCCCCCCCCCCACCAAGACCATAAAAAAATATCGACAATTCCGACTTGAACAAATAAAATCTTCATTCCAGGGACACTCAACTGAATGACTCAAGATTTCCATGAATACGCCATCAGGTCACTGAAAGGGAAAGGAATTAGTTTAGGGCTGGTAATAAACTTCATAATAAAACTGGCATGAATGGAGGGACGAGAAGATTAGAATAATTTTTAGGAGAGCTTGGCAATGAAATGGACATTTATATATCTATATGCCTTTGGGTTTTATATGTTTTTTTTTGACGCTGTCCCTGGAGACGGACCGTAAGAATCACTTAAGTTTTTCCTCTTTCGACGAATTTGCCGTATCCGAAAATCCTGGAAATCGTGGAATTTCAAAGAGTATGTACATATTGAAAAATGTATGAAATTTTCATGGAAATCCGGATTTTTAGATTAGAATTTTTAACTATGCTGATTGAAACGATCGGATAATTTTTTACAAGTTAAATCATTTCATATTTTGTCTTAAAAAAATCAGAATCAGTGTTATTTTCCTGGAAACCCTGGAGACTTTAACTCCTCTCGTTCTTTTTTATTCTGCCACCGCTTTTGCAAACATTTGTGATTGCAATGTAGTAAATGTTTGTAATTCTGGCTTTAGGAGCCTAAGGTCTCTTTGATTAGCTCGTGATTCAATTTTATTGTCTCGGAAATTATGTAATCAAAGTGCAGTGTATTCGTCCCGAAAAATTCGAGAAATATTTTCGGAAATTTTTATTCGGGCATTTTCCTGGGGATCGTTTGTGTTTATTTTTTAACGTGCCTTGTGGTGCCGTGGGCATGTTTTGGTTTTTCGGGGGACCTCTCTTAGGAGTATAGCGCCATTGTGAATACAATATGAGATAATCAAGGCCTGGCTAACGCATTTATTGCCTCTTTTCCTCGTCCACCCATAAAAGTGAAAGTGTGATGCAAACGCGCTCGCGTAAGTCGTTTTGTGGCGATTCACCCCTTGGACGAATTTTTCATCCCCTGGTGGTTACATAATTCATATAGAGAAAACTGTGACTTACACGCGTAATTTCGTGCCTTTTTTTCCTCGTCTGAATGGATGCTGGCGTAAAATTTACTATTTTCATAATCCGTGATCGTTCTCGGCCATGAGATTCTAAAATTTCAGACCAGAGGGAAACAAAGGTCTTTTTGCACTGGTGTCGTTTACTATGTCCAATTGCATGACTTACTACGTATTTCATCCTGCGCTCAATCCTCTATGATCGTTAAAATTTGAGTTTTTTGTTTCTAAGGGCCTGTAATACACCTTGCGCTCTAGATATAAAATGTATGAAGTTAAAATTTTAAATTTGTAACGTTTAGCTAAACTATTAGTTTATTAAAAATTTTATTGAGTTAAATTTTTGAGTTAAAAATTCTAAATCCCCAAGTAATATGATGGGAATTTCGCCGTAAAAAGTGGGCCTGAGAGGGAAGCCGGAGGTAAGCCCGCTCAGAGGTCAAAGGCGCGAACCTCGCGGGCGTTCTTTCTCCGGGGCCTACGATGTTCACTCTCTGATCTCGCGAGGAAAAGTTTTGATTCTTCCTCCTCCAAAAGGTCTCACGGTTGGTCGAGAAGGGATGTTGTCCCGCGTCCCCTTTTGTGCCGAAAGGGTAACGGGGATCCAATACCGGACACGAATCCTTTGTCCGCTTGGAGACGAGTTTTGGTGTTTAAGGCTTCTGCTTGACAGGGAGGTGGAAAGAGTGTCATCGCGGACCGCTTTTGTCACCTAGGGCTGCGTATGATCGGCGAGGCGAGAGTTAGGAGACGCCTGCCCCTTCTCCGTACCGCCTCCGAGGAGGGGTCGTCGAAAGGGGAAGAAGGGTAAGAAGACGTACCCTCCTTCGCCCGAGACGGCGCCCCCTCCTCACTTGGTCGCAAATGGAAATGAGAACCCCCGGGAAAGGATTGAGTCGTTTTACCGCCCTTCGCTCCCCTTAGACTCTGTATTAGGCTCATTTTTCCGCTTGGGCATTATTTCACGCATCCTCGGGTTTCTCTTAAGGGGGAAGCGGTAGAACTTGGTTACAAAAATAAAATTCGTGTAAGGGTTCTTCGTTGGAAGAGGGAAGGGCTTGATTGTGGAATTTTCACTTACAGTGCATTTTGATCTCTCAATTAAAGCGCTTTTTCTTAAGAAATTTTTGCATGTGTGCTTATTATCACTTCACGTCCTGTATTAATAATTAACTCCGAGGCTTAAGTATTCCCTAACTAAAATTTCTCATAAAAAGTTGTTATGTAGGAGGTCCATAAGATACTCTCGGAGCTGAATTATGCGCGAGCCTGAGGAAACGCTTAACCACTATAATTTTCTCTTTGACGCAGCATGGTGGATGGCAGAGGGATTGACCAAGAGTTGCTGGTATACATTAAAAAAGGAAATGGAACTAAAGGGATTCGATCAGGTGTTTCCTTTTGCTGTTATTTTTTTCATAATGTAGTCAGTTAGGAAAAGATGCGTTGAGGTGGCTACCCATTTTCTATGCAAATAGTATGAACTCACTTAACCTATATGAATTTGACCCTGATTAAATTTTTCTTTCGTGATGCTTCAAGCATTTTTGAACTTTTCTAAAGTTCCATAAGCTTCTTATTTAAATTTGCATTTAAAAAGTTGTGTTATTTTTTATTTCCGATTTCCCAGTAATTATTTTTTGCGTTTTTACTACCTTTTTTATGAATTGAAACCTGCGGAGACCTGAAATAGATATGCAAATTTGTGTTTGAAAATCGTTTAGTAATTTTTTTTGTATGGTATCACATATGCCTGACAGTTTAGAGCCTGATGCCTATAATGCGACAGAACTATAAGCATTTCTCCAGTCAACAGTTTTAAATATTTAGTAGTAAGATTTTGGGGCCTTACTACTATTTGTGAAGCCTTTTTTCGATAATTCATTGAAAGCGTAATATGAATAAAGGGAAATAGAATTTTGAAGTTACTTCTTCCTTTGTAACTATTTATGATGTGAAAACATCGAAACCGGTAGTGTCGAAATAAAATATCTAGTGGAAAATTGCAATACCTGTGGTTTTAATATGTTACGCTTCCACCACATCACGCCTGAGACCTCATCATTCGTTGTTTATTTTTCCTTGCTGTTGTACATCCAATAACATATATATATATATATATATATATATATATATATATATATATATATATAAACACACAAACACTGAGATAATCAATATTACACACACAGAAACATAAAAGAAGGACACTTACAGTAGATATTTACGTTTCGACGGCACGGTCGTCATCTGATGACGACCGCCGTGCCGTCGAAACGTAAATATCTACTGTAATTGTCCTTCTTTTATGTTTCTGTGTGTGTAATATGTATTATCTCAGTGTTTGTGCGTCGCCGGAGAGCGTCATTTTCAATATTATATATATATATATATATATATATATATATATATATATATATATATATATATATATATATATATATATATTCATTCAAACAGAAATAGGTATAAGGAAAGGGGATAGGAAAACACATAAAAGGCGAAGACAGGACATATATAACAAGTAACATATAACAAATAACATAACAAAATTGTACAACGAACAAGGAAGCCCTGTTTTAGGCAAAGCGCCTCTTTAGGGTCTGAGGACAGTTTTGAATGACTGTAGACGAGATGGTTTATCTTTAAGGATGATAAGTACAAGTATCAAAGGAATGTTTTCGTTATAATTAAACCATTGACCATTCCCGAAATGAGTACCCCTAAAGATATCCACAAGCCGACCTATTTTGGAAATATTCTGTTGCAAGCATTTCGTTCAGAAACGATGTATCCTTAACGTTATGCAAATTTGTCGTATATAGAGTGCAGAGCATGGTGGCCTAACGGGCACATAAGCCTATCGTTTGGGCGTTCGTTAGTCGGCCAAAGGGCTAGAACCAAATTCGTTCGGTGCTCCAGAACTCCAGCAGTTCGACCAGGCTGTGTGGTTTTCTCAGTAACGGAATTTGTGGGTATTGTTAGGGAAGCCGTATGCGTTAAAGAAGAACTCTTCGTATTTGGTTAAATTGTGAATATGACACTGTTTGGCTACGTAAGAGGTGGACTTCATTTCCACCTTTCAAAAAAATGGCCTGGAGACTGAGGATTAATTTGGTGTTTTTATTGGAAATATTAATTTTCTTTTTTTCACGGTATTTTTTTGTGTGTGGAGATTCGCAATAAAATCATTCATCTTGACTTGGATAAAACAACGGTATTTTAATTGCCGTCACCAGTTCCACTAATCGTAAGAATCCCCATCAATCAGGGAGAATTTTCGGGGATTCTGATTAGTAGATGTTACAGCTATAGCCATCATAGCTGAACAAGGAGCAAAAAAATCAAATTTTTCGTGATATTCCACAGTCACGAAGTGGTTAATACATATGATTTTTATTCTTTACAATTTTCCTTATCTGCTTCGTCTCCAATTTTATAATTTTTTATCAATTCGCAATCTTTTCTTGACGCAGATTAACGCAGCGTCGCGTTTTCCATTAATAAATGGGTAGGAGTAGGTTCGCAGCCTTGCCAAAATTGTGAAGAGGCAAAATGTGTTTTCTCTTTCTTTTGTAAGTCGAGAGTTCCATTCATGCGTGATGGCTCATTTAGCCGACATATTTTTTGTTTGATTCGGAAATCTTCAAGGTAGGATATTTTTCCTAGATTGAATAAAATGTACTGTTCAAGGTGCGCTTGTTCACAATTTCACAAAAAAATCCTAGTTTCATAATGCATAAGAGACACTTGGTTTGTGGATTTTGTGATGTACTCTATCCTCTACGAAACCCGAAGTTTAGGAGAGCTCTAAATTTTTTGAGGAAATGTTCCATCTCATTGGTTACAAATTGTGATATTTTTTGGTATCTTGAGTTTTGGCTTGTCTTCGTCAAAAACCTCTCCGAAATATTATGTACAGAGTGGATTATATAACTTTCCCTGGTCGAGCTCGTTAATTTAACGGTCTCTTGTTGACCAGTGAGTGAATCTCTGCATCTTTTACAGCGCTTTCTGGGACTGCTTGGCAAACATGCCCTAAGGGGGACGGTAAATGAATCAGACTCGCAAAGAGGATTAGTAGTTCTTAGCTGTCGTTCCTCACAAATATGCTGCGTTCTCTTCCTTCGCTCCCAAATCTGAAATGATATCAAATAAGAATCTTTGATAGGGAGCACAAGTTGATGTATCTCACGAAAACGGTGAATCGTCCACCCGCGTTTTTCCCAACCACATTATTGTACACACAATTAGTCTTCCCCTCTAGACACTATATGCTGTCCTTGTGAGGTACTTGACTTTCGGAGAGCTAGCTTGCGTGTCGACAGTTGGCATGTACGCCTAAATGTATTGGGCACAAAAGTTAGAAAATCGTTTGCTTAACTACGTTTGAGACTATTGAATAATTTTTAGTTTCCTTTCGAAAATGTAATAGTCTTTTTTATTTCCTACAATTATCTCGTGACAGATACTATAGTTATTAACATCTAACCCTATAAAATCTGCTTGAAGTGTTTTTCAGAATTTCAAAGCGTATTCTTCTCATTCGTAATGCGTTCACTTTCTAAAGTTAACAAAACTGGAGTAATAATGACGTACAAACAGTTCTTCTCTCTTGTAAATATATGTAATTTTGTTTTTTTTGTCGGTTTATTATCACTGACCAGTCTGTGCCCTCTTCATTTATACATCACAGGTTTATGTAGCTAGAGAACTTTCTGAGCTAACGGCGAACACAATTTTGACTATAATTGATATCTATTAATAAAATTTGTGATCGTTTGCATCAAGATTTTGATGTATTTCATTCTCTCACCGGAATGTAATACAAATGATCTCGGGGAAAGCGAAGTTCTGATCGTACAGTTGTTTTTTTTAACACGACCAACGGGGGAGAAAAACTGGAAACCGAGAAAAGGAAAAATTGATGTATACGCCATTTCAGTAAGCATGTTTTGTATTAAAAATTCCAGGCATGAAGAAGATGCCAGGTCATTTAGAAAAGAGCTTTTCTGTTATGCATTTGTGTAAGGGAACACTTTAATAATTTCAAGAAGCAATCTTCCTGCGAAAATTTCCTCTCTCTCTCTCTCTAATTTTAGTACCATAAGATTAAATCCCGTTTGCTTTCGTCCACTCAAACTTGGTTTCATCTATGGAAATGTTTTATCCGATTAAATCCAAAAGTCTTAAAGAATCGTCGGGAAACCACGGCAAATATTTATTCTGTACACTCCAAAGGGTTTCATTAAAGAATATCAACCTAAGGAGTCGCTCATCGTAAAACGTTTGTTTTAAGCATATCTTTAATCCTTGCATGTATGTATCCTTGGGGACTATTATGCAATTCATTTATGAATGTAGTAATTTTCTTTTTATGAGTGAAAAGGCTTCGATTATGGTAAAATTTCACAAGTCATGGCCTTAGTCTCAATTGAGACAAGCATGTTTATTTTTCTAAATGGCACCCTGACTACCGCCGCTGAGGCGTGTGGCAGGGGATGTTTCTACACCAGGCATACAACATCAATGTTTTGTTGCTTATTTTTTTAATTGCCATATTTTTGATAAAATGGCAATAATACGCACTAATGCTAGTGGCATGGACTTCGGTATTTGGGTGTAAAATATTTTCTTAACGAGAAACGCGCTCCTGGTAACAAAAAGAACATTAAAATATGGGTTAGACAGTGATAATTCAAAATTATTAAGGTTTGAAGAGCATAGAAACATGTTCCTATGACGCAATCCTTCGCAGTTAATCATATATTGTATCGTTCGCGTGAAGAAAGATGCCTCAAATCTATCGGGTCTTCACCTTACGTCTCTAATCTTATTTTCATAATCTCTCTTACCGCAGTACGACATGGCTAATAACATTCTTTCAACATCACCGTAAAAGAAACTTTCTTCAAAACTACGCAAGAGAGTTTATCTGAAATTTAACCTGCTATCCTTCAGTTATGCATTACCTTGTTCCTTGATTGTTTTAGACCCGCTTCTAGGTTTATCATAAGAGCGTCTTAAACATCCAGCTCCTCTTTATTCCTGGCGATCTAAATCTGCAATCCAATCCACTACGCGAGGATCCCATATCCTAGCAGTACATTCAAAAGAAGGCCTAGCTAGTGAAATGTGGAAATACTTCCGCCCTTACTCTCAACTCATTATTATCTCTCGCTCTTCTTGCCTCGTTCCTCTCTTCTGCCATCATCCCTTCAAGCCACTAACTTTTTATCCAAATTCTCAGCTGTCTCTGAAATTAATCCCACCATTTCCGCGCCCGAACCCCTTCATTTGCTTTATTTGCTCTTTCCGCTTTCCGGGGGTAACCCGGCTTATAATCTCTCCTCTGCAGTCACTCTCCTCTCTTCATTTCCGCATGCCCTATCACGGAGCACTTGACCACAATTCTATCCCACGTGATTCCATGTGGTTTCTCCAGTAACCAAAACGCTGAAGAAGTGCTAAAAAAAATAGAAAAGTCAGAATTTGTGCTGAATTTCACGGCAATGCTTCTTGAATGAATCGGGGTCGAAAATATCACGTCTTTCCCTCACTCATCTCCGACCTTGATTTGGTGCCAACCTTGAAAGGCTCTGGAGATTCCATAATTTTTTTTTGGGATAGTACGTTTAACGTCACCGGCGGCGTTCGTATCGGTCACAGTTGGATTAATAATTCGTTGCGATATTAATTTTTGATGAGGGATATTTTGTCATTAGCCTCACTCCTAAACCATACGAGTATATATTTAATTATTACGCAACGTTGAACAAAACTTTATTGTCGTCGGACCCATGTAAGCGGGAGAATAAAGTTTGAACTTCAAAATTTATGCACCGAAGTTAAACTTTTCGCGTAAAATGAAAGTGTGGGAAATATAATTCTCACCGCGGTATATGTTTGCCGTTTGGATTAGTTTTTATAGACAAGAGTGGCATGCTATAACTTCAATAGCTGCTCGAAAAATCCTTTTTAACCTATCTACGTACTGTAGAAAAGTTAAAAAGCCTCTTCAATCAATAACTACCCGAAGAAGGAATCCAAAACAATTTTCGGTCTACTCCAACGTTCCTCTGGATGACATTTGGAATTAGGAATCTGCTAATGGATAGTGCCTTTGTAATTTTGTTCTGTAATTAGGCTTCCCAGTTGTTGTTCCAGTAATTGCTTCGTTTCCCTTTCCATTGTCACCCTTCCCCACGTGATCACTCACCTAATTCCACTCCTCCCTCTTCCCGTAGTCATCCTCCAAATTAGTCTCGCGGAGAAGAAGAAAAAAATGGAGCCGTTTCTTCTTGGCTGATGCTCTTTTTTCTCTCTCTCTCCCACGCCACTCCCATTCATACTTTTGTTGTCTCCTCTCCAGTCCCGAAATGTGTCACCATTGAGGACATCGGAAGTTCTTCTATTACGACCCCTTTATCCCTTCGACCGCCGCCACCATTATGACACCCTTCGCATTTGCCCACGTCCCCAATCCGACCAAACACTTTTGAGGGGCGGAGACCCCCCCCCCCCGGTGAGGGACGTGGGTCGTCTCTGTTCCGCAAAAGGAGGGTCAGGACGTCGCGTCGTCCTCCGATCTCAGAAACAATGAGCGTTTCTCGTGTGCGCTCTCTCGCATCCATTTCTCATATCTCCTCCTCTCCTCCCTTGTTTTTGTCTCCCGTCCCTTCCGTTGTTTCTTCTCCTTTTTAGTCCAGCTCCTCCCATTGGGCCATTTGTTCCCCTAATTCGGATACTCCCACGTATCTCCCTCTACCCTCTCCAGCATTGAGCGTTCATGTTCCATTTCTCACCCTCGTTCAAGCCCGAAGGGATAGAAATAGGCGTTCCAAGCGCTCGAGAAGTTTCGAAGCATATTCCCTCCTAACAGACGTACTCTCAAATGCGACTATTTTTACATGTTCCCCAAGATCCGAGGGACTTGAACATCGAGTGAAGACCATTAAAAAAAAGTGTTATTCTTTCGTGAAAAGCAAATCGGTTGTTTTTTTTTGGATTTCCGGCTCCATTGTGTAGCTCTTTTCGGTGCTATGACTACACTGCGGTCCATTCTTCCTTCATCACAAATCAGTCAGTTTGTCCATTTTATCTGTTTTCTGATAGAATTGTGTTTAAAAACCGTATTCGACTGTTTTCTCTTTAATTGGTGGTTACCATGTAACGCTTGGGAGTTGATTAAAAGCTCCTGTTTTTTAGTGCACACTTTTCCTTCTTATTTGTTTTTTTTTAATAAATTAGGAACAGGGGGTGAAAGTATTAATTTACGTTTTCACATCCGAACGATTGTTGACGCTCAGTGAGCCAGCCACACGTGGTGATAATTGCCGTTAAGTATATTAAAAACTGTAATGGCCATTCGATATGCAAATCGTACTTCAACGTTTTTATTCACATTTATGCTGATGAAAAATGACCATTTGAGCTCCGAAATAATGCGGAGGGTGGGAAGGTAATAAGCTGAAGGGACTTTGAAGGGGTGGGGGTTGGAAAATAAACAGGTCACGTTATCGGGGCGGAGACCTCTCTGCGGCCAAATGTACGCGACCTTCCCATTCCCGTCTCTGTCACGCGCTAGATAGCAGATATCTCCTTGAATCGCAAATGAATGCGCCAAACTGATCGATTGAGGGCATGTTTATTCATGCGGGGTAACATGTCGTGGTTTTTGACGCTTCCCATGTCCCTGCGTAGCCCATATCCTTTTGCGAGTGGGTTTAGGGCCTTGTTCTGAAAATTAAAATCGGTCCACCCAATCTATCCTTAAGGAGAGATGAGACTTTCGTTTCCTATCGAGAGAGAGAAAGAGAGAATCTTCAACCTCCCAACTCTTCTAATTCCGTACCCCTGACCGTTTCTCCTCCCGCACAGAACCCTTTAAGGTTACTACATGACCACCTTACAGTCCAACCGATACTCCCCTCAGTTGCATTCCTTTCTCGCCTTCTCTTACGTCTTCCAGTTTCTACGAGTCATTGATAAAATACTTGGACGCGGCGTAATATAAGAGGGACCTCGGAAATCAATACATGTTCCTTAATGAATGATGCTCCCGTATTTAATGCTGGTGGTATTAGATTCCATTGCCAGGAATTGACTAAAGAAGCTTGATATACATTGAAGCAGTATTTCATTCCAATGAATGAAGAAAATAATTATCTACGCCTATGTTGTAACAGTAAGAAGACTCCTTTAAACATATCTGGCTGGGTAATTTCCTATGCCTCCTGAATATAGTGGTAATTTCGGGGCGAAAGGCGTCACCCGGACTGATTATTTGCCCCTGACACCTGAGATGTACGACATTTAGATCTATTATGTCCGTCCCTCACGAACTGATGGCGGTATTATGCCAAAAACCGGTTATCTTTGAGACGCAAACAAGTCTTCACTCTGGAGGGATATTATTGGAAAGAGTAAAAGAAAAGTCAATTTTTGTCCAAATTAGATCTGATCGCTCATGATTGAAATGAGGAGCATTACTATCGCAGAATTAAGTTCGAATTAAGAGATATATGTGCGATGTATCCCCGATTGACCCTGAAAACACGATTCCCACGTCCTTTTCGGGGAAAAAAGCTCTCTGCCCCCTCCTCTTTTTCTCGGTTATCGCTATGTTGTCCCAAGCGGTCATCCGTCTCCAAAAGCCTTGAACACAAGCACACTGGAAAATGTTTAGGTGGACGGAAAAAATGTAAAGGTCTCGCGATAGAAAATTGGCATACGTAAATGTATCTCTGGGGTAAAAATTTCCCTTATTGATACTGCAAATTATAGAGCACAAGTGGATTAAAATTTCAGATTTTCAAAATCCTACATTAGCTTAAATTTATTGATTGATTTATTAAACCTTAGAAGAAAGAATATTTGTTTTAACATGAGGTGTGGAACATTCGAAGAAGTTAAGAAATTTTAAGACAGTGGCCATCCCCTTTCAACAAGCTAATTTCTTTTAAACACCGCACTAAACCAAATTGAGTTGCCCGATTTCCTTCGCGCAAATACTGACCTTTCTATGATTGTGATTGATCACTATTTGAAAGTTTCAAGATATTGAATTACGCCATGGTTTTTCTGGAGTGTTTATTTCAATATTGGATTTTTAATTTAGTGCGCGCTCTTTTTCATGACCTCGGGAAGTGACGGGAGGATACTCTCTTTCGGGCTTGGTTGTGTAGGCGCCATTGTCTCCGAGAGCGTTTATGATAAATGTATCATATTTTCCTCTCGACTTCCATCTTTTCTTTTTTCCACCGAATTTAGGCATCCCACTATCTCTCTTTCTCTGTCTCTTCTGTTCTCTCATAATTCGGACGCTCCTTTCTTCTTTTCACCGAGATCCTCCTCGCCGGATACCTATTCTGTTCGCCAGCTTTCCCTCCCCCCGAACCCTTTGCCGCCCCCTCATTCCCGTATCGTCCCACTCATCTCGTTCCCCGTCCTCCCATTTTCGCATTCCTCGCCTGAACGTCGTCCCACGCATCGGTCTGCCTCACCCCCACCCCCTTCGTAATTGAAGTAATCGAGTTTTGGTTGGAATCATCATTCCATTTGATGGTTTCGGGTCGGATATCGAGGTCGGTGTGCATAATATGTTTTCGTCCGCAACGCGACGGCGGCGCCGCTTTCCCCTCAAGGTCATTTTTTCCGACACATTCTCTCCCTTATCACACCGCCACGCATTTTTCTTCCACCCACCCCCGCCGCCCCTCTTCCCGCTCCTTCCCAAAAGTGTCCCTAACACCGCACAACCTCACCCCTCCCTCCCATCGGAATCCATGCAACTCCCGGAGTCCACCCTTCATCCCTCCCCGCACTCTCCCCCGCGTCCGCTACTCGCCTTTCTCTGGACCACGCCCAACTCTCCACACGGTTCTCACCATCTCCGTATTCTATCTAGCAAACTGCCTCTCGATCCAACTTCGCCCGTTTTGGCCCCTCAGAAAAGAACTTTCTTCGGAAAAAAGGAAGTCATTGCTCTTTTTTTTCGTGTTGGCTGGACGGCCTGTTTCATTCTTCTTTCAATTGGATTTTTGTCTCCTCTCTTTCATTGCCGTTTTCCCGGCTTCTCTCCCTCCCTGCGTCCCGTTCCATTGCCCCCTCGCTCTTTTGTGGGCCCTTGTGTTCTCCTCCACCCTTCTTTGGCCAGATTCCCTTTACTGTGATTTTAATCTCTTGATCATCCATTTTAACGGTTGTTGCATGTGGGGTTTTTAATTTGAGCTCTATTGCCTGTACCTTCCTCTCCGCATCCGTGCTTCACCTTACGCTACAAATTCTCTCTCCGAAGTAGACTAACTCCTTATTTCCCTCACATGTTATAAAGTGACATATAAGCTGGCGGCAGGGTAACATTCTCGTCTGCGAATCCAGAGATCCTGGGTGATTTTTCCTCCACCTAGGGATTGGGTGTATGTAGTTATCAAATTGTTATATCAATATTCAAAGTCCGATGTAAATGTCGAAGTTCTGTTTTCGATTTAATGCAAAATGAATAAATTTATTATTTATACTTCTCGTTTTTTGAAGTAGTTCTCTTGCCTGATACCCTGGTTGATACCCAGCGCGCATGATGAAGAATGGAATATCCATTCTTCATCATGTGCGCTGTTGATTGTAATATCTCTTAAATGCTATCCATTAAAGGACTTCTTTCAAGTGGCGGTTGTTTGTATTTTTAAATAGGCATCTAATTTAGTAAATCTTCAACGTTTTGGCTGCCCTATGAATCCTAAATTTTACGTTTCCTCTTCCAGTGCTCGCTACTTAAAAGTGAAATCAAATGAATAGTTATTGTGTGCATGGTGTGTATAAGAATAAATTAGTAAAAGTAAATTTTTCATACTATATATTTTAGGCTTTGCGTGTTAGAGAGTTGGTAGTGATAGACTTTCAATTAATGGTATCCTTTCCAGTCATCAGAAAGTTGGTCGATAAACAAATGTTTCCTGTTTTATGATATTATTCGATCAAAAATAATCGTGCGTTGAAGCAGAATCCTTTAGGAGTAACTAGATAGCGTACGTCATGAGATTGATACTTCAATTCTAACTGCGAATGTTTAAATAG
Source organism: Hetaerina titia (assembly GCA_037158775.1). Taxonomy (NCBI): domain Eukaryota; kingdom Metazoa; phylum Arthropoda; class Insecta; order Odonata; family Calopterygidae; genus Hetaerina; species Hetaerina titia. Next base: position 85,063,999 of record CM073769.1, on the reverse strand, counting down.
TTCAGTTTTTTACAAGAGACAATTATACTATACATTCACTCTTCCCTTTTGTACAATAAAATTTACGATTTGTCTTCTCTTAAAATATTTGGTATGTTGAGGCGTTAATCAGTTCATAACAAAATGTTAATTAGTTTTCCGGTCATCTGCCTGTGTTCAGACAGGTATTATGTCAAGAACTATTTTTGGTGACTCGGTTACGTAAATTGTAAATGATATTGTAGCAATAGAGATTAAAACTCAATTATTTGAGTCCATGTCCATGACAAGCAATTTCCTCTCAATTTGCTGTAATTACTTTGAAGGAAAGAATTCATTTGTAATATTTTCTCTTAATTACGAATCTTGTTTATTTTTGGAATTTTCATTTCTTAAAAATTGAGAAGAAAAGCAGAAGAATAAAGTAATGGAAATATTAAATAACAATCTGTTACATTTTATAAATATATATCGCTAAACGTAAATGAACTTGCTATTATCCACAGGCTTACCGTTGCGGTGATTTATGGTTGGAGTAATTAATCATCACATTTTTTCTAATATTCTTTGAGAACTAGTTTCTCCTTATTTTTATCGTGATCCATGTTTCAATGAATTTTGGGGTCCTCATAACGTAATCTGTATTTTTATCTTGTGTATTTGTGAGGAAAAAACTCCCGAAGGTATGTGAGTGAGTTAAAGTGGATATTCTGAGCAAATTTAATTCTTTTAATTTGATGCACAGTTTTTCTGCATTTTTTCAATCCTTTAGCCGAAGGTAATAGTTTTTTAACGGTATTTTGTAACTGTTGGCAAGTGTTAATGTCGTCCCCACCAAAGTACGAATTTCCTTACAGTCGTGTTGACTGATAGTTATGATTTTTACCCAAAAATATATGTTGTATGGTTCAATGTTTCCAACTACTGCTTATTGGAATTAGGCAAAAGATTTTTGAAAGAGTTTCCTTGGTGACGCCTAAATGGTCAAACTATTTCCCATAAACATTTAACGCCATTCAAAAAATATTCAGGAAAAATTGTTGGTTATCCATTTAGTGCTAATACATTGAATCCCTGAGGGAGATTTTCATATAATTTTACTCGTGTGTTAATCGCGGGTTTATCGGAGATATTTATGCGTTTACCATGTCGTCTAGCTCAGTGATGCCTGCCAAAAAAATTGAATTGCTGCCACGAGCGATTGTGCATCACGTCTGTGTCCAATCCTCGTCTTCGGTTTTCGTTGCTGGGGGGTCTCAAAATTGCATTGAAAGCACTTTGGGATCGACGTTTCAAGCGTAAATTTGGGCTTTATGTCATCATGCCTGATGGAAACTTGGCAGTCATGGGAGGTTCTTATGCTGTATATAAATGTGTGCCCATGCATTCCTTCCACCCTTTTCTCTGTCATATCCGATTATTTCCTTGATCTTTGTTCATCTATCAATTAGGGGCGATTAGAGGTTGGCATGTGTTCACTCAGAGAGTCGAGATTGTCTCTTCTCATTGTTCCTGAGAACAAAAGGCTGTTTGATGAAGTGTAGTAGATCATTCAAGTCAATTTATATTATGGACCCGGCTTGAATGTCGTGGAATTTCTTGTGGAATCTGTTTCCTGTGAGATTTCATGGGGAAAATAATTTTAATTTACTCTCTGTGAAGTGTAGATCCCTATTAATGGATGTCGTCATCGTATAGATGTTAAATATGACAAATACCACGGTTAAATTTTATTTTCTTTTCCTTTTTTTTCAAATAATGTTACTTCAGTGCTCTCGTTGTCATCTTGCATATTGGGGTTACATACCTGTCATATTTACCGACATTGTGGTTTTGGCGTTTTAAGTTCGGTTCGATACTTGATGGCCAGTGCGTAAGCTCGAACTGCTATTGTGTCCCAAAAGAAGGTAATACCTTTCGTCAAATTCCCATTGATGGCAGAAGAAAGGAAAAAAGGAATTTATCTAAATATTGTTGTAATAAAAATTTAAACTGCAATCGTTTCTTCCTGTGGGTAATCCAAGGACTTGCCACCAATAACTGAAGTGATGGAAATAACTTCGTCCTGGTTTCACCGCTTTTGACTTTGTCCCGTTTATGTATCCTGGGTTCTTTCATTAACTCTCTGACACTGATTCTCATCATTTTCCCATTTCCGCGAATTCCCAAGGACTGTTTAATCACTCGATGTATTGGGCAAGTGAGGGAAGGGGGGGATAGAGCAGAGAGAATGGATGAGGCAGAGAGAGTGGATAGTGTGGGAGAGAACGCTCTTCCGAGCTGGTGACGTTGTTTGTCTGTTTTAAGTGGAAGATCCGAATAAGGGTCGATTGAGGATGGACCAGGAAAATCGATGCAACCCACGAATGACAAGATGATTACAAGAAGTAACTGGGCGGGTTTTGGAAACTAGGGGTTTGATTTTGCTTATCTCATTTTACTATTATTCCGGCATAACTGTCGTTATTCGCATGTGATTCATGACAGCAACTGGTCCGATTTCTTGTCATGATTGAGGAAAAAAACGAGTTAAGCGAATTCCTTAGATTTCCCCAGTGACAAAAATTTACTGAACAACAAATGATCACGCTGGCATATTTGGGCAAAAGGGAAATAAGAAAGTGTCGGATTTCACTTCTTCCTACTTCTTCTGTTCGTCTAGTAGTAATAAATGTTAACCTAACTTCGGAGAGAGACTAACATTTCCTTTATTTTTTAATTAAAATGCTGTTTGCTGTGGAAATCTTTTGGATTACATCCGTATTGGCGTCATAGTATAAGCAAAAACGGCGGGGAAAGACCTAGTATTTTTTGCGAGCCACCGTTGGCAGTAGGAGAGTTATTTCACTCTCACAAATAAGTAGCAAATTGAAAGTTCACACTCCAAGCTTGGTCAGCTTCTCATGGGGTCTACCATAGTTGTATGGAGGAGTGTGTGTTAAAAAAATTTGGATCATTTGACCACAATATTCGACATCCTCCTTCTTAGTCTCCTATAATCGTCTGGTAATTGATGATGGAATAAGACTTTTGGGCTGCCATTTTTATGCGAATTCTCATTTTTAATCGACGGACGTGGAGATTGATTTTGTCTTTACCTCGCGGGTAATGTGCGAAGGAACATTATTCTTATGGTGGCGGAGTGTTTGACGTAATTAGGTGTCGGCAGAGAAACGCATAGGACGTAAAAACGAGTTCATTATCGGAAGCGATACTGAGGGGCTCGCGTCACATTTAACTCTAATCCGGGACTGGAGTGGTTGCAAATCATAAATGTAACGGCAGAGAAACGAAACGGTGGACGAACGGCATCCGACTATTCCCTGGCAATCGGAGTGTGGCAAATGAAGACTTTTGAAATGGGTCATAAATACGAATATTTGCTCTCGGGCAAAATTCTCCAGTGCCATTGCCGCGGTCGTGTGCCCGCCCCCTTCATCCCCCCGTCCCGTTTACGCATAAACACAAACGCTCGCATGACTCGCCCTCCCGACGCTCGTCCGAAACGTAAGCGGGGATGTAGCAGCGGGCGATGTTTTATTTTTACATTCAGTCCGCATGAAATTGCTTTGTGTTATTTATGAGGGTCGGTTCGAATGGAATCGTCTGTCGAGAGACCGCTTTTTTGTTAATATTTTTTTTTTTTTATATTTTGAAAATCGCCCAATACCATATGGATATTTTACGGTATCCCAGAAGAATTTAAATTAGGAGCTTTTTTTCATCGTGGGCATCCACTCCCCTTCACCCGCTTTCATTTCACCGGCCGGTTCATCAATTGGTGGTGATTGAATTTCGTCTCTTTACCTTACATTCTAAATAATTTGCGACACGATAGCGGCGCTGAGTGACACCAGATATTGAGCGAAATATGGGAATATCCGGTAATTTTAATTTGTTGATCCGTAATAATTCTGGTGTTGTTAATTCCGCGGTCCTCGGCGCTCAGCTCGCAAAGTTTGGCGTACTTTGTAATCGTACTTACTTACGTCCGGTCTTCCGTATGGGCCTAATCCCAGTTTGCTCAATTCGGTGGTTTGGAGGCGTTTTGTCATTCGTGGGGGAGAGTTTGGATTATATTCGTTCGTAGAGCACCATTTATCTCGTAATCAGTAATGTGTGATTTGAAAATCAGGCTTCAAAGCTTTCGATTAATTATGGGTGTGTCGATCGTGTTACGCTAAGGATAATATTGTATACATTGTCTGGAATGTGGATTAATTGTAAGCGAAATAGAGGCTGACTGACATCTGGATTGCATTCCCCATTATATATTATATCCCTGTAAATCGTATCCTTTAATTAAAAAGTGAGTGCTATAGAACCTCTTGACTTGAGCATTAGTAATTCACTTCTCTATGCCCATAATGAGATTGCTGTTTCATAGAGAACAAAATAGTGGCTAAATCAAATTTTGCGAATTTCTTCAATTTTACAATTTAATTCTCCTATTGGCAACTTTAGTGGTACAATTTTCCTAGATGTCCTGACCCTATGAGTGTCCAGCATTAAGGAAAAATTAGGCATAGGTGGAACGTATGTTTTGAAAACCAGACCTAGTGCTAATTATTATGATATAGGTTAGCTTATCTTTTTAATTTAATCTAATAACGTGGGAATGCAGTGAGTAGGGCCTTGTTCTACTGATCTGAGGCCCCGGGTTCGATTTCGGGTGACGCCTCTTGGCACCTTCAGCTTCACCCAAGCTGTGTGCTTTCGGGCACCTGATCTTCCCAGGAAACCAAAGGCGTCATAGGAAAAGAAACAGGATCCTACTCTATTATGTTAATTTCACGCAATTGGGTTTTAGTCATAACTGAGGTCAACCCTCGCCTATCAAACGGACCCTCGGGCTGATTACTGTTTTTCTTATTTTATCCAAGTCAAAGAGTCAGTAACTTCATTGATTCAGTGCGTTCTCTATAAAATTCACTACTGAAAACGACTCACAATGACGAAGCACAACGTCTCGTTGTGCTACTAAAATGGTTTTTCCGATTGATTTGTAGGAATTGCACTAAAGCCTAGAGAGGCTGAATGTTGTTAACTCTTGGAAAATATTTTTGTTACTGATATCTACTTTCATATTTTTTTTGGAACGTTTTCTAAACTCTATAAGTATTCGATGGAACATTTAAAAGCTTTAAGTTCTCATAAATCTGAATTTTGGAATAACTGGAGGTAACGAGAAATCTTACCCCGTTCAGCTCACTGATTTTTTTCGAATTATTTTTTAGGTATTTTCAAATAATGCCATAATATTTATGGAATCAGAGGATATGTTTATGAGGAGAAAGAGAATTTCTACTTATATTGACTGGATTGAAGCCAGTCAATCGTGTTTAAAATATTATCCAAATGTTATCCAAATGTTATCGTGTTCCAAATATTATCCATGTGTCAAATACATGTTTACAATAATGAACACATTCGGGTAGTAACTAAAATATGTAGTTGATAAATAGGTATCAAATTCATATAGGTAATTAAATACTGGGATGTGACTAGTTGATATTTCCAATACAGGTACATGTGAGTGGAAGGTGGCCCTTTCCACAGTATCCAATTCAAATGCTAAATAAAGGTTGTCACGAAAGCCTTTGTTTGTCACCTGAATTGGGAATTATGAAAAATTATGCCTTCCACGAACATCTGTTTTGAATATTAACTTCAGTCATGTCTATCAATACAGGGTTCTAATTCGTAAGCATAATTGCGCAATTACTCTCTTAATTCACGGTGTTAATTTGTTCCACCCACGTAAAATTTGTATGTGCATAACATCTCTTTAATCTGTGTATGAGTTAATGTCATAAACATATCTTTCACCTCTATGTTCGATGTTCGAAATTACATATTACTCGGTGAAATTACGAACTCGTTCTATCTTGGCATTCAGTTAAGTTCTCGAGTTTTGGCATCCAAAAATTGGTTTGTTTGAATTGTAGTTTAGTGTATAAGAATTTAAAATTTTACTTCTATACATTTCCGGTTTTTCTTTGTGGAAATATGCCCGAATCCCTTTCGCAATTCCTCCAACCGCCTACCCAATGAGTTTTTCTTAATAAAAATCAGTTCTCTACGATTATTTCGTTGCCTTTCTTCTCTTCTCTCCTCCGACCCTACCCATTGCTTATGTTCAACTCGAAACCTGTTTCAATTGTTTGCACACATATAGCATTTATTACATACAGGTCGAATGTTATATAAATTGAAAGTGTAGAATGGAGATACTTAGTTGAATTTCGAGCCGCGTTATTTGGGGATAATATCCGTGAACACCAAAATAGCTAAAATATGGGATACATTGTCTTCGTACACGTAGGTATTAGCAATCATGGGAGGATGTAGAGTTGACCAATGCTTTTACATGTTAAACACATTGGGATGATGAAAGATAGACCCGGAATTGATGTATTTTCCAATGCGACAATTTCAGAGTGTAAAAATCATTTGCCTTCACTGTGATCGCTGTCAAGGTGAATGAGTTTTACTCTCTGAAATTATTGCATTGTAATGCACATTTAGCGGATGACTTCATTAAAAGTTACTGCGACATCTCCCGAAGTTTCTTGGTTGTATTGTCGGCCTGGAAATGCCGGGAATTTTTTTCACTGTTTGTATTCAATTAGTCTTTTCATTGTAAACTACATTTTAGTTTTATTATATAAGCACATGTTGTGGAAAAAGCACAAAAAGAGTTTATTATTTTCTTTCTTAAATCATCCTTAAATTTGTTTAGGATCACCGAACACGGTTATCCCTCCTCGTATTAGAGAGACCTGAGGATGTGTTCAGCAAAGCGATAGGACGGGAATTCGAGATCGGAGTGGTGTCCACCGTTGACCCAGTCTGTGGAGGATGAGGTGAGGTGAGGGGTTGAGTGGCCCCGAACGGATGGGAATCGTCGGCGGCCTGCAAAATGTAAACAGAAGTAAACTCGTTAACGCGACGGTCGCGTCCGAGCACAAATTCAGACCTTTCGGACACATCCCGCTACCCATTTTAATTAATATAGGTACATTTTTGACCGTTGTGTTCTCGCGTAATCGGACTAAACTGTCGTTAAAGAGAGCGTGGCTGTCTTATTCAAAAAGAACTCCCGTTTTCCTCTTGTGTTTTGACCTCATCCCTGCGTTTTTTTTTTTAACTGCTTCGGAAATATGTTGAAAATTCTGTAGAAAAAACAAGTCTCGGACGCCGTCGCTTTGTCGCAGTTTGTTTTATCGTTATATTTTGCTTCAATTAATTGTACCTAAACTACGTGTTCATGATCAGTGTTCTATGACATGGGCTTCGTGCTCTATAGCTTCCATTTAACAGTCATGTAGTAGGTACTCAACTCTTTATTTGTAACCTTTTATAAGTATCTTTTGGATAGTTTTCTATGTTTTTATTCCCCCTCCTCTCTCTCTCTCTCTCTTTCCTTCTTTCTCTCCCTCCCCCTCTCTGTTGATTTATATTTTGACCGCTAACGTAATTTATGTTTCATTCATTCCCTACGCCAAAGAAAAACGAATTCCTAAAAAAAAAAATTGCCATACATTAATTACTTCCTTCCTTTTCATCTGTGTGGGAGTATTTTATTGTGGCAAGTGCCGTGTTGGTAAAAATGGATTAAACCCTCACTCATTTATCTAATTTTCGTCATTTATTCAACTCGTGTAGGAGATTTCTTTGAACTATCAATTCGATTATTGGATATATTTTCAGTACGTTTTAAAGCTGTTTTAATGAATCTGATTGGCTCAACTTAATAGAAAATACACAATCAAGTCCGGCCGTAAGTATTTAAAATTTTAATTTAAATATTTTTCGGAAAATAATTTTCATAAATTAAAGTCGCATGATCGGTAATTCCACTTTTTGTTTAACCTACCTTAAAATGCGCTCTCGGCTTTCTTTCAAAGTAAAATTCCAATTGTTAATAAAGTATCACCTATGGCAGTATTATAATATGCATTAATCCATAAAATTTACTTAAGAGGAAGAGTAATTTAATTCCCCCTCTTATCCCATTTTAATGCTCTTTCTTCCCCCAAATTACCCCCCTGTGCTAAATGTACTTAGTAGCCTAGACGGGATAAATTTCGCCATTTATTTATGGCTACCGACATTTGGAAGTGTCACGCGGCCTGCGTTCATAATCCTAATGATATATTTACTTTCATGATATATTTGGGATAATAAAACTTACCTAATATATTGGAACAGTCAAATGTGCGTATATTCTAGCATTGAGAGAATTTATTTCGTAGGGAGAATGTTTATCTGAAAAGCTTTACATGTGTTCAAAATTCGTGTTTGATAAATGGCCAACTTTTTGATATCTTCTTATAAGCCTTAAATCTTCATTCATACTGGTTATTTTTGTTATATCCATATATGGATTCAACATTGGAGTTCTTAAACTTCAATAGCCTGAGTGGCCGAGAAAAAATGATATGTCACCTTTTTACGATGTGACCGTTTGGCTTTAGCCATAAATCTTATGAGAATGTCCTGTGGCATTGGTCTTGGATAATATTACTTTGCTTCCTTCTCTGTTTCTTTCAAATCACTCTAGTATTTTAAAAAAAAGTCGGGCGACAGCAGCGTTTAAGTCAAGTGTTAGTTTTCTCGTGATATCGGTGATATATATTGCATAATAATTTTTCGCTGATCATTGATGTGGTTTTTGCTATCGCTTCCCTAGGGTTCCACCATGTTATCACACCTTGGAAGGGGATTAGTTGGAGATAGCCCCTTCTTTGACCTTTCACACAAACATTCGCGTTGAAAACTGTTCTATTACACAGAAACTGCCATGCTTTTTCGAATGATAATTATTTGGAATATCATTTCTCGTAATGCGCAAAGTAATTTTCCCAGCTCCTTATTGTATGCTCACTGATAAATTCATGAATACTGTTATCTGAAAAAATTGTGCTAGCAAGTAAAAAAATTCTTAATTCGGCACTTTTGATGCTTTTCTAATTCCTCGAAGTATTAAAAATATGATGTGCTAATTATTTTATAGACATTTCAACACACATATGTAAATATTAATTTTTATCATTAAGGTTCAAAGTATTTACTTTATAGTTCAGATCTCAAATTTAGACTTTCAATAGGTTCATTTTTCTTTGGGAGGGGTGAATATTCTTGCTTCGAAATTCTCTTAAGTGTGTAATAAGATGAAATGAACTCTCTGTTTAGAAGCAAAACATAGCAGTGCTGTACTTCAATATATGATTTCCCATTTCTCTGATTCCAGCTCCTGAATCAGGGTCAGTGTTTGTCCCATTCTCGTGTTAAAGGGAATACCACCACAACCTTATTCATGTCTCTCCGGAATACTCCCTCCCCCTTTCCGTTTCCACTCCGCCTCCCCCCCGCCCCACAATCACATGCCAGGGGGGACAGAACTAATCACCAAAGAGCAGTCCGTAGCTCATGCACACAGCAACACCTCTCGTCTGCCCCACGTCTTCGCAATAACCCATCACCACCTCCATCACTCTCTCTCTCTCTCTCTCTCTCTCTCTCTCTCTCTGACACACACACACACTAATACTCTCGTCTCCCACTCATTTTTCCGTTAATTATTCCTTCATCCAACGTAAGAATTGACGTTTTACTCATAAGCCGGGTGGTGAATTCGCAGATGTAGTTTCATTTTTATGGCAAGCGTCTTCGGTAACAATCGTGCCAATTCCATTTTGCTAGCTTTAAAATTCTGATTGGTTATGACTTGTCGGAATGGATAAAATAAAATACTAACATCTCGCTTTATTATATTTCTATGCTGCTCGAGGAAATTATTTATAGAATTAAAGTTGGGGTGTTAGCTGGTGGGGTATTATTTGTTGTTGTGCGTTAAGTGCGTAGGCATATGAAAAGTATGATTAAATGCTATTCGTTTGATCAATTTAATGGATACGTAGTCGTTAATGGATACATACTTACGAATTTACTAGTGCCGCAGTCGGAGAATTTCTTTTCAGATTCCATCACCTGTCTCTTGCTTGTGACGTAATTACTAAGTCTATCTGGGGAGCAGGTTGCAACTGTAGTAAATTATGCCTTGTGGTGGAAATGTTCCCGAGCAGCTATCGTCCGTCACAGCTGGAAGTGAAGGCCTTGTCTTGGGATTACCGCTCCAATATCCGATTCTTCGATTTTTTTTATAGCTGAGAGAACTTGTCATAATTGCTGGAATGGTTTTCCTTCCTGATTTACGGTACTTTAGCTCTCGTTTTTCTGCTCCCAAAGCCTCAAGACTTTCAATAAGTAGCCTGATATAAATTGAGATCGAAATCTAACAACAACAAAAATATTTTGTTAGAGTTCCAAAATTTTGATAGGCCTTTAGCGGAGCCTAACAAAGGTAATTGCTAGGAGCGAGGGCCAAGCTCCACGGTCTCAGCTCCGGAAACCTGTTTGTTCTCACCTCTGAAGAACTTCAGTCTGGAAAGCATTTGAGGATTGGATCCATTCATTTAAATAGCTACTCCTTTGATTTCAAGAGCACTTAACATTGATTACCATTTAACTCGAAGGCCATCGAACCTGAATAGAAACCTCGAGGGGTGTATTGTATAAACTCCTCAAAATAGCACATTAACGGTCATATATGATGGTCTTATAATCACCTAGAAGAAGCATCTTCAGTAATAATTGTGATTTGCACATGCTTAATTCGTCTCTTAAATATTTTCGGTCCATGTTATTCCCTTAATTTTCTTAATGATATAAATAAATATGCTTTTCTTATAATATTCTGTTGGATAAACTCTTATCATGCAAATCCATTCGTATCTTCTAATTGTCTTTTCGGAATTATTCTGTCAGCTTATTTATAATGTCCATTTCACCGTTGGAATTACAAATTGGTAGAATTTTTAAGTTAAAAAAACTACAATTTGGAGACGAAAGACTTCGTTGAGAAGTTGTTTAATAAATACCGCAGTAGAGTGGTATACAGTATCTGATAATCCTTTCATGGTGTACCTATGATGATTGAGTTGCCTTTACATTTTATTAGAGCATTAGAGTTAATTACAAATAAATACTCAGAAATGGCCCCTTGGCATTTACTTTACAATTGACCTCTACTTTTCAGGGAGAGGAAATATCGCATTGAATTTATCTATACTTAGCAGTTAAAAGAAACAGCATAATGACCAGTTATATCATTACACCTTGTTTCAAGATAAAACTAGGAAGGTAATAATCATTTATTAAACAAATTTATTAATCAAAATTAAACGATGAGATTTAGCATGCTTCTATGATCTCTCCTGATTGTTTCTCGTGTTAGACATTTAATCTCAGCGCCATGTTAGGAATGCCCTACTTAAGATGGACTGTGGTTAAATTCACGATGGTCATAATTTATGAGGGATAGTTGATTAGTTTTTCTCTTCACCTTTGCGATTTTAGGGAATACATTATAGATTATGATGATTCCGAGGTTACATTATTAATGAAGATATTGCCTACGTTTCTTTATTTACTGTTTAAAGTGTTCTTTTGTTCTAACATTACTACCCTAATGGATATTTAGAATATTAATGGTAAACGTTGTAATTATTAAATGAATAGCTAGTTACTCATTTAGATTATGAAGGAAAATAATTGCGACCGTAGGGCATTGAATGGTCCAGAAGGAAGCTGATGAGTGTAAGGATTGGACTACGAATCGATGGGAGGGTTTCGGTTTTCCTATTATTTCAGAAGCAGTTGTCACCTTTCATAATGCTGTATCGAAAAAGTATGATAATTGCGATCTTTGACGCCTCGTTTTTCAAATCTGTGTTGTACGGGCGTCTAGATTCTACTGTGTATTGTATATATTTTTACCTATTCAAAATTTAATGAATGTTTTGGAGACGATATAAATGAATTGATAAATATTTTGGAGACGACAAAGCCTACATGACTATCGTATTTTGTAGTTGGTACTTAAAAATATTTGTGAGAATTTTTTTCTGTAGTAGGTACCTAAACCCATGTTGTATGTCTTACATCGTCAGTATTTTAAAATCTGCCAAGATCCCTTAAAGCTTTAATTTCTAGGCATGCAGTCAGATTTAAAGTCCCTGTCTTTAAAAATGTAATTTGATTATCCGTGTATTTTGTCTTACTAATTTGCTACCGGTCTGGAATTTTGTTGATGTTTCCGGGGAAAAAACGTGGCTCACTCCTCCGTATTTTTCCTCTCGTCGGGTCTTCACATAACAATCGAACGCCAATTGTCAACTATCTTCGACGAACGAAGTGAATGCGTGATTTCCTTTACGTATTTAAGTCTTCGATCAACTATTTCCGATTTCGTTCATGCATGTCCTAAAATGAGACATCTTTTGTTCACGACTTGTAAGGAGAATCGCAGTTGCTGAATACGCAGCCTCGTTTGTCAGGTTCAGAGCTCTTGGTGAATTTGATTTCCCAAGAGGAGAGCATTTTCGACCGTGCATTTTTCCTCCCACCCTCGCATCTTCATTTTTCATGATATCTCCCGCCCCCACACTCCCGCAATCCTGTCGCTTTCGTTTGGATTCCTCCCTCACCTTTCATTTCTTCCACCTGCGCCATTTCTTTGTCCCCACTTTAACCGCTGAGCGTACTGCTCCTCGCTCACTCCGCGCTGTCATCTCGACACTTAAATATTTTCGTTGCCCAATGTTTCGCCTAGGCGTCTTATAATGGGCTCTATGCCAAACAAAGACTCTCGACCAGGGTGGCGTTGGTTGGGCTTTGGCGTAATTTCTCTACTTTTCTCTTGGCAACGGAGAATATTTTTTAAACGGGGTAGCATTTGGAAAAACTTTTATGAGGTCAAACGTTACTTCCCTCAGTTGCTCTTTTGTTTCATTTTGTACGAAGAAGTAAATTTTGAATTTTGTAAAATCGTAGATTATCATTTCATAAGGAGCGGAATAATGAAACTATGAATCCTTTTCAAATATGTTGAAGAGTTATGTGTTATCCAAAGTGAAGCCTTTAACTTATTTGCAAAACATTTTTAATAATTTGGATACTGAAAGAGAATTTGTTTAGGAGGCGTTTTCTTTCCTACCGGTATCTAAGGTAAATGGATCGGCTGCTTTGATTAATATTGTGAAAAACGTTCGTCAATGCATACAGCCGACATATTTTCAGAGAAAAAAAATATGAAGCATTTATGCATGCATTAGTATATTAACAATCTATTTTGTCATTCAAAAAGTTCAGGAGAGCCAATTAGGGTATTTAAAGGTGTTCGGTAAATACTCCGTTTACGTATCACTTGGATTCGCCGTCCCGAAAAGCTTCAGTGATAGACAAGACCAGTTCATTTCGAAGGATAAAGATTCCATTTACCACAACTACTTAGGTACCGAAATGAGGAGATGAAAGAAAATTGAAAACTCTGAAAGAAATTTGCAGTCAATTGAATCCAGTCGATTAAAGGTAAAATGAAAGTTAAAATATCCCGTCTTAAAAAGATTTTATCTTTTTTTATGTTCCAAAATAATGCAACCATTTCAGAGAGTAAAAATCATTCGCCTTGACCGGGATTCGAACCCGGATCCCTCGATATCCGGCCGAGTGCTTTAACCACTTAAGCTACCGAGACGCCCTCTTACACTCTGAAATTTTTGGGGCTTTTAATCCGGGTTCGAATCCCGGTCAAGGCGAATGATTTTTACTCTCTGAAATGGTTGCATTATAATGCACACATAGCGGGTGACTCCGTTAAAGTTACTATTACAGTTTCTTCAAATTTGTTCCAAAATATAATTTTAGACACAACGGGAATGTTCCGTCGAATATCCCCATCCCACAAAATCGGTTTCCTTTCCTATTTTGGCAACAATTACGGAAGGTTGTATTTTCGGATGAAGTGAAGAAGATCGTTCTGCAATCATCGGTGTTATAAAAGTGGGAAGTACTCATTTTTTTATCTATTGAAATATAGACAGTAAAAAGCCAACATGTGTAATATGTACGGGTAGTAAGTGAAAATACCATGCATACGAGGTAATTGTTTGGAATCAAATTTCAATAAATCAGATTGATTTAATTTAAATAAACAAGGAACGTAGCTATGGTCGTGAATCAATGTAAACAAAAAACTTTTTCAAGTTTACGGTCTCGGAATTTTTTTGTTTACATTCAAATCAGATTTATTATTTGTAAATTTCGTCAGTATTTAAATCCTAAGATTGGTTTTCTGCATCCTTTCATTTTTCTCTATTCAGTATTACTCTTTCTGTTTCTGTGTCTGTTTTACGTGTTTCTTAATTTATCTATTTACCTATGTCTTGGTCTTCCTCCCGGGATACTTCCATTAATTTCCCCTTCTATTGTGTTTCTAATTTATCCATTGTGTATCCAAACCATCTAGTATTTATTTGAGCTAGAGTTCTCCGTATGGCCATTTTCTATTCTGCTCTCCTGTTTACTCCCATTTTTCTTACTTTGTCTCTATTTGATCTTCTATTCTTCGATGGTCCTCTTTATATTTGTCATTGAATTTCCAATTATTACTTGACGTGAAATCTTTGTATTTACAGTGAATCGTTCAAACATCACTTGGGACTTTATCAGAGTCTAATTGAAGGATTTACGGCTGTATTTATACTTGAGCTGGCACCATCTTGGGAACTCCGATAGATTTTTTTCTATTTTAATGGTCACGTAAAGTTTAATTAATTTATAAAATAAAACTTGAATTCTCATTTGGAATCAATTTTTATCAAATAACCATGCCTAATAACTCACCTTTGTCCGTTTAGTCCGCAGGAGTCTGTCTAAATTTGAGTTTTCACCTTGCTCGTGATTAATTTCCGTAGAAAATTGGTCTCTTTTTCCCAGATTTTAAGTATTTACCATTTTGTTTAAGCCGAGTGTCGATTGCGGAGGTACCGAGTGGTGTTTAAAAGTCGACTCTAGTGTAGGCAAAAGGTTTTTTTTGCATAATACCTCGACTAAAATATACATATGATAGAGTTGAAGTCGATGGCAGGAAAATAAATTTATGGGAGTACTTTGTAATAAGATGAAACGAAAACTTTTGTTAGCATAATATATTAATATGTAATGTGATAGAATTTGTATTTATTTGATTCCAATTTTGCGTCAACGGAAGCAGTTGAAAGTTAGCAAATGTTCAGTGTGCCTATGGAAACTATGGCGTTAATACGAGATGAGCAAGACGCTGCATTTAAATTCCACTTTCGCGTGGAAAAATCGTGAGCCAATAAATGTTACAGGAGGCTTTTGATGAGTCATTTTTATTCTGTAGCCTAGCTAGAAGATGGTTTAAAATGTTTAAAGAAGGGAGATAATTTTAAAGAAAGGTGGGCTCAAAGCTACAATCGTTTGTCTAACGGAAGTAAAATAAATACTATCGAAATATCGGGGACTTGATTGGTGACTGAACATGGAATGTATGTAGTGGCTTTTTAAAAGAGTTTGCTTGTTTGCGTTTTGTTAGCTTTGGAGTCTTTTTTCCTTCTCTACGAAATCACGATTATCAAGCGAAAAACAATGCTAAGTATATTCCTCATTCTTCCTTCAGTCTAAACTTATGCCATGCTGATTTTTCCTGTTCCACGATGCGAATATCTGCTTTGGTAGAAAACATTTTTCATCGTCAGAAAAAGCTGTAGGCTCACTGAACATGTTTCAACTTTCAGCGGCTGCCGATGACCCAATAATGGAATTCAATCAATGAAGCATGTACCACACTTTCATTTCAAATTAAGCAATGAAGAAAAGTTGAATGTATCAACAGTAAATTATTCAAGTGAAAATGTTTAATCACTCTTTCTTAAACAGGTCTCTTATCAGAAATTCGACGATAATAATCAGTAGTATATTCCAATTAATTTTGCATCTAAAGTGAGTAGGAGCTTAAAATAAACTACATATTAAAGAAAAGTTTTGGATGGTCTCTTACGACTATATGGCGTGGAATTCTCCAAACCTGTAAGCTCTTATTTTCCTTAAATTATTATCTTTTTCTGTTCTTCGTACTCCATACCAGCCTTTCCGCCATCCAAGAAGCCTTTTCCCATCCCCCCTCTTTCCCGAATGTTCAGCATTCTTCCTTTCATCACGGCTTTGAAGAATCTGCTATCTCTAAACATATTCTCCTTCTGCCTATCCACATTTTTTTTACTTTCAGCAAGAAACTTCATATTTTTTTCCTGGGGTATTAAAAACTTCGTCCTAATTCCCACTCCGCCCTTTTTATTTTCTCCATTTTATACCCGTAACGGGAGCCTCTCATATCTACGCTCCTCTTGCCTGAAATACAAGTGAGCCATGTTCATATCTGGTCATCTTTAGAGTATTTATCAATATTCTCGTTCGTCTCTACGTAGCGTTCCTGGCATCATTTCCTTTCTTTTTCACGGTGATTTTCCCCCACTCTATCTTCTCCTAATGCACATTTCATTGTCTTATTACTGAACCAATTTTTCCTCGTAAATAAAGAATCTCAGGTTTTCCCGGCGTATGGTATTCAAGAATTTTTCTCGGGTTTCCCACCGGGTCAGGTTGATGAAGTGCACCGACGTTTCGAAGGCTGACTCTGCCATCGTCTTCAGGGTGAAGTCCCTGTCTGAAGACGATGGCAGAGTCAGCCTTCGAAACGTCGGTGCACTTCATCAACCTGACCCGGTGGGAAACCCGAGAAAAATTCTTGAACAATTTTTCCTCCTTAGTACGCTCCGAATATGTGAAATATTCCACATGTACATAGCCTATTGCTCTGAATTATTTCAGTAGAATGGAAATAGTCAATTAAATTAATTCACTGTGTTAGAAAAGTTTCAAAGCCCATGAATGTGATAGAGTCGCGTAATACTTTTGAACTTGGGCAATGTTGTTTGTTGTTTTCGCAGCACCTTGCATGGAATCGTTGGCTAAGGAAAAGAGTTTTGTGATTTTAAAATATTTAATTTCGATGACTTTTCATCCATTGCATTTGTGTTGAATTTACTCGATTAAATGTACACATGTCTTCATCCACTCGAATCTATTGAAAGTAATGAACAACTCCTCAAATATTGCAATTAATTTTTGTCTTCTCCAAATCATATTTTTTCCTTTATCATATTCAGTTATAGTATTACATCTTTATTTAATCTCTCTCTCTCTCCAAAGGAGTCTCCCGCGAGATGTAATTTTCGAATATCATTGTAGCCAGTTGTTTCCTTTTATATAGTATTTAGCTACTTGTTATATTTAGCGTTTCCCATGAAGATGGCAAAGAAAGGGTTTAGTCATGTTATGTTTTTTAGTTTTTTTTATGTTTATTAGTTTAGTTATGTTTGTAGGTAAGCTCAGTGATATATTTAATTCACGAAACATTTCGTGATAATTTATCTAATTACACCAGTTTTCATATTAATTGCAGTAACTTTAGATTTACTCTTTCCTCTTCCGAGCGCGCAAATATAAATCAGTTGCACATTTTAAACACAACTTCAGTTCTGTAATCCTATAAATTTATTTAATTAATATTCTTGTTAAGGGTTTATATTCCATATACGAAATAGTGTGAAAACACTTTAGAAATTATTTTGTAATTAAGATGATTTAGACGCGTAAAAAGGGGAAGTTGTCCTAAGAACTCACATAAAAGAATTTAATGATCCTGGATGCTCAGAATATTATGGCCTTGCTTTTATGGAATGACCCTTGACTCCACTTTCACTCGGTTAAAGGATTACTCCTATATCATCTGACCTCTTCTTTGCTTGGGTCATACCTTGTTTTACGTACCGTTTGATTCAATTCCTTATCACGAAATTCCACGCTCTTTCTTTTCTTGAATTTTCGTTGTAATGAAACTTCTAACGCAATTAAACTCGTATATTTTTACCTTCGATTTGTATAAATGAGAAAAATTGACTTTTTACTTGCACGAAAACAGTTTTATCCTCCTTTCAATTTTTCATTTTTTACCCCTGAAGATAAAATTAAAGGCAATGCTGAAACTCTATCATGGAAATAACATTTATTTTAGAGGAAATAGAAAGTGCGAGGTGGATTTTGCCTAATAGTTTAAGCTGCCAGGTTGTTTATGGAAGCCTTTCACCCCGCTCTTTACGAGGAAATCTAAGCTGACGTCTCCTCTTTTTTTTCATGAAACGTATCCGTTTATCGACTTAGCTTCTTTGCTTTGGTTTTATCTTTAATGCATCACGTTAACGTGTGGAAAAGGGTAAATGCAGTAATGGATCCCACGGCCCAAACTTATCCCAAGCACGCTGGTATTTTTTCCCATCTTTCAACCCGAACTAATTCTCTCCGCCCCCCGTCCATTTCCTCCTTATCTCCTCTCTATTCCCTCTTCCGCTCGACGTCTTTCTCTCCGCCTCACCCTCGTCCTCCCGCCCTCTTCCCACCTACCTCGTGTGTGCGCACAAAGGACCTCCGCTGCGGAAACTGCCACAGCTCCCTCGCGTCGACTCCCATAAATATGTACGGGTGCGGGTCGGGAGTGGCCTCGCGATTGAATGAGGGAGCGCGGGGATTCCAGCTCTGTATTCCCCCTTCCTCCCTCCCGCAGTCCCCTTCCTCTCCCCTCCTCCCCATGCGCCCCCGTTTCCACTCCCACCGAAGTCACACTCTCGGATTCAGCCGTCCCACCGGGGTGGAATTCAAGGCGACATTAATTTCCGAACCCTCTTGCGCCCTTCCTCGGCTTCGGGCCTTTCGTAACCTCAACCCCCTCCTCCCCTCACCACCGCTCGCTACTCTAGGATGTAGCGTAATCCGACGATGAAGAGGGTTGGGGGTTGAAGAGAGGAATAACAAAAAAAAGAAAGTTGGAGGGGTGGGTGGGATGTTCAAACGGCGACGCCGTTAACCGCATTTTCTCCCGGCTTCCCCGTATGTGGTGGGAGGGCTCGACCTAAAATTCTCCGACGTATTCAAGCGTCAGCGGCTGGAATCGGTCTGATAGCCGTGCGCGCCTTTCTGTCCGGGCGTTGACGAGGCTCCGCGTTCGCCCGCGGTGAAGTTTCAAAGACACGTGACCCTTTATGGTTTTAATTTTCCACGACGGCTCGTTGTGGTAGGTGTTTCCGAGGTCGTGCGCGGTTAAAATTATTTCAGAATGCTGTTGAGAGAATGGCGAGTTATTTATGTTTTAATCGCTCTACGAGAGCTCAACTGTTTGTCGATAATCAGCCGTGCAAAAGGGGAAGGAAGATGAAAACGTTTGAGATAATACGGATTCAAAAGATGTCCTCCGAAGAGTATTTTTTTTTTAACGTAGACAGTGGTGAAACGGGAATCCATTCTATATTTATTCAGTTTCTCAGTGTTGCAATCCCGATGAAATGTATATCATCGTGGAAGGTACCACTTTTTTTGCTCGCGTCATGTTGCTTTAAAAACTGAAGAAGTCGACGGGATCAGGCGCAAAACGACTTTATGGGCTACCCACTTCCGCACCAACTCCCCCGAGTTTTCTTTGATGCAGAAAAGGCGTTTCCCCGACGCTTTTTATTTCGAGTGCCTTTTGACCTTTGAAAGCCTTTCCCAAAGATATGAGGTGTTATCTCTTTCCTTGCCAAGTGCCCGCGTCAGATTCCACGGAATCAGATGCTCAGATTACCCAGCTTCGTCCAGGCACAGTTGCCTTTGTGGCCTCTTCGCATTTCGTTCATTCGCTAGCGCTCTCTCAAGCACCGACTTCACTCTCACGACCCGTGTGGTATGACTCCAAGGGGGAACCATCTCCCCTGCCCCCTCTACCTTCCGTGCGATAAGTAGGAGTTTTTGCGCTTCCTTGTGTGTGTGTGTGTGTGTGTTTGCGATGGGTAAAAATGATTTCCTCGCGATCTTGCTTACTGCGACCCGCAGAGTCAATATTTGCCGGCGAATCCGTCAAAAGCAGTCAAAGGACTTTCCCCTCCCCTTATCGGCCCTCCTTCTCTTTCCCTAGCCCTTTCGAACTTTCCCAAGGTTTTGTGAAATATCTCTGGGAATGAGTGTGTTTGGGAAGCATGTGGAGATGCTGCAGCCATCATGTTTTTGATGGAACAAACAAAAATGTTTAATTCATCGCTCCGTGGAGGAATAAAATATTATATCCTAACTGATTTGACCATAATTTCAGTGTTTCTGTATAAATCGTGTTGATGGTAAAAAATCGCTTTGGTTTATCTATTCCACAGTGTTCTTCACGCCCAATTGTGCAGTCAGTATCCGGCGAGACTTAACTTATTTTTTATTTATATTATAAAACCGTTATGTTTTCGTAATGCGAATTTTGTAACCTATAACACGTCCTGGGTAAATGCGTAATTCTTATGTTACCTTTAGAGAATTACTTTTGGACGTATAATAACGTCTATCTTTCAAATATTTTGTAAAAGGGAAGTATTTCAGTCATGTGATTTTGCGTATTAGTCCTGAGATCACCTTGGGCGTTAAATATATGTCGACAAAAATTATCATTTACGTTCACAGTATAATTTAAAATGATGTAGTCTTGTGGACTTCAAAATGAATGAATAACGAAGTAAACGGATTATTAAAGACAATTCTCAAAAACATTGATAAATGTAGCTTGTTAACCATGCGTTGCATATGAGTCATTTGCTGAAAGTTCTTATTATGGACACTTAAGAGAGTGTTGTAAATTTAATTTAGTGATGAATAGCATTTTAATCCTCGTATTTCATTGCATGAATGCAAATAAAATTGTGGCTTTTAAAGGTGCGTGAAAGTGAATTTGCATTAAGTCCCACAGGTTGTCTTTTTGTTATAAGGTTGACTATACTCATAAGCTAGGACGAAAAATGTCTGCTGTTTGTTAGTCGCTACTTTAATTTTATTGTAGCTTTCGCCGACCCAACAAAATGGTGTACTTTCATTTCTATGAAACTGTTACCGTACCAC
Organism: Hetaerina titia; assembly: GCA_037158775.1. Lineage (NCBI taxonomy): Eukaryota > Metazoa > Arthropoda > Insecta > Odonata > Calopterygidae > Hetaerina > Hetaerina titia. The sequence continues at coordinate 85,043,125 of CM073769.1, read as the reverse complement.
ATTGAAGTCAATTAGAAAATCAAAATGTACCCTTCATCACTTTCTGCATTTATCTTCATAATATTTTGCAGAAAGGTACGGCAGTCAGTCGTACACAAAATATTCCTAATATCATTGTCCAAGAGGAAATCATTTCTCTGGTCTGGTGAACAATTATTATCTCTACAAACAACGTATCTAATTTGCGTAGTCTCTCGGTCTTTACCACGTTTGCTGCCTGCATGCACAAATAAATGCTAACATTTCGAATTTTTCCATCATACTTGGTGAATATATTTTGTTGCTTTTAATAATTGCTCATGATTCCTCCTTTGTAATGTGCATTCTAAGCTTTTAAGTAATTATAAAGTTGTTGTTAAGTGGAATTTCAATATTCAGGGAATTAATTCCTTTTTTCTTCTCTAAGTGTTGCTTCTTTAACATTACCGTCATCATACAACCCCTTATAAGACTCCGTGTGTATCGTATGCTGAATTTGAGCTGTTGCCACCTGATTGTAGTCATTATTGCTAAAGACGTCATTTATTAATTCCTTTTCCGAGGTTTTTTTTGAACATCCTCATCTCCCAAGAGTTATCCCATGCGAAAGCAAGGAAAATAGAAACAAGACCGAATTGTTACACGCCAAATGACTGGCCGGAAGCCATACGTCTTTGTCCGAAGAAGCCATCTCAACCTCCACCGTCCCATCCGGCCCGAAACCCACAATCGGGGTTGTGCAAAGCGATGTCGATTAAAGCGGGCGGGGGAGTTGCTCCTTGGAGACTGACCGTCTGCCGCCCGCTATCGGCAACTCGCTTGATGGACGGTCCAATAATGGGAAGCCGCGACCTTTCCTCGCAGCGAGACGGAAGGATAAAGGAAGGGAACGAGAGGGAGAGGAGAAAACAAATGGAAGAGGATGAGGGAAGTGGCGGCACACGGAAGTGGAGCCCGAAATATCCGTTGAGAAAGTAAGAAGTATATCGATGGGTGGGGAGCGTGTAGGAATTGCAAAATTAACGGAGAATAAGTGTGCGGGGGAGGGTGCGTGCGTTGAGCTGGAAGAACGGTTGGGTAAAATATTGCCACGGTGTGGCGTTATTAGAGTCGAAAATGATGGCGGAAACAAGATGTGAGCTATTAAAAAGGAAGGGTCGGATGGTGCAATTCTTGGGTGTAATTGATCAGGCGTTTCATTATAACCGCCTGGCTCTATCAATGCACTCACGTGATCAATGTGGTTTCTATTCTCTCGTTTTGTCTAAGGTAACTTTATTTTTCTATTTTTTGTCTATTCCTCTCAAATATGTATTCATTTGAACGAATTAAACGTTTTTGAATTCAAGTGAATTTGGAATGTTGAAGAAGGTAATAGAGGGGAGAATGTTGGGCAGGCGAGGAAAGGGTAGGAACAGGATAGGGATGTTGGACGGGATGAAGGTAGGAAAGAAGTACACAGAGATGAAGAGGGACCTGATGTAGATTAGGTTGCTGGATTGGGTTTTGTTTGAAGTTACAAAATGTTTATTTGATAGCTGTGTCCATCTAAAAACCTACCTTAACCGGTAGATTACCAAATAATAAAAAATATATGTTATCATCATATTCCTATCTAATCCGTGCCTGTAACTTGTTCCGAAACTTTTCACGGAGGCAAAATGTGTCCAGAATGTTCTAGGCAGTTCTCTAGACTGTGGCAATCAGCGTATTAATTGCCCACGCAGGAATTTCCCCCTCCCTCCCTTCATTCTGGGGATCAAGTTAAAGTCTGTGCGGTGTGTGAAGTAATTATGAGGGACTGACTGCGGTCGAATGTGAGGCCCTTTACATCGCATTAATTGGTTGCAGTCTAATCCATTCCTCATGCAGACAGTCTTCCTGGATACAACTTTGAGAAGATGTTACGTCGATCATCTCGCAGAAGCGTTGCGTGTTATCTCCCGCAGAGACTTGGCACGTGTTGCCAGGGTGACAGTTACAGGCACCCTGGTTGTTTGGACTCCCTCCATTCTCCATCTCGAGTGGTTTATCCGAAAAGGAGAATGAGCTTAGTGGGGAGTATTGATCCAATCACGTGGGTTAGAAGAACGAAGAGGAAAATTGAGCTGTCTTTTCTCGTATTAAAGCAGACTTAAGTGGTCAGCATTATCCTGAAAGCATTCTGATTTTTTTAATTCATTCCCTTTCTAATTGTCTTAAAAATAACTAGTCTCTAAATTTCGATATATAATTGATAAACACATTTATTTTTGATTATACGTGTGGCATTGGAAAAAATAATTTTAAATTCTTAAAATGGGTTCGCAAAATTAACCGAACAAGTTACATGTTAATTTTATATGTGCCTACTCTTATTGGTGCTCGCAATTCTGAACCAAATTATCCTGATAGTGACACAAGTGGCGAAAGCAGGGTCGGTAAATTTTGAAAATATAGATTGATATTGATAGATTTTTTAGAGTTGTTCATGGATTTTATATTTTAAACTTTAAACTTCGCTGTGAAACAATCTAGCCCTCCATTCCATTCATTAGTCCATTAGTGAAGATATCCAATCATGTAAAAGCTACTTCCGCCACAATCGGATGGAACACCCTCTTGATTTGAGTTCTGATTTTGTTTAGTTCTATCTCGCACTCTAGTTGATTTATCTATTATAATTACTGTGCTGAAGCACCACGTTTTTTTATTTTAATTACCTCATCCTCTATTTATTTCAGATTTCTCTCTTTTTCTCTTTTTCCCCTTCATCTCTTTCGTCTGACTTCATAAACCTAAACATTAAATTCCAAACTCAAAGAGCGATAGTGACGGGCTTACGGAAAGTTCGTTGCCATTTATCGTCGTCAACTTGTAAGTTGATCATTTTTTATCGAAAAAAGAAATCGTATCTTCAAATTTTAAAGAAAATATTTATGTGGAAAATTAATAATTGTTAATTTGAGTGTGTGATACAGTTTGTTAAATGGTGTTAGGGATGGTTTGATTTTGAAAGTAAGACGAATGAATTTAAATGAACATCTCGTCAGTTCTTTCTCCATCACTCTTACATCTTTAAGGAGTTTGCAAGCAGTTTTAAGGAGGCTGAAAATCCCCGAGATGTCGGTTGAATTTCACTCGTGGGGCATGGGTTACCAAGTTTCGAACTAGCATCTGTCCGAGAATGTCCTCGAGACGCCACCGGCAGGTTTCTCTATTGAACTAAGGGCTTGAGGATGAATATCAGTTGCTACAACTGAATAAAAAAAACTTTGAAACCCTGATAAATTCTTTTTTGAGTTTCTTTTTTCAGGGAAGGATCCATACGTAGGTACATTTGGAAAAGAACTTAATAACTTGAATAAAACTGAAATGGTACGTGGGAGTATATTAATGAATTATTTTATTATTATTGGTATTATTGGTAGTCAACCGTTTAAGGTAGGTTTTGGATGTGCTAAGACTAATTACCGCTCCATATCTAAACCTGACCTAAAAAGACAACCTGACACCTCACATTACAATAAACTTCTTCAATTCCGAATCCTTTCTGCCTCCCTTAAGTTAATCAAACATGTCTATGCCTTCCCCCCTCGTACATCTCTTGCCTAATATCCTCCCGTCTATCTTAACCAGCAACACGCCGTCGCCAATGAAAACGCCTTATATCCACTTTAACTACCTACGTTTAATTTCTCCTCTTCTCCCCTCATGTTTTTAATAATTCCTCGTTTGTTTTCCTTTCCATTCATTTTATTTTTTCATTATTTGTCGACATTTCTAAAACTCGCAGGACATTTAAGGGGGTATGTAGTGCTTTTACATAAGGAAAGTGCTTTTACATAAGCTGCCAACTGCCATTTAGAGCTAGGTCAACTTTTGGGTCCAGGTTGTGATTACTGGTAAGGTTTGTCTTCTCATATTTGGATTCCGTAAGATTTTTTTCTAAAAGCGAAAATTGGAATGGAAATTATTGATGGTAAGCAAAATTTAAAGAAATATCATTTCTTAGATAGGAAATTGTGCAACGTGCTACTTATAAGGTTTCTGGGCTGCTGATTGCCCGTATAAGAGAACGAGAAGATGGTGGTCATTGTCGCAGTGCTCTAGTAAACCACACCAACAAATTCTCCACTTCTCATTTGCTCCTTATTCAGCACGTTCTCTTGAATAATTATCAATTTGGTTGTTGCGTGACACGTTTAAATGTCAGTGGGGAATTCATAAAATTAGTTAGGTTTGGGGATCATCAACCTTTAATAAGAATCAGATAAACGGTTAAAATCATTGCTGAGTGCATTGAAAAATCAGTGTGATAGGTATGAGATGAAAATCAATAAAATAACGAAGGTAATTTGGTTTTTGAGAACGTGGAAGACCAGGCTAAGCGTTAAAATATGCTAGGAGGTCATTAACTGGAGCAAGTGGAACAGTTAACCTCTGTTGAAAATGTACTGATCCGTAATTATCAAGCGCAGTAGGGATATAAGAAGAATTGTATTAGGAAAATAAGCACATGGAGGAAGGAATTGAGATGTCCGTGAAGCTGAGTGAGAATGTGAAGAAAATGCTTGTTAAAACTTTGATATGAAACGTGGTTTTGTAGTGCGCGGAAACATGGTCATTTGCAGGCTTTTGATAAGGATGGAATATAGTATGTGAAACGGACAGAAAGGAAAATAAACGAAGAAGTGCAAGGCATATTGGTGGAGGATAGAGTCGTTGGCAGAAATCCAATGGAGGCACGACAGGTGGGTGCAGGGCATTTTGATTGCCGAGGGAATACTGAAGACTGTGATGGAGGGGAAGATGTGAGGTAAATGAAGGGGAAGAAAGGATAGGTGTGCTGGAGGGGATGAAGGGAGAAAGGAAGCATGCGGAATTTAAGAAGGTTTACTATATTGTAACGTTGAGTGTCAGGTTGTGTGTTTTTAGGAGAGGCTGAGAATTGTACATATCGCTGTTCTATTTTTGTCCATCCAAAACATAACTTTAACGGTATACTTCGTAATGATTCCCGCAAGAGGCTGCTCTTGGCGTAATCTGAATAAACTCTAGGCAGAATTTCTTTAAAGGAGATTCTAACTGTGAATGAAATTCATACAAATTATCATATTTCATATATTACCTTATTTGCAAAATCATTTTTCTGTATTACGGTTAAAACTATATGTTATATGGTATTTTGTGAACTGGTTTATTACGTAAGTAGTAGTGCCTGCGCCATTTCGGTGAAACGTCAATCAGTGCACATACGTATGTCTTGCGTGACGTCTTTCACCCGGGCAGGTTTTTCATTTCCGCCACAGACTACCAGGATCATTTTGAGTTTCAGTGCCTATTTCCATAAAGATGAGATAGTTTTCATGGCAAGGTGATATAAAAAGGATGTAATTATTATACAGATTACATGGCTGTAGAAATTGATGTGTGCGTCCACTTTCGGACCCCGGTGTCTCAAACGTGCAAGCCGCTCTCGTATAATAGTACGCTGGTAATTGTTCTCCTTGCGTTTTTAAATCACTTTTTCAATTCGAGCGAAGCGATTTTTCTTTGTTTTGAAAATGACTCGCATTTCATTCATCACACATGCGTGCATTCATCCACAATTGTCGCTTTGTTGATCTTTGGTAATTGCTCGCAATCGAGTATTTTAATGACATGCTCATGACTTAAGGATTCCTTTTGTCTCTCCCCTCCCCCTCCTTTCCTTGTAAAATTACCAACCTGAGATTATATATATGCGGCGAGGGATCGCTCCTAATCCATTTAGCGCCTTGGCTAGGCTTTCATAACTTTTGGGCTTCCCATAATTCCATTGGGAGCCTAAAACTGTAGCCGCACTTCAATTTTGCAAATAATTTGCATCAGCCTCTGGCAAGGATTCTTCAAAACCGCTTGGAGATAAAGGTTGGGTACGTGAACGGAAAAGTGGTAGTGCGTGGGAGGATAGTCTAAAAAATATTTGTGTCGCGGAGTGGGCGGTGAGCTGACGAAGGTTCGTTCCCACAGTGTGGTGTTGCTGATTAATGGTCATTCCCTCAGGGTTTTATTCCGGGTTTATTTGTTTGAATATAAATGAAATAATTTCACCAGGCTCGGAATACGAGAAAACGACCCAAGGGACAGTAGAAATTTATTAAATCACCAAACAGTTTTAATTGGAAAAACGATTTGCACATTTCCGTCAAAAATCGAGAGTGAAAAATGAGTACGAGCCGACCGATCGCGGTAACCTTGAATATGCTGTGTAAAAGGCCGGTTAAAGAATTTTTTCAATCTTCCCCCGAAAAAAAAACCTCCCGGAGCACCGGCGTAACTCTATAGCCTATTAAATAAACACACGCCCCCGAAGAGAGAAACTTTTCATGGGTGGGTGGGTGGTGTAGTTCGTCTATCGGCTTTTCCGCGCCGTCTCCCCCCCCCTCACGTTTCGCATTCCCATTGGGAGTGATAACCGCAATGCGCACGGCACAGTTCTCTCCCACATACCCCCGCTCCATCTGCTACCCCGCCTGCCTTTGCCGAATGGGTGCCTTGCACACCCCCGCTTCCGCCCACCGAACGTGAAATATCCTCCCATCCATTCACCGGGCAATGTTTCCCCCAAGACGTTTGTAAAATGCAATGCAGTCACCTAAATCTGTCGTACTTCCCTCCCGTGCCGTAAGCTCTCGAATCCCTCGCCTCCGTCTCATTACCATTCTCCTCGGGAGTATTCATTCGGGAGAGGCTCAAGTCGGCTTGTGTTATTCTAATCTTCCGTGCGCTGCACATTGCAGCGTCTTCCGAATTCTGTGGGCACTCTTCCGGGCGGACGTAAACAGGGACGGAATGGGAGGAGGAACTGCAAGCTCTCCTACCGCGTGGAAACATTTGTGGCTTCGCTTACCTCAAGCGAAATCATTCGCATTTTCATTGGCATTCCCTGCGACTGTCAAGTGGCATGACTACCGTAAAGCGAAGCCCTACACTTAACAAGTGAGTCCGAAGTGAGCGATGGAGTGTTGGCAGCAATCTCTCCCTCTTTCCTCTCTCCCCCAGGAGTGCTGCTCCGAAGAATCAAAATTGTTAGATAACATTATCCCAGAAGATGCAAAATTACCAAAAATCCTATTACTGAGCAAAATAGGATGGCATCATTTCGTAGAATCGTCCCACAAAGTACGTTTTGGATTTTTTTTGAACTCTTACTAGGCACAGTTATGATTCAGAACGAACCAGGTCTAAAATCTTGAGTATTTCAACATCATTCCATCATCTTCAGGTTATAACAATGGCGTGTAAATTTTTTTAAATAAATTATTAAAAAATGGAGTGCCAAAGATGCATGATTTATAACAAGGTGAAATTTCAATTTGGACGGTCAATTCGAAAATACGGCACTTCACTGTATAGAGTTAATTTTATTCGGTCTTTTGTCCATCTTGCTTAAATTCATCAGGAAAGAACTAGGTTTTATTAAATTTTTACCTGAAACACGAGAAAAAATATCGTATTTCTTATAAAAAGAGACGTTTCAGGCGTGATGTGGTGGAATATCATGGTTAATTAAAATAAGCACTTTGCCACAAATTTTTAATTTTATTTTGTGGAAAATTGCTATTTTTAATTAATCGTAGTTCTTAATTATAAATATTAAAAATTAACTTGTGTACAAATTCTGTTTTACTAATTAACAGCTGACCTGACAATTTCAGAATCTGAATCCTCTTTGGTGATTCAAATTGTCGTTCCATATTTTCTCCCCCGCCTCCTTCGTGCTTGGAATAGAGACCTGCGCACGTGGCTACGAGGACGTGCCGAGTAAGACCCGCCGCATCCGTTGCAGGCCGTTTCCTTTGCTTGCCTCCCCCCCCCCACCCCCAGCACACTGCCCCATATCACCTATCGCATTATCCTCGTTTCTCCCAGCAGCTCCCTTCGTTTAATTCTTACTCCCCACTGCTCAGAGTCATCTCTTCGTTCACCCGTGCCCAGTCGCAGGGGTCAGCAGACCGAGGCGGGAAAGGTTTCCGATGCCCCCGAGTGGTTCTCCTTACCCTCGAGACGAGTACGCCACATTGTTCCGCGCACTATCCCCCACGTGTACCCTCTTTCCCCTCATCTCCGTCCTTCCTATCTCGGTAGCATTGAGCGAACTCCGGTGGGTTGGAAGGTGTCTCTTCTTCTGTCGCGGGGAAAGGGAGGCACGGTCGTGAATAGAGGAGAGGGAATGTGGGGTCCGGAACGCTGGAGCGTTCGCGCACTCGACCGGCGAGATTTCCGTCCGCGAGGGACTGGTAAAGGCTTAATTAGCAAGCTACGCGGGAGTAACACTTCTTTGTCGAGCCCTTTTCATGGAGTCTCGCGCTCCTCTTGATGTGGTATCGCGACGTATTGCCATCACTTCGCGCGTATTCTCGTCGTTTTCTGGTGTCGGCCTGATGGAGATTATTACCGGTTTCCCTCTGGGGGTTGATGCCCATCGCAGTGACGTTCGGAAGCGTGTCTTCTCCTCTCCCTGCATGCATGCATGTGACGTTAACATGAACGAATCTTTAGCGGAAAGCCACAAAAAAATCAGAGTAAAGGGAAAATGTTCTGATTATCATGCGGTTTATATCTTTTCGTTAATTGTAGACGAGAGGGTTTTTTTTTAAAATTCACCATGGAGCAGTTACTCAAATTCACGCGAACGTTCTTGTTTTAATGGTCTTTAAAGCAGAATTCTAATGATCAAACAAACTCCGTGTTTTAATGCACGTTGACGTCCTGTGAATGAACTGTGCGTCATTGGCATATACGCACTGGAAATATAATGATGATTTTTTATAGTCATTGTTTGTGAATAGTGAAAATAATGGAACGCTTTAGAGGAAATATCTGTTCAGTGAATGTAATTATTCACTTGAAGTCATTTATTATTCATTCGCTAATTGAATTATTGAGAGTAAATTAATACTTTTGTTGGATTTGTTCATGGCGTAATTTCAGGCAATTTTATTTGCAAAATAAAATTTCCTGGCCCCTCTGATAACGCCACATAAATTTCCCCATTAAAATTTTACATTGAGTGTGAAGGATTGTTTTTCACGTAAATAATTATTTAACACGTTGGCATGACGCTTTATTGTTTGAGTTTACGAATTACAGATTTGAAAATTACCTTCTTACTCGCCCAATATGATATTTTATATACGTTGTAACTATTACGTTTTACAGTTAATTACCGCTGTTTATAATAAATTCTTATGCTTTCTTTTCAGGTGATTAATGATATCTCATTTGCCCCTACCTGAACTCTTCTCGAGGGAACTGGTATAGAGGTGAGAATTTGAATTTCACTCAAAATTAGTTATTTGTAAAAAAAAATAATTTATGTTTTGAGCGAAACACTGGGAGTGAAAATTACCTCAGTGATGATACGAATCCGTCGAATAATATGTATGTGAAATTCAATTTTTTAGAATCATCAATATTGCCATTCTGCCTTGGTGGCCGCTATCACAGTAATACGATATTTAAAATTTCAGATGAAGGTTGATTGTTCATGGATAAAGCGGCTGAGAGACTTTTGAGTACTTGTACCTTTAGGGACAAGTTTCTGCCTATAGAGCAACGACCTCTGGCAGTGTTGATGGTTATTTCTTTGGGACCATTGGTAGTTAATTGGAACTGTACTTGAACCTGTCTTGTATGTTCATTCGGACGCAACCTCCATGAGCACCCTCATAATTTAATCTTTTTCCGATCAGTATTAAAGCGTTCTGTCTTCTTTTTTTTTACTCCTGCAATCCATTATTGTAAAGGTTTCCTATGGATTGGAGCGTCTACCTAAATCTTTGATGTAAATTTGTAAAAGAGAAATAGTAACGCTTTTTCTCGAATGGAATTCCAATTTTTTCGCCTCTATGTTTGAAATTACTAAAATTCAGTGTAAGCACCAAAGGAAGTGAGTGGAAAGACTTGAGTCAACGCTAACAAAATACATCGTATTTGCACAAAATGTGTACTCCTTTCGAATCGTTCTCCCGGTTTGCTTTCCCTAATTATTTTTTTCTGTTGACACGGTTGAATGCTGTCAACGGTGATTTTTCTTTTTTCATTTTTTTTGTTGTTATTATTGTCGCAGTGGAATGAAACAATGACGTCACAAATACGACTCTTTAATCATTTCGATCTTTTACAATCAGATTTTGTATGAACACAGACCGGCGAAGTTTCCCGCATGGCGACGGCGTCAGAACTCCTCCCTGTAACAAACAAAAGACAAAAGAATAATCCTCTGGCGTCACAATCCTTTTTCCTTTTGATCTTCTGACATCTCATATCAACGGTTTCTTTCATTTTAGTGGTAACATTGAATTACGAGAAGAATATATTAATCCAGTCTCTCTTTTTTTGCTTAAGGCAAATGTCCACTTTCATGTAGTCCTCGCTTCGTGCGATACTTTTAATCGAGGGAACACATCTAGAAAGCAAAGTTTTTTTTATTTCCCCTCGAAAGGATATATTCATGCCCCTAGGAAGAATAACTACCCAGGGTGACATTCAAAGTGTTGAATTTCTTATTGCTTTTCACCTGAAATTTAAGTAATCGACTTCAAACAAGGGGACTCTGGTGTGGAGTTTGCAATAAATATTTACGCGGAAAAAATCCCATTAATTAGTTTATTCGCAACTTCGGTTTTGTTCGTAGCTAGATCTAAGCCACCGAGGCTCTTTTGCAATTTTACCAGCAAAAATAAAATATTCCGGTTCGTTATTAAATATTATTTTTTCCTCCGTTCGCCCGATGAAAACAAGGCAAGTTAGTCAACTAACATTTCGTAAATGCTACGGTACCTATTTGAGGTTAGAACGAAATCCATCAAGTTCATTTATCGACGAGAGGCTCTTCTAATAATATCTTTGCCCAAGTACCGACTGGGAAAGAATGCCAACATGATCCCAGTTTTTTTACGGCACGATATTATATCCGATCATTTTGTTTTTCCTTTTTTATGCCGCGAGGGATTCACTTCGATATTGGTTCTCTGGATTTTATGTGCAGCTTTATGTAACCTTCCACCAACTCTCACCGAATATCCCTTATCGAGCTTTCACTTTCTTTTGTTACATGGTAGGATTTTTTCAGGCATAAAAATAAGGGAGAAGGGGACACCCTCCCCCCTCCGTCAGTAATCCTGAAATATAATGCTTCCTTTGGTATCGTACAACCTGTAGGAAACCCCTGGTTGTGTTATATAGACGATCGGTCCATTTCCTAGTAATCCGATGGAATATTATTCCTTTGCCCTACCTTTTTAATCCAAGAGGAAGATTTATATTAAGTTTTGAAAGTTCTAAAATTACTTGTTTCAACCGTGTGAATGCTATTCTTTGTGCGCTTGTCCTTCATTTCACTACCACTCCTTGCGCATTCGGGCGCAATAGAAAGAACTCGATTAACCTGGGTCTGGAGCGGGTCGGTAATATAATTCATATAATTCCCTAACCCTGGAATTTATTTTTATAGTTAACGAGGCTGTTTATGAGGTCAATTTTGTCTCCCTAAACATTATATATATATAATATATATATTTATATATATACATATATATTTTTATATATATACATATATATTTTTATATATTTCTGGATCTGGATTCTGATGGCGACCGTCGAGCCGTCGAAACGTCAATACATACTGTGAGTGTCCTTTCTTTATGTTTCTGTGAGTTGAATATTTTGTATCCGTATATATATATATATATATATTCTTTATATAGGTTATATAGTGTCTCGTTAAATTCAATCGTGAGTTAATGTTGACGTTGACTTAACGTAAAGGTTGGAGATGGATACAAATGTATAAACATATTAGATTTCTCGTTAGTGAGCGTGAACATTGTAACTGAGGCGACACCGTCTCTCAGTTGTCGAGCAGTTTAACAGTCGGTTTTCATCTTAACTATCACTAATTAAACTTAATTTTGACGTTAGCCGGAGGTTGAGTCAACCTTCAGTTTAAAAAGGCATTAACATAACCCAGCCTAAATGATAAAACAATCGTTTCAACATCAGTAGTGGTAAATATTAAAGTGTTTAATGTGGTGTAAAACTTTAAAAACGTTTTAATTACGTAACGCAGTACTATTATCAATAGTGTCTAGATGCATTTGATTAAATTAGTTCAATAAATCGCCCGTCAATAAACCTCATGCTCCGCGTATTTGACATTTATTTTGCAATGAGGATTGTTTTTCAAAACGTCGGTCTCGAAACAGGTGCATGCCTTTCTGGGAATCCAGGAATCCGTCAAACTATGTATTGGCTTATTGGCTTTTTAAACATGTTTGAGACCAAAATAGTATTTTGGCCAAGCCAACCAAAAAATTAGCGGAAATTGTCAATTTTTGCATAAAGCTCTCGCCAAAAAAAAAGTTGAGGTTAAGGTTATACGTTTTTTTGTTTTTTACGTACTCTTCTTGGTTTTTAACATATTAACTGTGGCAGATTTTATGTTATAATAAAAGTATTTATTCCAATTTTGTAATTAATTGGCGGTGATATTTATCCATTGTAATGTTTCTGTATCAGATTGAATAGTGTTTGCAATAAACAGGAAAAATTATCGTTGCTCGGGGAACACACTAGAAAATGGATGTAAGGAGTTATTTAACAATACATTTTACCATTCTCAGTTTGTAAACATTTAAGTTCTAAGTTTCACTTGTTGCTAGAAGTAGTTTGAACGCTTCTTCTTGGATCCTGATTGTCTCAGAATTCTACGTCCAATGAAATTTTAATCTAGTTATTTTTACGGTCAAATTAGTACAAAATTTAAATTTTAGTATTTGACTCTCTTATAATACCATCTGAGAGAATTTTCCGTACAAAATCACTGGCCGCGGATTGGCGGTCCATGATCTCGTATCTTTCACAATTTTGACTCAAATATTTGTATCCCGTTCCGTATCAGTAGTTGGGGATCAGTGAAAGTTAACGTACGAATTCATTAATTACACGAACGTAATGAATTAATCTGAATGCCACGTTATGCCGTTTCACAAGAAAAACCCAGTGTATACGTAGATTCTGAGAAGATGCGCGAAATGATCGTGGCGATTAGAATGGTCCCGACAGAGAAATATTAATTTGGGGCACAGGATTAAATTATTATATCTGTCATTCTGATACGTATTCATTAACACACTCAAAATGACTAGTTAAATATTTTGAGTTCACTCTATGGCTCCATGGCAAATGAAATCTCAATTGGGAAAATATTGAAAAATATCGTGGGTTGGCTAAACGTTTCGCAGCGCGGAACAGACCGCTTATAACCCGACAGCATTTTCCAAGTTCACATCAGTTTTCTTTCGGCGAGCTGTTGTCATTTAATTTTTCTATAGCAACCGCTGATAAGAGTTCCTGCTCTCCGGGATATCTTTATGTGCAACTGTTACTCTGCGTTGAAGGCAGTTTCGATGTACCGCATAAGCTTGCGCTGAGTGATGTTCGTAGAATACTTCATTCTGTCGCTTTCGAGATTGTGCATTGTCATCCGTCTCTCGTTCACTCTTGATCATATTACCAAGACTGCATCTCTCCTTCGGCCGATTCCCTCCCGCGTTCTCCATAGGTGCTTCTCTTCTCCCGTCCGTCCCCCACCGCCCACCCATCTCAGAAAGCATCTCAAAGCATCTCCTTCGACCACATCTCTCCTTCCGCATTCTTGCTTCCAGATATTTATATTTTCTCATAAGATCCTCGTCGTTCTCAGATGCCGCGGCAGTTCTATCGAACCCTTACATTTCATCCCACCCCTCCATTTCCACCACTCCAGCGACGGATCGCTGCGGTGATATTGTGCTGCACCCATCGATGATTTTTTTTGTCGATGTGATATGTTGTTGCGAGATACCGAATTTTTAACTCGGTAAAAGATATTAAAATACCATCCGTATGACCTTCCCCCCGTTTGCATATTTTAAAAGTCGGTAATCTTTTCCAATTCCGTCGTGGATAGTTTGCTTCATCTGAATCTACGAGGCGTGTTCATAAAGTAAGACCTTTTTGGTCACAGGAAAAAAGTATACTCATATGAAAGACATTTTATTGGCACTTTTAGTTAGCTACAAACCTACTTCACTTATCTACATAATCGCCGTTCACTTCTAAGCAGTTTTCGTACCGCTGCACCAGCTTCTTTAACCCCTCTGCATAGAAACTCGCCGCCTGAGGGTTGAACCAATCGACAACGCCATTCTTGAGTTCCTCTTCGGTTTCGAAACGTTGTCCACCGAACCACTGTTTCAAGTGCAAGAAGAGGAAGTAGTCGCCGGGTGTAAGGTCAGGACTGTACGGTGGGTGGTTTAAAGAGTTCCCAACGACCCAAAAACTCTCGTCCACTGGACATTCTTTGCTCTTTGTGGTGGTCGGTGAGCATTTTCGGTATGCACCTTGCACGCAATGTGTGGTATCCGAGGTTTTCCGTAATAATATTGTGGACAGTAGTGCGTCCAAGTTGAGGAAATTGTTCAGCCAGGCCATTAATTGTCAATCGACGATCACATCGCAGTTTTTGTTCCACTTGCGAAACAATTTCATCGGTCAGAATACTGGGCCTACCACTTCGCTCTTCGTCATGGACATTTGTTCGTCCATTTTTAAAATCACAGCACCATTGTCTAACCTTTCCTTCACTCATAACTGTAGGTTTATAAACTAGGCATAATTCCCGATGAATTTCAGCAGCCGACAATCCTTTTGCATACAAGAATCGTATGACAGAACGCACTTCACAGCTGGCGGGGTCAACGATTGTCGCGGACATTGTTGTTTGCATGCACGGACAAGCAAACGACTTCTGAAACAAAACAAATGCTGCTATAGCTTCTCAATGAATCAGTAGATGGCGCTGCAGGAGCAAAACTGTGTTCTGAAGCTCCAATATTTAAATATAAGCAAACGGTACTTACTTTAAGAATACGCCTCGTATATAGTGGCCTTCAAGTCACTACAAGGGTGTGTGGCAGAGGTGAATCCATACTAGGCGTGCAACATCAATATTAAGGAATACTCGGATGTTAGTGGCCAATAAAAATGAAAATATTTCAAACAATGGTGGTAATGTTGTTCCTACGAAATCTAAGTGCAAAATGCTCCTCTATGAATTCGTAACGATATGCTAGTAATAGGAAGGAATAGAATAATATAAGGAGTGTGTCAAACAATGGAAATATTCTAGGTACTTTATAATTTTCAAAGTGATATTTTTCCGTAGTGTGATCGTTTGCATCTGTGTTGATCCCTTATCTTTCGCGGAAAAAATGGCATCTTCAATCTGTCGGTTATTCACTTGATCTCTCTAATCTTATATTCATGATCTCTCCTATGGGAAAACGATGTGGCTAATAATATCTTTTCAACCTACACGCTGAAGAGAACAGTCTTAAATATATACCAGAGATTTATTTCATAGGTTAAACTTTTACTTCCCGAGTGATTGCTGCCTTAGTTCCTATAATAATGTAGGTGCACAGCTACTGGGATGAACCTCGTATTTGAAGCATATAATTCACTTTAATTAATGGGATATCTCATGTGCGATATCATGAAATGTATAAGGATACTTACTCCTCAAGAGCATACAATTACTTTAATAAAACTTTGTTGATTGGAATACTATAGGATAAAAATATGTCCACTCGCATATAATTAAGTTGAATGCGATTTGTATTTAATCACGTTGCCTGTGAATGCCATGTGGTCCATTCATCTCGCAACGTTAGTGAATCAACGCTTTTAGGTATTCAGTTTGCATCGACCAACGGTATTCAAATTCGAACAGTGCCATTCCGCCTTTCACACCATTCATCTGGCGATTTGTTCTCACGTGCATTTCGGAGGGGATGTTTACTGACGGCCTCACGGGCAGTCTTGTCCTCTTGCCGTTTCCATCACTCGCACATCCACGTCGCTCTATCTTTATCGTCTCAATTTATTTTATACGTTAGTTGTGCGCGGAAACCTTTTCATTCATACATAATCGTAAAAGGCTAGTGCTCTAACCCCCCCCCCCCCGGCCACACGCCTCAGCCGCGGTATTCGAGCTATTTTGCAGATGTAAATGAAGAAAATACCATCCCTACGAATACATTTTGTACTAATGCATTCGTTAATTATTCCTAACTTGCTCTTATTATTTCCTTTGTGTCGAAATTTTGTCCCGGTAGATTTGAGGTAATCACCGTTTATCTTGCATCGTTATCACAAACGTACAACGCTTGTAGTAAACACTGGGTGCTGATTTTACGTATACCAGCATTACCGATTAAATTCCGGTGTCCATAATTACGCGTTCGGGTCTTTTATTGTTAGGCCTTCAAACTTTCATTCATCCCACCACAGCATTTTACGTAGGATTTTTTTTTACAGTAGAAGCTTCCCCCGCGAAGGATTCTCATCCACGAGGCTAAAATCTTAACAAGCTTAAAAAGGTAACTTTTCTTGAAGTTGCTCTCTTTATTGCCATTTCGTAATATGATCATCCTTACTGAACTCCGGGACTTCATAAGAGGTGGCGTAACCAGTGCATTCTGTTATGAACCCAGCTCCTCCAACATTGTTGTAGCCGCGAATGTAAGTGTACTGCCCATTCTTCCGTTCGTCACCTAATTTGTATTCACACTCTCCCATTCCTCCCCACAAGTTCCGGTATGGGTTTTCCTCTAGATGCGATCACTCCTCGCGAAGATTTTTATATTTCTTTCGTGTCCGCTGATGCGCGCGGGCTTCCCTCCTCTTGTTTCAATTCCTTATTTTATTTCACTAACAGGAAGGGAATTTTCCCAGTCAGATATATTTTCACCCCAATCGAATTGCTTACAATTGACCCGAATCTTCTGATGTCCGGCTCCCATCCTTGGAAATCGGTCAATGGCAACGGTATTAGAAGTTTCAGTTTCTCGTAAGGAAATTTTCAAAATTATACGTATTTCATAATCTCTTCAAGCTCAAAAATTCCTTTGTAGCATCAATTTACTCTGTATGTAATGCATGTAGAATATTAGGGTTTTTGCATACAGAAACGAGGCACTTTATGTTTTCTTCCAGCCTCCAGATCCCATACCCATAATCAGACGACGCATTCCCCTAAAAAGATTAAGGGAAAGTGTGGGTTATCTTCTCCACTAGTCTTCGTTAATTCTTTTAGTTTTGGTATTCCGATCGCTCGTGTACTTCCACCCCACTTACTTTTTTTCTTCTTTAGAAATCGGCTCTCGTTCTCCTCGTCCCTTCTCTTTTCGGCTCCTTCGAAACTTCCGGCCCTTACCCCTGCCCCCTGGCACTCATTCGTTTCACTCAACTCCTCCTTTGCTTCCGCCCATCTGCGCAAGGACGAAAATAAGTGGAAATTTAATTTATTAACTCTTTGATAAGTGAATACCATCGTGTATATCATTAGGATTCACCGAGTGAAATTATTGGGTGGCGTAGAATAGCATTTTTCTCGGGATAAGGAAAATATTTTCATCTTAGATTCGACAAAAAAATGGAAAGAAATTTCACCGTCATTTGATTATTTTTAGGAAAGCGCGAAGATCAATTCGTAGTAGTATTTAAAAGTATCATTGCTTTTTATCCGATGTGAAAGTTGTGTGATAAACAATTGTAAATCGAACGCAATGTCCCCGATTAGAATTCCGGAGGACACATGCGAACACCCGCATCTGAAATGCTGAAGGTATGTGGGCGTGATAAAGCTGCGGAAAGTTGAATTTAGAACTTAGTGGGAATCTACTTGCAGGGACTGTAAAAGAAAATTAACTCCGAACCTGTATGCCTTGCACTGATGCCTTATGGTACGGTGTAAGGTGACAGTCACCATCATCTATCAAAATCAATCTTAGGGTTGATATTCCCGGGACGATGATGGGTATTTTTTGGAAAATGTTTCAAAGATTGATGCCAAAACCCATGTTTTCACTTTGTTGGGCATGTCTCGGTTTGAATAAGCGTTTTCTGAACGTGTGCTTTAAATATGCAATCGTCGAATTTCAGCAGTTATTCCTTGATTACTTACTGGGTCGTAAATATCTCTCGATCCATCGGGCTTCTATTACATGGAAAGATAATTGGTGTTCAAATTCCGCTCTGAATGAAATACTATATATGTTGTGAAGAGTGAAACATTTTGACTTGAATGCTCAAAATATAGGCACAACTCCCAAATTAGTGTACCGAATTGATGCGTGATGTAAAAATGCGTTCGTGAACCGTAATTATTACATAATTGCCATGAATTCATATAATTCATTCATGAGCATCGCTTCTAGCGCGATAATGGGTCATAGGCCAAGCACATTACTCAGTCGTGGAAGCATGGCAGAAAATGTTTTGCTAAACAGTGATGGAAGAGATAATTATTCAGCAGGAATATTCGCACCAGTCGGAACGCTGTTGATGGGCTGGATCCCTCAAAACAATGGATCGAGTCATTAATAGAATTAAGCCATTTCTGCTTGTCAGTTCATTGAGCGCAAAGCGCGAATGAGACGTGTGTCTTGTTTCCTTTTGTGTCATTTAAAGCGCTATTGAAAAATCACCCGACTGTGCATAATGACACGATATTTCGATAGTGCCATGGCTTATTGAAACTGCAGGTGTGAAATGAGCAGAACGGAGCTACTGTCTCTGTTTTTACTTTTTGTCTCGATTTAACGCTTCATTAAAAAAGAGCGGAGTTACCGAGTAAAAATTATAGCGTATTTGGACTCCATTACGGGTAAGTGACATTCTCTGGCTAGGGAAAACTACTGGGAATTATTCAGCGTGAGAAATCAATTCCCTAATTAGGATGTTCATGTAGCAGTATGGCGTGGTGATTCGTTGCCTAAAGATTCATCGAATCATGATTTTTTTTATTGACCATTTTCCATTGGATCGGCAAACGTGAATTTCTATCCACAAAATATTGACACATGTAATGGTTACCTGAAGTTTCGTTTGCACCTTGGTCATACGGTCCGTATCGTATAGGATCTCAAGTTTTTATCCTAAGTATACATTTGCTTTCGAAATTTTACGATATGACAGATAAAATTTTATGTTGAAAGGTGGATTTATGGTGAAAGGATTCAACGATAGTCCAGTAATCTCATGTAATCCCGTGTTTGCAGTGCCAATGGCCTATGTGATAGGTTCACAGTTGCTTTTTTTCTGAACTGTTCAGAAAAATTTGCGATGCATTTTAGACATATAAGTACCCTGTAAGCCATCGCTAGGGTGTGCGGCAGGAGGTGATGGTACGTGAGACTAATTTTGAGCCGAATATCATTGATCCGAGCAAGAAGGCTTCCAGCAACATTGACTAAGATCATTTTGAGATAAATAGAGCACTGAAAATTAGTCGACCGTTTTGTTCGTCCATAGGTGAATGTTTAAAAAAAAGTTGTAAAGCCTCCCCTTAATCCAAAAAACGGTCATCTTGATAATAGGCGTATCCTGGTTGTAACAACCCTTTTTCCTTTCCTCACATCGAGCTGGCCTTATTGGATCCACCGTGTGATTTAGTGGGTTCATCCCAATCTGTGGAGGGAGGGGGGTCTATTAAATGTCCATATATTCTTTCCCCTGTCTTTATCCCTCCCCTTGCGGTTCGTATATCCAATATCCCTCAAACCGTGTTGCGTGCTCGGATTAGGTGGCACGAGGGCGTATCAAACAGTAAATTGTGCCCTCTTAAGCATGAAAAGAAAATAAATATTTAGGGTAGCCAAGTATATTAGGGTGAAGGTACAACCCTAGTCTTCCGTACAAGTAAGTTACTCTAGTTCTGTAAACGCTTTTCCGAGTGAGCGATAGACTTTTTTGTTCGTAGCAAGTAGGCCAAATCTATTGGCTAAAGGTTGCGCCCGTTTACTCGTTTTTCTCCCGGATAAAATGGAAGTTACAGGTAAGCCGTAGTCAGTGAACAGAGGATGCTTAGCTTTATGGATGTGTACGGTATAACCATAGAGTGGAGGAAAACACGCCGCTATACCCTGATTTTTGTGTTTCTCTGTTGGAGATCGTGTTTATTCAACATTTTTTTTTCATCCTCGTCCGATTCGAATAATGGATTGCTCGCGTTCGTGAAGGACGTCCAAACTTCCACGTGGAGGTTCATTGATTTCGGTCAAATAATTAGTCCAAGTCATGTCATTAACGGGCGAAACGTGACCGGGAGCGTTGAATTCATTCGTTGTCCTCTAAAGATGAATGTGCGTGCATTTATCGGAACAGTTAGCCGTTTTCAACCCGTCAGTGATGATGAGACGAGAAATTACATTTTACCGGAACACTACGGAAAATTCGCGATGGGCCATCCAGTCAAAATCTTTTGCATCCCAGAAATTAACTTTTCTGCGAGATTCGAATTTGGAGTGGGCATCTAATAGACGAGCCAAAATGATCAGCCGCCGAAAATTATTTTGTTCACGCTATAAAAGTCTGAGTGTCGAAACTTAATTGGTCGGAACGTCACGCTGTGCTATGCATTTATCTAACCGCATCGATGCAACTTTTGAGGCAAGTGTCTCTGTGTTCTGCACATTTGTTTACATGCCGCACTTTTAATGATGACCTCAAAACAGTTAATGTATAAAATTACAGTGTGAACGAATAAATACAGGTTTAGTTGGGTTAGGCTTTACAAGCTGGAATGTTCTTTTCTATCCGAGGAAGAACCGCTTCTGTAATGTGAAGGAATTCGTGCCACTTTTCATTTCACTCAGCACGTCGCCGCATTGTATTTTTTCTGGTCGTTAAGGATCGTGCTGTTTCGATAAACAAGGTCTCCCCATGCATATCGCCTCGTAATTATTCCCAGGCCCGCGCGAAATCGCCTTATTTGAAAATTTGTACAATCCCCCCTTTAAAAAAAATGACATAGCTCCCGCTGTCTTTCCCTATGGCGACGCTAATCAATAGTCCTCCACGAGTCATCCGCGAGGAAAATGCCGAAAAGATGACGAAACACAGGGAAAAAAATGTTTTCTTTCTTCCAACTCTGCGAGAAGATCCCTCGCCATGTGGCTAATGTAAAAGAAAATCTTTGTTACCCCCCCCTCCCCTCTCGCCCCTTGCCTCTTCTTCTCTCCCTCCCCCTTCTCTTCTTTTATTCCCACCCCCTTAACCCCCCTCTTCCTCATTTTCCTCTCCCTTTCCCTCTCCTCCCGCCTCATTACCCTCTTAAAGACCAAACTCTTGTTGTTTCCTCGATCTCCTGTCATCCTGGTCTCAACCCTCTCGGCATCACAATCTCCCTACCCCACCCACCCCCACCATCAACGCTCCACCCGATACGACCTTCTCTTAAACAAGGGGCGCCAACCCTTCTTCCTCCGCCCCACCCCTTCAACTTCGACTTTCCTCGTAATCTCCCCCTAAGTCGCGCTCCACCTCTCGCCCCCTCCTCCTTTCCTCCCCCACCCCCCCTCGTGGACCACCTAACCCAGGCTGCTGCTCTCATTCCCTCCACCCACCCACGGTCCCTCCCAAAATGCCTCCATACGTCGCTGTCACCCTTGAAGGAAGACCCGTTCCGTTCCCCGTGTCCACCTCCCACCATCCCCTTGGAAACATCCTTCATCACTCCCACTGGGGTTGCACAGAGTGGCGAGGAGAAACGAGTGGTGTGGGCGAGGGAGGAAGGCGTTCGCTGCACTGGATGTCGTGGGAGCCGTCCCTCCATTCTTCCCCAACTCTATGCTCCGCCGAGCCAAAAAAAAAGAGAGAAATGGCGCATTCGGACTGTGATGTGCATATTAACTCCCCTCGGATGGAGAAGGAGTGGGAAAAAAATAAATACGCGGCCATCCATCTCCGACTCTACCTGCCGTCCCTCCCTCTGCTCTACGGCTTTCATTGCTTGTTTATCGTTTGTGTCTTATTTTTCCGTTTCCCTTAAGGTTTTCCCCTTTGCCATAGTTTTACGCCGACCCATTCATACATCTTTGATATGTTTACGGTGTCATGGTCCATTCATTCATATCCCGTTACGTGGCGGTCATATTCTCATTCACAAATGTGTGTGTCATGATTGTTTTCGGAATGGGGGAATCTCTTTTTCCTCCTGCCAATTAGTATTAAGTGCGGGTAAAGCTGCTTTTGTTTTCATGGCGTATCTTGAGTCCTCAAGTGCCTCTCAATTCTACTCGTATGTGTTGGGAGAAATCTCCCACGTGAGTTGGCACAAAAGCGCGTCTTCTCTCGAATGCGTGAATCTGTGAATTATTTTTCTTCCAGAGATGAGCACTTCACTAGGTCTTCATGTTTAAATTATATTACGCGTATTATCGGTATAAAAAGGCTATTTTGAGGATTTACTCTACAATATTTAATCGAAACGTTTGTGGTGGTAAACTTAGCCCTCTAGTTGAAAATCTCATCGTGGTTTTATGAAGTAAGAAATTTCTCCTTCACTTATTTTTGCTTTGAAAATTAGTCACAGTATTCAAGTAGAGGTTAGAGCGTTTGGCTGCTTACCATAAGGTGTCGAATTCTAATCTCGGTAATCTCTCTCTCTGGACACTTCCAGTGTCATCCAGGTTGTGTGATACACTCACCGTGTGTCAGAACTTTCTGAATGACCGCCATTGGAATATAAAGGTGAACCTTCCCAACTTTAATGCATGAATTCCGTATTCGGCAAGGATTATAACAATTAGAATGAGGTGACCTCCACCTTCTCCCATCGAACTCACTTTCGGGTAATGGTTGCGATTGATTGCATTCTTGTGTGCTCCGCAACCTTCTTGGGTTTCGAATTTCAATTGTTATTTTCGTGCCCCTCGCGGGGAATTCCTTTCAGTTTTCTCCGTCACCGCTGTGAGCTTCCGCGATCCATTCTCTTTAAGTTGGGGGTTGTTCCTGCTATCTGCGGCGCCCTTCGTCGCTTCCTATCCGCATCAATCACTTTCCACGGATTCTCCGTTTCCTCGCCGTTGTTTCCTTCCCTTCCAAAGTCCTTTTGCTCGGTTGGCGCCTAATGTACTCCCAAGCTCCCCCCCGCCCTCTCCCCTCCCACTCCGACGGAGTTTTACGCACAGGGTGGATCCTAATTATCCCACGACTTTTCACCGCCCCCCTTTCCCCACTCGAAACAAAATTTGTCTCCACTTCCCTGATTCCTTATCCCTACTTCAGGTGCTCCCGTTTGAATTTTTAGGCCACTATTTTACGTACTCTACTATTTACGTAAACCGTCTTGGGATCAGAAGAAGCCCGAACGTTGGAATAGTTAGTCCCTTTCTTCGTCTACATTTGCATAATGCCACTCAAGCTACAGTATGGGTGTAAGGCGGGCACCAGGCATACATTCACTTGTACACATACATTCAAGCGTACATTATATGGATCACGCAATGATTGACTGAGACATTAATTGTTTGTATTTAATTAAATATATTCGGGTGCGTGTGTTCTCTTTTGTAATGAATGCGTATAGTGCGTGAAAAGAACGAGAGCTTGAATCTGTCGGTGATGTCGGTCCATTCTCTCTTATTATATCCCGGTGGTTGAATCTACCAATGTGATCTGTTAACATAATATAATTCCTCGTGTATGTCTAGAAAACTCGGATGTCCTGTACCTTTGCAAATGTCTAGTCTTTCCTCTTCTATTCAAGGGACTCCCATCCTAATTCCTCCAACATACCTGTCATGCTTACTCTATTCTCGCTGGATTGTTTTTCTTTCGAGGTCTCAGCATACATTTTTACCAGTTCCAATTTTTTTGGTATTTCTCAGTTCCACGAGCATCACCATTTCCTCCTCTTCCCTTCTACAACGGTCAATCCGCTCCACTCCCTGACATTCACGCCGTTATACCTGTTTCCATTTCCGGATTTCCCAGTATCATTTATTCTGCCCTCTTGTTACGGAGTGGTTTCCTTCGGTCGGAACGCGTTTCGGCATCAGCCATCGTGGAATTTTTTCTGGAATTTGGTTTCCGTATCCTATTGCGTAAAATCTGTGGTTTCAAGGTTAACTCGCTAAAATTTCAGCTTGAAGATAAAAAATAAATTCTCTGCATATTTTGCGGACATTTCAATGTGGTTCGACCGTTTAAATGAATCGGGTGGCATATTCACGTATCTGAAAATCTTTCAGAGACGAAATCGGTGGCACCGTAATAAATTATTTTCAGGAACTCCACGGAATCCCTCTGCTGTTCTGCAGAGTTCGCTAAGTTTATCTTTGCTTTCTCAGTTGAAGAATGCATTTTATTATATATATATATATCCCGGATACGGAAATATTTTTACATTTGTGTTCTGCTCAAAACCGCCTTCCCCACCTTTCCTGTGTTGGTCTTTTATGTGTTTTCCTATCCCCTTTCCTTATGTCTATTTCTATATGCTAAAATAATATTTGTTCGCCGTATGGCGGGATTTTCGAGTTTTAATATATATATATATATATTTATATATATATATATATATATATATATATATATATATATATATATATATATATATATATATATATATATATATATATATATATATATATATATATATATAATTTCTTCGAAGTAACACGGAAGTGTTAAATACAAACTTAGACAGCAACACACAATATGAGAACACATAAAAGGAACACTCACACGTTATTTCTTGATAATTTCGACGGAATTGTGAAGAAATAACGTGTGAGTGTTCCTTTTATGTGTTCTCATATTGTGTGTTGCTGTCTAAATTTTGTAATCCCACCGAACTGGAAAACTTGCGACGCTGTATCCCCGCTACATTTTTAGGAATTCGTTGTCTCTCTTATCTCAGCGAGCAAATGAAATCGATTAGTCATTTACTCTGCGATTCTGAGGCGTGGTAAATAGTCACATAAGGAAGACGGTGAAAAATAAGCAGAGAATACAGATTTGTCTTCCAGCTTTAACTAAGAAATAATGGGTAAAATATGCTGTGAAGTGGTCACCACGATTGAAAAATATGAAAAGAATGACAAAGTGAAATAAATGTTGAATACTTATTCAATCTGTTTATTTATTTTGTTGGATGTGGGCCCATTAGTTCATTTAGCTCTCTGTTTTTCTCCACCCTCTCTTTTCTCCTCTCTCCGAATTCCCTTGTCGGACAGATTAAAACTTCTCGTCCAGTCTCAGTGTGTGGCTATCGCTGAATATTTATTTCTTCTTCGCTGAGCATTGCCTCCTTATTCTGTGCGCGTCTTTCCTCCAGCAACTCCGTGGACTCCTGCTCACTCTCCCCTTCTCGGGATCCCTCCACTCACTCCGTTGCCCCCGGAGGTACTCTCCTTCTCTACCGGGGGGGTAAATGTCCCAATTACGCGTTTTGTACGTTAATGCAGGACGACGCTTTCGTTGATTTTGTGCTCGTTTAGGTGAGGATTCGTGTTTCGCAATTACATGCACATGCGTCACTGTGAAAACTCACTAACCGGTTACCTTCCAATGAATTCCGGCCGTTTTCTTTGTATTGTTCGGTCATTATTTCAAAATTGAATTTAACTTGGCCTCTGGGTGCACTTTCCGTCACCGGGAAATACGCTCAGATTACATTCAGCGAAGTAATTTCACGGTTTCTTTACGTGGGTGTAGTGACGGATGGAAAATGTTAAAATGAAAGGAGAGGAAAGGAAAACCAACGAATGGCATTTTGGCGAAGGAGAGAGATTGATTGGATGAGATCCAAAGCAGGCAGGAAAGGTGGATGCGGAGCATTTCGAGTGGCGATGGAATGCTAAACACCATGATAGAGGTGAGGAAAGGGCAAGGTGGGGAGGAGGGATGGATAGGCATGTTGGACAGAATAAAGGGAAGTAGAATGTGTGCGGATTTGAAGTTATTTTGTGTGAAGGGTGACTGGTTGTATCTTATAGGTGAAGATAGGATGTGTGGCGGTGTTCTGTGTCCAGCCAAAATTTACCGTAAACTGTTGGCTGCGAAAGTAATAAAAGCTGTTGATAATATTTACACATTAGTGGATACTCATTAATTATAAGAAACTTCAAGCTAGGAGTATATAATCAATTTTAAACAGTACAATCATTTCGTCGGTCTTTTTGTAACGTTTTAATACCTTTAGTGAAAACTAGGGTGATTAATTTATATATATATATATATATATATTTATTGTGCGCCGTATGGCGGGACTTCGTATTTGAATGTATATATATATATATATATATATATATATATATATATATATATATATATATATATATATATATATATATATATAAAATTCACTAAATAGTCATAGCAAACACAGAAACTAAAACATATTAAAGAGGGACTCACTAGTTCTCGAATTTTCGGTGGTGAAACCACCGAAAATGTTCTGTTCCTAATGAGTTCTGTTCCTAATTCCTCTTGAGAAAGGTGGTTGCACCACCAAAAATTCGAGAACTAGTGAGTCCCTCTTTAATATGTTTTAGTTTCTGTGTGTTTGCTATGACTATTTAGTGAATTTTATTGTGCACGTTCGTGGCTTTTCCAAGAAAGTGAATACATACATACATATAAACCATAAACACAGTAATCAACCCGAAGGTCGGTTTAGTAGGTGATGGTAGAGCTCACCCATGTACCAAGCCCGACGGCGTGTGAATATTCACACATCAGGGTAGGGGGGCCAGTTCCTTTCCCTGTGCCGGTTATGGTTTTCCAGGAAGATCTGGTACCCGAAAAATCAATTAGCTTGGGTGGAGCTGCAGGTGCCCAAAGTGCCTTGCCCGGGAATCGAACCCGGGACCCTCCGGTAAGTAGTCCAATGCTCTACCCACTAGACCACCGCGACCCGCATACATATATATATATATATATATATATATATATATATATATATATATATATATATTCAGGGTTCGTCCGGAAGATAAGTGTACATCTACATCTACATAAATACCCTGCGAGCCACCATAAAGGTGTGTGTACTGAGCTCAGGAAAAAAAATGTATTACACTTTTACATATCTTAAGCAAATATTCCTCAAAATAGGACCCTTGTGAGTCGATACACTTGTTCCAGCGGCGTTCCCATTCCTGGAACACTCCCGCGAAGGCATCATCGGGAACCTCTCGAAGACGCGTCGTCACGGCCTCTTTGACGGCGTCCAAAGCCCCGTATCGCGTTCCTTTCAAACTCCTCTTTATCTTCGGGAACAGAAAGAAGTCCGGTGGTGTGTGGATCATTTTTGCAGTAATCCGCAAGTTGTGTCGCGATTTCCAAACGATTGAATCTTTGATCAAGATGATTTCTTCGAAGTAACACGGAAGTGTTGAATAAAAAACTTAGACAGTAACACACAGCACGAAAACACATAAAAAGACCACTCACAATAATATCTTGATAATTTCGACGGACTCGAACTCCGTCTTCTTCGGAAGATAAGATATGACTCAATTGTTGTGAGTGCTCTTTTTGTGTGTTCTCGTGCTGTGTGTTACTGTCTATATATATAGCAACAACAACAGTGTGTGTGTGTATATATATATTTTTTTAAATGTATGTTTATTTGATAGTTGTGTCCTTCCAAAAACCTACCTTAACCGGTAATTATCTAATAATAATAAATAAATAAATATATAAAAATATACAAATATATATACACACCGTTGCAGCACATAGCCCGGTCCTTCGATAGGGTAATGTCTATCGTAGTTTGTGACTTCTTCATTATTAATTTAATGTACATCACATGTTCATGATTAGTTTTCAATCAACCGCCTAATTCATGATCATTCCGTGATGAGTGGTGTTTTAACCTCATAATGCCGTGCATGTCGTAACGAAGTTCTTTTGCCATCGAAATGAGAACTTTCTTTTACATTGTTATGCACAAATAGAGGAGTTTTGGAAGAGCACATGGATGAGAGGGAATGAATGCTTCATCGCGACAGATTTCTAAGTTTCGTGTGAGACTGGAAGAGTTATTCACTTGCAAGAATACGAAATATCTGTAGAGATTTTAATTCGGTGGAACTTTAGACATTATTTTATAAATATTACAGCAGTTTCTTGTTGATCGTGGGGGCACATCATATCCGAATTAAATCAGTCGTAATACCAAGTTTTTTTATCTTTGTTTAATGGAAAAATGTAAATACGTTGGCATAGTGCAAACTGATAGCTTTCAATTACATCGTGTTTACACATTTTAGACATTTGAACTTATTCCGTATTCTTAAGTCAGTAAAATTGATAGATTGCTAAACGTAATCAATGTTGAAATAATAATTATTATATAGGTAGTTCCTTTTGATTTCGGCAGTTGCGACCCACCCTCGAAATTGCCTAAATTAATCAATCGGCTCGAGAGTAAAACTTGATAGAAATCGACAATGAGTGAGAACAGCTGATATAATTAGATCAAGATGGTTTTCAGAAAATCGATGATATTCTATGTTGTAAATAATTTCGTATAATATTTTTAGAATGGTTTTGAAAGGGCGGGCTTTGTACCGTTTTGAATCACATTATTATAAGGTAATCTACCGGTTAAGGTAGGTTTTTGGATGAACACAACCATCAAATAAATATTTTGTAACTCCAAACAAAACACAATCCAGCAACCTACTCTACATCAGGTCTCTCTTCATCTCTGTGTACTTCCTTCCTCCCTTCATCCCGTCCAACATCCCCATCCTGTTCCCGCCCTTTCCTCGTTCGCCTAACATTCTCCCCTCTATTACCTTCTTCAACATCCCACTGCCGCTCAATACGCCTTTCATCCATTTTTCCTGCCTCCATAGGATTTCTCTCAACAAACCCCTCTCCTCCCCCACCATTTCCAGTACTTCCTCATTATTTTCCTTTCGGTCCATTTCACCTTCTCCATTCTTCTCCACACCCACATTTCAAAAGCCTCCAATCTACGTCTATCCTCCTGCTTCAGCGACCACGTTTCCGCGTACATAGCTACGTTTGAAGCACATATTGATTAAAATACTAGCTATTGATCTTCGTTTAAAATTCTTAAAAATGTGTAATAAGATTACATTAAACAATGAGAATTTAATATATATTCTGCTAACTAAGTTGTAAACTGGATGTTCACTGTTAATTGGAAGTATGCGATTAGAGGAATTTATATTAAACATTTGTGTATTGAGATAAGCCTTATGCTAAATTTGTCCTACTGTAAACATTTTATGATTTATTTATGCAAAGAATTCACTTGATATCGTAGGTAAGTTCAATTATGTAAAATGTAGCGATTGAATCTCATTTTGTTTGTTTAATCGATCATGTTTCGGGTAAAATATTTTTACGATAAATAGACGCATTCATTTTTTTTAATGCACGCGATAGTACCGACAATTACATGATTGATGGGACTGGAGATTACTACGAAAATAAATTCCTTCTGGAACAGCCACAGAGAGGATTTGGAAGAGCACTGGGATGAGTGCGAGTGAATGCTTAATCACCACAGAATTCGAAGCTTCATCTGAGACTGCAAGAGCTACTCACATGCAGGAATATCGAAATGTCAAATTATAACTAGCATTAACGCACCCTCCCATTGTGAATTTTAAATCTATATTCATGTGTAAGATACAGACGTTTTTGCAAGCACTGGTGAAATCCACTTTGTGGACAATACTTTGTGAAATTTCGGTCATTTTTAGCATAGAATTACACTTCCCCTTCATTATTTTGAATTGGGCACGTGGAATAAATCGTTGGTAGTATGTCCTTAGAAATAAGCCACAGTGGGACAGGATTACTATTGAATTATTGGTGTTTGCAGAACAAACATGCGAAATTGACGTAGTTTGTTAACTGCGATTTTGAAATTTCCCCCTGCAACACCCTTGCATTTCACCATGCCGTGGACTCGTGATCTTAGTCCGTGTTCCCATTATTTGGATTTAATCCATTTTTAATTTTTCTCGGCGCGGCGGCGTACAATAAGAATTTTTCTCTTCCATTTGCGCTTCTCTCAATTATTTATGTTGTAATTGCGTCCCCTCTCTCCGTTGCGCAGGCAAATACAGATTCTCGCCTCCCTCTCTATCTCCACCCGACCCTCCCCCTTCCCTTCATCATTCTGACTATTCTCAATCTGGGCGGAAAATCCTCCGTTATCGTTGAGTTTTAAATTATGCTCTCTCGAGCGTTTTTATTTTTTTAAAATATCATATTTTAATGTTACACTTCTTCCGTCATGAGTCTGAATTCTCTTTGGTCTCTTCCTCACCATTTTTGGTCCATTGTTTGCTTCCTTCTCTCTCGCCCCCATTTTTTCCTCTCGCTCTCTGTGCTCCTCTCCGCTTCCGTTGGCTCTCGCTCCCTCCCTCCCTCCCTCCGCGGTCTGACTTTGTGATTTCTTTGAGGAACTATCTTCCCCTTTGTTCAACTCCATTTCGTGTTCTTTGTGTGCTATTCTTCTGAATGAGAGGGTATTGTGAGAGAAATGTGTGTTTCCTCGGAAGGATTTGGGTTCCTTTACTATATGTGCGAATACGTGTGTGCATGTGTGTGGCGCTCATGGGCGAGGCAAATGCTGAGGGATCCATTTGGGCGGAGTTCGTTCCCGATCCTTACCTTGTAGTAAAAATGACGAGAGAGTGAATATCCGCGTTATTTGTGGGGGACAAAATTAGGTTTCTGTAAATGGGAGGCTAAAATATATTCCGTCCCTTTATGCGTGTAATCCATTGATGTTCCTTCTTAGGAACTGTATTCCATTACTTATCAACAAATATTAATTTTCTCCACGGTCTTTGGGATACATGCATATAAGCATTGGATGATATTTTTAAGACTCAAAGAAAGGACATTCACATACGAGCTGGTATGTAGCTTTGATGTTTCGACGGCACGGCCGCCATCAACAGAATCGGATGATGTTTGAGTACACTCTGATGATGACGGCCGTGCGTCATCGATTCGTCGTCGTCGAAACGTCAAAGCTACATATGTGAGTGTTCTTTCTTTGTGCTCCTGTGTCTTCAAAATATTAATCAATGTTTTTATATCTTTTTGCGTCGCCGAAGAGCGTTCTTTTTCGAAGATAGCATATGTTTTATATATATTTTTGACTCGTGAGGAAACCAAACGCTATAAGAAATGTGGTAATGATAAGAAACGGTAGTCCATGCTGAAAGTAAAAGAGCAGACTGCCATCTGGACGAATTTATATAAAATAATTATCAGATATTTTCGGCAGACATTGAGACAGAATGAAAGTGTTAAATATATGGAAGGGAAGATCGCATGAGGAAACTCAGCTGTCAGTGATGTAAATGAAATAGAGAGAAACGTAATGAAAAATATCAGTGTGTGTCAATAAAATAAAATTAACATTTTGTAATGAACACTGACTGCAAAGAACATAGCAGTATGTAGGATTAACCTTCTTTCGTGCCTTTCTGGTAGGCCAGAAATTGTTTGGACATGCTCAATGGTTGGCGTAGTAAAGCGTTTCAGTTGAATTTATGTGAATTATGAAAATATAGGAATGCATCATTTAAAAAACTATTTTTCTTCACCTAATTCGTTGTTATATTTATTTCGTTGATGACTGTAAAAGAAACTGAATCTTGTTCCCAATTCTATTCATTTTCTTTGTGTAACGTTTATCATTCTTACACGTCATTGTTATTATACGTATGATATTAAAGAGAATGAAATCAGTGATACCGCGGAAAACAAACAGACTTATTTCTTTAACCTATGTATCAAGTGGGCATGTGAAAACCTCCGAAAGAAGTAATACGGGTGGAATAAATGAATTTAATTCCAGCGCCCCTCTTCAAGTGAATATGGCCCCCGGATTCCCTCCTCGGCACGTTCGTGAAATATTGATGCGGCGAGAAAGAGTTGAAAATTATTCGCGGATGCTTTATGAGCTGGTACGTGTTTTGAAACTACCTCGGCGGGAAATTCCGGACAAATTTGCATGCCGCAGCATTTAAAAATTAAGATAAAGTTAGTCTGCTGGTTTATCTAGACCGCTCAAAACTCTGTGACTTATACACGTACTTCTCCAGTTTTTGTTCCGGGGTTCTCTCCCCTTTCGGGACAAGTGGTTCGTTTTTTTTTCCCCTCTCTGCCCCGCCAGCGCCGAAACGTATATGTCTTCCCACCCCGGCCGTGTTCGCCCTACCTCCTCTCCCACACACAGCCACCAGCCCCTTTATATCAGAGAATTACACCGCGATCTCCCGAGTTCATCACGAGGGCTAAGATATTGCGGCGGACTCGGGGAGGTGGGGGAACGGAGTGGGGACGGGAATGGGACTCGGAAATGCTTCCTTGCTCCCCCCTCCCTCCTCTCCCAACCTCGGCAATTAATCCCTAAAAGCGCCCGAGCACTCTCCTCTCTTCCCTCTAATTAACAGATTCTTCCTCGACACGTTTCATTCTCTTCCTCGCGGGTGAAGGTATGCCTTAATTTTAAACTTTTGAGGACAACTTCTGCCTTATTAGGGCAGTCTTTGAACCGGATAGTGAAAGGGGAGAGGCATATTAAAAAAAAGTGGGAAGGTTGGTGGTGGGTGTGTATTCGCTCCTTTTCCCTGGCTTCTAGTCTTAATTTCTTTGTCTCGCCGTCCAAACCCACCCACCCCCCCGACACCCCATTCCTTACTCACCTTGCCGCCGCCACTCTGCACGGGTCTTTATAACGTCTATATCCAGCTAGCTTCCGCTCCCCGCTCGCCGAGAACCTCTCCTCCACCCAACCTTTTGGGTTTCCTCGAGGAATAAAACTTCCGTCCTTAAATCCATCTTAAGTGGGGCAGGATAATTCTGCTCACTCTTCCACTTTCTTCCCCAACCTCACCCACTTAATTTTTCGGTTCTTGGTCTTCATTTTTTTTTATCCATTCAACATGCTCTTTTCTTAAATCCTTCACCTTCATTTTTTCCTCCCACACGGTCACCGCTTTCTCGGCGCTGCTTTTCCTTTTTCGGGTTCTGATTTTCTCGTAATCCCCCACGAACTTCCCTCCTGCACTTCTGCCCCAGAACGTCTTCTTTTTCAACGTTTTCCAGTGAGCCTTTTTCTTTCTTTCACGTTCTCCGACTCTACCTTCGCCCTCACGACCCTTCTTCTCAGAGCCTCGTCGAAATTCGTCTGGGGGCAATCTTGTCCTTGTAATCTCCTCTCCGCTGAGGAGGCTCGTCCGTTAGCCTCCCTTCCTTCCTTCCACGGCCGGTGGACAGTCCACCCCTTGCCACCTCGACACCTTCTTCCCCTCATCGCTCCGTTGGCTCTGATAAGGGAAACGCCCGCCTTAGCTTGTCTCTCTTTCTCTCGTCCCGCTCTGATTTTCCACTTCGCCATTTCAAGCCCTCCTCGTTGCATCCCCCACCCCCGTCGTGTCCACTCTTTTTATCTACACCACTTCGCGATGCATGTATTTTCTCTCCAATTCGATTACGGGAAAGGGGATGCAAACGAAAGCTCATCTTTTTTTTTTAAGCTCTTTCGTGGCTATCGGAAATGGGTCTCGCGAACGAGGTTGCTTTTCAAAACACGATAGGCGTCGGTCCATTCGCTTCAAAACCAGTTGGATATATATCCCAACGGCTGGCATGTTCCGTTTGAATTGATTTCGGCGTTTTTTGGCTGTCGTTTATTTGCGTACCGTTCGTTTTTCGAGCGATTAAGAGGGTCCAGGAAAATAGATTGTAGCGCCAACTGCCTCATCTGGGACACAATATGATCCGGGATCTGTTGATTTTTTGTAGATTATGTCGTTTCTGGCCGTAATCCCATTTTTCTTCTTCGCTAGGTATATTTTACAAATATTTCAGCCGTATCCGGCGTAAAAATGGTTTTTTATTCCACTTAGCAAATCATATTTACATTGAATCGTCAAAAACATAACTTTCCCTCACGCATGAATGGACGTATTAGGCGTATTTTGTGACAAATAAATGTATGAATTACGAATTAATGCGCTTTAACTACTTTGATAGAATTTTCGTGCCGTGATCATTATGGAAAATCATGATTGTGTCACGCTATACCCCCATAGTGTTTTTATTTTCGATTACTTCAATTCAGATTCTCCGAATTTTGCTGTTTTAATCTTTGTGAAGGTCGTATTGCTAGCCCTTTCATTGAAACTCAACCATTGAAAAAGGTTGCGAATACTATTGTGAACCTTCCGTTTGAAAACGCTTGGGAAAATGAAAAAGCCGATTTGTTGGAAATCCTCCTGGCCATTCCCATTTTACGTTTACAATATGAAGACACATGCGCACATTTATCTCTTTGTACACATTTTGATTAAGATCTAACCCCTGTTTTGTTATTCGATTGTTCTATTTTCATCTCTCATAATTCCCTGCAACATTTCTTTCTTCTAGTTCCTTCAATATTTTTACAGCCAACCAACCCTTGGGAGATTACTTGTCATCCGACTTAATAGAATCACATCGCTACCTCATTCTAAAGAAATAACATCATTGATGATAGTCGCGACCTCACCGACCGCACGAAGACGTGCGCATACAGAATGCCATCCCTTGCATGGTGCTCAACCGCGCAGTAATTAACTATCCATTCGTCAGAGTGCTCAGTTTTTCCACCCAGTCCCTCAGGGTTTTCCTCAGTTTCTCATGCTTTCCTTTTTTGGGAAGCGTTCTCCGGAATGAATGCGGATTGGTACAACGCACAGCGCCTAAGGAACATGGAAGGACACACGCACTCACACAGTGCATTCATTGATACCCCTTCACCACACCCTCTCACCTCATTACTTCTCCTTCAGGCGTCTTCCGTGCACCCTCCAATTTTCGCGAAGAGGGAGTGCTGGGGTTGGAGAGGGGGGTCGTGAAAGAGGATGCATAGCTGAAGATTGGAAGGACTGCGAGGTGAGGATGTCGCACTCGTAGGTTCATTCATTTTCACGTCGTCTCAAACTCCCCCCCCCAACCTCTCCATCCCGTCCCTTCGACCCGTAGAAAGGTGCCCTCGTGCTTGTCACCGTACGCCCCTCACCGCTGGTTCCCCACCCTGCCCCCGGGAGCGAGCGGGAAACAACCCCTCCCTCGCTCTAGACTCCACACGCCCACTCCAATCTCCAGTGGCGGGCTCAAGATCCCACCCCTCTTACTCTCCCCTCTCGGCCATCCATCAAGGGCTCACCCTCTTTCCCTGCACCCCTCCCCACTCCTTACCGTTTCCATCCCGTCCCACGCGACAAAACTCTCATTCCTCCGTTTCCTCCTCCAACTCTACAACCTCTCAACCTCCCTTCACCCCTTCCTTCTCTCTCTCTCTCTCTCTTTATGTCTCTCCGGGGGTGAAATATGTTCCCTCATCCCCCTGTCACCACACGTTCCCTCTCTCTCCCGCAAATAAACGTCTTCCTCTTCCAAAGCCCTTATCACTTATCACGTCTTCATCATTTCCTGGGCGTCTATATAGTGATGGCGACGGGTGAAACCACACTTGGGACGATCTTCCCGCAATAATTATGTCGCATAAGATTACAGGCTTTTACGGTCGTAGAATTTCCAAAAAAAACCTACCCATTATGTCATTTTGTTTATGATGAATTGAGTAAAAAAACTTTAATACCGACTTATTGCTGCAGAGCTTGTTAAAAATTGCTGGGTTGGTTGTCCTTGCCAGCAGTATCTACTATGCCATGGTAGTTGACAAAGAACTTGGTTTGTGACCCAAATATCGGGTCTACGGATACCAGGTTTTGGGACGAATAGGTAGTAAAGCACCATTAACGTCCTCGTTCATTCTCATAGTGTGTGAGGAATGCTGTGTTTCACCTGAGCCAAGGGTGGTGTCTACTCTCTCAAGGAATCCGCCAATAAGTAAGTAATCCTCCCCGAACGTCACGCCAGTGAATGGTCTTAAAGAGATAGGATCTGAATAGATCTTGTTTATGTTTATTATTATTAGGTAATCTACCGGTTAAGGTAGGTTTTTGGATGGATACAACTATCAAATAAACATTTTGTAACTCCAAACAAAACCCAATCCAGCAACCTAATCTACATCAGGTCCCTCTTCATTTCTGTGTACTTCTTTCCTCCCTTCATCCCGTCAGATTATAAAATCACATCGTAATATAAACGAGCTTACTCGTCAGTATGTACGCCATCTCATATTCTCTCATTATGGTGGAATATTTTAATTGCTGTACAAAAGAGAAAGATGTAGCAACGCTCCGTCATTCCAAAAATGCGTTCATCGAATAAATGAGAGCATCGATCTCGAAGTTCAAGTCTTTGATTAGTTTTCAAACGCAAAAAGCTTTCAGAAAAGGAAGGAATGTTGCCGCACACTGTACTAGTGTTTGCGACATAATATCGAGCCCGAAAATTTTTAAAGAATTTTTTGCATCACTCAATGGAGATAACGACAATATCTACCTGCTCGGTCTTTGGCGATATTGCATTTCGATTATCTCCTTAATAACGGGGGATAAAATGGATGACTCGCATCACCTTTGCAAAATCTATGCAGTGAGACAAATTTAAAAGTGTCGTTGAAATATTATTTGACCTATAAGAGTGGAAGTTTTAAATGGTTATTGAATTTTAGAGAAAAATTCTCTTTCGCACATCTGCTTTTGATCCCGTCGAACGGTAGTTACAAGTACGTAGATATTTTATTGCAATGAGTTAAAAATGTAGTGAAGTGATTTCTTGCGGATATTAATTAAATTCGTTTAAGTAAAGGAAACTGACAGGTCCGCCAATGCTTAATTTGCAGCTATTACAGTAATTCTGAAGAAAATAGTTGCCGAAAATTCTGGGTCAGTCAAGTATACAACTTTGGTTGCCGATTTGCAACCAACCGAATACTTGTTCTCAGTATTGCATTCGATATCGTCCTCTGTCGGAATTCCGTGTTTTCGGTCGTATTATTTAATGGACTGGATATACGAAGTTTGAGTGACATGCATATTTTAATGCAGAGGCAAGATGACAGAATGTGAGAATGTCCGTAATTCGTGGAAAAAATCATCGAGTTTATTTTCACAAG
The DNA here is from genome assembly GCA_037158775.1 of Hetaerina titia. Classification (NCBI taxonomy): domain Eukaryota; kingdom Metazoa; phylum Arthropoda; class Insecta; order Odonata; family Calopterygidae; genus Hetaerina; species Hetaerina titia. The sequence goes on along the minus strand of CM073769.1, from coordinate 85,006,197 downwards.
CCTGGAGGTAACATGCCAATACTGATAAAGGGACGAGAAGTTGGCGATTGCACTAAGTTTTGTATCTTTGGTCATCACAGGAAAACGCTAATACTATGATTTTGGACTTGAGCCCCGGAATCCACGTTATGCCCGCACCACGTCCTAATTCCTAGCACGTCCGCGCGTGGAGCAGCCGTTCGCCTTGACGACCTGCTCCCTGGTCCAGGAATTGCTTGAATGCTGAACGTGTGACGACGGTCCGGGCGTTTTGGACGCTTTGGTGAAGCACCGCACATCGTGGAAGGAAGACCGGTGTAGTCCGGAAGGGGACTAACTCGTTAGGATCCAACCCTCCGCACGGAATCTCTCCCCCCCATCCCCCTTTGAGCCCGGGCCCAGTATCCCGAATCTGCGCGCGTCCCTCCCGCGCAAAACCCTCATCTCCCCTTTCGCATTTCCTTACGGGGAGGGTAGGGACTCCTCTGTTTCGGCTTCCGGTCTCCGTATCATCCTCCCCCGACCACTTCGTCACCGTTCCGCCCCATCCCGTCACAGATCCATCTCCGACCCCTTTGCTCCGAGGACCCCCGCCCTGAAACCCAACCCTCGGATGCATTTCCTCCCCAGCGCGAATCCTTCTTCCATTTCGTTTGACTCCGCGCGTCAACTGTGAAATCATGGAAGCGGCGGCGGTTGGGATGTGGGCCGTGGGGTGGCGGGCAGGGAAGGAGGCGGGGTTCTGAGGGATGGGAAGGGGTCCGGTGAGCGGAAAGGGGCAAAGACGGATATTGGGGGGGGGTGCATTCTCATGTGGGGAGCGAAGTTCTCGGTCTGTGGCGCAGAATGGGTGTGGAGGGAGCGAGAGAAGGAGAGAGACTCTGGTGAGCGCGCGTGCGTGTGTGTTTGTCATCTCGCGCACGTCTCGAGGACTCGGAGGGAAGAGGGGCGTCGGGACGCGAGGGAGGCGACGAGGTTTTAGTCCGTGCAAAATTGTTCGTGCATGCGAAAAAATACTGATCGTCGGCGGTGGGATTTATTAATTTTTTTTAATTCCTTGGGGAAATCGGACGGGTGAGCAGACTGGTTTGGGTCCGTTTGAGATTGGTGTAATTTTTTTTCTTGCGCAGTACGGGGTATGAGATCCGCGCAGTCATATATCGAAAAAAGAGAGAGGAAGGAGATGACGGCAGCGGTTTGAGTGAATGAACGTACATGCTTGTGATTTTCGCTTTTCTCTTTTGCCGTTCTCCTCCGGTTGGTGTCATCAGAATGTGTTCACTTTTTACTGCCAATGACGTATGGTTTTTAATGGAGATTTCAAAGAACACCGAGCCATAGTACTAAAGACCAGCCAATGATTAATGATGATTAATTTCATAAGTTACCGGAATAAGTAAACTCCGTATTTTTTGACACTAAACTTTATTTCACTCCTACCGGCATCGACGCATTGGCGATATCATAAGGTATTACATGTATCAGGTATGATGATGATGTCGCCTATGCGTGGAAACCATTAGTTGTGAAATATAGTTTAGATTGACAAAATACAAAGTTCACTTATTCAGTGATCATGGCTTTTTACAAAGTAGGTCCTGAAATTGTCGAAGATTAGTGGTCTTGTTTGAAAAGTTTCATTCATTGTTTTTCAAATTCATAATCTGGAAAAAAGCACAATTTATTAATTTTTAATGCTATGAGGACCTTATGACAGCACTGATTATTTAATGGTTTCGTTATCGTTAATGTCAGGTCGTTTATTTTATTGAACGGTGTATATAACTTAAACATGGTTTTTATCAACGCTTGTATCCGATTCTCTTAGTAATACATAAATTTTCGTGGGAGGCATGTATTAATTTACAATTAATTTATTAGGTGTTATTAAAACAACTATTTGTGATATGTCCTTTCTATCTTTTTAAGAGATATTTGCAGTGCCTCCAAGTTAGGAAAATCTTATTTTTAGTCTTCAACATTTATGATTAAAATTAAGTGTTGCGTCTCAGGGTCCAAAAAAAAATATTTACTTCGCGGAAAAGTTGTTTACAAGTTTTAAGAATGAAATAGAGCGTTGACATTTATTGGCATTCATTCATTTAATATCTTTAATTAAAAATCTCAAGTGACTGGTCCTTGGGAGTTGATTGCTACTGGATCAGATTCATGTCCAGAAAAAACTCTTGTGCCTAGATCCGCCATATCTAGGTGCATGCGTATTTCATCGTGCCACTTCGATTAGCTGTCTCTGTTGAGATCCTATCTCAAACATCTCCTCTGTTATGTGGTTCCTAACCTCCGTAATTAATGTTTCAGGGCGGAGACTCAAAAACCGTCCTCCCTCCCTCTTTTTTTTTGCCGTCTCTCTCACCATCTCCACCTCTGACCCCTCTCCCTCCACCCTCGTCACTTTCCCTCGCCCTGCCACTCGCATTCTTTATACCTTTGCTGTTCCTGTCCTTTTTATTTATTCCCCTACCATGCCAACCCCTTCGGCTTTTTTTGTCGCCTTCCCCGTCCCCTTACATTATCATTAAAAGCCTTCATGAAGAGGTAAACACCAAAATGGCGGTCACGGCGCTCCCTTGACTTATGCTGCTCCCCCACTTCCACCTCACCCCTCTCGTGAGTGTGTGTGTATATATATATATATATACCAGTCTGTCTATATATATATATATATACCAGTCCAGTCTGACCTGAAGAAGGCCTCGGAGTAGGCCGAAAGCTTAAATCATCTACAGTGTGAGTGTCCTTTTACGTGTTATCTGTTTTATTCTGTGTTCTATTGTGCCGTCCATAAGTTATATTGCTCTCGTGAGTACTTCCGCATCATCGATATATATATATATATATATATATATATATATATATATCGTAAGTCCCCGCGCCTATACCCCGGACAAATTAAATCAAGACCCCGCCCCTTCTCCTCGTCCTTCCCCGCCGCTCATTTCGCCCGGCTTCCTCCCTCCCTCGATCCCGACTCCCCCTATCCCTTAACCACACACTTTCTCCGCTCTTCTTTTTCTTAATTTCCAACCCCTCCTCAATCCTCTCATTAATCTTAGCCTCTCCGCTCTCCTCCCTTTCTCCTCCTTACCCTCGCCGCCACCGCCCTAAGCTGCTCCCTCACTCCCCTCCTCATTTTTTCCCCCCGCCGCTTTTTATGGACAGTAACGTTTCCTCCCTCTCGAAAAATCCTTTTAATGCTTCACCCCCGAGGCAAGTTATCTTCTCCGCCTCTCCTGCTCCTCTCCCTTTCAACATCCTTGCCGTACTTTCACTTTCCTCCGACCGTTTCGACTGATTCTCATGTTTTCTGCGTTCTCTCCCTTGAATGGGGATCCGTTACAGTTGACCTAGTTTCGTGGCTTAGACACATTTATGGTGCATTGGGCATTTCTTAGTTCAATTCGAATTTAGTATCTTGGAAAATAATATTGGCGATATTCCGGGTTGTTGGTGTGTCTCTTTTCATTTCAGTACTCGTAGTCGACTGGAAGTTTGCTTCAGGTATCGGGAATGCTATTTTTGCTGATTACCCATCCATCTGTATCCTTTTCATACGAATGTAGGGATCGAATATAAATTGGTTATTCCTAATGTCGGTAGCTTCGTGAGTAAGTGATACGTTCAGGATTACGCAAATCCCTTTGCATGCAATAACTTACTCCCCCTGCTATTCTGTATCCTTATGGTTCTTTTTAACTTTGTGACAATGTTCTTTATTGCTTCTGTCTGTTTTTCTTTCTGCTGAAACCTTTCATTTGGCATCCTGCGGGGGCTTCTTTCGTGTGGCGCACGAATTTCGCTTCCACATGAGCTTTTCGGGAGAGCAACTTCGCGAGCTATCGTCTCATGAAGCATCCCTCGCCTCCACCTTCTCTTTCGACTCAATTTCTATTATGCTCTCTCTCCTCCCTTCGTCGATCGAATATTTTCATCCCACATACGACCGGTGAAATCCACACCGTCTATTAAAACCTCATGCCGAGTAATTGCTCCCGTTATTGGCCTAGCTTTATCGTTACTCGCTTCATGTCTCAATTTGACCCAATGTGGTTAATCTTTCGTTTTGACTCAGTTATTCCCAAAGATGACAATCCACAAATTAGAGCCGGTCACTGTAACCGATGATGCCTTAGCATTCCTACTGTAATCTATAATGAATGTATTGTGCTAGAACGGTGCACCACGATTGTAAATGCGTCGAGAAAGGCTTCACTGGGGTAAGACTGTTCACAGGGCTTCCATCCAAAATTGTTCAAGTGCGTGTAAAAGAATTTAAGAAACCCAATGTACTAATTTCACGGTATACTTAGCAATGTGCGGCATGTGAGTGCCAATGAGATTATCCTGATGCTCTTTTCGATAATTTTACTTGCTTTCTGCATTTAATTCATTTCTATTTATTTTCTCAATAACTTTATGAGTTCGGAGGAAATAAAACAAAAGAACTAATAAACCGCCGTGAAGTGCTGTATCATAAAATGTAGTAAATGAGATATTTGTGAAAATTGTGTATCGCTGGACATATTTTAGTTAGCTGCATGGTGTAAAATGTTACAATCAATGATACGGATGATGAAATGATCGAAACATTACCAAATTACGTGTTTTGACAATTTGAGTAGTAATCAGTGAGGTGAAGTACTTACCTCGGATAACCAGATGCACTGAAAAGTAGCGCCTGGGATAATACGTAGCATTTTCCCGCTATTATAGCATTTTTCTTTTGTCGACTCTTCTGTCTACACAAAGATATATCAAGTGATATGTCTAGTGAAGTAATAATGGATTAAGTCGGAACAAATGTCCGGAAAGAAAGCGTAGCTCTTGTGCATGAAAAAACTGCAGAACTACCTTTTTACGCAACTTTTTTTTACCCAGAGATCATCACGGGGAGAAAAAATGAAACCAATTTTATGATATCATATTCCTGTTAGATGCGCGAAAGAGTGTAATTTGCTGAATTTCACGAGGCCAGTATTTAGGGAAGCCGCCAAGTCCCCTTGAATTCTCCCTGTATCTCATTTTCTTTTTGCGGCCGGGACCAGAATTTTTACCAGCCAAGGAGTTTCGAAGCCAGGCGACACTCCTGGCTTTCAGTGCACCGTCGAGTTGGCTCCCCTGGACAGCCAGCCACAATACTTCCTCCCCTCCTCTTTAAGCTCGCAGCCTCACTTTCGTTCCTTTCCCCAAGTTCGACCGGTCCCTACCTACGGAACCCTAGGATCATCGACTTACACAATACGTGCCGGTCGGGGATGGAATACGGCGGGGATGGAGCAGTGCGCGCGCCATGTAGAGGTTTGGCGTCCCCGCTCGCCCCCCATCCCTCCACCCTGGGGTGGGCCGGGGGCTATCATTCTCAAAACTCCCGTGGTCCTCCCTCGCCTGTCCTCGTCCACTTTCTTCGGCCCGGTAAGGTCCTCCTCAGGAGTGCGCTCCGCTTTAACTCAATCGCCGGCCCACCCACCCTCCCGGCCACTCTCGGCCCTCCCTTGCTTTTTTCCCTTTTCCTTCCCATTTCGACCCCTTTCATTTTCTCCCGGCGACAGCCTTCCCGTCGAATCGCAAGCCCCTCCTCTCCCCAACCTTTTCTCACTTAACTCTTTGTTTTCCTCTCTTCCCCCATCCTCTCCTCCCTCCTCGCGCTCCCTCGTCATTAACTCACCGCATGCGTCCGTCGGTAGCAGTTTTCGAATCCTATCCGTGCTCGGTCCTATCCCTTACATATTAGCTCACTCTTCCTCCGCCCATTACCTCTCTTTCTCTCCCCACTGCCCCAAAATACCCCTGGGGGAGTCGCCCTTTTCTCTATCTCTTTCCGAGCGCTACGTGAGCACAAGAGGAAGGAGAGAGAGAGGGAGAGAAGAAAGGAAGAGGTTGGTCGAAAAGAATCTCAATTTATTCGCTACATGTATGTGTATATTTTTTGTGAAAATTCGTACAGGTAGAGACAATAAGTATAGAATGGAAATATCCATGATGAGGAAATTAACTGGAAAAATACGCGGCGCGTATTCAAGAAATGGCGAATCCTTTCTGATATTCTGATATGAATCATTACTATACCAGGCTTACGAATTGTTTTAGATTAATATGGGACCGGGAGACAACAGATAGATAGATTGCGTAAAAATCCCGTTCGAACTTTTTCTGTGAGTACTTTCCAAGTGTTGTAAGCAGTCCATATTAACACGAAGAAATTAAAGAGACGAGGTTCGGAGAAGAGGTATTGATAGTGTGAAACCTCAAATTATTGATAGCCCATTGCAGGCAACCATGTGGAAAAGATCAGAACACATATACAGAAAGAGGGAGAGTGGAGGTGGAGTGCGTAGGACCGGGAGGGAGTGTGTTGCGGAGCCATTTGGGAAGGAAGAAAACATGGAAGGAGGAAAAAGATGCGTCCCTTTCCCGAGGCTTGTCGTTTGTCATATCTGAGCAATGTATTCTGGGCATCCCAAGGAGTTTCCGGGAACTGCTAGAGTCGAGCGTGCGTGGAGGAGGCAACGGTTGAAGGTCTTTCTAAGGGACTTTGAGTGTGGGTGTGTGTGCGTGGACGCGCAATTGAGGGGGGTTTGGAAATGGGCGGAGAAGGAAAGGGCCGAGGGCGAGCCAGGGTTATTGGGGTCGGTTCTGAACGAGAAAAAAAGGATTTTGGCGCGTCGTTTTGGGTCGAGTACCACCTATTTCCTATCGTTCTTCCTCCCCTTCGGTCTCCTCTCTCTCTCTCTCATCGCCCCACACTGCCACCCGGGAAAAAATCTAGAAAATTGAATATAAAAACCCCCGCCTCCGCTCTCCCCTCTTCCTTTTAAGGCCCCATTATGCGCCCACTCCAATGACTCGCCCTTCGGTATCTGCCCTCCAGTGTGTGCCCTGTGTACGAATGTCATCTTTTCCCTTACCCCTCGAGTTCCGCCGAGGTTTTGTTCTCTGCTAGGACCACCCGACTTATTTCTGTGGTCCGGGAACATATTTCCATTCTGGATGCACACATATTTTCTTCTTCCCCGTTCCCTCAGTGCCGTTTTCGTAGCAAGACTGTATGTGCCTTTTATGTACCTGATGACTCGTTCGTTTCTCTGGAGCATGGTCCCCTTGGTGGACTGACCGACGGAGAGAAGAACTTATTCGGCTTCTGTTTGCGTCGACGCTGCGTTTATGATCGGTTGCCTTTTATCGTTTCATCGGCTCAAACCGTCGGCTCTTTGCTTTGAACGGTTTTTATGCAATGATCTTTCTTTTTTTTCCGACGCTGAGGGAGATTTGGTGCGCGAAGGCCTCCCCCTTTGTGATATACGGAGGAACCATCCGTTAACAGTCTGGTTTTGTTATTTTTTTTCTTGTTCGTGCCAATAATATTTTTGATTCATTCGAGTAGTGATAGAGTTGGACTATTTATTTCAGCTTCCTATACGTGACTCACAACAGAAATGCTTGTAGCTTTTATAGATTTCAGTTGTAGGGCTAGCGCGGAAAAGCGTCTATTTCACCTCGTAAATTGATTGCATAATTTTATGGTAACACGCAGTGCGCATATTCCAATTGAGAATGGAGCCAACGACATTTTGTCGCAAGGATGGCGTGTGGCGACCTTCCCTGCTGCGATCACCGAAATCCCTCTTTCTAGGCAGTAAATAAATTTCGTGGTGACGTGTTGCAGAAAAAAAAACCTCAATGTTAAATATAACGCTCCAACAACATTTAAAAGTCTGATCACTTTTCTCTAAGCCGGTGGAGTTGTTTCAACGAACATTTCATCGAACGAATATTTCCATTAGAATTACAAAACTTCACGTGAAATTGCTTCTGTGTTGAGATCCATAATTATTCCTTTGGAACATCATTATAGATTTTATTAGCTTTCTCAATTATAACAATCAGTTTCTCCTGGAGCGCTGGCCATGTGTTTCAAAACTAAGTTTGTCTTCGAGGATGAATCTCGTTATTGCTTCGTCACGCAAGGAACATGGGAATTCGTCATGGGAGAACTAAATCAAAACGTTGAGTGGGGGAGCGCGCCATTAAAACAAAATCTGGCAAACTTGCAAACATCTTTTGTGACTTTGGTTCCAATGTTATGAAAGTGAATTAAGATCCTTGAAGATTTGATAAAGGCGGTGAGTTGAGGAGCGGAAGCGGAAGGTAGCCCTGTCCTCAAGAGTTTAACTCTCTCCCCCTCCCCTCCCTCCTGTCTGCTCCACTTTCAATCCCATTCCGAAACTTGAAAGATCTCGGAGTGAAAGGGACGGGAATGGTATACGGTGGGCGGCTCCCCCTCCGGACAAGCTTTTTATTTCACCGAAGGCCCCCTCGGCTCTTGAATAATTTCATCTTACTCCGTCGCATCGCGTATGCATGAATTACGTACACCTTTCCGGGGCCTTATTCCTGACTAAGGGATGCTCGGCACGAGGGGGAGGGAGATGGTATGGGGGCTCTTGGCCAGGGGCGGAGGCAAGAGGAGAAGAAGTTGGGGGGGGGGGTCTTCTTCTCTCATCCGACGCACGCGTTCAGTCCCAATATCTCGTCCCCCGATTGCGTCGCGCCCACCACCCAACGCATTCCTGGCCATCTTTCCCCCCACCCACCCCCCCTCTCTCTCTCCTGAATGCCCCACCCCCTCCCAACTTTCCCCTTCCTTTCTCCTTTCCCTGGCCATTCCGGAACATCCTTTCACCCGAATCTTTTGTCCAACCCATTCTTTCGTGCTGTCCTATCTCTCTTTCTCTCACCTTTCACGCACACACACGTAAATATATATATCTATCTCTCTCTCTCCCCTTCGTGTCCCCTTTCTCAACTTTTCCAACAATTTCGTCCAATAATTTGCTCCCCTGGGCCGAAGCCATTCGTTGAATGGACGCCTTAATTTTCTCCACGCACGGACCCCTTTGCATCATTGCGTATCGAGTCGTAATATGCACTAGAAATTATGTAAAAGATTATCATGTTTGTAATTTTTAAGGTATATATATATATATATTTTTTTAGGTAATCTACCGGTTAAGGTAGGTTTTTGGATGGACACAACTATATATATATATATATATATATATATATATATATATATATATATATATATATATATATATATTTATATATAGTCTGATGACGACGGCCGTGCCGTCGAAACGTAAATATCCAATGTAAGTGTCCTTCTTTTATGTTTCTATGTGTGTGGTGTTTTTTTTGTTAGTGTTTGTGTGTTTGTGCGTCGCCGGAGAGCGTCTTTTCCAAGTGTATATATATATATATATATATATATATTCATTTTCAGCATTGTCTATTGGATAAAAATAACGTTTGATTCCAATCACGATGGCCTCATTGCACGATTTGAAGTCTGTTTTTAAATTTTGTAACGTAATTTAACCGTTAAAAAGGTTGAAGGAAATTTTCAAAATTCGCTCATCACCTGTAATTGTTATTAGACCTCTAATTTTGTTTTTGCGTGTTATATTGCTTTTCTTTCGGACTCTGAAGATTTGATCTTTTTTTTTTGGTAGTTGTTTTTGGTGCTAGACGAATGCTTAACAATGAATGCACAGTAATCTCTTCTCGACATTATCTTTGTTCGTATTATTTTCAAATAAGAAAGTACTTGTATTATCCGATTGGGGGAATCAGAAAATATGGTGCGACGACGACTTACCTTGCTCAATGATTTAGCACATTTTGGGTAAACAATTATTTACAGAATTATCAAAAATTTCGGACGGCTATCCCATTATTAATTACTGAGATTGTCGTTTTCCCCTGGCTCAGTCCAACTATCGAATATTTGCCTGTATATACGTAGATAGAGTGAGACTAAATTAAGCTGATTATGTGAGTGATTCAACAACTTTGCAATTAATCCATGCGCAGAGGAAAAGGAAAAAAAAAGAATTCCTTTTAATTTATCGGAAAATGTTCCCTTGTGTGGGTGTACAATCTCTTGCAAGTGAAATTATCCTCCCCCTCACTTCTTCGCGTTTTCCTCTCCGAAGGGGAAGATAACGCGAATAAGAAGGAAATTGCATATTTCTAATTCCACCTCCGTTAGAAAGGTCTCCGCCTTCATTTTGGTAGTCTGTACTGTACCACGCAGGGAAATAATTATAGTCGGCAGCAGCGCCGTTCCTTCTTTATTATTTCCACTCCGACTTCAATTTCATCCTTCGATCCCTTTTTCCTCTCCGGAATTACAAATCCCCTAATCCTTCCTCTCCTTTCAAACCCACGCATTTCTAAATCCAATTTATCATTTCCTTTCACGACGTCCCTGCGATCAAATGAAAAGAGATCGCAGTGATATTCGTACGCGAATCAGTTGCTACTTTTCAGTCTTTTACTGGAAATGGGAGGGCATCATTCCACGTGCAGTAAGACGGTGCTTGATTTGCTAGTGCGCAGTTATATTTTGCAAGAGCTTTCCGTTTCTTTTCAATAATAATAAGGACTACCTTTTGTCTGGCCCCTCTCCTATCTTCCCCATTGTCCTTTCCTGCATTTACATCCTATGAAGTATTTCTTCGTTTTATGAAGACGGATGTACATAAAATATTATTGTTACGACCACATATGATTTATATCGTTAGGAAATTTTTGAAGAAACTGATATCGAGTTTCTCGTCGGGCCTTTAGGCTTTATCGCATCTGATTAAATATTTAGGAAACTGTCTCTACGGGTCGCAGTTCATTGTTGCAGTATGACATTGGGGTTTCCAAGTCACTGTACATAACAGTACTTGGAACTGAATGAGGTATCAAAATTGTTTTCTGGTGAGGCATGGGAATGTCATGCCAATTATGGGAAGAGTCCCTGTTAGAAAAAAACGGAAGTGAATTGAAATGCGAATGGGCTTTGAAGACCCTTAATTGGCTTATAAGGGTTGTGGGATATTGAAGGCCGTGATGTAAGGGAGAATGGTGGGTAAGAGGGGGTAGAGGAAGGAATAAAATAGTATTTTTCAAAAGCATGACGGCAGAAATTAGGAACGTTTTAAGAAGGAGATAGTTCACTGGCACAATTAGAAGATGTTATGATCCGTAGATGGTATTCGCTAGTGGCCATCCAAAACGTACCCTTAATTGGTAGAATAATTTGAATGAATATACTTCGAGGAATTAGGTATTAAAAAAGGTAATGTAGAATTAAAATTTGGTAAGTTTTCTCTTCGCTCATAAACGTGTGCATTTTTTTTAATTGTAAATTTAATTCTGGGGGAATAATTTACCGCTGATAATTCATCTTCGTGCGCTTCATAAATATTCCCGACTGCTCTTCTCCTTGGCAAATCTCCGTAACAAATGCCCCTCCATTCTTTTCTTCATTCTTATTCCAGATTCTTTGTGTTCATTCCTCCTACAAAAACCGACCTCAGTGTCGGAAATAGTTTCAACGAACCCGATCCCCTCTCCTCCTCCTCCTCCTTTGCATCCCGCCTCACAAAAGTCGAAGGACACGGCGGCAGAGGTGCGGAGAGGTGGAGAGTGGAAACGAGGAGGGGCACACAAAGTTCCCCCACTTCTCCTCCTGGAGTCGTAACCCTATCCCCCATTTCCATCGCCATGAAGCCAAGGGGTTTTTGGCATAATCTCCCACGTGGTGCGCGCACCGCACCCCTCGCCCCATCACCCTCCCTCCTCCACCCCTCCTCTCTTTCTCCTTCCCCACAGTAATCCCTGCCACGCTCTCTGGACCACACGCACACATCATCCCCCGTTCCACTCCCTTATCCCGCGCGCACTTTTGACAGACGCCCACCCCCGTTTCGCATCCCTCCCACCATTTCTCTCGACCTCCCCCTCACCCTTTTGCACCGACGGCGTCTCCTCACCCCCTTCCCCTCGTCGCAAGCCACCCCTTACGCCAGCATCCACCCATCCTAGCCACTCATCCATCCTCTCTTTCTCTTCCCCTCCTTCCTCCTCCAGACTGCCCCCCGCTGCTGCAAACTGCCACTTATCCGGGCAGTCATCTCGGAGCACCTCTTCTGCTCTAGGAACTCTTCTTCCCTCGCCCGCAACCCCCAACCCTCCGGCGCACCTCTCCCACCAACCACCCCCGCCAACCCTCGCCCCCTTGTACTCCTCGTTTCATCTCCTCCGCCCCTTTCTCATCCCCACCCCCTCCTCCTACATCCTTCCCTCATCCACGCCCCTTTCCCTCCCAAGGGTCCTTCCGGCGTCGCCCCCTCCCCCCTCGCCACATTCTTCTGCACCCTCCCTCCCCTTTTCCTCCCTTCCCTCTACCGTCTCTTGCTTTCCCGAATCACTCCCGCCACTCGATAACCGCCGAAAAACGGTGGCACTCAGCCCGGATGACTTCAAGGGTGAAATCTCTCCAAGGATGTAGCAAAAGGTGACGGATTTTTCCCCAGCGTCGCGCATTTAAATCTCATAAGGATAAACAAAGGCGCTAACAATCACATATACGAGCATGAATGTTCGGCTATGACTGTGTTCGAATTCGTTGTATGAGGCAAATATGTATGTATTAAATGAATATAATTGCATATCCCTATGTTTATAATTAATTGTTTAATATTTCCGAGTTGTGCCCGTGTTAGTATTGGCAATATCTAGTGTTGTGCGAATGGAGTATGCAGTATAGGGTTTGAAATGTATGGTATTTGGTCTGGCAATCTTATCTCTTGCGCTATTCCTGTGAATGTGGATAGGACACAAGATGTTTCAATTTTGAACATTTATCTAAGTATAGTATGTTGGTCGGTGTCATTTTTACCACATGATCTAAGAATTACCGAAGAAAAGGAGTGTACAACAATACCGAGTCAACATCTCCTCCTCTTCCAGTCTACTTCGTCCACTTCATTTATTTCTTCAAGTTGTTGTATGCATAATTATGTCGTATGCTTCTTGGTTACGGAAAGGACATAGAAATTTAAACATTAACCCGCTCTTTTGAAGTAATTTAAGTACTAGATTCCATCGCGTTGATCGCGAGTGCGAAATCCACAGAAGGTGCTGTCTTGCCCTGCGTTGCCGTCACACAGTCGGGTGTGGCGAACTTGATGAATTGTGCGGCGTAGAAATGGAGTTGGCCGGAACGGATGGGATTTCAGAGAGCAGTGGAGGGTAGTCCTCGCCGCACCCTCTTCTCTATCCCCCGTCGCGTCGGCCCATGCACCATCGCTTCCCGGTGAATCCATCCTCGGGGGGGCCCCACCGAACAGACGTCCTCGTCAGTATTCTCTCCGTCTGCCTCCCAATCCTCTCCCATCTTTCCCCGTCTTCATTAGCGTCGTTTCTCCCGCCCGCTTCCTTCCTTCCGGTAGTCAGCCGACGCCAGACACCCTATCCATCCTCTTTCTTATAGGCTCTCTTTCTTAACCATGCCGCCAAACCAACTTAAATTAAGAAAGGGCTTTTTTCGCTGAATTACCGGTCGTCATCAAACCGAAGGATGGAACTGTAGAACGGATGTAAAACTGTGGGGCGCTAGTCTCCTAGGTGACACTCGTCTAATCTCTCCTTCCTTCTTCTACCTTTAGGAATTCGCACGATCCTACTAAATTCTTTCTAATCTTAATGACAACCTTCTTACGGGAAAGATAAAAATTCCCTATGCTGCAGTGGTGGATTGATAGTATATTGGATATTATACTTCCGCTGTGATTATTATTATAATTTGATAATCTTCCACGTAGTGCAACGCATTATAATGCATCGTTTTATTTTAATTTCAAATTATTTGAATACATCTTACTCAACTGGCCGTTAAGAAGGCTTGTGACGGGTTGGTATTAGGTTACCAACCAATTTAATTAATGATTTTGGTTGTTTGTTATTATTGGAATTCAGTACCTTTTTTAAAGTTTTTCTCTCGTAATAGGGAGGACGACTTAGTTCCCTGTGATCGTGCATCCATAAACCGTAGTCTGCCAGAAATTGGTTCTATTTAACGGCAGGAATTTAGGGAAAGGATTATAAATTTCCCCGGCCATTGATACACCGGTCGTAAACATTCAGTCGTCGTATAAACTTTTATCGGCGTTTAAACACCGCTGTGGCACCAAGTCTTAAGCGGAGATGCTATCGCTGTGCTCAATGCGGTGTTCCCGTGCGGCGTATTTCTACTTCACCATATTTATCGTCAATAGATTGAAAACCGTTGTCGAAACGTGTAAATATTGCTCTAAATTCAGCTCAGATATCCATGGGCAGTCATTGATTTAAACCTCCCTCCCTCCTTCCCCCGAAAGATAACCAACTAGTCTGTCTCCTTCGGTCACCTCCCTTGTTTTTGCGTCCAATTTTCCGCCCAACTCCTCTCGCCCTTCCACCTCCCTCTCCCCCTGCCCTCCTCGGGTGGGACTTCGTCCCCTCGCCGAGGGTGCGGCTGGGTGGGGACGCCTTGTTTTGCGTGCGCCCCCATCTGATCCTCCTCGAACCCTTTTCTCTTCGCCGCCGTCACTATATCATATGAAAGGGGGTGAATTCCCCGGATCCTGCCCCCGCAAAGCCTCATCGATTTAAGTGTGCATCGGCGCATCTCGACGTAAACTTCCTCCGTTCGCCTTCCCAACCCACCTCTCCCCTCCACACACACATACGCGCGCGCGCGCGCTTTCCCACCCCGAACTTCCTATAACACACTCCTGGCCAATTTGCTGCACCCTTTGAGAGTTGCGTCCAGGCAAAATTTAACTTCTCCGTCTCCCCGGACTAATAACTGGTTTTCGAGGCATGGAAAGTTAATATTAGATGAAGTATTTTAGGATCCGCGATTCCTTCCGTTGAACCTTACCTCATTGAATTCCTTGGATTCCTTAAATATCAGGGTACTTTTTTTTCCATACTTCCGAGTAATTTTTTTGAACTTGAATTCATTCAAAGCATCCTGGGCGCACTTGTATCAGTTGGATGATGTTACGGAGTAGGGAAGTGAAGTCTTGTAATTCACGATTTACCTTCCGTTTTCCGTGAACGGTGTCACGAGGAACGCGTAATTTCTCTTATTTTTCAATACAGAGTTTTCATAGTTCTCCATCAAAGATCACCGAGAATGAAGCTCTTCATCTCCATTGTTAGTTGTTGAGGGACAGTGGATAGATTATATCCGTTTTAAAATCCACCGTAGAATTATGAAGATAAAACCCTTCCCAATGTTTCCCACCGTGGTCTTGTATTTGCGTTCCGCGATCAAACAATGCAATGACTAAACATTGAGCGGCATTGTTCGGTTAAAATTGCGAAGCTTTAATCGCGGGAATACATTGAATTATGATGTGACCAGCACTCATATTCGGTTCGTTGCGTGGCACGTAGACATGACAGAACTTCCTTTTTCGTTCGTATTAGTTGTTTTTTTTATGCTCTCAGCGCTTCGGGCATAGGAGGTATTATTCAGAGCATAGTGATTCAGGAACGAGAGAGGGGATTTTGGTTTATCAAAAAATAAATCATCGAGTTTGCATAAATTACTCATTCATCACCGTTCCTTTTATTTCGGGCCCTGAGATTCGTTTGTTCACGCATCGTTCCACGAGCCTCCCTTCCCGTTCGCGAGGCCGGCGATTCGGCATCCGACCCAAGTCAAACTGCACCCACGAGTCCTTGGGGCGAAGGATTGACAACTCCTTGTCGACTTGCCCTGTCGAAGTGCGAGCGACTCTTTGTCGCCCCGACCCGGCTCCTCCTCGCAGCATCCCAGAAAGAATTCGTACGTGTCACGGTAATGGGACGCCGCGATTAATCTCTTTCCCTCCCAACTCCCTCTCTCTTTCTGTCGTACCCTTTGGTTCCCAATTCATCCCAACCGTTGACCATTTCGGTGCAAACCCATTGGGGCGAGTGTTGGGCGGAGGGGGGAGACAAGAGAATAGACGGTAAAGGCCCTTCGGCTGGGGTCAAACGCGTTTTGTCGGAAAACGGGGAATATTTTTGGTTCCCGCATTTCATTTTAGTTTTCGTGTAACGACTCCCTTCCGGCCCTTTTTTTTTCGAAGGGGTCCCCTTTGAAATTCAGGGTTTTCGGGTGTCGCCGGGCTCCCTATGAGTTTTGTTTGCTCGCGAGCAGTCGCCGTTTCCCCACTTTCCAGAACGGTCGTTCGCTTCAGGTCGTTGTTTTCCGCGCGACGTAATCAAGTCATGTGGTAGGTAAACAGGGAAAGCCAAGCAAAGGCGCACGTAGACTGGAAATTTGTAAGTTTTCCGTGCCGTGGTAATTAGGTACGACCTTTCTGTTCTGTCCGAGGGTGTACGCACATTACTTATTCTGGTTAAAAATGACCCAAGCTCTCGTTCTTCAAAGCCGTGGGTCCATTTAAACCAACTGCGTTTATTGTATCCTTTGACATTTGTATTAAGTAATGAATGACCATCGAATTACTTATCTGTTGTTCATAGTTGACTTGTAGAGGTGAATGGGCTACTGACGCAGTGTGCTCTGTTAAGCTTGACTTTGAACAGAATGGTGTATGTAAGTGATTTAAGTATATATTTAGACAGCGAAGCGTATAGGAAAACCTTTTTTACTACATTTCCTGTTATTTTATTTTACGTGTACAAAATATATTGTTGAACATATATTTCTGATTAAAACTGTTGTATTGTTACCTTTGTTCAGAATATTTTGTATGTTCGTTTTATCATCTGTTCATGAACATTTTTGTTTTCCAATGTAAATAGTATATAGTTGAATGTGGCATAATAATAAAATAGTTTTTATAGATACTGTCATAGATGCGGAGTTGAGTGGGATATCACTCTGTAACCTACACCTACACGTGTGACATGAATGGTGACATAAGGGCGTGTAAACCATAAAAACCATAAACACAGTAATCAACCCGGAGGTCGGTCTAGTAGGTGTTGGCAGAGCTCACCCATGTACCAAGCCCGACGGCGTGTGAATATTCACACATCAGGGTAGGGGGGCCAGTTCCTTTCCCTGTGCCGGTTATGGTTTCCCACGTAGACCTGGTACCTGAAAAATCAACTAGCTTGGGTGGAGCTGCAGGTGCCCAAAGTGCCTTGCTCGGGAATCGAACCCGGGACCCTCCGGTCAGTAGTCCAACGCTCTACCCACTAGACCACCGCGACCCGCAAGGTCGTGTAAGTGAACAGCAAAATGCCCTGTGAGAAAGAAGGTTGTCTTATAGATGTCATGTGTTTCCTTCTTTATCTTCGGTAATTTCACCACACAAACTCCTCTCTCTCTCTCTCTCTCAGCCATCTTACCAACCGTCGATTTTTACTTATGTTGTCCCTGAGCCCTTACTTCTTTTATATGCGTCCTAGCGAGGCTTCGCGTGTGCTTCGCTAGCCTGAAGGTAACAATAAAAGAATCGCCCCTCTCGTGGAGCGAAAACAAATTTTCGACTCCGTTTGCACCAAGGAGATAACATTTTTCGAGAGCATTAGGCCCATTTCATCCAGGGTTCCGCGCTGCTCTCGTGAAGGGCGGAACGTATTTCACACACCGCTTATTCCTCTATGTCTGTTCCTGTCCTCTCCATCCATCGTAGATGTATGTGTATACGGATTTGCCCTCGCCTTATTGTATGCTTGTACCCGTCTGCTCCGATACAAAAATCCGCGCTCTCGCTACTTCCAGCGTTCTCTTAGAGCTTTCCTTTTATTCCTGTGGCTCCCTCCTTCCACGAGTTCTGCTGTACTCCACCCAGTTAATCCTTTGCGTTGTACGACAGTTAAAGTGGCACATTTCTGCGAAGAGACTCCTCCTCGTAGGGTTTCAATCGTTTCAGTGGACATGCTAAAGAGTTCATCTTTCTGCATGCATTCCTCTTCTGTCATTCGACGCTACAACTAATCCCTGCTGTTTTCTTTCTGTTGTATGTATATAAAATAAGTGTTTGACTAAACCCCATAATTCATTGGGTTTATTTAACGCCATCGTAGTTATACATTCTTCGGGGAATTTGTTAAGGGATTATTTTTGTAAGCATCCACCTCTGTTAGTAGACAATTATTAATAATTCCTGTGTTGTAATCTGGGGGTTTGGATTAAGCTTTTGCATTTCATGATCCGTTTTTCCTTGTGTTAAAACCACCTTCTCCTTTAAATTATTTCAATTTCTCGTTGTAACGGAAGAATTACAATCCATTGCACTATAACAAAATGGTAACACTATCCTTTAACTATAACGGAAACAAAATTTCTCACCAAGAACAAAAATGCATTGAAAATTCATTAAGTAATTAGAACTATATGACCTGAAGTTGAGAAGAAATATAACTGGAGCCTTTTTAAAGTGCTTATGTGACGTACCTAAATGTTCCCCGGCGTCTCCCTTAACTCCAGTATATAATAGTATTAACTTTTTTACGTAAAATATGAGGATTACCACTTTTACGGTGGCAGGGTGGACGGCAGCCCCCTCGACCGTAATAATTCGCGTGTGACTTCAGAGTGAGCCGCAATTGGGGGGGGGACATCGTCCACTTGTGCTCGCGTACGTAGGTACACTTCGATTTACCTTCGCTGCTTCCTCGTGCACGCACTCTGGTTTTTTTTGTGATCTCATTCATCCCAGCGCCCAAGGCTGCCGAATTCTTTTATTCTCCGCCAAATACGATGTGCTATGCCCCCCACATGCCGCATTTTTCCCATTCACGTAAGTAGGCCTTATTGTGTTTTCCTTGTCATCAATTTCCTCTTCACACTCATTTTCCCTCTTTTTATTTCTTTCTGCCCCCTCCTCTTCCGCCACGCGTCCTGCCGAGGGCCCGTGCTGCCCGTTCCCCCTCGCCCCACTGCTCCCAGCTTGCTCCCAGCAACACCCTCATCCCATCACGTCTCCCCACCCGCTCGCCTTTTATCCTCCCCTCACCCCTACCTCCTCTTCGTCTCAATGGGGACGCCACGCGACCGACCCCCCTTCTATTGTCGTCAGCGCAGCTGCAAGTGACGACGAGGACGACTGGGGAGTGGGGGATAGGGACGGGTGGGAGGTGGGGGGTCTTGGGAGGTGGTGGAGTCGCTCGAAATATAGAGGTGGAGGAGGGTCAAGTAAGGTAGTGTCGGCGAGGATTCGAGTTTTCAGCTTCCACTCCAACATCGGAAACGATTTAGGAACGGCGATGGTTGTATCATATAGCTGTGGTTAGGGTTGCCAGAAGGCCAGGGAAATACAACTATAGCCGGTGTCTTTAATTTCACTACAGTCATGAGATGATTAGATTGTTAGGTACAGCTGAAGAGAGGCGATAAAAGTCGAATATTGTGCTTTAGTGACTAGGGCTAGCTGTCGGCGTCAAAGGATATGGTAACGCCTTGGGACTCCCTTCCCAAGTCTCCAAAATATGTTTATGCTGCCAGCTTTTCCGCTCCCCTCTGAGATGTCACGCCCGAGGGATTTTGGCACAGCATGGTCGACTCGGGAGGCGTCGCTGGAGGACGATGCATGAAAAAAGGCATCTTTCCACGAGCGTCAAGTCTTTCATCACCTCCTTGACATGCCCCTTTTTGGTCCCCCGATATTTTCCTTCTTCTCCCACGTCCTCCGTCCTCCTTCCAACGATTCCTTATTCTTATGCATATATATGTATGTTATTATTAGGTAATCTACCGTTTAAGGTAGGTTTTTGGATGGACACAACTATCAAATAAACATTTTGTGACTCCCCACCTAGCAAACTAATCTACATCAGGTCCCTCTTCATCTCTGTGTACTTCTTTACTCCCTTCATCCCGTCCAACATCGCTATCCTGTTCCTGCCCTTACCTCGCTTGCCCAACAGTCTCCCCTCTATTACCCTCTTCAACATTCCACCACCGCTCAATACGCCTTTCATCCATGTTTCCTGCCTCCATAGGATTTCTCTCAACAAACCCCTCTCCTCACCCACCATCTCTAGTACTTCCTCATTTGTTTTCCTTTCGGTCCATTTCACCTTCTCCATTCTTCTCCACACCCACATTTCAAAAGCCTCCAATCTACGTCTATATATATATATATATATATACACACACACACAGGGTGCGGCATTATAACTTCCTTGTTTGAAATCGTTTTGCGTTTAAAAAAAAGAAGTTGTGTTGCCTCACCCTGTACATATATAGGTGGAAAGTAGATATTAAACCTTCAGCCGTTCCTTCCCCTTCTAATGCCGTCCTGTAACTTCTGATTTATTTACTACGCACGATAAGCTTAATAACTCTCTTTCTTATATATCCTATAATATTGATCGCAAACCTTATATTGTCTTCTTGAAAAATAATTAACTCCCCTGGAATTTTGCAGCATGTCTTCTTTTATTATCAATTTAGCAACCCATGGCCATGAGAACATTTCATATACGATATTTCTCGTATGTAGCATTAGAGAAATTCTACTTATAATTTCTTTCATTTCTGAGAAAACTTTTTGCAGCTGAAGTCATGTTATATTTTTGTATTAGGATCCTTTTTTTGATTTTGTATCCAGTTTTCGAATTTTGATTGAGATTCATATTGGCTGATATCAAAACAAGAATTTAATATGGCACATTCCAAGAACTCATTAACTTTATACTTTGCAGTTGCTTGCAGTTTAAAAAAAAATTAAATTCAGCTCAGTGTTTTAAAGCTCATGAATTTTGCACTTTTTCCATCCAGTCACAAAAGTTGATATCCTATTTGTCTTTATATTTTAAAGGGAAGACTTGATCGTGGTTTTCTATTGAAGTGATTTATGCAAAGTTAACTTGTAGATCGGTGTTTCACGTTCAATTACATTCATGTGGAATGAGGAAGTGCTGAATAGGTGTTACTCAAAAACATATGTGTTAATTAATCACCTTACTCTTTTTGTCAGAAATGGAGTGATTAAAGAGGTGAATAGAGGAAACGGAAGGGCCGACTTCCTCTCCTATGCGTTCTCTTCCGAAACCTTTCCGCTCGACTACTAAAAATTCTAGAACTGCAGCTGCGACTTTTCTCTAGGGGTGGACTTCATGACAAACGCAGATCGGCGACATTCGACCTGGAAATAAAGCCAAGTGTTTGACAATCCAACCGGCGTCGATTATTTAGGAAGCAGAAAAAATGGATCTTGGTCGTTTATCGTATCTCTTGAATCCATTACCGCCTCCTTTGATATCTAGGCAGCACCTTATGGATTGTTAGCGAATCGGTTTTGTTTATAGAACCATCGTTTGTCATTACTTTACATGGTTCTTCACTCGCCAATCAAGTACTTAAGTGAATAGGTTGCTTAAGAGTTTTTAAACTCCCTTGAGTTTTAAATTGGCATGTTTAAAATTTCTAACGTCTCTCTAATTTCTTTGTGGAATTTTATTCCATTACTTTCGTTAATGCAGAGTTTGAGAATGCAGACCGAAAACTCCGTGGCTTCGCTTTGGCTCAGGCTGGCATTTTGGCGACTAAACAGTTATTATCGTAAACTTGTGGGTGATTTTCATTTGCCTTTTCAAACGCTGTATCTCTGAATTCTCGTCAGTATATTTGGCAGTTTTATTTTGCAGACGTTGGTTGTTAAAGAGGATATTCAACTCTTTCGTTCTTCTTTTTAGGATTGAAATGTATACGATTGCAAAATTGAATATTTTCTCATGACACAATTGTAAAGATATAATTTTTTTCTTAGTGTGTATGTGACTATTAAAGATAAACATGGTAAATTTGTGTTTCCGTTGAGATTTCAACCCACAACTGTAATTTCCTTTTAGATTACGTACTTCTCTTTGGCTTATTATGTTTCGGAAAAACAGGGTTAACGGAAATTTGCCGAAAAGAGTAATTTTCAAGGGAAGATCTCCTTGATCCCTTGGTAATTGTCTCAAAAGTTTGCATTTAGAAAGAGTATTCTTGAGAAGCCTCCTTTCAGGTGTTTCCTTGTCCTCTTTGTTTTACAATCCGTCGAGTGGAAATGACGAGGACGCGAATGGATTAACATAAAATTTACTCAAAATACTTACCTAAAATTCAGCCATTAGTATAGGCTTAATCTTTTGTCTCTTTGTTCCGAGATATGGCGAGCGCGTTAACCCTCTACTTAGGAGTCTCCCCGTAATATTTTCCATCTCCTCCCCGCCTATTTTCCCTAACAGTCTTTCTGCCTTCAGATCTACATCCCTTCGTGTGTCCCTCCTCTTTTTCCACCCCGAATCCTTCCATCAAATAATGAATTCGGCGGCTCTCATTTAATTTCACCGACCATTCGGAAAACACGATGCCGCTCCACTTTTTGGAAATCAGGAGGAGTTTCTTTTGCGTCCGCCTTGAATAATGAAGGAGCTGTCGTAAATATAAGCTAAATAAAGGCACCTCAGAATGCTAAATTATGTTCTCGGCCCCGCGGCAGTCCTGGAGCGTTTTATTACCTCATCTTCTTATCTTTATTCTTTTTCGTTTTCGGGAAAGCTTTCCACAAGCTGGTCATCTTTATTTTTCTTCGTTTCCCCGGCCGAAACTTTGGACTGTAAAACTCTGCTACTCCCTAGAATCTGGGATTCTTACTTGCTTTAATAAAAAGCGCTGGGTGAAAAAATAAGAGAAGCGCGCGATTCTCATGCGGTGGTTTCGCTCAGCAGTTAACCCTGCCTCTAGCCACTCACCTCTCTCCTTACCCCTCCCCCCCCCACCCCTTCCCCACGAGTACTTTAGATGCATGAGGATTGGGTCATATCGTCGAGACCTCTTAACCCTTCACTCTCCTCTTCTCCGTTTTTCTTTCCCTACCCTCCCATTCCTCTCCGCTTCCTTATCCTTCCCTATCCCAACCTCTCTCACTATATGTTCGAGTACCCATCATGTATTTCGATTTCGCCTTAGTTAACTCATGCCCTCACATAGTACCCACGATGGATCAGACAGACTTTGGAAGAGAGTGAAAAACCCCTCTCCTCCCCCACCATTTCTAGTACTTCCTCATTTGTTTTGTTTTCAACGTTATGTAATGAAATCTAGTTTTGTTAATTCTTTGTATATCAAACTAAAATAATGCTCGCGTTTGCTTACTTTATCATTGGAATATTTCTAATCCAGGATATTTAAACACTTGGCGAAATTTATGTGGAAAATATCTAACATAAAAATGTACACTAATTTGTAAGACGTTTTGTTAAAAAAAGAACTCCCGATTTTCATGATTTCATGTAGATACGAGTTTTTTAAGAATTCAGATCGTTGAGAATGAGAACGTCGGGCTAGATGCTTGGTAGTGTGAGGGATGTTTTTCAACTTGCGTGGTTTCAGTTTTGTCTTCCACGTTTTTACTACAAAAATATCTCTTGCTTTTATGTTAAACATTTTTAAAACGAATTGATAGTACGGCCGCAGGTGGCTGGCACAGTATGGTTATTTTTGGTGTTTATGCATACAATCGATTAAGAAGATTATATTTTAGTTGAGTTGATTAATCGCAGTTGAATCAACGAATTTTCAAGAGTCCTTATGACTCCTCTCTCCTAAATCAAATGCCATATTTACTGTCAATAAATGTGCCAATCTGTTCTCATTTCATTCAGATTACTACAAACACATTCTCGCTCTGGCTATCTTACCGTGCATCGTTATGTGCAAATATCCCTACGTGTAATTATAAAGGGTTATAATGGTAACGGAAAGTTGTAACAATGTAAATTTCATTGGCGAAATGGTAAATATTTGATAATGGAAATCATGTCACTCTGTTTTCTTTGAAACGCTTGACTTCCGTTTTTCAAAATATACTCTAATAATCATTTTTATTTTCTAAATCCCGCGGAATACAGAGTTAGTGTATTTGTGTGCCAAGATCCCCATATTAGTTATTCAATTCCATCAGAGCACGAAGTTCAAATTCATCTCACTTTTTCCGTATTGGCGTAACTCTTAGGAAGACAAATTCATTGGATCCCGCGCAAAAGAGTCATTCGTGTCGTATAAATTTCTTGAAATTTTTCCCTCCCAAATCCTTTAATGATACTGGGCTTCACATCAGATTCTGTTTCAGTCGTAGTGTATAAGGTCGGCATACATATTGGAAAATCTACGTTCGCCTGCCGTTGAACGCCACTCATAAGTTAGCTTCTCGTCCCTATTTACTTCGCTCTAATTAGTTGTTCGTGCAGCAGCACGCCTCGCGCCCGTTCACCTCCTCCTTGATTGTGTTTTCTGAGCCGAGGGGTAAAAAAGGGTCGCTTTCCGTGTAGTTTCCTCCAAGTATTTTTTTTTATCACTCTTCGACTTACTTTGGAAGAATACTGGCGATAGCTCTATGTTTCAATGTCTCCGCATGGGATTGGGTAAGATAAAGAGAGGGTTGAGTAGAGAGGAAGGAAGAGAAAGAGAGGGAGAAGAACATTGTCTTCCTGCCTTAAATCCGGAACAAAAGTTATTGTCAGAACTCGTTCATTTTTCTCTCGCGCCCACCCTACCGTGTCCCACCTCCTCGCCACATTTAGTCCTCGGGTACAACCCCCAAACCCTCCCCCTACGTATATAAGATACGACGTCGATTTTCTAGAATTCTTTCTCCTACGCCTGAACCCCTTTTCCGCTGTCTTGCCGGTCGCATACGCTTCCAAAGTTGTGTGCGACCTCTTCCTCCGAGGAACCCTTTCTGCTCCTCCCCTCGAGCTTCCGTCCTCTCCCTCCATCCCTCCGCCTCCATTCTTTCTCCCTCTCTCTCTCTATTTCTTTATCTATCTATCTCTGCTACCTCACCCAATTCACCCATCTCCATAAACTCTCACGAAATTTCCATCCCCCTCGTTTCCTCCGAATCCCATCATTTTCCCATTTCGGTCCCATTCACCGTGATCGTTCCCCGCAACTTGAAACAGAAAAGGGCGTTATTCCCGCGTTTCAATAATCGCTCTCCTCGCCGTCCATTAATGTAGTCGCGCATTGTGCTCACGGTCCCTTCTCTCCACTTTGGAACCCGACACGAAATCAAGTGGAGTGCATGAGGTGGGGGATCCGTAATATTATTCGACACCATAATGGGCGGTGTCGAGTATGTTTAATTTGCAAAGAGCATGATTGAAAATAGGTTTTTTGGACCGTTAATTTCGACACTTCGGAGATCGCGTTGTTATTGCAGACGCCAATTTCCAATAATGACGCCAAACGACTGATAATGGTGCCTATTTTTTTTAAGTGCGCACAATGCGTGTTCTCTCTTAATTCTTTTACTTAGACTTCAGTTATTGTATTTTGCCATTTTCAGTTCAATGTTCTAAACAGGTTATCAATGGATACTTCATATATATTTTTCTTGTTATTTTTTTCACTTTTGGTACACTCTTTTGACATTAGATGTGTAATAAAAGATCCGTATTTTTTTGCTGGGTAATACTTTTAAAATTATATGCTCATTTCTCTAACTATATTTTGAAATTAGCGGCAATCTTATATTAAATCGTATTTCATGGAAATAATTTAGAAAAAAATGAAATTTTCTTCCTTATTTATTCATTTTTTCTTGCTTTTAATTCAAATTAAATTTCATGAACTTCTTCATTTGGATGTAATTAGTAATTATTCTCAAATTAAGCCTCGAAAGGGTAATAAATTAGTGAAATCATTTTTTTTTAATATATTTAATAAACTCTCTTTAAAAATATACTTTTGGGTATTCGAATTTAGGCTTCCGCAGGTGTACTTATATTAAATGAATATTATTAATAATAATAAGGGTAAATAAAAAATATTTAAAATCATGAACTTTACCCCGCATATGTAGTCGGCATCTTAAGGTCAGAGAGCTTCGTTATTATTTTTGGTCTGCCTGCACACGTTCTCACATGCTATTTTGGTTTCTGAAAACGTGAAATGCAAGCGTTCTTTCAATCGGTAAGGTTTGGTGTCGAACCGAAGTTAATACGAATTAAAATGCATAGAGTCACTTGAGCCATGACATGAATCCATGATAGTCGCGTTCACCTTCAAAGCCGGTTAGTTCAAAGTGCCCTCGCATTTTTTGCGCATCACGCCTTACTTATTTCAGCATTGTTCGTAGCCTCTTCCGTCGCATGATATAGTCACACAGAGCAATCGGTCCGTCATGTGAGACGCGAGCACCTCGGGAATTTGGAATCGGGGTAAAGCGATGGAACTAGGTCTGCTGGAGCGCGGGATCGAACTTCCCGGCCCTAGTACAAGTCTTCTCTTTTTATAAGCGTAGCAGGGCTCAAGGAAAGAGGAGAGCGGCGCGACTTGAGATGGAAGGCGGGGTGGGGGGATGTGAGGAGGAAGGATAATTCACAGGATCGGGGCGGTGTAAAGTGGGAGGGAAGGACTGGAAGTTTGAAAGCTTTCGCGTTTGGAATCGGGACGACAATGGCCCTGTTGAGATAAAGGAGAGAGCGAAGACTTAGTGTGTGTTGGGAAGGAGGATGGTGGTGGTGTAAGTTCGGAAGGGGGCGTGGTGGTAGCGCGGAGGATCGAAACGCAGAGTTGTATTCCGGGCGGGAAGTCGCGAGAAGCCGGCATGGAGGATCCCCGTTCCCGCTTTGCCGCTTCACTACATACCTCGCTCCGGTCCCCGATCCTCCCGACCTTCACTCTGGTTCTCGAGGGGAACGTGGGTTGGATGAGCGCCGGCGGAGGGTGGCGGGGATGTTCGGGGTGGAGAGGATGACTCTCCGACATCCCCTCTCTTACCGTAGATTAACCTTTGACACAGGCGACGAATCGAATCCTTTCGCGAGCTGGATGGAGGGATTGAAAAAAAAAAAATTCCCGATCCATTGACGGTCGGAGTTCCCCAGTCACTCATTCGCTCCTTGCGCGTGCCCTGCGTGTACGTGTGTTGAGTCGGAGGGAGCTTTTGAACTTTCGTGCCCCGTGTTTGCTTTTAATCTCACTCGATTCGCTTAAAGGAATCGCTTTAGCGGATTGCCGAGCACGCAGTGGGGATAAATCACCTATTTGTCTTTGCTGGCGGTTAATCTGTGCCACCTTGCGTATCTTTTCCATGGGCTTAACGGGTGATGTAATTGGTTTTTGTCTCAACAAATCAGGATAATCGAACAGGACGCCGACGTGGAAATGATTGAATTGCGTGTCATTAGCTTTGGTGCCTGTGGTTGAAAGTCAATTTGAAAATGAAGTGATCCTTATTTAAACTTATTTGCGTTTATGCGTAAATTGGAATCTTGTTTTTTTTATAAAATATTACCATGTTAAAAACTTTATTTTTCTGGCTCGTGAGGTTGAAATGTGTCATTATAACCTGTTTGTCCGGAAAGTCAAAAATGAAAGATTTCACTGCATTAGGTATAACAGAATTGTATTTTGAAGAAACAGTTTTTAAATGTTGACCCATTCGTCTCCTTATTTGACTTATATTGGGGGTATTCATTGATACTCGTAATATAATCCTATGCATTGAAAGTAGAGCGCTTGCTATTTCACCACGTTTACTTCTGAGTTTTTTTGTGTTCGCGTCCCTTGACTTCGAGTCTCGCTAGGCATAGACCTCTTTTCGGAGCCCATGCTTATTTGCCTCACTACCACTTTTTTCTCTTTCGATATGGTCTCATGTTAACCCAAATAGCATTAAATGAGTGTTACCTTATCAATATTGTATTAGTGGTGTCTCCCATTATGAATTTAAATATCGCTTTTGACTCAGTGCAAGTTACCCGAGTTTGAGTGAAGACGGTGGTTTGTTGTCAAAACACTTTCTGTTTACATTCAGTATTGACCCCTTAATCGTACCCTATCATCCTCCCGATAGCAATTCCGAGCAGCAGGCGAGCGAGAATTAGCCAATCGCAGGTAAGATTTGTCACGTCGTAAGTGCAGTACAAACTCTTCCATTTCATCACATTTCGTGTCCTTTTTCTCAGGGTATTTCGCCCATCTCATTCTTTGCATGCATTGAAGTTAAAGCTATCGAACTATCCAAAAAATCGATAAAGACCAATGGCGATCATTAAAATACCTAACTCCTTCCAAGGTAAATTTTTGGAACGGATAAGTCGATGGAAATCCTTCTGTTAAAAAAAAAAGAATTATTAAATTGTATAACATCCAATATTTTTAATCTGCAGCCTTGCCTCAAGAAACAAAATCTCTGCTGTGGCCACCAAGAAATTTAATAACTGTATGTTGTCGTAAGATTGATAAGTTCGAAGTTGTTCTTTGTAAAATTTTGATTGTTGATTTTGATATTGGAAACAAGGAAAATCGATCTCTAAAAAATCCAGCGATGTCAACTTGACGATTTCTCGAATTAATTCTTCCCCCCCCCCCCTCCGCTCGGGGTACTCGCTTTCCCCCCTCCACCTGTCTCATCCTCTCTCTATCTCTCTCGAATCCCCCCCACCTCCCCCAGGACATGCGCTCGGTATATGGGTCCCCTTTGATATCTCGTGTGCTCCATCTCTCCATCCCCTTAGCACGCGCTCCCCTCTCCTTCACCTTCCAATCATCCCTTTTGTGTCCCGTGCAGACGTACAGATGACCACCCACCCTCCTCCCTTCCCTTATTCCGTTCCCTCTCTCTCCTCATTATACGTTTCTTCCCTTTTGTCCCTGTGACCAAACCGTCCGCTCCTCTTCACCCTCTCCCTCGCGTCGTATGTCCCAGTAAAGGTGGAGCATCAGTTCTCCCGATGGATATTCCCCTCTCTCGCTGCCTCTCTCTCGGCCCCCCGTCACCCTTTTTTTCCCATCCCTCTTCCCTGCGAACGGCTGTCTCTCGCCCCCATGAGTCCTCCTCGACAGAAATGCCCAATTCCACTCGCTCGCTTACTCCTCAAAGGGTGGGGGGTAATTTTCATCCAAATTTCCGACTATTCTGCGGGAGATCAAGGGAAGGAGAAGTGAAACTTCTCCCGTGGAGCGTGCTCTGTGCTTGCTCCTTTGCGAACGGACGCGGGGTCTCTTTGTCGAAGTGGACGAGGGATAACTTTCGTCATTATACCATTGGTCGTCCTCATCGTCAACGAAAATATTTGGGACTCGCCCTACGTCCTTTCATCGACTGAGTTGGATTGGTCTTTTGATTTCATATAAGTTTATACTAATTTTTCCGTTGCATTATGACGTGAGGTTTTTTTAAGGGGCTCAATTATTTTTTCGTTTTTGAAATCACTTGAAGGAATTAGTTCGGTTAATTCAAAACTGTGTGAAATACTATAAGCGTATATCTAACAGCGCGTGTTCATGATAAATTATTCAATTCAATGCTAGATAATTGCTATGGAGCACCGTAAAAAGTCTCACACGACCCGTGTTCCGATGCATCAGTTTGATCGTCAGACGACCTTATGACGATACCTATACAAGTACGTGTACATCGTAATTCGTGTCTTGTGTGACTTTTGAACAGTGCTTTATTGCAATTAACCAGCAGTATTTTTGCCATTCGAATATTGAAATTTAATGCCACAAAGTTTCTAAAAATCGGGTTATATTTAAAGATATCCAAAATATAATGGAACGATGGAATTTAACTTATATAGAAATGTATTCATTTTGGAAAATTGAAATACATGGTGCTCCATCAGATGACCAGTTATTGGACCTATCTCTCGAACACTCTCGCCAATATTCTACCACCCTAAAGGTGATCAGCTAATAAGATGATGAAATGACTTTTCATTGTTTTTTTATCGGTATCTAGTTTTCATTTCCTTTCTGGTTACCGATTGATCAATGTCATCTCACGGAAATGTATTTTTGCCATTCGAATATAATTCGAACTGCCTGTTCATTGGAATTGTAATATGTTTCAAATGAAAAGCTTCCTGAATCTATAATCTTATGGGGTAACAGTTATTAATCACTTTATTTTTCAAGAGGAAGGCAATTACACCATTCGCAAAAAATATATTTACGATTATTTACAAGAAAGTGTTGAAGATGACTCATTCTGTGACCTTTTAAGTGAGTCCAATATTCACACCCTTCTCTTATGCAATATATATCTTTTGTCTTTGAAATTAATCCTTCCCGAGGAGCAAACGGCAGGGATGATTTACTATGAAAATTTCATGGAAGCACAAGGGAGAATTTCTTCTCATTAACATCTGCGGGCACCGTCATGGGTGTATCCACACCAGGTATGCACAATATGCGAAGAGTTGCGATCACGTACCGTGCACGAAAAACTAGTAGTAACAAAAAACTTCTGCCAAATAGGGAACGAAAAATACACGGTTCAAATTCGTGGAGAAGATTGGCATATCCCCTGTGAATGCTTCGTATTCGTTTTCTTTTTTTTTTTTGGCTGTAGTCGTATTATTTTCACTATGGCAATCATCCTTTTAATTAACCCACGAATGATTTTTACTAATCTGTCCCCAGGGTGACAAGTCAGACCCGCGAACAACTTTTTTTTTCGACGCACTACTGCGTGTGGAAAAATGCATATTAGGCAAGTCTCCTATTGGAGTGGTGGAGTCATTACTTCCGGCCACGGGGTTAGCAGTCTAGCCAAGTGTGAATTTACTAGAGTGGTAGAGGAGGAGGATGAAGATTTTTTTTATATCCCGTAATCACACACGCGCTCCAGTGTCTCCGGGGTTAGCGCTGCCGTTTTATAACGGGAGCAGGTGGCGAGCAGATGTCCTCGCCGTACACTATCGCCCGCTGCGATCGAGTATGTTCCGGCAGGGTCTATCGCGCGGGGATACAAGCATGGACGCCGAACATTACGGGAGCAGCGGGGAGACACGAGGCGATTGTATATTATTGACCGTGAAGTGGGATTTCTGGGAATCTGGCTCGGAGCCCTACGCGGTCGTCATGATCAGTTCTCTCCAGCTTGGACGACGTTAATTGGCTTTCGACACGATTCCTCGAATGATTTGGAATCGGCGCGGTGGGCCACCCTCGCGTTCTTCGGACGAATGGAAACATGTTAATGACCCCATGGTTTGGACTTGGCAGCAAATATTCCGGATGAAGTTTCAGACCCACCTTCGCGTATGGCCACGAATCGATGCATTACGGCGGCGGGATATATATGTATACTAAGGGAAGCGACCTCGTGTGCCGTTAATGACGGGGAAATGAAAAAAAGGACGATAACAGGGAAATCCGCTGGCGACGCGAGGCGCGACTTGTTTGAGCAGGAGTAATCGTCTGCGGTAAATCTTTTTGTTTTTAAGTGAAGCCTGTGTGGTCCAAAGCCCCGGAGACTTTTAATAGATAAAAAGATGGAAAAAAGTTCCTAACGGCGTCTCGTAGTACGTGAATGTAAGCATGTCTTGAATTCGTGATTGAGTTGTGACCCGTAAACACGCGCGAGTGCGTTCGCTGTAAAATACCAGCGAATTGTATCGCCAATGTCTCTCTCTTGCCTATTTATCTCGCGTGTTGGTCCTCGAATATGGGCTCTTCCATTTCGGGAAGTGATCCTTTTATTTGTATCTCGTACGCCGCTACTCCTGTACGATATGTATAACTATAGCATTTTTCACCAACACACTGGGTGAGGAGAGGGGTTTGTTGAGAGAAATCCTATGGAGGCAGGAAAAATGGATGAAAGAAGTATTGAGCGGTAGTGGAATGTTGAAGAAGGTAATAGAGGGGAGAATGTTGGGCAAACGAGGAAAGGGCAAGAACAGAATAGGGATGTTGGACGGGATGAAGGGAGGAAAGAAGTACACAGAGATGAAGAGGGACCTGATGTAGAGTAGGTTGCTGGATTGGGTTTTGTTTGGAGTTACAAAATGTTTATTTGATAGTTGTGTCCATCCAAAAACCTACCTTAACCGGTAGATTACCTAATAATAAACACGTAGTATAATTGTTTCTGTATGTGTAATTAAGATAATGTATAAACGTATATATGTGTGTGTATGTTTATATATATATATATATATATATATATATATATATATATTCATTCACGTGGATACAGATATAGTTAGAGGTCTTTATATTGGCGAAATTGAGACCAAACGGTTCCCCATTTAACCCATCATCGAAAACATATTATATTAGCCATAAGATTTATAATTATATGCGTACACATAAGTACATGTAGACATACATTATGCGTATATTTATTGAGAAAAAAAAAAAATATATATATATATACATTTATCTATTAAGTATAAACCTAAACACACACACACAAAGTAAATGACAGCGAAGAAAGAGAATAAAATAGGGAAGTCCAAGCAAAGAGTGAGGTTTGTGGGAAAAACTAGGGAGAGTGTGGCATTTCTCACCAAGTGAAAACCAACGCAGGATAACACTCACGATGAGAAAGGGGGGGGTGAAAAATCTGCAAAAACCCTATGATTTAGAGGAATAATACATATGCATTGTAACAATTATTTCCATATGGTATATGTATTATTATTTTAATGAAATTGAAATGAAGAAATGAATTACATAAAAATTAACAGATAAAAGGAAAAGGGATAGGAACACATATAAAAGACGAACATAGGAATGTTGGGGAAGGTGGAATCGAGTAAGATCACAAGCGCAAAAAAGTATTTTCACACATAAATCGAAAGAGCAACTGGCGTTGACTGATAAAAACATGGATATAAACATAAAGAAAAGGTCACTCACACATATTTACCTTCAGGTCAGTTCCTGCCTATTCAGTTGTGGTCATCTACCCACTTAATTCTTTCTGCCCGCAATCAAAGGTGGTTGTGCCACAGGTATTTTCAGAATACACGTGAGAATCCTTTTTGAGTTTGTTGTCCAGCGCCAATGGCTTCATCGATTGATTAATTTTTCTCAGCCGTGAGAATTTCGTAGAAAATGTATATTTATATACGAGGAAACCTGTTATCTTTCCCTCTTGGGTGTTTGCGCTTTCGGTAGTGGGTGAAACAGCTCCCGAGCGCCGCCTCTTGGCCAAAGTATTGAGACGCTTTATTGCATTAAACATCTTGTGGGTTATAGTGATGATTATGTGTCCTCAATAGCTTAATTGGTCGAGTATCTTCCTTGAAAATCGACGGTCCATGTTCAAGTTATTGTTAAAAATATTAGTTCTACTTGTAAAACATTTCCTTCTTCCCCGTTTACCTTGAGTTCTTCCTTCCTGTTTTTCTATCCGTTTTTCCTTTATCTAAATCCGTATGAATTAAAATTACACATATGTACGCAGTCGACGAAGCTGGACAACAGCATATATATATATATATATATATATATGATCTAGATGTATATATGTACATGGGTCGCGGTAGTCCAGGGGGTAGAGCGTTGGACAACTGACCGGAGGGTCTCGGATTCGATTCCCGGGCAAGGCACTCTGGACACCTGCAGGTCCACCCAAGCGATGTGATTTTTCGGGTACCAGATCTTCCTGGGAAACCGTAACCGACACAGGGAACGGAACTGGCCCCTCTACCCTGATGTGTGAATTGCACACGCTGGCACACGCGTTCTCACGTAGTGAGAACTAACACAGAAACACACACAAATGAAACTTTTACGTATTTAGAATTTCAGGTGTTCAAACCAATTTTTTCAAGAGAGAGAAGGAATCGCAAATTCGGAATACGTGTGAGTTTCATTTGGGTGCATTTATGTTCCCTTGGGCCGTCTCATTTCTTCATTTGCATTATTATTCACATCCGTGAGATTTTCTTTCAAGATATATTTACACACTTTTTTATATATAAATATACATACATACACACACACACAAGCAAACGGAAACAAATTTTGCTCGCTTTTATTTTCAATGTCTGATGCCTGGACCTCGCTGGCATCCAGAAGCAGTCACAGGCATCCTTCGGCGCCAGTGGGATGATGGCCAGTAATTGGACTAATCCAGTGACTTGGTCCCGCGTGAGGGAGGAGCCCACTCCCTAATCTTCTTCTGTTGGCACCCCAGATCTCCCTGTCTCACTTTTTTCTTCTCTTCATCGTCCTCTATCTCACCCTCCCCCCCCCCTTTGTCACTCTCTCCGTATGGTAGCCAGACCACGTCCCAGAGGATTACTTCCTAGCGCTCTCACGTATTCATAAATCATGGCGCGGTGTAGGGAGAGGGTTGCAGTTGAAGTGTTTTCTCGCTGCCGTTCCATTTAATGTTCTTGTACAAAGCATGCTTGCTTCCGGAAATTAAAAAAGAAAAAAAGTGGCAAAAGATCGCCGTGCAGAAAAATATTTCTGCCCCATGTACTCGGCCTACGCTTTTTATCCCCCGCGCTCACGAGTCGACGTGTGATTGCAAACGCCAGCATCATATATATCCACCTCCCCAGTGGTACCCGAGTTTGAACGTACACTTATTTTTTTGCTCGTAGAGGATTGTCTTTTTCTCTCCATCTCTGTTTTTATTAGATCCGCATTGTTATTATTTCTTACCCCGTATGGATAGCGCGAGATTTTCCCCATTTATTTAATGATCCTGTTATTTACGAGCAAAGCGATTTCCTCTCGTGCGAGAAGCGTAGTCACACTGCACATGTTCCATGAAATCGCGGGGTAAACTGTAGGATTCTTTAACAGGGACATAAAAACGACACTTTGCCTTTAACTGTCGCTTCCTTTTGACTCACTGCAGCTCTCTCCTCGCTCCCTCCCAATTCCGACTCTGTCACCAAACGACGAGCGGTTGTCGCAACGTGTTCTCTGATGTCGCGACGCGATTGCAAAAACAACTGTCGCCCCAGGAAGGGAGGGCTATTTTATGTCAGAAAAAGTAGAAAGGGTGCCAATTATTTTTCAGGCTTACTGATGATAAAAAACATACTCAATCGTTTAAACAAAAGCATATCTCTAATTTATTTCTCTGCGTGGAACTTAGCAAATAAAGTGTCTTAATTTGGTCCTTAAAAATATCAGATGTTTGAGAACGCACCAGATTTACAGATATTAGTTTACTTGCTCAGATTGTACGTATATACTTATGTTAACTTGTTATTATTCCTAGAATTTTACTTCAGTAATCCTCATTTTCAATTTATAGTCACATCAATAGACATATCGCCCTCTTGTCTCTACAGCTTGGAAGAATTGCGGAGATGCATATCACGTACCTTTCTTTGTTTCCGTCGATGTTCTCTTACCGCATTTGAGAAGTTTTCCTCGTTTCGCCTCTTTGTCTTTTCTTTCTTCGATTTGGTCCAGGTCGTTCCATTTGGAGAAAACCTTTTTTTTTATAGATATATTCGGATATCCTATTGTTTGATATTCCCTTCAAAAAGCCTCGCGTTTCGGGAAAAGAGAAGACAATTTTGCAAGAGGGAAATCCCATTCTGCTTTGTTCCTCTCTTGGGACGTTTGATCTCGGTTTTTCACCTTCTCTCCAGCGATAGAGAGAGGGAGAGAAATGTGCATGTGAGTCTGTCTCTGCCGAGGAGACCATCTGCTCCTCCTGCGGGAAAAGGTGACCTCCTATTTATTCCCTTCTCTTAAAGAGGTCCATTGATTGGTCACTCCGTCCCTCCACTGGGACTTAGGACGGCGTCCACTTCCCTCTTCATTTTCCTCCGCCACTGCTCCCACCCGGCCTCCCCTACCCCCCCCCCCCCAACTAAATCCGCTACTCAGCCGGTACCCAGTTCTCCACTCCTCCCAGCTGTGGGTTTCGCCCCTCCCTCTTTCTACCGTAGCGCCAGCGTTGTCCTCCCCCGCTGAGAGACCGAATTGTGAAGTTACGTGGATTGTGAAAATGACGAGGGGGGAGGGAGTGAGTGAGAATGGGGGCTATCGGTCTTCTGGCGGGGGCTATTCCTTCCGTCGAAGAGACGGACGACGGTTAAGCTCTCCGCCGCCCGCAGATTCATACGATATTCGCACTAACACCCCTCACGCAACTTCTCCCGCCATCCTTTTCACCTTATGTCTGATTTCTGTCGGCATACCCGCCACGGCTTCTCTCCTGTGCTCTTCTGTCGTCTGATTATTTTTCCAGCCCATCCGTCTGGCCCACCCCAACTTTTTATCCCCCTGGTTGAATTACTTTTCATAACCGTTCACCACCGCGCCCCTTCTATTTTCATTATCGCCTTCCCTCTCCCGCAATTTTGCGTCCACCCTGATCGGCCGGACATTGCCGTGTGCGCCGCCTCTGAAAAAAAAAGGAGAGGAGGAAAAATATTCCTCCGTCTACCCTCGGTTAATTGAAAGTGGGCGAGACGGGGCCTGAGTGGTCGGACGGCGATTCAGTGAGCGAGGCTGTCGGGAAATGGCTTCGCACGGCTCGGATTGATCTCTCGCACGATCTCGGCTCTCGGGAACAGCATGCATAATAATAATGGAGCCATCTGTCGCTCTTTTCATTCTCACACGTTCCCGAACCGCTCCATTTTCTCTCGAATATTTTTTTTTCATTCGCGCTTCTATACTTTTCCTCCTTCCCCTTTTCAGCCTCCTACAGCCATCATCTTGGGCACGTCTCTTCCAAGCTCTTCTCAATTTGACCACCGATTGAACTAAAAGGAAATGGTGAGAATGTAATCGATAAGTCACCGTCTCTATTTCGGCGTAGAAAGAAGATCAAATGATAACCGCGACCAGATTTTTTTTACCTCAGATGGGAATTACACGGATGAGGCTTCAGTCCAATTCGGCCGTCTATGATCTTTTAGAAATTAGACCATTGTTTTGTTTTATGCTTTCTAAAGTCCTTTAATTCATTAAATAAAGAAACACAATGTGTACATCCACTGTTCTTTATCATTGTACGACTAGTTTCAACGCTTAGGCGTCATCATCAGGTACCTTCAGGCCTAAGCGTTGAAACTAGTCGTACAATAATAAAGAACAGTGCATGTACACATAGTGTTTCTTTATTTAATGAACATGAACTTCCACAAAGTTGAGCTTAAAACAATAGAAAGCATTTCTAAAGTCCTTTCCATATTCTACAGCCAAGGAAAGTCGGGAGAAAATGATTATTTATAAATATAGAGGAAGGGTAAATATCGTTACGTCTGTATAGCTCGCCCACTCATGAGAAAAATGGTAGCAAATACGGAAAAATATTCAATAGTTTTCCTCCCTCCTAAATTTTATTCGTTAAATAAACAATGTAAGAATTTATTAAGGAATAATGAATTCCGAGAAGGTGCCAGCGGATCTGTTTGAGCGGTAGGCCGTTCTCGAAGCTGTGTGTGACATGTCCCCAAATACTTATAAAGAATCGACACACTTAACTTCGGATCGCCCTCCAGTGAACAAGATAAAAAAGCGGGGAACACGCAGGTAAATCTTCACGTTCGAAGATTGTACCACGTAAACGAAGCAATTTTTATGTTTCCGCACGTATTTTGAAATTTCCTTGGTCTTTTAAAAATATGAACAATGAAAGGAGACGACACGAGAAGCGATTTACCGGAAGGCGTGATAACGTGGGGTGCAACGCTCCGTGTTAGACACTCTTCGCGGAGGAGACGTTGCGAAAAATTGCGTAATTTCTTTCACCAATAACCGCCGTGGAATCCTCTACTCCATTTGCTGGGCAGAGTGCTCCTACCACCTTTCTCTTTCTTCCCTCCCCTGGAGTATTGCAAAAGGATCCCCGAGGAAGGGTTCGAGGCTCTCGGGGAGTGGGCGTATTTCGAGTGCCGGAGGAAGGAAAATAAAGGAGCAAGAGGAAGAGCCATCGCCCGAAGGCGATGAGAGAGGGTGGTGGAGAACTCATGGGAGGAGAGGGTGGGGCGGTGTGGAAGGTGGGGCCACGGAGCGAAGGGAGGGGGGGTGAAATTTCATAAAAATGGAAAGTGGAGGAAGAGAATTGTATCGGGGAGAATTTATGAGGGGAGTGGAGTCAAAAAATTTTTTTTTCCAAGTCGAGAGACTCCGATACAGGCATTTAACGGCGTGGGAGCCGCATAATGGGAGATGTGTGGGGTTAAGACGGAAATAATTAATTGCGTTGGACTTAACTTTTGAGAAAAATTTTTGCGTTACCGCAGAACGAGACTTCCCACGCATAAATTCTCCGCCATTGTCTGAGAAATTGCGTCATCTGTTTGAGAAACGTCAGAAAAAAACAGTTATAGAGTACTCTTAGAGTTTGAGTCTTCATCATAATATATAATTCAATTTGGTACTTGAATGTCATTTTTAAAATTCTTTTTGAGTTTGTTTTATGGTTTTTAATGTGTTAGTTCACCTAGTGTAGATCAGATTTGTAAGAATTTGGAAGTCGCAGGAAAAAGTGTTCATTGGTGATTTGTTTAATCGTCATAGCTCGTTTCCTAGACTAGAGAAGCGTTGTCACGAAAAGAGAGTGAG
Organism: Hetaerina titia; assembly: GCA_037158775.1. Lineage (NCBI taxonomy): Eukaryota > Metazoa > Arthropoda > Insecta > Odonata > Calopterygidae > Hetaerina > Hetaerina titia. The sequence continues at coordinate 84,968,114 of CM073769.1, read as the reverse complement.
CGTTGAGGATTTACTAAGGAAACAAGAATGGAAGTTACCCGAGATTCAAAAGCGAGAAAAGGTTTGAGCAAATGGCGTTCGAGTTTACCCCTGATCCTGAGGGAAATACTACTAGTTCAAATTCAGACTTCGGTAGTAACACATTAAAAGTTATTTTAACTTAAACAGTTGACTTTTAGAGTAACTCTTTACTCGTATTTTTATTTTCCTGTTAATTGTTTAACTTAGCGTGTTTATTTTATTAGGAAAAACCTGCGGATCTTCATGTGAATAAATTTAGATTGGCACCGGTGAGAGTCTAAAGAGGTGAACGCAGGAAGGCGTGAACTTCATCAAGGAAACTACCTTGCTCAAAGAAATATGACTGCTCGTCAACTTCTTTAATGATTAATTTTCCCTTTGTTAATGGACATTAATTTGACATGCATTTTCGCTTGAGTAAAAATATTTTAGTTTAATTAACTTGTTGATTATATTAAAATTTAATTTTTAATTAACTCTATTGGATCTAATGGGACTTAAACTCTTTGCTTAAGAAACATGTAAATATATTACAGTAAAATTCATATATAAAGACCACGGTTATAACGAGATCACGGCTCTTTCGACGATCAAAGAAGATTCGTTGGAAAATCATGTATTTTATGATCAGGCACGAGCTAAAACGCTAGATCACTATAGTTGGGGATCCGTATGCATGGTAGCGAACAAATCTCTGTGCTGGTCGGTATAGGGGTCGGTATATATAACAAAGGGATAGTTAACTGCATCAAGAACCAAGGTCGATTATTGCATTGTCACTGCATGACCTTTCCCATTCCTGATCATTCATGACCATTCCTTGCGATAGCAAGTTCGAACATCTATGTAACCACAATTTTAGTCGAAATGAACATTGGTTTTGAAAGGGCATAACCTGCCATAATCGTTGTTTTGATCACATCTACACAATTACATGTACACACATATTAATGAGCGTTTGTGCGTATGAGAGAGAGAGAAAGAAGAGTAGGTCATAATGAGTGTAACATAGTATTTGTGGACGTAACGGATGTCACGAGTAATGGTTTATGGTTATAACGCGCAATATTCCTCGGTCTCGTGTATTTAGTGAAAATTGAGTTACACTACGTTTACCTGAACATGGCGGAGTAAAAATTTTTCAGTCAACTTCTCCACATCTACTCACATTATATCAGCTGTTTAGACAGGCATGATTAAGCAATTGTCACGATCATAGAAAAACCAAGATTAAATATCTTGTAAACTGCGATCGGAAAACTAACTTTTTATGGAAGTCACTCCTATTTTCTTGGAACACTGTGGAAATGTTAGTACAGTAGGAATCAAACCACACGAATGAAATAATGGTAATATACTCCAGCACTGTCCCAGCCTTTCCTCGCTTGCACGATTCGGGATCTCAACCAAGCCATGCAGACATTGTTATCAACAACTAAATTTGCATGCTCCATTCCTTATACGAATGTATCACATTTATTCAAAATTTCATCGGCAATGTTGTTCTATTAACACCTGCTGCCAGATGCCACTTGGCTATTTGTATTAGATAGCAGTCACGGATTCAAATGCGGGTGATGCCTCTGGACATCCATAGCGTGGTGGCTTGATGGGCTAGCTGAGCGTTCAGCTAATAATCGCATGGTCCCAGATTAAAATGCGGGTGATACGTATGGACACTCCCAGCTCAAATCCTTACGAATTGATTTTCTTAATTCCAGAACCTCGTCAAAACTCGTTAGTGTGTGGTGGAAAGAAGCCAAACCCTCTAACATGTGTCAATTTCATGCATCGTACGAATGGCTCAAGTATATATTAAGTCAGCTTCTATCTCACTTATCCAGTACGATCATGTGGTTGATTGTTGTGATGATGATGGGTTATACTGAAATTACTAATTCACTGTTTTTTATCGTTATCGGTCGTTCATGGAGATTCCCTTTCAAGGTTAACTCTCAGCACAGAAATTTCTACTCATGACAAACGCGAATTTTTCGCGATCATTCCACACTTGGTGGTGTATATGAGCTCTTGTTATTCCCCATTAGTCCAAATTATATCAAACCACCGCGCATGGATGCATTTTTTCCGCCACAACCGCGAGGGTAGGGGTTTCTTGACGCAGCCAGGGTGACTCAAAAAATTGATTGGCGGCTACGAAAGGAAATCTATGAAGTGGGACTGGACCACGTATTTGAACCTCGCTCTCTCCCCTGCACCGGTGAGGGATGAGGGGCGAGAGTGAGAGAGGGAGGGAGTGATTAGGTCGGGCGGAGTGGAAAGATACGGAGGAGAGAACGAGTCGGGGATATAATCGAACTCACGCCTTTTCGCACTCCTTCCCCCTAAGTGCTTTGTGCGGGGGACGGGGTGGCCCTTGCCTGAAGTGGACGGAATGGGGGAATACGGGTGTTTCGGGGTGAGTTCTCTCCGCTACTTATCCCCAAATGGCGTCGAACGTAATGGTTCGAGTCATGAGCGAAGCAAGCCGCCTCCGCTTCCCACTTGCGTGCGTTTGTATGTGTGTGTGTGAGCGCGGTCAACCGTCCGCGCCCTCCGTCCATTTCCCGCCCTCCTCTTCCTGTGAGAGGAGGAAGCATCCTTCTCCCATTCGCCCTTCCCCCCCGCCCTTCTCGTTTCGCAGCTTGTGTGGAGGGAAATCAGGGCGCACAGGAACGGCTGACCAACGACCCCGAGCCTCCCTCACCCTCGTCTGCCGCCTCTCCTCCTAACCACCCGCCTCCACGCCCTCCGCGCGGGAGAGTTGCTGCCGCCCCCATTACTCTTGGGGGAGGGAAAACTTATGGCCCGAATCCGGCCGCCCATTTCTTGGTAAACAGTTTGGCGGGTTACCGTGGGGCTAGCTGGCATGCCCCAGACCGGGTCATGTGCTCGGTGTTCCCGCCACATGCATAGACTTGGGAGATCTACTAATTTTTGAAGGCAGCAGGTGCTTTTCATTGTTTCCATCAAGTGCATGTACACATTGAGGTAATAGTCAAGTTTGAATTTCGATTACTTAATCCTTTCTTTTTGGCGTGGAGAATAACGGGAACAAATGGAATGGGCCGAAAGGAAAACAAAAGAAGTTGCGGGTATTGGGGGGGGGGGAGGGAAGAGAAGGCTGCTGGAAGAAATTCGGAGGGGGCAGAAGTGAATGCGAGAGGCCGAATGAGTAAGACTGTGAGAGATGGAAGATTGTTGAGTAGGGTAAAGGAAAGGATAGGCATTTTTGTCAGAACGAAGACAGGTGGAAAGTGAGAAGAGCTGAGAAATGATTTATAGTAATTTGATGTTTAAGGGCATTAAGTTCGTGAAAGTAAAGACTCGGGTGTTTATCAGTTTTTATTCTGTGGGTATATCAAAAGACTATCTTGACGAATAGGTTTCTATCGGGTTTTCTCTTTCCAATACGGATTTCATTCGTGCCTTGATGTTGTATGATCATACTCGTAGTTTAAGAAGTTGTTACTCCTCCTTATTTACAATAAAATAACACTGCAGAACTACGAGACGCATTTTTTAGTTTACGACTTAGATGTCGGCAATCTACGAGATCTGTAGATTAAATTCACAGTTCCACATACTTGATCTTGACTGATGGTTGCAACGAAGAAGAGATTACTTAAAAAAGTATTTTATGACTTCACAGTAATTATCTTTCCTCCTCCCACTTCTCACACCGTTTTATTGCGAAATCTATTTTATTCCTTTCGAATTTTCTCTGCCGGCATATATTTATTTCACTTTGTGATGGCAGAATCGCCAGCTAACCAAATATGTGTATGAAAACTTTTCATCAGAAAGTCGTCGAAAATGTGCCATGATTTTTAACCATCCTAACTATTACGAAAGACAAGCTATTGACGAGAGCCCTTAAGAATTTCGGTAGCCATAAGCCTAGTCCTCCCGTTTCGGCCCATATGTTCAATGTTATAGTAAGAGTAAGGGAAAAGGTAATTTCGAATCCCGAAATGTCTTTGAAATGTTAAAAGTGTAGTCAACCGTTAGAATTAGCATGTGATTTGAACAAATAATGTTAGACGAAGTAGAATAAAGACCAATGCATAAAAAGCTTAAGCACGAAATGAGGGGTGAGATGCGTCAAATCGAACGGATGACCAGTGATAGTGGCACATTGCGTTGAATTCCAAATTGACAAAATTAATTTGTTATATAGAAACAGTTTTTTTTTTAAAGATTCCAATTGTGTGAGTCAATGTAATCGTAATTCCTTTACTCAAATCACGTTTTTGTTTGAAGTGTCTTCAATCTTACAATGCAACAATTGCAGAGTGTAAAATGTCATTCGCCTTGACTGGGATTCAAACCCGGATCCCTCGATGTCCGGCCTCTGTGTTTAAAAGTTGGATTTAACCTCGTCGACTCTGGCGCATCGTGCACGACTACGAATGGCTGTGACATTGCATGTATGGTACTCCGTCACAACATCTTATCCCTTTTAAGCCTCCAAAATTTCGAGGTGTAAGAGCTCGATAGCTTGACTGGATAAAGCACTCGGCCGGGCATCGAGGAATCCGGGTTGGAATCATTGTCAAGGCAAATGCACTCTGCAATTGTTGCTTTGTGATGCATATTAGGGGATGACTTCGTCAAGAAGTTACTGTCGCGGCATATTCAGCATTTTCTTGGAATTGCATATTTTTTTAGGTAATCTACCGGTTAAGGTAGGTTTTTGGATGGACGCAACTATCAAATACACATTTTGTAACTCCAAACAAAACCCAATTTAGAAACCTAATCCACATCAGGTCCCTCTTCATCTCTGTGTACTTCTTTCCTCCCTTCATCCCGTCCAACATCCCTATCCTGTTCCTGCCTTTTCCTCGCTTGCCCAACATTGTCCCCTCTATTACCTTCTTCAACATTCCACTACCGCACAATACACCTTTCATCCATCTTTCCTGCCTCCATAGGATTTCTCTCAACAAACCCCCCTCCTCATTGGAATTACATATATATATATATATATATATATATATATAAAGTCACTAAATAGTCGCAGCAAACACAGAAACCAAAACACACAAAAGAGGGACTCACTAGTTCTCGAATTTTCGGTGGTGCAACCACCTTTCTCGAGAGGAATTAGGAACAGAACTCTGAGGAACACCTTTCTCAAGAGGAATTAGGAACAGAGTTCTGTTCCTAATTCCTCTTGAGAAAGGTGGTTGCACCACCGAAAATTCGAGAACTAGTGAGTCCCTCTTTTGTGTGTTTTGGTTTCTGTGTTTGCTGTGACTATTTAGTAAGTTTCATTGTGCACGTTCGTGGCTTTTTCTGGAAAGTGAATATATATATATATATATATATATATATATATATATATATATATATGTATATTTGCAGAATTAATATTAATACATTTGGTAGCCTCATAGAAACTAAGGTTGAAGATTAAAATTCTTTCGTTAGAAACGATATACTCTAGACCTTGACATTGGTCAGTTGAACCAGCGTCTTTCGTGACGTGCATATTACCTTGCACTTTACCTTAACTTCACTTTCACCAACCATAATATATTCACATGGAAATATGGCTTGGTGTTTGGAGGCTTAATCCTGTACAAATTTTGGAGGTTGAATGGAATTGACAGTGAAGTTTCTGCATTTTATCGGCCTCGAATCCATTTCAGCCTTCTCCTATATTGCTAACGCTATTTAACTTGCTCCAATGTTTTCTCAAGAGTCGAGAATCCTTCAAAAAAGGGCCCCTATCCCATTCTCTCCATTCAATCCCTCCCCCATCTTTCATCCTCGCCATCTCTCCCTTTTCCTTTCCTCCTCCCTCTCCCGTAATCCAGAACTCCGCCGGTGTTCCCTCCCCCTCAGAGCCCTTATCCACCTCGCCCCGAACGCATGTGCTCCTTCGCCGCGAGAGAGAAAAGTGCCCCCTTTCCATCGTTCGCCAGAGCCAAGAACTTCGGATAATAGTTGCACAATGGAGCACCTGTTCCCCACGATCCCTTGCGATTTAATGGTCTCCCCTTTGGCTCAACCCACTTCTGTTTCCCTCCCGCCTCCCAACTTCTACCCTCTCCTCTTCTCTTGTACATATATACATATCAAGGTTTGCGAGGAGGCGTTTTGAGTGCGGAAGAAGTTCCACCTGCTTCTTAACTGTGATAACCCAGTTATTCACGGTAGATTCGGATAGAAGGAGTGGAGGGGGGGGGCAGGGGGTAAGGCTGCAACCATTGAGGTCATCCATTTGGTTGAATTGTTATTGCACCGATTTGGTATTTGGCGAGCTAGTAATTGAAATTTGCCACCGAAGGTTTTCAAATCCTCTAATCCCCTTCGAGATTTTTAAGCGCCCATTATATTTCCTCCCCTCCTTACGCGGATTATTATTCCTCTCTAATTTTTGGATTGGCCATTTAGTTTTAGTTATGCCTCAGTATGGAAGCACTCATCCCCGGACTATTTATATTTTATTCAGACTAATTAAATGAACGTGAAGAAAATGTGTTTTGTAATTAATGTTTTCTCATGTTTTAATTTTGGAACAAATTACTCATCTTCATGAATTGCACTCATAGTATCGTCATTCTTCCAATTTTGGGAATCCACGAGTTTCTGGGTTTATATAATTCATTCACGAGTTACTAGGTTTATATGATTCCTTCTCTAAATAATAATGATCTCGGGGATTAGACGGAGTGGATTAGTGAAAATTAAAAATAAAATACCTTCATAAAAATTGTCTCCTCTCTTATCACCAGTGAATTTTTTTCCGTAATGAACTCAGTTAATATTCTCACCGAGATGATTGAGTGAGAAGAACTTTCTGAGCTCAATCTTTTTATCTTCTGTTTTAATTCCGTGGTCCTCTTCTTCTTCTCGGTGCCTGCTGAAGTCAATAATGCATAATTTCTTCTCAAATGTTCGCCGAGTGCCCTCGTCAGATCGCCGAGCTCTTTCCTTTTTTTTATTAATTGAGTCCTTTAAACGCAGTTTCAAACCTTCTCGCCCCACCACCACCACCCCTGTCTCCTACAGAAAAGAACGTACTGCTCGATTCCATTGTGGATCCAAAAGAGACTTTTCGGGATAAGAGGTTTTCCTCGTAGGAGTGGTTCTCGTAACTCTCTGACCTCTCTCTGACCTCGCTTCCCATCCCCCAACCCCCGCCCTCCCCCCGAATCCGCGTGAGCACAAAGGAAGAACAAACTACAGTTTCTTCTTCTCTCCCTTCCCTCCTTTTAAACTTTCGCCTTCCCCCCATCCGTCTCTCTCCCTCCCTCCCTTTTTCTCTCGCCTTACCCACATTATCTCGGCGTCGACTTCTACTCTCCGACCGTATTCCGCCCTCCCTCCTTCTAAATCTTTCTTCGCTCTCATCCGCAAGCTCATCCCTCTCTTTCTCTCCTTATCTTCCTCAATTACCTTCCTCTCTCCCAATCTCGCCCCTCGTATTTCGTCCCTTCGTCTCCTCTTCATTCATCCATTTCTCGCATTTTTCCCCTCACTTTTTAATCGCTCTCCGTCAGCGCTTTCATTTCCTGCTGTCCACGGTCGAGTCACCCTCGAGCTCGAGGGCGTGTCTCCTTTTTTTATGGGACTCGTTTCAGTAGTGTTCATGCATTACTCTTACGAAATTACTTTAATTTACACGGAGGCCATTTTTTAGAGAATTTTATTGCGCGTGGACGTTAAGAATCGTGTACTTGGGATACGGTGTGCGGAATGGAAAAGCACGAAATTTGCGTACGAAAAAGAGTGTTATTTTATTGGTCACATTAAAATATGATAGTAGATTTCGCCCTGATACTCGACTTTCTGTCATTATCCATTGTAAAAGTAATTTATCTTCATAATTGGTGTGTTTAAAATGGTTTAGCCATTGAAAATTACCCACATTTGAATATGTGTGTGTTTAAATACACATTTTTCTTGTTAATTCATGTAAAAATTCTAACATCTATCACGATATGAATTTTTTAATGTTGAAAGTAAATTTTTAAGTCGTGCCAAGTTCCCTCATAGTATGAAACTCTAAACAGCAGGTTTTTTTTGGATTCAACAGAAATCCGGTTCCGGTGTTCATTTAGGTTGGAGTCGGTACTTTTATCCAATTTAGTCATCGGATTGATTTACGAGTATGTAGTGGTCTTTTGTGTCGATTCGTAAGTTCTACATTTATGAGCCTTCTTGTGTGACACTGGATACAGGTAATGATCTGGTTGACTTCAAGCGTTTAAGCCATTAATTCACCAAATTTATGGGTAACGGCTGGTAGTTGTGTAATTGCTCATGTGAATCATCGTTTTATCGGGGATAATGCTCAAAATACTCGACGCCACTTGATGTCAATTCCGGAGTTCATTACGCCTGACCCTCTGTTCCATTTCCGCCAGGGTGTGTGCTCACGCTCGTGGACAAAACTTTGCACTAAGGGTTTGCAAAAGAAAATGTACGAAGGACGTGAGGTGATGTTCCTCGTTCGTTATTGGAAAATATTCGACGGTACCCGCCCTCTCCCTCACAGCTTTTCCCTACTCAACTTTTCTCCTTATTCGGATGACTTTCTCTCTCTCTCTTGTTCAGGGCACATCCCATGCCCTTTCTTTCGACGTTACTCTTTAAGCTACATTCTATTGCTCTTAAAATTCCGAATTTCCACGGGTTCTCATCTCGAGCGAATCGCCCCATCTCTCCCTTTATCCCTCTAGTCCTCCCACCGACTCCATTCTCTCTCCCCCGCCTCCCTTACCATTTTCCGCCTTCTCTGTTAGGTCTCTTTTCCCGTCGTCCCAGAAGTGTTTCCCCGTCTCTATCCTGGTACCCTGCACAGGCCAGCTCTTGCCCCTCCCCCCCTCTTCCTCCTCCCAATGTCCTTCCGTTTTCCGCACAACTTCCTTGGGATCCGTTCCCTGCTGCCGTATCTTCTTCTTTTCAGAAATGCACCACCCCCACGGATTGCATTTGTTCCTTGAGGTAAAAATTTAATTCAGAGGAGGAAACCGCCGGGATTACTCTAAGAAAAATTGTGCTCATCTGAGTTTCGAGCATACCTCTTTTGATGCTGTTTTGTTGTTAGACAAATTTGGACGCGTAAAGTAGTGAATTTATGTAAATAAAATCAAAAACATTAATGGTATAATAAGTTCTTTAAATTGGGTCAAGTCCCACTTAACTAGCCGCGTTCAAGCTGTTAGAAATGGGTTAACATCTGGCCGGAAAAAATTACATTTTTGACATTCCAAAGCGAATGGTTAAATTGCCCGTATTATTCTCGGTTGGTTTTTTTAAGAAATACTTAAGCGTCTAACATATTGCGATTATCACCTTTGTGATGATTACTTGCAAATTAATGCTTCATATATTCCATGTGATGCGATAATCGAATCAACAAAGTGAAAGATCATGTGATGCTTGTACCATCAATGGGTTAATTATATTAGCTTATAAAATGGCAATTGTCCTCTTGAAAATTTACTGATTATAGTTGTGTAAGGCTGTGCCATTAAATACTCCATCACGGACTTGAATCGTTAGGTCAGCGTTGATCATTTCCTTTCTTGAATGGTACATACAACTATAATAAAGCTTTCAGGACACATCTTTAGTTAAAAACGAAAACGATACTTTCTCTCGACACGGATGCCACTTAAACTTGTCTAGACTCTGAGAATACCTCACTTTTGTGTTGTGTGCCTGCATTGTTGATATTTCTGAGTGCACTAATACTATATGACAAAAAACATCTAAGTCTTGTATGACGTTTGTACTCACACACCCTTCACTTAAGAATATCAAGCTAGCACAGATAAAGAATGCGTTTATTTTTTAGGTTATTTTATTTTAAAGGTTTTAGAAACAGTACTTTGACCACCTTTTCTAGAGATTTTAATATTAAAAATATTAGATTGATAGTAGAGTAACTCGTAGCACACCCTATACTACAAGCTGTACATTTGAACTCGTTGCCAAAAGCCTTGTGAAAAAGTGCAATCTGATTTTGGAATTACATGTATATCCTTAAAAAATTAGAGAAAGCCTATTTGGGCTTTCAAAACACAGGAGTACAATTATCTGCTTGGACTATTATTTTGGGACGAGAATATGTGTAATAAAGTACATGATGAAAGATTTGAGAACTTGAATTTTGTCGGATTTATCTAAGGTATAACATATTTTTTTTACTTGAAGCTTTTGTGAAGGATCAGCGATAAGGTAAACTTTTTAAAGGTTCGTTGTATCTATCTGTGTTTTTTCAGTAATCTTCACTTTATAATGCGTCTGTGGGAATGAGTAATTATGTCATTACTCAGATCTTTTCCCCCAAAAAAGTGAGATTTTGAAGACCATCATGTGACTCTACATATCATCCCGAAAACCGCCATAACTGCGTGATCGGGGCATCAGTGTGCCAGTCCCCAGCAAAACATTTGTAAAACAACAGCGTGTATGTAATTACTGTAGTGGGTAAATAGTACAATAGGTCGGCGACCAAGAATTCGCAATTTTTCCGATTGCCGAACTCACCGATATACAAAGTGATAGGTAATTCCATGTATCTATAAAAGTCAGTGCAGTTCTATGAATTGCAATAAGTTTGTAGCCTCAAGTCTCAACAAATTATTGCTCACATTTTCTAATAAAGCAGTACAAACTACCTTTTTCACTTAAAAATTATATCTACTCATAAGTTAATTTAATAAATAGAAAGTGTCAACAATGTAACTAGGATTGGAGGCCTTTTGTTATAATAGAATTTTTAATTGCGGCCTGTAATTGTGTGTTGGGACTAAGCTGGTCAAAACTATCCACGTGGAAACTTGTTAGTTTCCTGTCTCCCAACCTTTGTATCCCGCCCCCCCCCGAATTCTCGAACCGCCCCCTTTCTTTCTCGTCCAATTTTCGAGGAGTCCGACACATAAGTCGTTTTTTTTCTATTTCCTCCTCATTGCGTTCATCAAATGACCGACGCGGCTCTCCTCTTCCATCTTACGTTCTCCTCGCCGGGGTTAATCCCTCATGCACGCCCTCTCTCGCCCATTCCTCTCTCATTCCCTCCCTCGACATCGCACGCATTATCCCACCCCGCGTCATCCCGCAGATATCCTCCCCCGTCGGATCCAGGGTATCCGCTGCCTCGCATCGCCTTCCCGTGGCACCCCTCCTCCCCCCTCAGGCAAACCAGCTCCCTTCGCCTCTTCTCGTTCACCGTCACTCGTCCCTCCTCGTTTCCTTCCCTCCCCACGCTGCGTTTACCCACTCGCCCCGGCGTGCGTGACGCCCGATCCTAGTTCTCCAACATTCCCGCTCCTCTCCGAGAGCTCTGGATGGGGGCCGTCCTCTCTCTCCCTCACCCACACCCCCATTCCCCACGCGAAGTTCAATTAACCCCCTGGCCTCCCTCACGAGGATTGGGGCGAACGGCGCGCGAAATGTCCCGTGCCCCGCAGGTTCTCTTTCTCTCTCTCTCTCTCTCCCCACCAACTTGCTCCGTTGCGTTCATTCTTTCCGATACGCTCGCTGATCCCCTTTCTTCTCAGTAATTTCGTGTTTGCAATCTCATTAACTCTTTAGATCTTTGAAGAAAGAGGAGTTAAATGTGTTTTCTTTTCTTTGCAACGGAGTCAATGCGCAATCGCTTACTCTCAAAGCGATTTCCTGCCCTATCTATTAGTATTTCCTACGATCGAATGTTACGTAGTTGCGAGGATGGTGCCAGCCAGATTAAGAACTGATCTTGTTCAGTATCGTCAAATAACTGAAAGCAAAACTTGATCTGAGTGTGTCAAAAAACTGTGAATTATATTGTTATAGATGGCGTAAAAGATTTGTGAAATAGGTCATTTCCTCGGGAGGTAGGCATAATACTATATGTCATTTTACTTGAAAATTATTTTTATCAGAATGGCTATCCGGGAACATAAAACTTCTAAGAGTTGGTATGGAAAATATTTTTTGGCTTTTTGAATGTAGAGTTGCAAAGGGCTCATATTCTTCACGGGAAAGTAGGATTACAGGGGATTAGGAGACCTTTTTGGATCGCAATAGATAAAGTTGGACAAGAAGGGAATATGCCTACGGACCCTCGGCTATTTTCAGTTCCAAAGAAAGTAGATGCTAAACTTTGTTCTAATAAAATTGTTATAGAACTCTTTAATAGCTATTGCCATTTAGTTCGATTGTTATTGGTTTGACGTCATGAAAAGGAGATAATTGAAGAGGATTTGCCGTAGCAGTACTCTTGAAATGAGTGAGCTATATTTTCTAGTGAGTAAAATAGTAAACGTGCTTCTTGTAAGTACTTTGTGGTCTAGTATAATTATAGACAGCAGTTATTGTGTGATATCACGCGTTGAAATGACAGCGGAGATCATTGGCTAAAAATATGCGGAATTTCCTCGTACGCAGAAAATTATCCATGCGTAATTTTTTCCGGCAATGCACGGCTTTAATTGTCCTCGAGTGTGAAGGATACGACGAACCGCTCCAAAATGGAAATTATTTCGAGGCGAAATGAATTCTTTTGAAGCGTCATTTGCATAAAATTCTCATATCAGTGGAAGCAAAAAAGTTTCAAAGATTTCGGAAAATGGATACTTTTGAAAACTTGGGGAAAATTCGAGGCGAGAAATATAACCTTTATGATTAAGCTATCCCCCCTGGGGAGGAAGGGATTTTTGTTTTAATATCCAAGCTAATATCTGATTTTTTTTTCAACCCCTTAGATTCATTGTTATTGTTTGTACTTGTCACTCGCTAAGCCTCTTGATCGGACAATTATTGAAAAATAGGGGAGGAATATCCGACAGTTGGAAGGGAACTTGCTTTCTTTTTTTTTCTCTCTCTTTCTCCCCACACAGCCGTGCTCGCTCGAAGTTTGTGGGGGACGTGCGGTCTCTGTCCGTTATTTTTGGCGAACGAAAATTCCTCTCCAATTCCCTTCGACCGGACTCCTTTTTATTCCCTTTGTGCACTTTTTTCTCCAGAATATCGCTGTCACACCCTTAATGACAGGCCATTTGTGGGTTGCAGCGTCGTCATCTCGACAGGTATTGATTTCATCCCGCACGAGGTCGAGATCCTCGCTACCACCAAACATTTTCCCCCTCCGTACAGCTGGTCGGTGGAAAAAAAAACCTCGAGTGTGGCTCCTCTTTTACCCTGTTCTTCGACAAAAGAGCCACCACGGACTGACATAATTCATGTCCATCCACTCTCGCAATTAGAGTTCCCATAATTTTTTTTTTGGTCATTCGCCAGAGATTCGCTCGCTTTTTTATCGCATGGCTAGAGAATAGGTTCCTGTTATATTTTTTTTGAATGATTAAATCAGATGGCCTTTATTTTTGAATCTTTAACTCTCTTTGGCGCATATAATACCCCACCAAAATCCACAAATCACAGCCCGCAGCAAAAAGAAAGCAAAGTCCTCCTCTCTCTCTCTCTCTCCCTCCCGCCCTTTCGCATTCAAAGCAGTAAGAATTTCTTTTACTCTCGCCAGATTTCCTCTCAAATCTTTTGTAAGCTCTCTTCCACCGACCACTAGTTTTTCAACTCGTCCATCATCTCTGGAGAGGTATACTTTGAAAATGTATCCTCAATAGGAGTGTGTTCTCTGTCGCACGTGTGCCTACTGAGAGAATAAGAGCCACATTCACCTAGTCGACCTTTTCCACTAGAATCTTCAACGTAACTACGTAAAATATACATATCATCATGACCTAGTAGCCAACACGGTGGCATGTGGCGGTTGGTGTTCATGTCAGGTCAGGAGTATCCTGCTTTACTATGTCATATTGGGTAAATATGATGTACGCATTCCCAAGAGGAATGGCATAATGGACAAAATTGTTATATTCGATTACAATTTTCTTATGCTTAACTTTGGTTTTGTTGTGATTGCAATTTGTGATAAAAAAAATTGGCATTCTCCAGCAAGACTGATGTGCCGACATAGCGATGTGTCGAAATGATTACCTCGGTTTCACAACTCGAGTGACTTGTGCCTTCCTATTTTTCCTGTACTTGTTTGCTCTTTTCGTGTCTGTAGGGACTCGGAAACTAGTATTCCTTTTTACGCTGTCGTCATAGGGTTCATTTGAAGGCCAGTTACCGAAAGCTTGTATTTGTTTCCGATATGAAAATTTTGTGTTGGATTTTGGCCTTAATTACGTTAACTATTACAATTAAACTTGCTTTCTTTAGTCAGCTAGTGTACAATTTTTTTTTAATTTTCCCATTGTTTGTTTACGTTTTAGGCATTGATTTCATTTTTATGTAAATTAATGAATATTGGTATACCCGATATATGTACCTGTCTAGTGAATATTTAAAGCAAGAATCTTTCTTAATTAATCAATTAAATCTTTTGAATCGGCCTAAATTAGGTTAATACACTCTGTCGCTTTTAAAATAACAATTCAATTAACTTGATTAAACGATATTATTATGAATTAACTTCAATTAAATTATAAATTTCTTATGATAAAGAGATTAATCGTTTAATTGCTTTTTTAATATACAGGCTATCTTCTTTTACTCGCTTGTTCTTTTAATTGGCAGTGACATTTCAATAATTATTAGAAAAACTGATCGCGGGCATTGGAAAATATGTTGGAGTAATTATGACAATCGAAGGCATAATGAATAAAAAATAAATTTTTTCAATAGTAGTTTGTCTAATATTTCCTCTCAGTTGGCGTCTAGGTTTTGATATTGAACAGGAGGGAATGGAGATGGCCTAGTACCTAATGGATTTACAAGATAGATGACTAGATACAAGATAGTTAATAGATAACTTAGTTGCGAATGGAAGGTTTCTAGGGAGGTTCAGATTTAATGTTACTGAATCTCGCGTTGCAACGAAAATGAGCTGTCACTTATGGAAATTGTAAGCACCTGATCCATTTTAACCTGTGTTGCATTTTCGAATCTTTTCCGTACCGTCAGCTAATTGGCGGGCGATTAAAAGCAGATGCCAAGTTACGTTCAAGTGGAATAATGTTTCTATTTATGAATTACAGAATGTCATCGAGTCCTAATGATGGCTTTTGAAAATCTTTAGCCTGTTCATGCAGTGTTGGAAATATATGGGCCACCATTTTCATGGTTATTATATTCAGTTGCAATAGCGGTTCGGATAAAATAATATTGATTAATTTAAATTGAACCGCATCAGAAATGTTTGCGAAAATGTTACTCGGATTAAACATCTCGCTGTGGGTGTGATGATCTCAGCCCGTGATCATATTAACCGCTTTCATCTAAATATTTAGGGAAGAGGGAGGAAAGTTAAATGAATATTATTAAGTGTTCATAATAGTTGGTTATCGTCGACAGCGGGTATCACTAATCTGCCCCATAATTTGCGCGAAGTACGGAAATATAGCTTTGTGTTCCATGTCGATCCATTTCCGACCTCTTCTTCGAACTTGAGAGCTTTCAAAACCTTTTCCATCCAAATTTCCCCTTGTTTGCTTTTCTTAATCCCACCGTGTGCCTCTTCGTCCACTCTCTTCTCATCAAGCTGTGCCGCCTTAATCATCCTCGGGATCAGTCAACTCTTCATTCAAAATTTTCTTTCCTCATCCCCTCCATAACGCCTTTATCCTTGAGACAAATACGTCTCAAAGTTGCACTAATGAAGGTTGTCCTTATTGCTCAACAAACCATCTCAGACGCCTTTTTTTTCCATCGACGCCATTTCCTTCGGTCTTCTTCTAACGATTTACGCCAAGCGTACGTTTTTCATGTGATAGGCCAATAATCCTGATCATTGTGTCGCTATTTTTTTCCTTTCAAATTTTTATGCACTGCTTGAGTTTTCATGAAAATAACTTAACCCTCCCCATACTGTAACACGCAGTTCCAGTCTGAACTGAGCGGAATGTTTTCATCACGAGGGATCAAAAACTCGCATTTACACTCCACGTTCGCAATTTATTTTTCAGAAACATGATTCCATTGCTCATACTGACAGAAATCTCTAATTTCGTCGATCCTATCGCGGTTGAATCTTTCCTCGGGGTCGCCTTGTCTCTCGGTTGCCTTCACCACTGAACCTATCAATTACCAGCTCTTTCGCTCTTTTTCCTTTACCTCCGTGTTCCATTAACTTCCGAGCAGGCACCAACGAGGTGGGCGGCATAAAAAAGGGAACTAGAGCACACGGACCCTAATAAAGCCGTTTGTCTGTATTCGTCGTCCTCTCTCTTCCTCTTTTGGTTCTTCGCCGTGCCTTTTATTTCCTCCGTCTCTCCCGCTTCCTCTTCCGCCCTCCTTTTCTCCATCTGTCAACCTGTTTCCGGTGTCGTCCCCGACCAGTCCCGTCCTACAACCAAATTAAATCGTCCAACTCGCGCTGTCGTTCGATTTCCATTAAATATCGCGAAGTGTCGATGAGCCCCACCATCATGTTGTAAATCCTAAATTGCACGCACTTTACATTCACACCGAAGTTCCATCAGGGAACGGCATTCTGTGGAAATTTTGATGGTGGACACCCTTGTTGGTTTACATTCAGTCGATTCCCCTTCCTCTCCTCCATTTCCTTTGTGGATTTCATTAGTATAGAGGGCGTGAGCACTACTGACTAAACGGTAGTAAACGATCTCAATACTCTCGTCATTTTGATATATTTTTTCTTGTCGACATTTGATAGTCGAACTGCCCCCTAGTTTACTACGGCGATTGAACGCGGCAGTTAAAATATTAGTTCACTTGGAGGTCCTACTGCAGTTGGGTTCGTTACTTGAATCTATTACGAACGTGGCTACACCACGCGTTTTTGCCGTAGTAGTTGCCATCGTATTGAGTTAAGGCTATCGAATCCTTCGGATGGAAATGACACGCAGCATAAACTGAATCTATTACTTTATGCTCACTTCGAGCAGTAAAACAATTAGTGATTCATTTAACTGTGAATTATTTATTTTAAACTCGAAAATTATTTGAGCTGAAGATGATTTTAAAGTTGAGTCGATCGGATCAGGTTGACATTTTCTAATTGAGAAAAATTGATCATTTAATAGTTAACTATTGTCCGTATGTCTCTGCACCAATCGCGCACCGCAATGTTTTACCAATCGTTCCTTTCCACATTTCCCTTCATATTACTCAATTCTGTGACCATATGGTTCATCTCCCTCGGCTTATTTCCGTTTCGAGCTTTTCCGATGTCCCTTCGTGCGCATATTCCATTCTTGTCCCACTTTATTCCTTCCTATCCATAAAGGTCCCCTCCTCCCCCGTAATCCTACTTTCCCGTGAGCAGTTCAGATCATATCGAGTCCATCCCCAACCCCTTCTCTACAGAGCCGACGTCCGGAGGAAAAGAAGAATAGGAACCTGAAAACGGATTAGCGAAACAACTCTCTCTTCTCTTCCTTTTTCCATTTCCTTCCTCTTCCCGGACCAAGACTTCCGATGTTGCTAAAATAAACAAGTCCTTCCTCGCTGCCGCCAATCCTTTCTTTAGCCGCCGGGAAGCAAGTGATGGAGAATGAATTACCGAGAAAACAAAAGTTTTTTGGAGAAAGAAAAACTGGAAAACTGTTTCCCTCTCTCTCTAGAGGAGAAAATTCCGCAAATTCATTTTTTAAGAAAAATTTTTTCTGTATGTTTCTTCCTACCCACCTCCATCTTCCACCATGTAATTGGATTTGAGGTGTCGTAATCAAGATCTTCTTCAAAACGGCAGTGGGTTTTTAAAATTTCAGTGTTTCTGGAGGAAGAACATTTACAAGCTTTCGGCACGGATACCGCCGCCAGGGAAAAAAATTTGATGGGATTAATACGTTTCTCCACACAGCAAAGTAGATTAACAGAAGATTTTTTGCGACAATAACCTCGGGATAATCTTGGGACACACTTTATTTTTTTCTTCGGTCCCCCCCCCCTCCCCCCGACCCTCAACTTACTCAATCGTTTCACAACCCGGCACTTTTTTTTTAAACCTTTTCCCTACTTTAGTAGTTTATCCACCTTTCTCCTCTTTGCAGCATCTTTCACGCTTCTAGTCTTCCCGAAAAGAAGAGAAAAAACTCTTTGATTTCTTTCCTTTTCTTTCGCCCTCTCCCCCGTTGCCTTATTAGCCTCCTCCTCCCTCCCTCACTCACCCTACCCTCGGGCCAATTCCTTCCACCCTTTCTTTCTCGCTCCATCTCACTCCCTTTCACTTCTCGCTCCGTCGCTTTCTTTTGTTTTCTCAACCGATCCACTCGCACGATCAATTATTCGCGAAATGGGTTTCTCTCTTTTCCTCTTTCTTCTTCCACCCCGTCGGCGCTTTCGCTCTTCTCCCTTTTAGTCTTTCACTTTATTTCCGTTTGTCTTTCCTCTCAGTCACTGACTTCCTTTTGCTCTCTCAATTAACGCACACATTCATGCATTTATATAAGTATAGACATAAACACACGTGTATAGATATACATGTGTGCACACTTGTGTAAGTTTGTGTATACACACTCCCTCACTTTTTCCGCTTTCTCTCCTCGATGTCCCCTAAACACCTGCACTCCCTTCTCTCCTCACTCAAGAGGAAATTAGTCCTGGAGATAAGCGTGGAGAACTAATGCAGGCGCTTTGCTCTATCCTGGCGCTCTACACTTCCGCTAGCGCCAGCCACTGATCGCGAGTCGTCAGAGAAACGCCGGACATCACTTGCTGAGCTAGGACTCTTTCCCTCCACTCACCATGACGATGCATCTCAATGTGCTGTCACTCACGATTTTGAAATGAATATTTTTCCTTCGTGTCTCTAAGCCTCCCTCCGACAATGGAACAATAATGGCCAAGTAATTTTGGACTTTGCTCCCTCCGTTCATTTATGCATTGTTCCTGGATTTCTTCCTATATAGGGTATCCATGTGACTTTTTCAGAGATGTACCTTAGGCTACTTCTCTGCACCAAATTTCCTCTCCATTTATCGATTCTCCGCAATTGGTCATCCCTTGCATTTCCTGCGTGGTTTTATGGTGACGGAAAATTCTCATTTCGAGGAACGCATCATCCATCAATAAATATTTGAGAAAACCTCTATCATCTGCTCTAATTGGTATCCTGCACGCCTAGATAAATCCAGTAATGTCGGGTTATGTTTCCGGCACTAGATAGATGTCTTGTCTTCTCACGCGCATTGATCTCTCCGCCGTCCTCTCTCTCAACCTTCCCATCTCTCCTTCTATGAATAAATCGCCTCGTATTCGTAAATCCCATCGTTATCGTCTATCATGCCGTTTTAATTTGATACCTGGTTTTTTTGTAGTAATATTATTTTACTACCTTGGAAGCACCAGGTGAACCCATTCGTGTCTGTTTGCGGTAGCTTGCATAAGATACCAAGAGGCAATACCCGTGTGAACGACGTTTGTTTTTCCAGAAATTTCTGCATTCTCGATCTGGAAGGAGGCAGGACTTGTTAAAATTTGTTCTAATTCACTTTGGGAAAGAACGTCAAATACAGGTCTTCCAGGCCGAGCGTCTGCAGTATAATTTCTCTTTCTCACGTACGAGTGTGTGGAAATCTTCTTTAGGCCGTATGAGTGGTTCTATGTTCGATATGTCGTTCAACTTACCAGGTACATGTAACTTACATACCCAATTCCGTTGTTGGATGAACCCCATCTCTCTTTGGGAATTCGTTCACAATCCAGAGAGTGAGAATGTCCATCCATTTCGATAGTATTGATACAGTAATTACTCGTGTTAAATTTTATTTTCCTTTCCGAAAACCCGTGCTGGGCTTTCCGAGTGATCGTCGACCTTTGAATTTCCCTCATTAATTCAGTGCAAGACCGGCGACTTCCGTGATGTCATTCTTTTTCTTTTCCCGGGGAAATATTTTGCTTACAATTAGGGAAATCCTGGTGTACTCCTCTTATGTTGGCACTCCTAGGTCCGGAAAAGACAGACCGTACGATCTCACCAGATTCAAGTAAAATACTGTGTTCTCACTTTCTCACCACGTCTGCCATCTAATACTCGATCTCTCTCTCTGACGCAGACTCCTGCCCTCTTAGCCCCCGTCAAATTTGTTTTCACCTCCCGCTCTCTCTTCCCGTATTATCACGGAATCTGCTCCATGGCAAATACAGCGAAGCACCTGGTTGTTGATCCTCTTCGGTCTCAATGTCGCAGGACCTTTTTTGTTGCTCGAAAGTTCAGTGTCGTGTTCGACAAAAAGCAAGTCTCGTCAGTTGCACACACTTGTCGATCGTGGTCACGAAGACCAAAAAATTGAGTATTGTCCCTGGATCACGATATTCATACCAGCGTCAGACACTTGGCCTGCTGGGTAGGGAGATGGGCTGGGTAGAGAGATGCGACGAAGAGATAGTATCCTTTCTCGTTGATCCCCTTGAACGTTGAGTTGACAAATATGTATTCCGTTCTAGTCGATGGTGATAATTACGACTTTGTAGTCGGCACTGGGTTCTCAACTACTCCAACGGATAGTAATGAGATTAGAATCATAGATCAGTTCATTGTGAAGTGTAACGGTACCTAACAGAAGCAGGACTCGGGCTAGCTGCCCGTAGGGTACCCTACCTTTCCAGCTTTTTGGGACAGCTTTTTCGCCAGATTGACCTCGCTCGATAGATGTCCGGAGTCAGATTTTTCATTCTCGCCTCCGCCCTTTGCACCAAATCGTCTGCTCAAAACGGCGTATTCTTGTTTTTTTTTCTTCGTCCAGAGATAATGTTGCGTTACATATTCTTCTGTTCCTGTCGTTTATAACTAATTTTATTGTCTGCTCCATTTTTCGTATAATATTGCTCGGTGATGTTTGGTCATCATTTAATATACAAGTGATTATTTTGTACTTTTATTGACAGTAATTATGACGCAACCTTATTATTTGATTTTCTTCTCTTCAATCGTCCAGTCGTGTTTTTTCATGTTTAAAGTCGTGTTTAAAATGGCTTTAATGCAATTGGGTCCGTGTTTTCTGTTCACAAAAATTGATAATGAATAGGACTGAAGTTTTTGTTTTTTAGTGAAATCCTTCATCTACCAGGCTATCAGTATACTCGTAGCTTGGAATGGAAGAAGTGCCACCGACATCAAGCGAAGAATACCTCATACTAATAGAGTAAAACAGAAAAGCTATCAGGGGTTGAGGGAATCAACACTAAATAGAGAAGAATGGTCCTGATGTAAACCAATCTTAGGATTGAGCTACTTGAATGATGATGATGATGACTTATAAATAACATTTTTCTGTTAAACATCACTTTTGGAATTTTTCATTTTCTTAATAATTTAAGACAAACGCTGATAATGTATACGATATATAGTACATTATATTGCTGCATACACCAGTGTGTAACCGTTCCAAGATCTCACATAAGTTGTAAAAAATGAGAGGTGATAAAAGAGTAATTAATTTTCCACATGACTCCGAATATTCATTCTCCATTATCGGAGTTTTTTAAAAAATTAATCGGCACTCACTTAACGGCAAGTTAGTCTATGATTCAATTATTTGATTAAACCATGTGAACATTTGGTGAACTGAGGTTGGTGGTCGTTTTAATTCTCCATTTTTTATATCTATTCAAAAACTTTTTAGATTTTCATTTCAATGCAATTTCAATAAAGTAACCATTCCATGTGCTCTCTCTGCCTATAGCTAAGGTGAATCCTTGGAGGAGATTATTAGATCTCATAAATGTCTTCTCAATACATCACTCCATTTGACCTAAAGGAGTTCTCCTTCGAGCGTTCACTCCGCGCTCGGGAAACCTCGGCGTTCCGCCATTAGTTTTCCATGTTATCACCTTGATCCAGCGCTTCAAGAGCTCGCCGGAATTGTTATATTCTTCAGCGTGGAACCTCCTCGCGAAATTCGATAAGTCATTTTTTTTCCCCGGCGATGGAAAGCGTACCTCGTATATATGTGTATATATAGGCGTGCGTATAAAATTCTCGCCCTTCTGCTCAACCCGATTGTGATATATCTCCCTTGTACCCTTTCCGTCGACGGAGTCGATGTTCCCAACCGATCATCCCGAATTATCGATCAAGCCCAATTCACCCCCCCCCCACCCTCCCCGAATAACCATCCCCTTAGGCCGCAGCACGTCTTTGGCAAATGCCTTTCTTTAACCCTTTTATGGGGGAGGAGGGATGTAGGTGTCGGCCTGGGGAGGGACTTGGCATCCTCGAGCAGCCCTTTAACCCTCCATCGACTCCGTGTCCCAACTTCCCCTGTGCCCTCTCAACCTCCGTCCCCCTCTCCGCCTCCTCACTCGGTCCTCGCGAGCGAAACGCCTCGCTCTCCGCCCCCTTCTCCCTCCCTCGCCCCCAAAACCACCCTCGCTCGCCGCTCTTCTCTCATTACGCACAAATCCAACCTCAACCCTTTTCTTTGCCCTCCTCCTCCACCTCTAGACGGCGAGTACCCCCATGCTCCCCTCCCGTCCATCTCACTCTTTCCCTCCGTTGCCTCACCCCACCGACACCCTGGTCGACCCGCCCTCCCACCCCCTGCCTGAACCCTGACCCTCTTTTCTTCCTCCGCCCACTCTTCCCCCTCCCCACCGTCCCGTGTCCCAAGCTCCACACGCGACCCTCCCCAAGCTCCCTCCACATCCCCCTCCCCCATCCTCCCCTCTCCCCGCCCACCCACTCCTCCGTCTTTCCATTCGAGCGAACACAGCTGCACGGGATGCCTCCGGCTACACAGAGCCATCTGTCGGAAGGGATTGCGACTCGTGCTCACGAACCACCTACTCATCCCTTTACCTCCCTCCGCCCCCGCGCACCATTTTCTCTCTCTCTCTCTCTCTCTCTCTCTCTCGCTCGCTCCTTTTTTTCTCCTCCTTTCATCCCTTTTCCCATCGCCTCCGCTCCCCCACCGCCCCACCAGACCCCGGAATCCACATCCCTCGCAATCTCTCTCTTCCTCTCTCACCATTTCTCTGCAGAGCATCCATACACACTCAAACCAATACACGTATCCTACCCCCATGCGCCTCCCTCCCCACAAACATTTCCTCGCCTCCCTTTTTCAGGACCTTCTACCATTCCTCTCTGCCCCCACCACGTCCCTTACCCGCTCCGCAAAACCTATTCGACCCTTAATCCTGCCCCACCATCTCCCACTCCCCTTCCACCCTCCATCCGATGGCTCCCCGAAAACCTCCTCTCCCTCCCCTTTCTCCACAACACCCCGACGTTTCCCTCCTTCGAATATCCTTTCTCCCCATCCCGATGACGACGCCAGGCTGCCGTCCCGCCACCATCCCTACCCCCCGCCCCGACACCAACCGGCAAACCAAGCCGGCTCTTTTTACTACCACACCAACCCACCCCCTGACTCACCCACCTACCGCTCCCGCCTACCAACTCCATCCCCATACCGTACCCCATCCCATCGACGCCACCGCCGAAACCCTCCCTGCACCTCATGTCTCTCTCTCTCTCTCTCTTCATCCCCTAGAATCAACCCCCATTTGCATAGCCACCCCTTAAAGCCCTCGTTGGTCCTCTCTTCTCTCCCTCACACCCTCCCTCGTCCCCCCCACTTCCGAAGAACAACCCTCTCCATCCCATCCCCACCCCCATCACCCTTAAACCCCCCTCCGAGCAGGCACGCAGTGGCGAGCCTCCCATCTCTGGACCCCCCCCCTTCCCATCATTCTCGCCCCGAGACAGGGTACGAGTCATACAATCATCTCGCAGCATTAGTATCGCTCTTCCTCCCCGCCGGTCCGGACCGACGCAGATGCAGCACGGTGGCGGCGGTTCGCTCCGACCCAAGTGCCCGCTTAAGGATTAAGAGGAGGAGCCGAGGAGAGGGAGAATCGACACACATACGCCCTCGCTCTCCATCCCCCCCCCCCCATCCTCGCCTTAAACCGCTCCCTCACACTCTCGTCGTATATGGGAATACGGTCGCCGCCCGGCGAAATTTTCACTTTTAATCGATTGCGGAGGTTTTTTTTCTCCTCCGCGGAGTATTCATTCGCCTTTTATTTACGCTTTCGCTTTCCGGGAACGTATGGATCGCGTTTTCGTGTCCGCGCGTGTGTGTTGTGTGTGTGTATGTGTGTCGTGAGTGTTCCGTGAATGCATATCCGATGTTAATTGTCGTTTCCAAGTGGCGCTTGTAACAGAAGAGGGTCGTCGCGGGTGTCAGTGAAGTTGTGTGATATTCCCCCACTCTTTCGGATTTTCTCCCGGAGGCGGCTCATTTTTTCATCGTTTTTAACGACGAATTCAGGAAATCATTATTGGATTGATGGAGCCGGTCAACTAGTGTTAGATGAAAGAGCATGGTTTATCAAAGAGGTAAATAAAGCATTTTGCATGGAAAGGTGTCTGCGACATTTTAGCATAAATGGTTCTGAAGTTATAGTTTACATTTCTTATTGGAGTTTTTCAAGTGCATGCCCCTAAAATTATCTTTAAAATAATAACCTGATTGCAAAATATGCCTGAAATATATAGCCTAGCTTTGTGTTCAATGGATGAATGATAATACATAAATGGGGATGTCACCCTGTGTGTAGAGCGCAGTTCTGCTGACGGGAGGGCCCGTGTTCGATTTTGGGTGATGCCTCCGAGCATGCTCAGCTTCACCAAAGCTGTGTCATTTATAGGTATCTGATCTTCCTGGGCAACCAGAGGCGGGACAGGGAACGGAACCGGCCTACACTACCCTGATGTGTGAATTTCTCAACCCTTATCGGCTTCATATTGGGTTATTTCCTCTCTCGAACCTCTCAAACAGACCTTCGGGTTGATAGCTGTGGTGATATGAATAGTATTACTGGTCCGCAGTTGAATAGTTGATGAGAATTCTTTGTTGGTCTCTGTTTGCATGCTGCTTTTTGGCATAATTTGTGTGGTAGTCTGTGTAAGTTATTGCTCTGTTGTTTTGATTTCCACGTTAAACTCGCCGAACATCCCGGTTCGAGCCAGACGGATGACTGTTTGCGTGGAAAGCTGTGTGCTCATTTAGATTGAAGAGTGGTAGTTATTGGGTTAGAGGAGTTGACGTCGATCAGTCTACCAAATTCGAGAAAAACCATTTACCACAATTGGGTCGTGGATTACGGGAGCAAAATTGGAACTTACGAGCCTCGGTTCACCTTGTTTATTTTCAGCTCACGTCCCGCCGTTTCGGTGCATTAAAGGACTGGTTTTGATACGTCGGTCAAAAAGGTCCTCCAGTGTGCATAACGACGTATCTTACGGCAGTCAGCCGGTTGCTTGATGGCGTAGCCGACAAATGGTTCTAGTTTTCTTCCTCCGGGGATCTAATGACTATATGTTTCTGTTCCTATCCTCAGATTTGTCCGTCGGTCCCACGGTTTTCAATTTTTGGGATGAAATGAAGTGATTCCTTTGGTGAACCCCATCCTTTTTGGTCCATTGCTAGTAGTCTGCATCACATTTAACTCCCTCCAACTCCATCATATAGGTTACCATCCACATTTTCCATTATTTAATTTAACTGAAATTAGCTGTCTCGGGTGTTTCATTTTTATTTCAGCGTCATGACACGAATCTTCCTCATCCATTCATTCATCTTTCATCCTCTCGGTAATATTTTCCCTGTTTGCCTTTTCCTCGTCACACAGTGACCTTGTTTACATGAAGGACCGACGTGCGGGGGTTTTTTTTTTCATTTTTATCTCGCCAACCTTTTATCGACGCCTCTTTTTACCCATTCGCGGCCTATTTTCCTCCGTGCTAACTGCTCCGCCCTCTTTTTTTTCTTTCTCGGGGAGGGGATGGGATGGAGAACGGGTTGGCGGGGGGTGGGGGCGAGTAGTACGTCTTCTCCTCGGCACTTTACAACATTCTATTCATGACCGTCCAGACCCGGCGTACGGCGTTATAACCCCATCCTCCCTTTAAAACCCCTCCCTGGCTCTTGTGACTCACCCCAAACCCGTCCGTATCGCTTTCGTAATGGAAGGGTTTCACCGTTGCACTAGTGAGAGTTCTCTCCTTCTTCCGTGCGCAGTTACCGTTGAGTGTGTCTAGAAAAAGATGCATTTCCATTGTATTTCATTTAGTAAAAGGTATCGCAATAACGCGGTAACATGTCTGTGAATTATTTGCATGCCGACGTATTAATTCAATTCAGTTCAAGGAGGTCGTAGGATAATTTTGTGCTATCCTGTGCTCTGCTTCGGTTCATTATCATACGGAGCAATATGTGAAAGGGTTGGGATTTGAATTCCTCATATAAATATTACACATGAGTTGTGAATTTTAAAACATGTACGTAAACACATCGTGGAAACATTTTACCCTACTGATATACGAGTAAATTGCGTTGACCTCTAAAATTGTCTATCGCATTTCATACTCCCTGAGATATCTCCTTTTTCATTCTCTTATCACGTAAGTTGGCAACTTTTTTCATCGTAGCCTTTTGTATCCCGCTACTTTTCAATATTTTCTCCACTCATTTTTACGGAAAATCGAATGTCTCCAGCTAGTTTCCTTCCTGCCGTCACTCCTTATTTTTTCCACCCCGCATATACAAATCCCTAAGTTCGCCAATTTACGTTCATCCTCTTCCCTTAAAAACAAGTCTCAGAACAATACGGTATCACCCTAAATATTAAAACCTTCAGTGATATTTTCCTTAAATTTATGCTCAAAAGAGTTCCATTCCTTTTTCCTCTTCCATGTAAAGGCTGCTGCTTTGGCATCGTGTTACTAACTCTTTAAACACGAAACACGGTATTATGAATGTTTCGTTTAAACACACCCTGAACCCCGTTGCGCTTCTCCTTTAAGGAGGGGTGATTTCCGGCGCCAGGCTTTATTACTGCTGTCCCCAAATTACGCCTTGACTCCAGCCTGAAAGCCTGACACTAGGAACCCCAGCAATCGAGCACCAAACGCCGGGACTAAAACTGGGTATCTCATTTAAAGTGTTAAAAAAGATATAAGACCTGAATTATTAGACATTTTATTGAAATGAAATGATACTTCGGCGTTCATTAAGACTTTCCAGATCTGACGTCCCTCTCCGGTTGACCACATTTACTATAAATACTTTGCATAATTACTTCATTCCCTCCATATTCTCCATAGTGTAAGTACTTCTCGTAATGGGACATCCTCATGATCTAAAGAAGGGAGATAAGAATTCTGATCTGGTGTCTAACACTTACAGCTTGGATGTAGCGGTCAACAGAACCGACATTCCCAGAATCACAGCGGGATCCTAGTCTCGGGATGAAGGTTCTTCTTACTCCCATCCACCAGGGACCTTGAGAGCGGAATGGGAACAGTCCACGTTGGCCCACGAAATTGCTAAGAATTTATCTCTAGTCCTCGATTTCGATTTCAGATGTTCCTTCTTCAAAGGTTATACGCACTCTCTCGTACCTTCATATCTAATATTTTGGTATACGCAACATCCAGCCCCGAGTCTGGATTTTAACCCTTGACCTTAAGAGCTCAAAAACCGGCGCGTAATCTTGGCAACTGGGGTCTTCATAATCGCACCATTTTCGGCCAGGTCGTAGTGTCTGCTTAAATGATATTTTTGGCATTTGTCATAGTCGTGATTTAAAGGCATCTAATTAACAAAAGACCAACAATAAACTCTATTTAATAATATATAACTCATTAATGGGAAATATGTGCGAAAGTCGTATTTATCAGAAGGATAAAAGACAAGGTCACTTGATTTGTCTTCTCTCTCGCACATGTATTCATTCCGTTTCCTCAGCCCTTCACCCACCCCTGCAACTTCCTCTTTTAATGTCCTTTCTCGTGTCGTCTCGCTTTTCAAATCTTTCCTTGCATTAAAAGGGGATAAGTCTGCGGTGAGAGGGCTCCATTTCCAATACGCCCTGCTATAGTAGTCTCCTTAAACGCCCACAGCATAGGCCATCATTCCTGACCTTGCGGAGCACAAAGAAAAGAAAGACCCCCAGGGTTGGGTCGACCCACGGGCGCGTAAACCTAGCGGCAGAGAAATCAGCGACCTCTGAATAATGTGGAGGTCCTCACGCAATAGGCGCACTTTGTTCTCTTTGCTCCAAACCCTCACGACCACGAGGAAAGGGACTTTAATACTCGGCCCCAGTACATCATTGTTACTCCGTAATTAGTTCCCTGGACAAGGACGGGGTTCCACTTTTAACGGATGAAGATAATGCCTCAGAAATCGGCAAACTATTCTGCATCTTTTTCCCTTAGCCTATTCTTTTGATTCTTCCCCGGACTAGCTTCAAATCCGCGCCCTCGCAAGAGCAATTATCCCTCCCCTCAAGTAATTCCCTTCTGTGTTCTGCATCGGTTTTCCACCAAATTTGGCTCGGGTTTTTTGTATTGGCCAATTGGGGCCCAACCGTGCCCTGCTGTCCACTCTCCATCTGTCTCCCTCCCCCGCCCGCGGTCTATTTTACGCCACCGCTCGGTATTCTCGGAGTAACTTCCCATTTTCTCCCCAAATACACCCATCCGTGTCTTGTCCTCTCCAAGCCGCTGTAATCAGTCCATTACACCCCTCCCAACCCCTCCCCATCCTCCTCTGCACCTTCCCCTCCCGTGTCCCATCCCTCCCGAGTTATTTTTCTGGCAACTTTGTGATTGGTTTCGTTTTTGCCTTCATGTGCAGTTTCCCCGAAATCGGTCTTTAGAATAAAAAAACTAAGAGGAAATGTAATTTCACTCGTTATTTTGCCACATGAATTCCGCATCAAGCAGTTTTTGCTGCTCTCTCAGAACTTGAATGCAATTCACAATTCGATTTCTTTTTCAATGAGGTAAATCGAAAAGAAATTAAAATGACCCATGTACATTTATTTAAACAGAAGCATTTAATTTATCAGAATTGTTGGAATTCCTTTCGAGAATTCCTCCTCTTTTTTGAGTTTGGATTATTTTTTCATCTCTAATTAATGCGCTGTTTTTACTAAACTTACGCTAAACACTCGTTTCGCCTAATTTACTTTTCAAAGCTAAAATATTTTTGAGTGAAAATGTGGATCCCAATCACCACTATGTTGTTTTCTAATATTTATTGAATAACTCTCTAAATTTTTAATGCTTTGCTAATATTAGTTTATTAACTTTTATGTCGAATATCGCCTTTAGGTATGAGTTTCTATATCGAAATGAAAGTACCGTAGTCGTCTGAGGAATGCTGTGCTGCTCTAAGTGTCTATGAACAAATCTAAACAAATGAACCGAAAGTATCTGCTTCATAAAACTTGGACTCGGTAGACCCACATCGTCTCTTTAGTCGTCGGTACACATCCTCCCATATCGTCTATTTAGCCTACAAAATTGATGTAATCGCTGAACTAACCGATCACATTTGTCATGACATTATTTGGCATTTTCGTTCTCAAAATCTTTAACGAATACATTAATATTTTGTTAGGATTTACAGTTACAAAATCATTTTATTTTGTTAGTCTTCGTCTATTTTATGTCCCCGCTGCTTGGCATTACCTTTTTGGCGGGTATATCGCGAACCCTAGATTTCTACCTTAAGCTGAAATTATTTCGATAACCCATAATTATTGTACTTACGCTTAATATAGACAGTTGGTGGAAATTTCTATATTGAAATTTAAGTTCAAGTTCTGTTTACCATGGTATTGTTTTTTTTTTCGGCCTGATTTCAGAACCCCGTTTAATTGATGAGATATTGAGGAGATTCAAGGAGTTTTTTTCATGGCGGGTTGGAAAGGTCGTCATTCTTTTTCGGACATTTTTCTACCGCTAACGTTTAGAAAGGTTTGCTACTCCTGGCCCAAAATCCATTGAATAATTGGATAATATTATTCCTAAATTTAAACGTGGGCAGTGAAAGTGTGACGTCTTCGGATCATGAAAGTCTACGTATGTTTCTCTATACACGTGTACTTATTCTTTGCGGGTATCGTTAAAATCCTCAAGTGTTGGCCAGGGTTATGTCTTGGAGGTCCTCGTATAAGCGCAACCGCCCAGTTATTCGAAAAGCATATTTTTATAAGTTGGCGATACATGAACCGTAATGGAAACATTTTTGTTCTTTCCTTGCTTCCCTTTACCCTCCTTTTTATCTCAGCAAGCACTTTCACCTTATGTTAAATTCCTCTTTCTCTTATGTTAAATTCCCGCCAGGGATAGGCGTCACTAAACTGGAGGGCTCAACGACGCCCTCTCAATTCTTTCACTCAAGTCTCCCGGTGTGACATTTCAAAGGTAAAGTTAGAGAGGGACGCTTTTTACTTTCTCCGACGTACATACAGAACCCAGTGTTGTTTTACACCAATTGATAGATAGATGATTTTTTTAAATGTTCGGAATGTCGACTTTTTTTTCAATCACACGAGTCCACAATTTTCAAAGTTCAACCGCATCAGCCTCCAGTTTTGAAAGTTTCGCATTTGAGAAAGAAGTTACAAAAACACGAGTTAATATGATCACAAGCCTCACGGTAACCCTGTTGTCGCAGTTTTAAGTTTTGATTCCGTCCGATTCTGCCAGTTTTTAAATTCCATCACATGTGGGTCACGGAAGGAAGTTGAAGGCAACTCTACTCAGACCCAGCATTCCTTATCTTATTAGAACTGATTGGTGTATGTCGAAGTTTTTTCCCATGCCCCAGAAAGAATAGTGACGGCCAGCACGAAGGTTTGAACGTGTGACTGTTTTTTTTCCGCGATGAAGTTGGCTATTGGACGCTTAAGTTCATGAATTTTGTGTTTGGGAGAAATCTGATTTGAAATTCGTCGAATTGTCATTGAATTTAAGATTATGGAAACATTTCCCGGGCAAAATGGGACTTTGAACTTGGGTTTTCGAATGAACTGTTTTGAAATCTAATGTTAGAGATTTACAGTGAAAAAAACCAGTCCCCTTCATCGGGGTTCGGATTCAGATTTGTACCCCGGTCGCGGCGAACTATGTTTCCTCACCCACAAATCAGTCGCGTTTCGCGCACTCATCAACAACGATTGACCTTGCTTTCAGTGTTGTTCCTTTATACCTGCCAGATTGTTTGAATTAGTGATTTCCACGCCAGTGATCCTTGGCCGCTTTTCGATCCCATTTTGCGAGTATGTGTGCGTATATTTTTTTGTGACGGTGCTTCCTTGTGTGAAAGCCAGTCGAAATGGCAGATCGAAATGGATCGTTCCACCGTTTCTCGTGGAAATTTAATTTCACCGCAATTCGTCACTGCGCCGCGAGTTTCAGTCGTTGGGATGCAAACACCTCTCTCTCCTCAGGCGGACCGGTGCGCGACCAGTCTTGCGATCTCTGTGATGTTTTGCTCCCCCCCCTTCCCCCTCTTCCTCCCTGTTCCTCCCTCTCCCCCAAACCCACCCGAACGGTTAAAGGTTTAGCGGAGCGGCGTCGCTTTCCCGAGCGAGGAGTGCCCTCACGCCGGTTTTGCTCTCATTATCTCGCCGCCTCTCCCCCCAACCCCCACTCCGCCCCCTCCTCTATCCTGCTCCCCGATTTATCATCCCCGTTGCCTGCCTCCCTTGACCTATCACCTCTTAATTGTAACTTCTACTTTAATTTTACGCCCTCTAATACGTCGGAGCGTACCTCTTAAATTCCGTCGCCGACCTTATCCCTCACTCCTCGTCCGCTCACCATCCCTCTTCGCTCCTCTCTCGCGTACCTCCGCTCTCAACCTCCGCGGAGGAGGAGGATTCATTCCCAGCAGCCACCACGCCCTCTCCATCCCGCTGCCGCCTTCGGGACTCCCTCCACCCCCCTCGCTCACCCACCCCTCGATCCACAACCCTCATCTTTCTCCACCCTCTCCTACGTTAGTTCCCTTCCTATCCCGACGGCACAGAATCCCCCGCCAACACACCAGGGTCCACCCCCTCCCCTTCCCTCGCAATGCCTCCTCGTTCCTCTTCCACCCTTTTGTCTCTTTTTCCTTTGTGCTCCTTACCTGCTGACGCCTAGAGAGAGGGAGAGCCGTCACTCCTCTAGCCGCGGGTACAAAGAGGAGACGGCCCTGGAGAGAGGGTAGTAGTCAGTAAATGTCCTGGAACATGTCTGGGATTGTGGGTAAGTTTCCCTCGTTTCTCTCTCCTCCGTCTATGGGTTTTCGTCCGAGACCCCTCCTCGCCCGCCATGTGGATCGGGTCCTCTTATGCGAGCCCCTGTTCGGATGAGAGCCCCCTCGGTTAGCACAGATATTCGTTCTTGTTCTCCCACCCTGGTTAGTCAACCCTCCCAGTGCTTTTCTATTCCCTCCCATGATTCCATTCTCTCTCTCTCTCTGTCGTAGCTTCTGCTACATTTTTTTTCCTTGCACCAGATGAATCCCCCCTCCCTAGGTTCCCACAGGCACTCGCGCACACCCCAGTCAAGAACTTCCCCTCCCATCCCCTTCCCTCGCAAGTGCACACACACACAGCTCTCGTTAGTTTTCTTTCTCTTTACTTCCCCTAGTTCCCATCTGCTTACCAATTTCCCTCTCTCCCCTTCGCTCTCTCCATCCCTCTCTCTCTCTCTCACTTCCTCCTTTATCTCTCCGCAGCCCACTTCATTCCCTTTTTTTTATACGCTCGACCTTTTCTCTTTCTCTCCTTTCCCCATCGGATCGTCCCAAACCCACCCAAAATCCCAAAAGGTAGACGTAGCTTTTTATAGTTTGCGTTCTTCCACGTTCTTTATGTCGTGAATAAATTTTGATTCGCACAATATACGTCTTGATTTAACTCACCCGCTTTGCCCACACCGACTTCTATCTCTTCCTTCGTCCCTTCTTTCCTGCCTTTCCATATTTTTCACTCCTTCCTTTTCTTTTCTCTTCCTCGGATTTTCTTCTCTTCCCTCGGCATATTCTCTGATGCGAGTTCTACGTTATGGTACATGTTGATAGTTTTCATGGGAAAGAGCCCAAAGTTTGTAGACTGCAGTCGTTTTTGGGGCGGGTAAGGTTAGATGAATTCATATCACGTCTCCCGTATGAAATGACCGTAACATCCGGCGCACATCACGGTTCTTCAACGACCAGCGTAGCAGTTTCTGGCGATGTTTAATTTTAAATCAGCTTTCACCCCATTTGTGGCTTTGTTCATTTATTTACCGTTACTTCACATGTCATATCACGTTGTGGAATCTTTCATGAAATTTTTTTTTTTTACTTTCTTTTCTCTTTAAGGTATTTTAATTTTTCCGCGTGACTTGTGTCTTTCCGAAAAACCTCGGAAATAACTTCTTTTTCTCTCATAATTTGAAAATGTTGTGCTACCAATGGAATGGAATGCGTTAGCCAACAGTCTGCATAACTTATGGCGCAATCCCTTTGGTGTGTCTGCTTAATTTACCTTCTTATCCAAACATTGCTCCTCCCTACGGCGTCTTTTTCTTCTTTCGCTGTAAATGCCCGAGGAAGAGGGTAGCATAATTATTAATTAAATTTCAGTTATTCTTTTTCATTTGCGTAAACATTTGGTCCCCTTCCTCACTCTGGTAATTCCATCTTTCTCGCTGCTCTTCTCCGTCTTTTTTTTTATCTTTTCCCTTTCCCCATCTTTGTTTGCAGAACGCATTTAAATGGCAAAATCATTATATTTGTGTCTGGTTTGGATACATAGAGGGAATTTTGTATCTTTCTGCCGTAAATAGAAGCAATATTTATATACTTGGGTTCTCCCTGTCTATACAGTTTTGAGAGAAGTTTATAATTAGCTTTTGAATCGATTTGAGCTCCGTTACCCTTCCTATCAGTTGGTTGTATACAGAATATACTATACGACTTATGTTCCTCCTATTTTTGTATATGGTTAAATGTGTGGAAGGGGTATGTCTATTAGCTACGTATAACTTCCTCTCCGATGAGAAACAATAACTAAGAAATCTTCCAGCCGGTCTTCAAATCTAGATTCTGATAACGACGGTCGTGCCGTCGAAACGTAAACTAAATACTGCGAGTATCCTTCCTTTGTCTCTCTGTGTTTTGAATATTTTTTTATCTGTGTTTGTGCGTCGCCTTGGAGCGACGTCCATTTCAAAGATATATATACACACACACTAGAGTGGTCTGAAAAGTTGCCGACCTAACAAAGATAAAAGACATTTTTTCTGAAATTTTCTGATTGAGCCACCCAATTGCATATGTATATATGATGTAAAATGTAAATATGTAATTACTGTAATTGTATTATATATATATGTGTGTGTATGTATATATATATATATATATATATATATATATATATATATATATATATATATATATATATAGTCCTTGACCGGGATTTAAACCACATATCTTTCGAATTTCTAGCCCAATGCTCTAACCACTTGAGCTATCGAGAAAACGTAATTTACTCTGAAATCTGCGGAGATTTTTGCAACCAATTGTCCCGAATCTTTGGCCAAGAGATGGCGTTAGGGAGCTATTTCACCCACCAAAGGAGAAATAGATGACACACATAAAAGGACAGGACAATAGGAAAGCAATCATACAACGTGATAAAGGATAGAAAGAGTGCGTTTCGTGGCACGCATAGCTAGAAGAAAGAGACGAGCCACATTGGCCAAATCCACATTCAAACACGAAAACCTGCCAAATGGAGAACAAATATTCATTCACACGGAAATAGATATATAGTAGATAACTTCTTCGCATTTATCTGTGTTCGGTTTCTTACGTATTGCAATTATCATACTTTTTTCGAAGTCTTGTGGTATCTTTCCGATGTCGTTGCTATCTTTGATTATTCCATAGAGGGAATCCTTCGCTTTGACCCCGAGTGCCTATTTCTCCGTTTATTTTGTCAACTCGTTGTGGTTCCTTGTTGTTTCTCAGATCTGCCACGGCCCACAGCCATATTATATTATGAGGTAATCTACCGGTGAAGGTAGGATTTTGGATGGGCACAACTATCAAATAAATATCTTGTGACTCCAAACAAAACACAATCCGTCAACATATATTTATATTTGGCAACTGCTTGGGCATCCCTTTTGATGACTGGAATACATTCACTTTTTTTAGAAAGATTAAAATAAATCGCGATTGTTAACGCGGCCAAAAAAATAAAAAGAACCACCTTGTTAGCCGGGAGAGTTGCTCTCCTGGAGACACGTCCGTGGAACCGAAAGGGGCGATAGCGCGCCCGCTTCCAGCTGGGTCGGTCGGACGATTCAAGCCCCCGTCCTCCATCCCTTCCCTCCCCCCCCCCCCGGTTCTGCTGCTCCTGCTGTCCACTCCTTTTCATCCGATGGCTCCCGCTCGCTCCTTTTTCCCCTCTCGCGGTCTTCCTCCCACATGATGTCTGTATTGTAATTCCCTCCTCCCCCTTCGTCCTCTCTTTCTTTCCGAGGGGGCCCCACGCCCACCCCGCCCGTTTTCCTGCTTCCTCCTCCCTCGCCGCCGTACACATTGTCCCCCGTCCGTCCTCTGCGGTGTCCCTTTCCCCCCACCCCTCTCTCCCCATTGCCCACCCGGCCTCTTTCATTCCTCCTTTTATCTCAGCTAACCGTCCCACAGGTCGTCTCCCCCCGCCCCCTCTCCCCCTCCCCCGTCCTTCTCCCTCCACTCTCTTCTATATTTATTTTTATATTCGCGAGCGGCCACGAGGACAAAAATTTCGCACACACAGAGACACGCACGCATCACCCGGTGCGGAAGTCAACTTTTTTGTCCTTTTCTCTCTCGACCCTTTCGCGCGCGCGTGCTCTTTTTATGGGCAATGTCCGCGCGCGAGGTAATTCAACTACCACCACTGCCGCTGTCACCGTTGTGTTCACTACTGCCGCTATGTATTTCGGGATCCGGACAAGGCTCGTTTGAAGTGCGTGCATCCATATCCCTCCGACAGTCCGTGGGTTTTATACACGTTATTATTAAGGGGAGGGGTGGTCGGAGGAACTCTCCGGTCGGGGTATATTTAGTGTGTGCTCGTGCCCGTTGTTCGGCCGTCGGACCCCGTCTTCCTCTCCCCGTTGTTTCTGAGAGCTTGGAGCGACAGATTACCCGGATTCAATCGAAGGCTGGAGGGGTGGCGGTGGACGACCACCAACCGTAAATGCGCACGTACGCCTGGAAGGCTGGGCGCGCTTGAGTGTTGCGTGAAATTTTTGGAGCGCTTGGACAATGACGTCGGCACGAGTGGGAAGCTGTGGAGAGAGAGGTATGGATCGAGCGTGAGGGAAATGGAGCGATGCTAGAGATGCATCCCCCCCCCTCCCCCCCAACTCGTAAACAGCCCCTCCCGACGAGTGAATAATTTGCAAAGATCGACTGATATTCCCGCATTTGTCAGCCCCGGAAATGGACTCAATGGTCTCCGAAAATGGCTTTCCGTTTCCCTCGCGAACGGGGGGAGCGCGTGCTCGTTGCACGAGTGACCAGCAGCCGCATGTGGGCGGGTGGGTGCGTGTCCTTTCCTTTCATTCGGACCCGTTCCGAAGTGTACCCACCCCCTCGGGTACCAAAAGGGCGCGCTCTAGGGAGGGAGAGAGAGAGAGAGACGGAGAAAGTGGGTCGTCGCGCAAATGGCTCATAATGTAGCGTGGGTGGCGTCCTTGTCCCTGCTTGGGCGCGATCGCATTGGCCGGATGCGGGCGTCCAATATCCCGCGGCCGGGAGTCCCGATAAAGGGATTGGGTGCGGCAGTAAATTATGCGTGGACTTCGAAAATTCGGGGTGTGGATTTCGCGTTTTGATTACGTTAACGTCCGATAACGCTTAAAAGTGGTATCGTTCAACGAAACAAACGACACTGCTACATCAGTTGAGGATGCTGCCGCCAATGTCATTTATTGGTAATCGCTAGACGCTTGATTCAAATCAAACCATCGAAAGCCACCAAAGGCTTTATTCCTACCATTATTCATGCCCCACGTAATACACGTGTTTCTCTCTCGAAATTCCTTTTCATAGGGGTTGGGGAAAATCAATTCCACCTCTGTAACTAATAGCGATATGATTTCAAAATATTTTTTTTAATTGTATGAATTGTATTTTTTTAAGTTTGTGTGCATTTCTCCAATAACTAAGGAAAATCAAACCATCCCCAAACATGGTAAATTAATCTTTGGCCGGACGTCATCTGTGTGCTGCGCTTATTCGAGCTCGTGGCCTTTCGCTTACCCGACGGTTTCGTTACCTACCTGATTACCACGGCCGGCGTCTTTAAATAATAAAAAAAATTATGAGTTGACTTTTTGACGGTTTAAATAAAATATCAGATACGTTTCAAAAAAAGGCTCCATCGATTTGCGCAATATGGCGACAACTCGTATTGATTTCCTTCAGTTACCCATGTGATGGTTCCCTGTATCGGTGATTTACGTACTTAACTTGGAAGGAGCGTCTTTTTAACAACTCCACCGCTCTGCTGAAAACAGATGCCCAGGCAGTGTGGCCCAGTCGTCAATATATCAGTCAGTATATCTGTGCCATAATTATGAGATAAACTTGCGCATGGTTTAGTAGGCATGAGCCCGGATAAGTTTCTTTCGGTTATGAATTATTGGCATCGTAGAACAATTGCTTCAAATTGGCAACACACTTGAAAGACCCGACACCTGTTATCGACTTCAAGCGCCCGAATGAAAAAGTTTTCAAAGTACGTATGCTCCTTAGTGTTCATTCGCTTTAATTGAGAGTAATTCGTGAGCTCTGGAGCTGCAACAATTCGGATAAGGGGGCGAGAGGAGGGTTTGGCTTGCTCGGGCGAGGGGGGTTTGTGGGGAGAGAGAGTGAGGGGTGCGCACTCGCTGGGCGCCGAGAAGACATCATCTCAATTAGACGCCGCCGTCGACGGATTCACTCAGTCATTCATTCATTCACTTTGCTCCCCTAGCTCCTCACTCGCTTCGTAGATTGGTCTGGCTCAACGCCCAAACCTCTTGAAGCTAATCCGGGTTGCGTGGGAGGAGAGG
Source organism: Hetaerina titia (assembly GCA_037158775.1). NCBI lineage: Eukaryota > Metazoa > Arthropoda > Insecta > Odonata > Calopterygidae > Hetaerina > Hetaerina titia. The sequence goes on along the minus strand of CM073769.1, from coordinate 84,930,262 downwards.
GATTGGGGGAAAGGGCGTGGGTGGGTCTGAGAATGGAAAAGGTGTGTGGCAGAGGTAACCTCCTCTCCCCTCCATCCACTCCTTGTCGGTACATACGCGAGCGAGGTTTGGAGGCACCCCCCCCCCCTCGTCGAGAAGAACAGGAGTTACGACACATTTGCAACATCAAAAGCCTCTCTTTCCGAATTTCAGTCTAATTGAATAAGTTTCGTACGGGATCTTGTTTTCCGTTGTGTAGAGAGTTTTTCGTGTATCTTTTTTTCTTCCCTCGTCGCTTCACCTCGGCGGAGCGAGTGCTCGCGCCAGCGGCAGTTGCGCATTTCGCTTCCAGGTGTGATGGAACGACGATTCGGGTTTATTAAACTCGAGAAAGACTTGAGAGACGAGTAGTTGAATTCCCATAGGTAGTCGAGCTTAGAGAGGGAGACTCGTCGAAAAACCAACCGTTTGAGATTCTCCTCCGGATATCCCGCACAGTAAATTTGGTAATTTACTGTGCGGGAACATTGAGGTAGGTGACGAGTCGCCTTTGTTCTCAAAAAATTGTGGCTTTTAAGAATGTCGTAAAATGTCAATTTATTTCATTGCTGAGACGCGAAGAACAAAGCATTAAATGCCGATTTCCTCTTACGTGATTTTTTCCAGTGGAAAGAACTATAATACTTATTTTTATTATTAATCGTGCTGTTAAGTAGTTTGTTGAACGTATACGAGTATTTCAAATTATTCATCGTTTATCCTAAATACTAACTTTTCTTTATTCCCGGAAAATAATTGTAGCCGAAAGATTATGCTGGAATGGGATTAAATTATTAATCCGTATTTACTTTTTGATTAAATGTATGTAATTTTATTGATATAGTAACAAAAAGTGTTGTGTCATGTAACATTCTAAGCAGCCACTGTATTGAACGGGCTAATTGTTCCTGAGAGCATCAGGTCTGAAGTACTCGTGCCAAAAGCGAACTTTTTTAGGAGAAAGTCAAAAACACTCATACGCGGAAGAATGTTATCCTATGAAGTCCGTAATTTCTACAACTAGAACTTTCAGGATGGTAATTTGTGACTAAACCTTTAAAAACCTTCTTGGCTTGTTTGAAAGCCCATTTTATTCGATTTCTTGGAACTTTTCATTCTAAAATATGTTGTTACTTTGGGAAACTTTTTCATTTTTATTTTTTTACAGCGTAGGACGTACGCTTTAAACAAATTAGTACTTACATCACAGCGAGTGGCTATGGTTTCCGTAGTTTTTTTGGTTTCGTAAAACAGTATATCTTCTTATTCCATTCTGAGAATGCTTCACATTCCCTCTCCAAATGTCCTGCGAGGTATTTACTCAATTTGGTCGTTATAATTTAAGTGGTGCCGATAGAAAGTCATTCTGGTATCAATTTTTCCCATTGAAAATCCGTTATTGCCTCAACCACTTAATTTGCTTCGCGAGAACGATAGTATTTAATGGCTGTGTGCAATTTTGTTAATAGTAAGTTTTTTTTAAGTTTCTTTAATTTCATTGTTAGAGAGGGATTTTGCAAGCAGCTGTTATAATCTCGGATCATTCGTCATGACATATGAATTGTCCACAGCGATGTTCTCCTTTATGGCGTGAGCGGAGAATAGGGCATGCATGCCAAAACCGTTCCGAGTTCCCCCGACATGAATTGAGCAGTGCGCTCAATTAATCACCTAGCAGTCATCGATGAATCTCTTCCTCCCCCCCAATTCTCCATCCCTCCCGATTAACCTTGCTGTTCATGAAACCCACCTCAAAACAGTACTTCACCGTGGGTTTATTACCTAATTATTATTTATGATAGTGTATCCAAAGTTTAACCACTTTTAATCATTTTATTTTCACACTGTGTTTATGTATATTTTTATGAAGTGGAGTGTAATTTTTGGGTTCTAAAATTGGCAACCAATTGGTTCAGTGGAATGGACCAATTATTCAAATGGATGGTGCAACATCGACTATTATTGGACGAAGTCTTAATTTTAATCGTGGTTTCTTGATTTTCGGAAATGGCAAAATGATGAGCTGTAATACTGATCTGCTGCTGGATGGGAGATTATGTTGCAACACCTCTCGGAGTATAATTGGAAACTTTCTTTTTTTTTTGGAAACGTTTCATAAATTTAAAAAACTTCGGATTTTTTTTTAATTTGACACTACACATTTTTTATTATTGCACAGAACGAAAAATATGAGCATAACATCGTCAATTAATACCTACTGGGTAGTTGAAAAATTTCCTCCGATCCCACTCATTTTCAGCAAAGATTAGAGCACAAAAATTTTTGTTCTGTTCAAGCTCCAATCAGAATGACGCGGAATCAACAACCTTAAGAGTGATTAAGCGGCTCTGAGCATTCGCCGAGAAAGCGATGAGTTCCGTGGTTCCTTTTCCGATTCTACTGAAATTTTATCGTCGCAGTCCATTGTGAATATTTTCATCTCAATGGAAAAATATAACCCCTTCATAGAAAGATTTTCTTTCGCTGGAGGTCACTTTTTAAGATCAAAACCCTAGGTGAAATATTGATTCATCAGTTCAGAGAGGAAGGTCAGTTCTGTTGCCCAGGACTTTATTCGAAACCCTGCCTTCTCAACGACAAACTCCCTAAGAGGTCCCCTACGTCTTCCTCACTCCTCCCTCGACCCATTCAGCGTCCCGGCCGTCCCTGTTCTTGTCATTCTGCTTCGTCATCAAGCAGAAGTCGCCCAGCTCCCTTGGATCCGCTCCTTTTTAACTGATCGGAAAGCCGCGTCCGCCCTCAGGCCAGTCGTGGTACGCTTGTCCGCGCGGAGTCGGAAGGACGGAGGGTTTTGGTGAAGTGGGTTCTTCATTTCCCTTCAGTCCGAGTGGCCTTGGTCCCTCGAAATTTCCTACGAGAGGAGAATCAGGGTGTGCCTGTGTATTTTTTTCGTCTTACGAAGGAGCGAGAATGGCGGATGTGGAACGATGATCACCCTGACGTGTCCTCGAACCGACGGACGCGACGGTCTCGATCGCGCACCGCATTCGTGAACGCATTCGCACTCTCTATAAATAGGTGTGAAGCACTGAACCAAATTTTGAAGCCTCAAGTCCTAATAAGATAAAAAGTACCAATGGAACGAAAAAAGTGTGGACAACAGACATGATTCTCCATTAACTTATCTGTATATGCAAGTGTATTATTAGTGTATCAATTCATTATGACACACTAGCTTAGAGGATTTGAACATTTTGGAAAGATATTTATGCGCAAAAAGTTGCTGAAAATAACTTTATCAAGTAATAATTTCCCTTAAGTTGAATTAAATTAAGATTTTTTATTATCGGTTCCATCCCATAACCCCAATTATTCTTTTACTGTTGATTGTGAGGATTCTATGGTTAATTAGGTAACAGTAAGTTCCATCTAAGCTAAACTTTATTGTGTGTTAAATAACAGTATGTTTTTCATTAATACGTTTACGTGGCCTGCATGTAAAATTGTGGACTTGCAATACCTCTTTTATATGCTATAGTATAATTTGTAAAATAGTTATGTGCGCAGAGAAAAATTTTATGAGTTTTCAAAAATAGTGGCACAACAAAAACAGTTGAAAAATCACCGGAGACCGAGTAAAAGAGTCCTGATGAAGATTCTGAAATTTTTCCCTCCGATAAACTATCCCGAATCATCGTTAACGTACTCGTATTTGAGGGAAACAGTATTTCGTCCCCGCATTTGCAGCATGTTAAATCAAAAGCAGTCACTTAACGCTGCGTCTTCCGAAGAGTCTCGAAGGTTTGTTCCGTCGGGAGCTTAATGTTTTAGGCGTACTCGCCGCGAGAGAGAGATTTATGCTTTTAAGAGAAATCCGGTTTCCACTCGCAGTGTCTGTGAATATTTTTTCCCACCGGTCGAAAGCAGTCCTTGTGCTTTCCTGTGGCTCGAGTGTCCCCATCCACCAGCCGTCCTAGTGTTCTTAGTTTGAGCTTTTTCTCTCCCTCGCCTGCACCTCCCGCATCAAATGGACGTAGCGCGAAAAGGATCCGTTCTTTGCCGTACGACCACCATTCGCACTTAATGTCCCGCCGTGTAAGAATATTTGCGAGTTTCTCCAGAGCAGTTACCTGTGAAATATTTCCTATTTGGTAAAAACTTATATCCCGCGAAGAGTCATGGGAAACTCGACACTTTTAAACGATTGAAAATTAATTGAAGTGTGTGAGGATATCGAGGTCAAGAAAACTTCGTTCTCCATTTTGATTTTTGCGTCACATCTGTCTCAGCAACCACGTCAAAGCATCTTTTGCATATAATTCGGCTGAATATTTCCGTTAAGATATTTTTATGCATAGTCTGTCCTGGTGGATATTTTGTGCATGTAAAATAAGCAAAATTCGTACGGTTGTTGGATTTTCCGCTTTGAATTAATATCTAAACATCGGAGATTTCGTCGTAATAAGTGAGCATCATGGTTCCATCCCTGTCACCACCCAAATCCGGTCAATCCCTCCTCTAAGTCAAATAATCTTCCAAAAAAATGGAAAATTTGCCGAACGATAACTCCAAATGTCGATTGACTCTCTTTTAATAGTTTCTTTTTTTTCACCAAATTCGGAAATGCACTTTGCGAGGAACACTTCTTCTCCCTTACGTCATCCGTTTCGTTTAACCCCCTTCAGGTTCTCCCATCACCCATCCTCCCCCTGCCCCATCCACACGCCAGGATTCCGCGCTTAGGTATTCTTTTCCGTACATTTCGCCCGTAGCCCACATTTCACTCCCGTGACCAATGGTCACCACTCCAACGGTCCGTCGTTAATCAGGGTCCCGGTGGTGGCGGAGGGCGGCGTTAGGTTTAGGGTAGGGGGACGCGCGTCGGTGGAAGGGGGAACACTCTGTGCCCCTGGTCTCGCATTTCTGACTGCATTTTGCTTCCCGCCCAACCCCCTCCCCCCCCCTCTGTCGTTCGAAATCCGTCCCGTCCGTCTTCCCGAGCTTTTATGCGGATCTAAATGGAAGAAGAGACCCAATGGCCTCAATTTTCGCCCTAATAATGCCATTTGTCTGCTAATACGTCCGTCTGGCCTAAACCTTCTGCCCGCTCTCCCGTCATTCTCTCCATCTCGGCATCTCCCTCCGTCACACCAGTCATCCTTCTCGATCGCGTTCCTCATTAACGCTCGTAGGTTCAGGCGCCATTGAAATTTTGAAATATCGAGTCTGTTTTCCTTGCAGTTCTCTTGAAATTTTCCTTCGAAAGGGTATTCCGTGTATGTTGTCTGATTTATCGTTTCTTCGTTCGGTTGATATATTTAGCTACATTTAAGTATTCGTCTCTTCCGTAGTTTGCTTTAATTGTTTATACCAACTTGTTTTTTGCTAGCTCGTTGCATTTTTCATTTGCCCTACAAATCTCCAGCCTTTAATAGAATTTAAATTGGCGGGATCGTTCGGCAGGCCATTAGCTACACCAATCCGATCAGAAAACCTTAATGTAAGTTAGGGTACCATTTTGGTGCGTAATTTAAAAGGTTCTGGGGGCATTAAAGGAGTATTCAGCTGTATTGGTTTCCACAAATTTTCGAAGTGACATTATCGGAATTCATTCGCCCCTTTAGAAGTCGTGGTTTATCGTTGAGATATGCCCAAGGTACTTAGACAGACCAGGTAATTGACGATTCGCTCTTTCCCCATCGTGTGTTGGTCGTATAAAGTATGGATGTAATTAAGCTGGGTTCCTGGAAATAGGACTGAAAAATATGGAATTTGATGTACTAGACCAGAAGTCGATGACAAAAAATAGAAATTCATGGAAATTTCATAATATGCTTTTCAAAAATAAATAATACCATCATAAAAGACATTGATCGAATGACCGCAACATTCAGATATTATAGTTTTTATTACTTGCTTTTGAAGGGCTCCATTGGAAAACTTCATCCAGGGAAATATGACTTGCAGTGTCAACCTCCAGCCTCGCAATTTGAATGTGAAACTTTTGGGTCATCTGACGGTCACTTAATTCCCCGAGTTAATTTGGTAGGCACGTATAAGTTGTTTTAATAGTTTCTCAGCGATGCAACAGAATTAAGTCATGGATGCTTGCTCCAGCATTTTTATTCTAAAAAAATGGTCCTTAAAGATGAAATACTATTGATTGTAATATGTTAATTCAGAATTGTAAAGTAGGAGATTGAAGGATGCAACAGAATTAAGTCATGGATGCTTGCTCCAGCATTTTTATTCTAAAAAAATGGTCCTTAAAGAGGAAATACTATTGATTGTAATATGTTAATTCAGAATTGTGAAGTAGGAGATTGAAGTGGTCCTCCTCATACCCGTAGGTTTTTCTTAAAAATATAACTGCAATGAAGAAGTATTACTGCCTTTAGATTAAAGAAGTGTGAATCACCTAATTTTCATGCTGATGATGAATTACTGCCACAGGTGTATTAAGTATTTAAAAACCAAATTAGACAGCGGGTCGTGTCGTTAGCGTAAAAATCAGCAAGCATGCATGTGTTATTTTTTCCATTTGTTAAAAATGGGCAACATATACGACCTCAAAAATGGGTTTTCTAGGGGCATTAACCGGAACGAAAAGAAAGGATGGCTAATAAGAAATAGATAAAATAATGGGTGACGAAAAGAAGCTGGGTAAAATAGAAGAAAAATGGGAAAATATTAAAAATGGGAATCGAAAGCAAAAAGTGGAACTATTGGAACATTAAATAGTAGAAGAATAAGAAAACCACGGACAACGGATGATATGATTAGGAAGATAGACAAGAGAACGAAACTGAAGAATGTAAGCGCATGAGTTAGGTAGAAGGAAGTGTGAGAGTAGAATAATAAACTGATGTGGTAGACAAATAGAGCGAAAGAATCGTGATGGAAGACGAAGCTCCTGACTGTGGAAGTATTACAGAGTAAGAACTGGAGAAAGAAATGAAAGTCGGTGGGGAATTCATAAAATCAGTTAGATTTGCGGATGATCAAGCTTCAATAAACCAGTCAGTCAATGGGTTACAAGTATTGCTATGGGCTTTGGAAAGTCATTGAGATGGGTATGGGAAGGGAATCACTGTCAAAAAACGGAGGTTATGCGGTTTTCGAGAAAGAGGAAAGGTAAGTTAAATATTAAAATAAGAGTGCACAAAGCAGAGCAAATGAAACATTTTACCTATGTCGGATGTGTTTTGGACCAAATGGTGGGAGTAATGGGGGAAATAAGAAGAATAATTGCGTTAGGTAAAGAAGCTTTTACAAGGAGAAGGGAATTAACAGCAGGAACGTTGAATAAGGATGTTGAAAAAGGCTCGTTAAAACTTTGAAATGGAGCGTAGTTTTGTACGGCGTGGAGAAATGGTCGTTAACTCAAAGAGGATAGGCGTGGATTGGAGGCTTTTGAAATGTGAGCGTGTAGAGGGATAGAAAAGGTGAAATGGACGGGAAGGGAAAATGAACGAGGAAGTGTTGGGTATGGTAGGGGAGGAGATGGGGATTGTTTGGGAGCTTGAAAGGAGGCAGGAAATACGGATGCAGAGCATATTGGTTGGCAATGGGATGTTGAGAACTTTGATAGAGGGAAGAATATTATACAAGTGAGGAAGGGATTGAATTAGGATAGGCATTTTGAACAAAGTGGTGGTAACTGGTTTGGTGGAAGGAAGTATACCGAATAAGAAGAGGGGTTTATTGTGGTGTTTTGTTAGGAGACTTAATGAAATGCATCCTGGCATACTTGTGTTGTATCTGTCCATCCTAAACCTGCCTTAACTGGTTGAATACCAATAATAATAATAATAACTGGTTAGTCAGCGATTCGCCTCCTATTGGTGAATGTTCCATGAAGTCTAACCGAAAACGGCGATGGCTGTCTGTCGAAGTCGCATTAATTAACGTTGCGTTGCGGAGATTCAGAATTACGGCATTCGTTAATTTTAACGTTGTCGTCCTTCAGTTCGAGTCCCATCCATCAGATAAACCCGTGGAGGCATGCGACTAATGGTGCGTTTCGGTCCTTTCTCCCTCGTCTCGTCCTTTCCTTAATCCATCCACGCCCCCTCCCCTTTCCACCCTTCGCCCGTCGTTTATTTCCTTCCTCGCGAGAGGGGAACCCGCTCTAGACACGAGACTACTCCACCCTCGTCTCGCTGCGCCCGCGAGTCTTCCTCCCGCATAGAAAAACCGTGGCTTCTGGCTTCGCACAAATGGAGACTCCCTTTCTTCTCTCCTTCCCCTCCCCGGCGCCCTTCCGTGGCAGTGCTCGCTCTCCGTTCTCCCGTCCCGTCCCTCGTCGCCTTCTCTCTTATAATTCACCCCCGCTCCGGCCCGTCCTCGTGTCCCCATCACCGGGAGTAATTAGAGGGAAAGAGACCCGTCGGCGGTAGTATTCCCTTAAGCTCAATGGGGCGCGATGCTCAATCACCTTCAGCGGGCCCCGCACAAGGGCGTCGCGGCCTTCCAACACCCGGGCGGTTGGTGCCCCAACCTCCACTCTTTCCTATTTATACGTTGGAGCCAATGATGCATGCCACAGCCACTCCGAGGCAACCACCATGCCAGTGCGCCTCTTCCCGCACTCGCTGGTCTCATTCCCTCCTCCGTGATCATGTGGGTGTGTGTGTACATGCTTATGGTGCCGGGGGTTTTTGCTCCGGAGAGCGATTCGCTCTATTGATTCATCCAGAAGGGTTCCGGTGGGGTAAATCGCGGTAAATCTTCGTTTAATCTACCGAGGAGTCGCTGCCGCCACCACCACCACCAAGCCGGTGGAGGAAAGGGGATTCAACTTCGTGATTCGGCCCGATGCGCTGCTTTTAATCCTATTTATCTGCGAGTCGACTCGTTCCTTTTTCTTTTTTAATGCTTTCCTCCCGACGAAAACGTGAATGAATGAGATGATGGATCTTAACGTTTTCATAAATTGCCTTAGTTAAAAATTGTGGGAAGAAAAAAATATAATTACATTTCTCGATGAAAAATGACTGGATGTATTTCAATTATTGCTGAAGGAGCGGAGAAAATATAATCCTGGTAAGATGAAAACGGTGATCCACCGCTCCTCAATACTCTGTGTAGGTGATTTATTATCTTATGCCGAGCGCGGGATATACATAAGTGTCATCTTTCAGATATAAGGAAGCATCGGGATAGAATAATTGATGATGAAATATTCATGGACATAGTTTCGTTGCATAAGGCATAACTCAAAAGACCGTCAGCATAAACATTATATTTGGAGGTATGTATGTTTTCTTTTTTATGTATGCTCCGTAATAGCATTAGGCCACGGTTGTTGAGATCATTTAATACGAACTAAAATTCTCACGTTAACTCCGGTAGAGAGCACCTTAATATCTCTCATGATTTTCTATTCGTCTTATTGTTTTCTCAGGACTGCTATTTTCTTCAAAATGCGTGGTTGGCATGGAAATGCAATTCTCTTGTATTTTTATCAATTTTACGTGATTTGGGGCGTGGTAGTATGCGTTCGTCGACAATGGCTAAGTACATATATCCTTTATCACACTGTTATAAAATGTCATCCATCATTTCCAGTGGCATTTATTTGCCTGCTGAATTATTTCTTCACTTCACTATTAAATTGCATTAATGTTTCCCTTCCATCCATATCCCTCGTGAATTACTCTTTGTTTTCCGATTGAAAATATACTTATTGATAATTTACTTCTGATAAATATATTTAATTATTTAGCTGGGTTTATAAATTTAAAACATTTTTATTCCACGGTTATATTTGTCGAATGTGGCAGATAAAACATCCCAGCGAGCATGTGGATTTTCAACGCTCTCACAGAGATATTTCTAAAAATTAGTTTCAAAAGGGTTGGTTGTATGTACGTGTTAACTTTTATCTACTTGTCTTGGATAAAAATAGACTAAATGAGTTCATTGACTGCTGGGAAACTAAAGTAAGCCTTAATAGAGTGTAATTATTTTTGGATGCGCGGAGGTGATGACGACAACGAGCTAGTTATAGAATCGTCATTCATTTTTAAATAGTGTTTGGGAGTTACAATGCAACAATTTCAGAGAGTAAAAGTCATTCGCCTTGACCGGGATTCGAACCCGGATCCCTCGATATCCGGCCGAGTGCTTTAGCCAATTAAGCTATCGAGATGTCCGAATGATTTTTACTCTCTGAAATTGTTGCATTGTAATGCGCACATAGCGGATGACTCCGTTAAAGTTACTGTTGCGGTATCTCCCGCAGTTTCTTGAAAAGTGTTTGGGAGGTTATTTGGTGTACTTTAAATAAATTGCTATTAGTGCGCGAGTAACACATTCGTTCACCAGCGTTCCTAACTTGAGGGTAATATCATAATGTTTCTTATATCGGAGGGAAGAGGGGAAAGAGGGGGTGCTGTGTTATCTTCAAAATAAAGCTTTTAACTTTCTGAAATGTGGGTGTCCTTTTACGTGCATTATATATATATATTATATATATATATATATATATATATATATATATATATATATATATATATATATATCTTCGAAGTAACACGGAAGTGTTGAATAAAAAACTTAGACAAAACGACAAAAGAAACGACAAAACTATATACTATATGTGAGTCATTTCTTTGTGTTTCTAAGTGTGTTTTAAAAATCTACATGTGTTTTTTTTTTTAATTTTTGCGTCGCCGAAGAGCGTTCCTTTTAAAAATACACATATTTTGGTCGCGGTGGTCCAAGGATAGAGCGTTGGACTAATGATCGGAGGGCCCGAGTTCGATTCCCGGGCAAGCCTCTCTGGGCACCTTCAACTCCATCCACCTCCCAGCCTTGTGGGGTAGTATTATTCGGGTACCAGATCTTCCTGGGAAACCATAAGCAGCACAGGGAAAGGCCCCTGATGTGTGAATTTCACACCCCGTCGGCCTTAGTACTGGGTGAACTCTACAGTTACCTACCAAACCGATCTTAGGGTTGATTACTGTATTTGTGGTTTTTTTTATATTTACATATTCTTTTTTATGTGTGTGCATGTTGTCCACCTCACTTCCATTCGGCTTTCACTGACAAGGGAGTTCGGACCACTTAAACGCTTTTTTGTCCTTTTCATATTTCTGAGTTTAAGTAAATTTATCACGCTGTTGTGTATGTTATCGCCGTTTTCTAGCGTTTTCCCAGTACCTATTGGTCTTTCCATATTTACATGCTCAGAATCGTTACTATTTTTATATTTCAACGGCCTTATTATCTCTATCCACGTTGCAGGCCCCATCATGAACAGTCTTCCGTGGCCGGCGGCTCCATTCTCGGCGGCAGTCCTCTTAATCTGCTCGCTGGTGCCACTGGTTTCTCCTCAAGCGACGTTTCGGCCGACGGTGTCCCCTCAGCAGCAGAGGCCACCGTGGAGCAGCGGCTTGCCGCAGGGAGGATACGGGAGGGGCACGGTGGTGGGCGGCGGTCGGAATCAGGACATCGGGGACGTGGGCCGAGATGACACCATCCCATACAATCCCCTGCCGGATTGGCGGTCCGAATCAGGCGGCCGGAACCAACCCTGGGACACCAACAACAACGTCATCATTAACGAGGCGTAAGTACGAGTTCGAAGGGCACTGGAGTGAAGGTTGCGAATGTATTCTCGTTCCATGAGATGGGTCGGAGGTCTCTTTCAGACAAAGCTCCTCCGTCTTCTGGATTGCCCCGCTTTCTTTTCCGCTCTCCCGTCTTCTTTCATCCTGGCGTAGATTATGGCTGCTGGATTTAGGATCAAGTTAGTCAGGAGAAGATATTGCTGATTTTTTTGTAATGTTTTTCAATTGAATTCCCTTCTCCGCTGCTGAAGTGTTCCATCAAGAAATTATTCACTTTTCAGCACGCTCGTGCGTCTAGTTTTCCACGGTTTTGGGCAATCTAAAAAGGGGAGAATTTTTTAAAAATTGATGTTCCTTTGACGGTAAAAAGAGTCTAGATGCTCTTTTTCTGTGGCGCAGGCATAAAAACCTAAGGATTATCCCAATTCCTGCGCGCTAAGAAGTATCTTGCGTCATCGTTTTTATTCAAATGAGATGAAATACCCGAGTTCGCCTTACTCCTCGAGATTTCTTGAATTCTTGTATCCGTAATGTCGTATCTTTTTGCATAGTCTTCATCGGGTTTAATGAGGTCTGGTTCTTCTCTTAATTTTCCAAAGGAGTCATCAAAAGGCTGCAGCGACGCTGAACGAAACGCTTGATTGGTGTAAACCACTTTATTTCAGCCCTAAATATTTTACAGGGTCCCTTGAGGTAAATCACAGCGATCAATAACGACGTCTAAGGAAATCAGCGTTAATCACGTAATCATACGATTTAAATGGATAGTCTCATTAGCTCCGTGAGCGCGCTGCGGCATCTGCTTTGAGGCCATCCTCGGGGATAGTGCTTCGATTTGTTGGCGAGATGAATGCGTTTTGCGTTGGGGAAATCGAAGGACTTGGGTTGTCATTAAAGGTTGTTGGTGTCGGAGAAGTACCACGTTACGACTCCATACTCCCCCTCTCCTCCTCTCTTCCCCGGTGACACTCCCATTCTCCTTTGGCCGTAAGCTTTGGTAGTTTGAGGGAGTAAGTGGTTCTGGTGTCTTGCAAGAAAAAATAGAGATGGCATTAAACTTGCTCCCCCGCGATAGCGATGCATGCAACTCGTGCACATTTAGCTCTGTATCGCGAAGTCCATTAAGGTGTTGGAGAGAACTAATAATTAACAATTTCCACAAAGTTAAAGCCTGAAAGTATACGGTCCATTAAGATGGGTTTCCGAGACGACGACTGTTAATTTGTCGAAGGTTCTCTTTCGCTTTCGCTTGCATTATCCTGCGCTGCGTATCTCCTTTTGATCTCTCACCTGCACCTTCTACCATATCGTACGTGTCTCTCCCTCTTCCACGATCACTTCGTTCGTTCCCACATCACTCACACAAACCGTTTACGTAAGTTTCTGGGCCAATGTGGTGCCATCGAAGGCTGCTTGCTGTTACGTACCCATTCGCCGCACCGATTTCCCTCCGGCGAATTCCCACCCTCATTTGTTTGCAATTGACGCTTCTGGTCCGAGTCCCGAACACGTCCCACCCGTCCTTTCCGCCCGGCTCTCCGCCACCTCTCCTTCTTCCCTCCTTTTGTGACCCTTATTTCCTACTTACGTACTCCCTCTCACTTTGACTTGGTTTCCTCAGCATTTTATTCGGTGAAAGGAATACCTCTACCCTCGCGACTCGTCCCTCTTCTTTTTATGTATTCCGGCTTCTTCCAGAGTGGCTTCCTACACACCTCCCAACTCAGTTGGTTGTGTATTTTTTCTGTTAGGACGTGAGGGTGGTCTTCTGTGCGTGCCGCTCGTAGAGGTGCAGAATATTTCGCTTTCAGAGAGAAAGGATTTCCTACGCACCGCGGCTGTTCTCAGAGTCTGGATTGGAGAGTAAGCTCCCGGCTTACAAATTCGCCCTGTCGTCGGAATTTAGTTGACAAATTGAGAGATCGAGATCTGTCGTGTTCCTATGGATTGAAATGGATGGGATCATTACGAATGCAGGTTTCGTGTCAGATCGAGCGGAGAAAATGGGATAACAGCGAACACCGGGCGACTGGTGCACTCTTTCATAAAATCCAATTCGTCGTACTTCAGACAACTCACGGCCTGCCTGAATTTAAAATTCCCTTGAGAAAAAGGTTTAAAAATTAACTTTTGATGGAAAGGCGGAAGAGATATATGAATAAATTCATAATATAATATTATATAATACTTGTAAAAAATATGGCCTTGTGTTTTAAGAGATCTTCTCGGCAGGGAGACATATCGTATGATGCTTTCGTATTTTCAATCTTACATGACTCTTGATTAGTGTTTTTCAATTTTCGTCATTTTTAATCCAAATTGTTGGACCCGAACAGTCGGAAGAGTTTACCTATCCATGATGTGTTTTGGACCAAGATGGTCAAAGTATGGACATAAGAAAAAGAATTACGATTAGCAGAAAAGCCTTCACCAAGAGGAGGTAACTGATGTCAAGGGCTTTGAATAAGAAGGTTTTCAAATGGCTGGAGAAAACTTTGATATTGAGTGTAGTGTTGTACGACGAGGCAACATGAGCACTGAATCAAAATAATAAGCATAGATTTAAGGCTTTTGAGATGTGGGTAAGGAGAAAGATTAAAAAGGTAAAATGGACCGTAACGAATGCTAACAATATAGTAGGCATGGTTGAGGAGGAGAGAATTGTTGGGGGAAATCCACAGGAGGCAGAAAGGGTGCATGCTAAGCAGTTCAATTTGGAATGGAATATTGAAGACTTAAACTAGAGGGAAGAGGAAAAGAATAGGCACGTTGGATGTGATGAAATAAGGTTGAATATATGTGGAATTAATGAAGGGTTTTTGTAGTGTGGTTTGTCAGATTGTCTTGCTAAACAGCACTAAGACATGTACCGGTATTCAGTCCATGTCCATCCAATACCTAGAACTTAACTATGAAATTAATCTGATGGTAGAAAACAATTTTCCTAAACCATGTCGATTAACGTCTCGAAAAAAACCTAAGTCCTGTTACACTATTTTAAGTTTCAAATTGGTTCTTCTAATGGCTAATAAGAATTTAATTCCGCTATGTGTAAAAGTAAATTATGATATTTTAGTAATTTTCACGTTTAACATACTCGTATGTTTGTTACCATTAGAGTGGAAAATGACTGAAATTTCGTTTCATCCACTTTCAAATTAAAATAAAACCACCAGGTCTCACCTGAGTGTTAATTTTTGTCATTATGCTCGGTAATGACTTCTATAATTAATTAAGAATGGAACCTTGTGGCACTCCTGTCATCAATTTCTGATTTCAGTACACATCCTGCGCCACTACTATTAAATGAGTGCAACCTATTTCATTTTTAATTTTTCACTCATTTTTTCTTTGAATGGGCTTTATTTCCTTAGTAAAAGTCGTTAATGTGGTATGATCGTTACTACTGAGAACGCTCTTAAAAGGATTTCAATTTTTTTATAGGGAATTGATTGAAAAAGGCATTTGCTTGGGTAAATTGCCTCAGGAGTTCTTTTTTTACGGTTGAGGTGGAGGGAGAATTAATAATAATGCCTTTTAGAACTCATAGCTAAGCCTGAGAACGACGTCAGCTGAGTGCAGACAGAATTCAACGCATGGATAACATCCAGCAATGTGTTAAGAAACCTACCACTTTTTTTTGGTTTTCCTTCTACTTCTCTGGTCGTGTAGATTTCAGCATAAATATTTGTGCACTTTTATTGTGTGCGCCCTCTGGGAAACTCGAATGGAAATGAAGTAGTTGTCCCAGGCAACCGCGTGGAATCCTCGGTCGTAATGTTTGGTCAGGGGTGGAAGTAATGAATACGGAAATTTTTGTAACCTCAGGTTGATGATTGGTTCCCTTTTTCGGAAAGAGTTATCTTCATTCCTTTTCATTGTCGATAAATTCAATCGGAAGTTGAACTTAATTGAGATAAGCGACTTTTTTTATATTTAATGGCCGAATTACCTCCCGAGTAATGGCACAAAAATTGGTAAATTATACCTTATTTACTGCCTAAATCGGTAAAGTCGAGGATTCCATTCGGCAACAAAGCATTCTCCATTATTCCTCGCAATCCGCGACTTCTGCTTTTATTTGTTCCTTTAATCTTCATCCCTATCTCTTTCTTGCTGCTTATTCTCTCGTCTCCCATTCCCTTTTCCTCATTTAGAGATCCCCCTTGCTCCTCGTTCGTTTAAGATGGGTATCCATTGTCTCATCGGCGTTGAGTGTTCCCCGCGCCTGTCGTGAGTGCCTCTTCCACAGCTTAATCCCACTTCTCTATTCTCATTTTATCGCCGCCTTCACTTTCGGTCTAAAATGTGCCTTACGTTGGGTGCAACTCTTTGGTTATAATCTTACGATGAAGTGCTTCCACGGAGGTTAATTGGACAGACGGAATATACACCTTCGTCTTCGAAGCAATAAAGGGTCCAATCAATCACTCCTTACTACTCCGTCATGGCCCTTACTTGCTCTGTGTCCTCTTTCTGACATCACTTTTCGATTCTAATGAAATTCCCTCAATATTTTCTTGCTATCTATAGCTCTGAGATTTTTTTCCCCCAAGTACGTGTTTGAGAGAATATATGATCCTTTTTACCTCTTTCCTTACAGCTTCCCTGCTCCGTTAATCGTTCAAAATCTGTCTATTGATGATAAGGAATTAATCTTTAGAATTGGAAGGTTTTTTATCGGTCAATAATTTTGGCACATTTATGAAAAATTGTTTTTTACAAAATAATAATTGATTTGGATCAAAACTCATTAATAATTCAGTTTTTCTCAATATTCGTTGGACACATGAACTGTAAAATTCTAAGAGGAGCGTTCTTGTTACAATAATAAGATTTTAATTTGAAATCAGGGTGCGCCTTATTGAAAAAGCTTCGTGTTATTATGATGAGTTTGAAACAATTTTATTCTGATAGGATAATACAATATGTGATCAAACAGGCCGGGGAAGATTTTGCCTCCACGATAACTGTGCATGAATTAAAGAAAGAGAGTTCGGAAACCTACTTCGCCGATATTTTCTCCGATTACTCCCACTATTATTGAGTGTCCTGTGCATGCAATTTAAATAAAGGAAACGGTCTTCTTCTGCGCGAAGATTGCGGAGAAAATTACTTCACTTCCTCTATTCAATTTTCGGTAACTTGAGTCGTCCTCCCCAAGGTTTTGATCCAGAGTGAGATCTCTAAATCCAGAGTGATAAAGCAGCATATTTCATTTAATTGAAAGGCGAAAGGCTTGGGTACCTCATTGAGACCGTGGGAGAAATAATTCGAATCGCAAACTGGAAAAAGGGAAGGACTCCATTCTCCGTCATTTTGGGAACTGAGCAAACCGTTTCGTTCCTTTAGGTAGGTTACGTCATCTCCAAGGGAGTACGTTTTTATTCGCCAAGAAGTTATCTTCCGGGATTCCCGTGCGACTCTCCGATATGGAATAACGAGAGGAGATGAAGGCCATTCGGTGTTAGACTGAGGGTGGGAATTAGATAACAATCTTTTTTTAATGTTTCTCTTTTCGTTGTTCTTTCGACAGCTGTGTTTCTCTCTTGAGATGCTTTCTTCGTGTCCGTTCCAGGCAAATCATTGGTGAAGATTGGCGGTGCGGGGTAGAACTTGACATCACGCTCCTTCTCCTGAGATCTCTTTTCATTTCACTTTTCAACATCTCCCAGTCCGTCGGTCACTACCCTCCTGTCGCTCTCGTTCCTCCGCGGATGCTAAATTGGGAACCCGAGCGGGAACCAATCGATCGCTCACTCTCCGGCCCCCTCTCCCTTCTCGGCGAAATCTCATGCGCCCGCACGGCCCTCGCCCTCCTAAATATATTTCCTCACTCGCACCACTTTCGTCAAAGGGTTGAAGGGGAATGGAGTGTCCTCTCCCTTATCTTTCTTTCACGTCCGACCCTCCTACTTTCGCCCATCACCTTCCCCGAATTCTTCCCGGTCACATCTAAGCTCTTCCCATCCCTCCTTTCAGTCGTCCCTCCGGACGGAATATCTTTTCGATGTGGACAAAAGAGAAGGGCAGGGACACGAAATAAATAAACATTTACTCTTTCCTCGCACGCTTTTCTTTTTCTTCGTTAGCCGCGCGAGTCTTCGCCGCAGGCACGCAAACACCAATGGGGAGATGAGGGCGCAGAGTTTCCATGCCCCGGGGAGTCTGACCGCCCGCGATGCGTATCTGCCGCGCGTTTTGCCGCCATCCCCCTGCTCTCTCTCGCTCTCCCGCTTTTTTATCTATATAGTATTCCTCGAAGCTCCCTCCATAGTGTGAAGGAGGGTGAGGGCGATGGCAAAAGACGAGAAGTCTCCCTTCCCGCTCTTGACAAGGGTCCTTCCGGAATTAAGGGTTGCCCAATTCTCTCGGCTACTCCCACCCTCTCAGACCCCTTCCCCCTACCCTCTCCCTCGAGAGCTTCTCCTCTAACTCCACCCTTCCCTCCACCCCGGCCCTGTTGCCCGATTCCAATTACTTCGTCACTTCCTTCTCCTTCCTCCAGCTCTCAGAGTTATTCTCCCCCTCCCCTCTCCTCCTCCATTCACGATTGTGTCGAGAACCTTCCTTTCCCCTCCCCCCCTCTTCTCCCTAAATTCCTCCTCTCTCTTTTTCACCCCGAGTATTGTTTCTAACCCTTCACTCTCCCCCCTCCCTCAAGCTGGATTGCCTACAATGGGGAACCCCTCTCCTCCCTGGTCTCCTTTCGGGTCAGGTGGCAGCCGTTTTTGAGGACCATTTCTCTACTCCTCTAACTTCCTCTCCCGCTCGCATATTTGATAAGTTTTGGGAAATCTGGGTAATTTTTCATTGAATCTCTCTGGTTCCCGCTTTTCTCTCCCGCTCTGTGAACTCTCTTGTCTGTCTGCTTCTCTTACATAACCCTTTCCCGGCCCTCGTTCCATTTTCTTTTTCGCGAGAAAGCTTCCTTCCCATTCCTCGTACCTTCGTCGCGCTCCCCTGACCCAGCTTGACTTATACCCCGCCGCCCATCCCTTAACGCTTCCTCTGCCAGTGAAAGAAGGGTCGGGTTCTCGTTTGCTTTTATTTTCCGCGGGGAGCGTATGAATTTATAAGCGGAAAGGAAATGGAATCAAGAACTTGAGTCACAGTGAAATGTTGCATGGAACTCGGCGAAGTACTAGTACTTGTTTCATTTGGTAAGCCTCCTGGGAAAATTAAACTGAATTTCTGGAATAGGGTTTTCCCCAGGAAACCCTGTGTCTTACGTTCTACGTTGTATATCGCACAGTCATTCCTTTAACAAAGTCGCTAGTTTCGAAGTTACCGAATGCAAAGTCACTTTGCAGTAGCGAGATGTTTCTTTATGGCGCACAGTCGAAAATTGAGACATGACGTTGAAATAAGTATGCCATTGCAATCTGCAACATTTCATTGTATTATGGTTCAAAGTCTGCCGTATTTTCCACATAAACCTTCATGCTCATTTCCCTTAAATGATTTATTTATTTGAATAGTTACACTTGAGTTTTATCCTTCTAGGCGAAATGGAGTGATTATAAAATAATGCGAAAAATTGCGGGAAATATCGCGATATATGTGCATCGGAACTTCGGTGGTGGCAGTGGAACCATGCCCTAGTGCTTGAATTATCCTGTTCTCTGTACTAATGATGCATAGCTTTCGTAACTATTACGCTCCTTCTAAAGTGAATGCATATAAGCCAGTGATCCCTACGTTTAGTTTTGAAAAGTTAGCATAGTTATGTTCGTTTCCAGATGATGCCATAGCTCTTCAATGAGTGCTCAAAAAACACTGGTCACGAACACTGGCCAAATGTTCTTGTTCAAAAATTGGATTACATGTATTCGAAATGAGTAGAGTCGTGGGTACAATATCATAACGGAATGTTACGTGATTAATGTTTACTCTGACAGTGACAACTTTCCCACACTCTCTCGTAGATTTCAATTCTTGGTCGTGTGATATAGATTATCTTCAGGTCTGGAGGCTGAAGTTATCCTGGATTTTTTCCCTCCATTGTGTCGTCCTTGTAACTGCTTTTTGACCGAGCAAAATGTTTCTCTGAGCGGTTTTTTTCGATGTTTTGAATATTTGAAAAATTACATGTCAATGGCATTTACCCCAAGATGAAGTATTAAATTTGTATTATTCTTTTGAAACAGCCTGTTATCATCTTGAAAATATCTTGGCACTGGAACGAAAAGATTTAGCGTAATTGTCTAATAAAGTTTTAATTTGAATTTTTGTTACGAGTTGGTTTCTTTGAATGTAAATAGTCTGTTTAAAAAAAATCGAATGTCTGAGCTGAAGTCAAAGTCTTTGACTTCAGCATACACATGCTTTTGTCAAAATCACAATTTGACGTTATTTTGTTTACTTTTGCTACAAGTTTTTTATTTTTTAGTTTGTTGTGATTGTTGTGAGCACTCGGGGCTTCGTCCGCATTAAAATAGCCAAAGGAGTTTCAGAAACTTTAGGGTGGTGAGGGAAAGTCATGAATAGGCTTGGTTGTCGTGGACATTTAAAAGCTTTGTGTCTATCTTTATTATCCGTTTCAGTCATCTATCTGAGGAACTATATTATGCATAGCATAATAGACTAATGTTTATAATAGATACCAATAATCAGTAATATCTAGACAACAGCATACCTTCACGTTTTATTTAGTTGCTTCATTTTTCCCAAATGGCTCCTGGTGTTAGTAGTATTCCCTGGTAGTAGTAGTAGTAGTAAAAAGATATTCCAGCTTCAACTGCATATCTCCATGTAAATTCTTATATCATCCTAATCAATGTTTCCTCTTTGAGCTACTATATTTTCCCTCTTATATCCGTGTCATAAATTGCAATTTTCATGGTAAAATATAAAGTAGTGACTTTTCTAATCAAAGGTTGAGTTACACATTGTGACTCAAGAGAGTCACTTTATTATACGGACCCGAGTGAGAGAGTGTGTGGGATTTTTGTCCGTGATTGTGTGTTTCAGCCCCTAAAGATTAAGGCCTAAGGTATTTAGCTCAGTTTTTAATGACTTTCGTCAAATATTCCAGACTTCCTTTAAAGAAAATTTAAATGCCCGGCATTGGTGCGGGGGTGCTGCTAGGTCTCTTTCTCTCGCATTTTGTACAGAACATGTGGGTGTAACACTTTCACGTAGCCAAATTCTCTCTCATAACTTAGATCAGAGGGAATTTTACGGGGGCATGGCGGCTTAAAATCTTTTATTTTTTTAGAAATAATTGGTTTTTTGTCGTTTGTGGTTATCAATATTTTAACGATGAAAAATGCTGTTATTCTCCAGTGAACTGAGAGATTATAAAAAGTGAAAGGCGATAAAAACATTGTTTTCAAAGTCATCGCTTATCGAATTAAAAAAAAATTCAAGTTACAAATATTTAATATGTACATTTTTTTTGTTCAAGCAGTAGTAATGATTCCCTTTTGATGAACTCGCATCTCAAATTTCACGTTAATAGTTTGGCATAAGTTCAGAATTGGAAGGATTATAATTGATCCCTTATCTTATAAAGCAATTAAATACGAAAATTTTGTTCATTTGAATACTTAACTCGAATTAGGTTCCCCCTAAGCACTTAAATCGGTCTCCTAATGGAAATGTCTTAAATTCTGCAAATTAAGTTGTG
Organism: Hetaerina titia; assembly: GCA_037158775.1. Classification (NCBI taxonomy): domain Eukaryota; kingdom Metazoa; phylum Arthropoda; class Insecta; order Odonata; family Calopterygidae; genus Hetaerina; species Hetaerina titia. The sequence continues at coordinate 84,909,073 of CM073769.1, read as the reverse complement.
AAACAACCAAGGAAGCTTTACCGATTGGAATTAATTAGGCCTCTTTTTTATTGTTTCTTCATATTTTTAAAAAAACATGATTAAAATTGTTACGTAATGTCTATGTATGTGCTATCAGATAGGTCAGTTGATCGATAGAAATTAAACGTTGAAAATAGAATGTTTAAATAAGTACTTATTTTGATAATTTTTATCAGTAAGTTCCGTTACGATGTTAACTTAGTATTTCAGGCGATAATCAAAACATTGACTCAATTATCTATAACTTGTAGTGAGATTAAGTTCTGGATATTCGGCTGTAAAGATTCAAGATAACCTTTATCTGGATTTCGAATCACATAATACCTTTAATCTAACTAACGTTTTTTATAAATCACACCACTTTACTTTTCCACTTAAACTTTTAACCTAACTTTTTACTTAAAGTTTAAGTGGTTTGATTTATAAAAACGTCAGTATGAAGATTTTCCACCAAGTTACGCCAGAAACTGTTTTATTTTACCTTTAATCTATGTAGATATTTATAATCTGGATAGTTCAAACATATTTTTCAATGTTGAATGAGGGTATTTGTTCTGGTACTAGTGACATTAATTCTGTCTTACTGTTACACATTAGTACCCTATTAAAAACTATATATTTTTCAAATAACTAACATGGTATGGGCGTAGTCCACATGTATGTTATTCCACCAATTGGTACACTTTAACAATTACGCGATTGATATTTTTTTTTCTATTTTAAAAGCGATGTGTCTGTCACTAAAATTATTTTTTCGTCTTTCTTTGCAGGAAAATGCGTAACGATGATTTGTGATAACATTTGTCATCATATTTTCCCTTAATTCTTTCTTTGCGTCCATGTCATCTAAGTATTGAGTGGGAGCCCTGTTCGTCTGGCAAATAGAGTGTAAAGACACGGTTCACGGAGAAGGTGCAGGGAAAAGGAATCTTTATTTGCGTGGGTAACCTTTGAGGGGAACATTTTATGGTCATTTGCGAGCAGGAGTGAATTCTTGTGCCCCGTAAAGCTTTCCTTTAAGAGCACGGCGTCCCAGACGACGGAATGCACTTTTCCCTGTCTGGATGCCTGTTTGTGTGTATTTGCAGATGCCTCAATGGACGTTGTGTGGGAAAGCTCAGACTAATCGAATGCCTACTGTACTAAGTGAAGGCAGACGAGCTATCACTCGTAACCTCGCGAGAGTAAGGGATATTTCCTTTTACGCCGTTTTCTCCTAAGGTCCTGTTGCCAATATAATGGACGTACTTTAGTTCATTTCGATGGCAAAAAACGACGCATCAGATATATATATATATATATATATATATATATATATATACATATATATATATATATATACATATATATATATATATATACACACACTTTTTTGGAAAATCCACAAACGTGTAATGTAAATTCACTGATAGTCATAACAAACACAGAAACCAAAACACACAAAAGAGGGACTCACTGGTTCTCGAATTTTCGGTGGTCCAGCCACCTTTCTCAAGAGGAATTAGGAATAGAACTGAGGCAGAGGAGGGCCCGAAAGCAGTTCGCTGCTTTCGGGCCCTCCTCTGCCTCGGACGGACACGGATTTGGACGGCACAATAGAACACAGAATAAAACAGATATCACGTAAGAGTCTGACCTGAAGAAGGCCTCGGAGTAGGCCGAAAGCTTAAATCATCTACAGTGTGAGTGTCCTTTTACGTGTTATCTGTTTTATTCTGTGTTCTATTGTGCCGTCCAAAAGTTATATTGCTCTCGTGAGTACTTCCGCATCATCGATATATATATATATATATATATATATATATATATATATATATATGTCGTGATGAGATTATTGCAAAGATGGATGAGAGAAGATGATGGAAGAATTTAAACACAGAGTTCGGCAATATGAAGTACAAAGAGTCAAACAATAAGTTGAGACGGGCCACAAATGAAGCAAAGGATGAATGGTGGAAAACTCAATGCGAGGATATGGAAAGTTTACAGAGGAAGGGTGAAATTGGTGCTCTATACAGCAAGGTTAAGTTATTATCGGGAAGTAAGAAGGCAAGATCCGTGCTAACAATTAAAGATAAGTGGGGTAAGATAATAGTTGCACCGGAATAAATCCAAGAAAGATGGAAGGAATATATAGAAGCACTGTATGGTAGAGAACTTAGACCAACAAGGTTAGACATAGAAAAGGAACATGACGTAGAAGAAGATAGCTTAGGTCCAGGCATACTCGACGATGAAATAGAAAGGGCATTGAAGGAGATGAAAGCAAATAAGGCCGTGGGGGTAGACAACATTACTGTGGAACTGTAGAAATGTTTAGGAATTTGTGGGAAGGAGACTATATGGACTGATTCGTAGTATCTATGAGGAAGGAATCTGGCCGGAAGATTTTGTGAGATCGGTGTTAGTTCCTATTCCTAAAAAGGCAAAAGCTTCGTCATGTGAGGACTACAGAACAATAAGTTTGATATCCCACGCAGCTAAAGTTATTCTCAGGGTCATCAACAAAAGAATAGAGAGTAAGGCAAATGATTACTTAGGGGATGATCAGTTTGGGTTTAGGAAGGGGAGAGGTACGCGTGATGCCATTGCAGTAATGAGATCACTAATCGATAGGAATATAGAATACAATCAGGACGTATTTGCCTGTTTCGTAGATTTCGAAAAGGCGTTTGATAGAGTGAATTGGGAAAAACTAATGCGTGTATTGCAGACAATAGGGATAGATTGGAGGGACAGGATGCTAATCTGCAGCCTGTGCATATTTCAAACTGCTCAGGTGCGAGTGGGAAACAGGGAGTCCGTATGGGCTGTGTTGGGAAGAGGCATAAGGCAGGGTTGTCCATTTGTCACCGATGTTGTTCAACGTCTATGTTGAGGAAATGATTAAAGAGGAATGGGAGGAACTGGAGGTAGGAATGAAAGTCGGAGGGGAATTCGTAAAACCGGTTAGGTTTGCTGATGACCAAGCATTAGTTGCTCAGTTAGCCAAGGGGTTGCAAGCATTGTTGAGTGAATTGGAGGTTCAGTGCGATAAATATGGGATGAGAATCAATATTAATAAAACAAAGGTTATGCGATTTTCCAGAAAGAAAAAGGCTAAGCTAAATATTAAAATAGGCGGGGAAAAAATAGAGCAGGTAGAACAGTTTACATATCTCGGAAGTGTTTTGGACCAATACGGTCAAAGTGGTAGGGACGTAAGGAGAAGAATTGCGCTAGGCAAGGAGGCTTTCTCAAGGAGGAGGGAATTGATGACGAGGACGTTGAGTAGGGATGTTAAGACAAGACTCGTAAAAACTCTGATATGGAGTGTAGCTATGTACGGTGCGGAAACGTGGTCGCTGAAGCAGGAGGATAGACGTAGATTGGAGGCTTTTGAAATGTGGGTGTGGAGAAGAATGGAGAAGGTGAAATGGACCGAAAGGAAAACAGGTAAGGAGGTCCTTGGTATGGTGGGCGAGGAGAGGGGTTTGTTGGGAGAAATCCTATGGTGGCAGGAAAAATGGATGAAGGGCGTATTGATCGGCAGTGGGATGCTGAAGACTGTATTAGAGGGGAGAATATGAGATAAAGAGCGAGAACGATAGAGGAAAGGGCAGGAGTAGGATGTTGGACGGGATGAAGGGAGGAAAGAAGTACACAGAGATGAAGAAGGAGTTGATGTAGAGTAGGTTGCTGGATTGGGTTTTGTTTGGAGTTACAAAACATTTATTTGATAGTTGTGTCCATCCAAACCTTAACCGGTACATAACCTTATGATAATAATAATTATATATTTATATATAAATTATTGCAGTCCATATACTAGATTATGATAAAATGGTATATTGCTTCTCTGTCGTTAATTTTTTGAGGTTTTTTTCGGCAATAATAATACTATAGAGCAGATTTTTCGCAGAGCTTGAAATTTATATTAATGCTGAAAATTCGTGGAATTTATTTTCGTGTTCCTCAATTTTTTTAATTATAGGTGTTCAATCGACCCTTTATTAGCTAAAACTGCCATAAAAATCGAAATCACCCTCGCAGTAAAATTGAGCATTAGTTGAAGTTTAATCGATTTAATGAATTAGTTAATTCACACAGTTGAAGACATTCTGCATATGATGATTTTCTTGGTTTTTTGTGCGTCTCATTTCGATCTAATCAATTCCACTTTCCCTATTGTCATTAGCTATCTTTATCGTATTTTGATAGGTTAACCATTTTTACATCGAATATCTCAACGGCAGGGCAAGTTATCAGGTATGACAGGACCAACGTTTTTGAGAAACACCCGGACACACGTCGCAGAAGTTGGATGTACTGATTAGGAACATTTTGAAGTGGAAGGCTCGGCACCGATCAATGTTGCAAAGTATGTCACAAATTGGAATGGGATAATAATACGTGTATTGAATTTTTTAGTTTTTCATCCAACTTCATTTTACAATATTTGACTCCTTCTGTACTGTGTAACCATTCGTGTAACTGCGTGCACTCGCCACACCATCCCCACTCCATCCTCTAACTCAAGTTGCCTTATTTTTCTTTGCTTTCCAAAACATCGATTCCCACAAAACCTTGCATTGCCGGGTCCCTTCCCCTGCAGCGGGCCGGAGGAAGCGATGAATATTCTAACGATCGCTCCGACGTGATCAAGTTTTCAACAGCCAATGTGCAATGCAGAGAATCGAAAATGCACGCACAGACACCGACCATAATCGCATCGGCGTCGCTCATCGGGCACCCCTCGCGGAATTAAATGAAGCGCGGCGGAATGAGCGAGCACGTCGAACGCCAGCCTCTTTAGAAAAGTTGTTATTCATAATCTGCGGTGCAATTACTTGACGACGGAAAGTGTTTTGCTCATCTCTCCCTCGGAGATGAGGAGAGAGTGGGAAAAAAAGTAACATCCAAACTCGGGCTCGTTCCGCTCGACTGGAGGATCCTTTTGTTCGGTTCGTCTTTTCCCCGTTTCATCATTTCGTATTTTTTTTGTGCCCGTGCGTGTTTTCGTGCGAGGTCGTCAAGGCAGCAACGGAGTCGGTGCGTGGAAACTTTTTGTTAGTGCGGTGTGGGGAGGAGGATGCCGTGGGGCGTCGGTGGAGTTGCCGAGATAAACTTCCGTGGTGCGGTGGGGAGCTGGGACTAATTTATTTATCCACCATTAATTCCATGGAATCAATGAGGTGGAAATCTTATTTACATCGGGAAGGCGTGCGTAAATTTTTTTTTAAGGAAAAAAAGCGATGGGATATTTTTTCGTGGGAGCCTTTTATCTCCTATCGGCAGCTCCGGGTGGAATGCCCGTCGCCCCCACCTCGTTCTTGCGTGTATGCGCTTTAGTTCCATTTTTCGTGTGGATCCCCTTCTTCCGCACGCAATTCTTCGGCTTCCTCTCCCTCGTCCGCCTCTGCTCTTCGTTTTTCCCTTTCCGTCTCCTCCTCCTGGTGTGTCTCTCCTTCTCCTGTTTTTCCCATCGCCCTTCTCTTTCTCTCGTTCCCTTAATCCTCTTCCACTTCCCTTCGTAATTTTTGCTGAGGGGACGTTCCCCTGACGTTGCTTTCGGGATCCCGCTTTGCACGGCATGGCGTTTCCGTTTAAGAGAAGTGGATGCGATTACTGTCCTATTTCCTTCGATGCGGACGACTTAGCCATGGTAGAATTCAGATCCTTGGGACGGAAATCTAAACTCTGCCGTCTGAGTTGTGAATGAGTCTCGCGGAGGAAAAATATTGGTGATTTATTTAATAGCTGAAATAAATTTCGATGACATTCGGACGCGAATTTCGGTATTCGATTGTTACAATTCGGGTGTAATTGTGGTCTCAAGTCTATCAAAGAGCAGCTTTATCACCGAATACAATACGTAATGCAGGTGCATGTCGCCGGGAAATCTGGTCGTTGATTTACCAGGGACGTCACCCTCGCGACAGAGTATCTATAAAATTTTGCTATCTTTATGGAATGTTTTTTTTATTGGCGATAATAGAAGTATTTATATTTTTCATTTGGATCGTATTCCGCTTTGATTATTCAAAGATTTGCCGGCTTTATTAGCTGTATTGCTAACTTTTCTCGTTTTGGCCAGTTTTATCGATTTGGTAATGAGCGTTAGTGATGCAAAAAAGCGGCAGGAAAAATAATGGGCGACCCGTCACTAGCCTCGACCTACTATGACGGGAATCGTTAAATGCTCTCGAAACAGTGGCCGATCCACGGGAGTGCTCCGCGAATGCCACCAAAGCTTCAATCGGGACATCACTCACGGGCTGCGAACGTGTAACACGGCTCTTGACGTGCGAGAGACGTGCGCACAAAACCCCATCTTCGTTCGATTACCATACCCTCACCAGTTAATTTGCACATTTCACTCGTAGCTTCAAATTTCGGGTGTTACACCGCTCGTCCCGTATTAAGCGAAGACATAGCATTATTAACCTGGTTATGAGAGAGGTGCATCGAAACACCATCTTCGGTTTTAGATTGGGAGAGCTCAACCCGCTCGTGTACCACCGGCAAAGTTTTTGACAGCGTCGGAGAATCCGTCGAAACAACGAAACGTGTCGGATAAATTTTTTTATCAACCTCGTCTGCAGCCTAGCCGTCTCGGTGGCTCAATAAAAGTTACGTTCTTGCCACGCTCGTGTTATCACGTGAGTGGACCTAATTTAATTTGTAATTGAGCTGATAAATCTCGAATCGCCCCTAAAAATGATTCGCCCCGGGAAAATGTTCTCCTGTCCTTCTTCGGAATAATCCTAGCGTTGTTCCTTTGCCCTCTACCCTAGATACCCGTCCGTTCTCTCTGAGCCCTGATCCTCTCTCTCCCCCCGACCCTCTTTCTTTGCCCCTTTCAATTCCGATCCCTCCTCATGATTTGGCAAGACAATATTTGGCGTATTTGTTTGTCCAGATTCATGCGTGATGGCATGTTAATGTCTCCTAATGTGAACACTGAGTCACCTAAAAATATGACATGGGGTTGTTTGTTGGTTCATCCCGCCGTGCTAAGTAAACGCTGTACTAAAGGTCGTGTTTAAATTCTCGAAAATTAAGTCTACTTCAGCAATCTATTCTCCGGGGCAGTTGGATGCAGTCTTGGTGGTGGCTCTTTTATCTAATATTCTTTGGGGAATGAATTAAGAGATCCACGGGAAGCTATGCGAGGCGAAGCACGTTGATTGCGCTGCAGCAGCGGTGGAAAGGAAGTCCTCGGGTAGTAACAAATGTACACTTCAGCTATTTTGCGTCCTGAAATATCTCTATGAAATGTATCAAATCTTTTAAATGTGATTTCGCCCAAATGGGGCCTCATTTAATTTCATAATGTTGCTTTTATGATTTGAAATAAAAGGAAGCGGTAGTGGTACCAGTTTTAGGAATTTAATTTATGAATTACGACGCAGCCGTCGGTGATTTGAGTAGTTTCGGTCATTGAGAAAATGTATTTACGTGCAGTGGATGCTAAAAACAAGTTCTTTATTAATTGCAGCCCTTCAAAACTCAGACCAGTAGCTTAACGTCCTCAAATTGCTTCTCCATGTGCCCCTGTTTTTGTTTATCCTTTTTCGCATTGATCTTTTTATTTTTTCACCATTATCAACTTGTCTACGCGGGAGTCTTTTTTTCTAAAATGTGCGCTCTTTTTTGCTTCTCGTCCTGTAATTGCACCTAGGCCGTTCACTCCTCTTATTTTTAGTTTTCGAGCCTTTTGCCACGACGGCAGTAAATTCTCTTAATAATTTAGTGCATTCCCTTTTCAACGGACGTAACGACTTTAAATCTACCTAAAATGGCTCTCATTATTCGTCGTATGCATCTTTTCACTTTCTTGCTGTGAAAATGCTGGAAAATTTACTTCTTTCATGAGGCATCATGTTTTTATTTTAAATCGGCTGGAAGCTCTCTAATTATTCATTTAAGTCACCTTTTTCGCGATTCCGGGTAATGGTGCACTCTTCTGTTTCTTTCCCGTTGAGTGGTGCTCGCTCCTTCCACGGAAGAGACAAAGTGACAGTTTATTAGCCGAGGCGCCGATTCCAAATAGGGAAACTTTAGCTATCGTAAGTGAAATTTATACCATAACGGACCCATGTGGTCCATTTTTTCTCGTTTTTCATTCGGCCCCGGGAACTAGTAGTAAAGAGTTACTCCTCGAACCAATTTTGTTTTGACTCCAGCTCATCTGGATCCTTCCTCACGCCTTGTGCTTATTGTTTCCTATTTCCGATAAAGTTCCTCTTTGCGGTTTGAAGTGATTGCCGTCAGTTTCTGCAGATAGTACATATTTGGCTTTCCACTCATATTTTCATTAGAGAATACCGTTCCCTGGTGGGAAACAGAAGGTTTTTGATGTCCATCCCGTTCTTAAAAATTAATTCTTAAGCTTTCTGCATCGTTTTTACCAACAAACACACATACCTGGTACATTTCTTTGTTCTTGAAATTACCTCAATTTTTTCCTTACAATCTGTTTTGTCTAATGAAACTAGTTTTATTTATACCTTTTGATACTAGTTACACCATGTGAGTTGGTTGGATGTAGTTGTCCTCGTCTCCGGATAACCCCAGATTTGCTACAAAATATTTCATTTCAGGAAAGACTTGTTCAACTTGTAATGGTCGAGTTTAAAATAGTTTTGGTCCAGTAAAAATTTAGCGAATTCTAAAATGAACTGTGACCGTATGTGGAGGGAAATACGCAAGCCTGGCCTTCACTGCAGTCTGACAAGAGGTATTTTAAGTTCGTAGGCTGCACCATACTGTTTTGGATTAAACCTCACCGACCATCATGAAATTGTTTCCTTCGAAATTTACTCCTTAAATAATGCAAATAATATACTACCTTGATCAAAAAGTTCCCGGAATTTATTCAGAAAATTAAAAATACAAGTTTATTCATCTAAATCTATATTGTCCCCTTCAAAGTAATCCCCATCGACTGCAACACACTTATGCCAGCGCTTGATCCAATCCTCGAAACATTTTTTATATTCGGTTTTCGGTATGTCCATCAGTGCTTCCTACGATTTTTCCATTACTTCCTCTCGGCTGCTAAAACGCGTTCCCCGTAATGGTTTTTTAACTCGATTGAACAGAAAGAAGTCACAGGGAGCCAAATCAGGTGAATTCGGTGGCTGATGGATGGTATTTGTTGCATTTTTCGTCAAAAAATTACGAATAATGATAGCACTGTGCGACGATTTCTGGTCTCTTTCGGCGAATTGCTTCACGCAAACGTCTCATAACGCCCAAATAATACTCTTTGTTTACTGTCTGGCCTTCTGGCAAAAATTCATGATGCACTACACCGTTGTAATCCATGAAAACCGTCAGCATTGCCTTCTTTTTTGACTGACACTTTTCCAACATTTCCAACGTCCGTGCGCCACTAAATCCGTTTTTTACGCAAAATTTAATACAAGTTCGTTGTTGCAAATTTAAATCCATTTCTGCAATTGTAAAAAATCGCCAAAACACACTGAGATAGATGTACTCTTGGCTACGTAACTTTTGCAAATGTCAAGTTATGACACTAAGATTTAAAGGGAATATCAACAACAGATGTACCAATTTAACAAAAAAAACAGAACTCAAATCGGAACGATGGGAGCGCCACACGGTGGTTATTCCGGGAACTTTTTGATCAAGGTAGTATGTATCTCAAGTACTCTTTAAGTGTTGCTTTCTTCTTTTGAGAGTGTGTTCTACTTGGGCCATTGGCCAAAATTAGCTGAGTCCACCTATTTGCCTTCTACATCGTAGATACCTTATTGTTAAAAAGATAATAACTCTAATTTCTCTTTGTCTATCGGAATAAAAGACTCTTTATGCCTTTATTCTGTGTCAATATTGAGCGCTTCTATAAAATTTGAGTACTTTGTACTCCGTCGTAATTAACTCATATTCATCCATCCTTCCTCCCTTAGTACTCTCTCTGTTTCAGAGTCTTGTTTCAGCTTTTTACTATCAGTTCATATTCGTTAAATTTTATCTTTTCGTATAAATATCCCATTCGCCTATTAATATATTTCATGTGTCTCTTTCTCAGTGCCACATGATGAAGTGAGCATAATAAAACTTGCAGGCAAGTTTAATGCGCTGGACCACTCCACTTGCCGTCGTATGCCTCTTTCGCTTTCTTTTTTCCCCCCACTCTGCCCTCTTCACGGCCGAGAATAACCATTCCCAAACCTTTGGCGCAAACCCTTTCCCCGGACAACCTCTCGCGCACCGCCTCTCCACTCGAATCCTGTGGGAGGAAGAACAGGCCTTCGTAAGAAAAAATGGCCATTAAAATTTTCTTCGTTTTAAACTCCACGGCGAATCAATCGATGCGCCGATTCCCCGTCTTTTTCTCCTAACCCTCCCCGCTCCCATTCACTTGGCCTCCCTTGCGTGATAAAATATTTTCCCGCAAGACTTTTCCTTTCCAGAGAAGTAACATTACTTTCAAAGTTTTTCCTAAAGATATTTTCATTCCTCTTCCTCTGTGGTCCAAATCGAATGTGCGATTTGAATTCCCTGGGTCGCGTAGAGAACGACCGACGCTAGCCTTTTCCATCGCTTAGTGAAATATTTTTCCTTTGCAGTCTAAACTGAACATTGCGCTCAAGTAGATGGCTCCAGTCCATTTTGTTTCTTTTCTTTTATTGCTTCGAGGTTTCTACGTGGAATAAAATATAGCGTGTTATTCGGCTAGAAATGAGCGTTCGAAATTTACTGCGAGAGTTTCGGCGAAAAACCGTCGAAAGAAATGCAGTTATATTTTATTCCCTTGATGTTGTTTCCTCTCTCTCTCTCTCTTTTTCTCTTTCATTCCATCCAGTCGAACTAGGGACTGTTATTTTTGGACCCATTGAAGCATTATATAAGTATTCAATAGATTATGGATTCATATTTTATAGCTCCACTCTATAAAGCTGCTCTGTTAGTGGAGGATATAATTTTCGGATGTAGTTAGTTTTAATCCATCTAAGTGTGATGTTTAGGTTAATTTCACGTTGCCATTCTACGGAATTTTCGTTTGTATTTTATTTACCTTGATTAAAACAAATTCACGAATGATCAATGTTGCTATTTCAGTTTAATTTCCGGGAAGCCTATTACTTTTCACCGTGTGTTCCGTAAAAATAGCAATTAAATAGGTTAATAAAGTGTATTTGGCCATTCGGAATCACCATATAAATCAAGCATTGACTTTTGTCGGTGAATTCGTTAACTTAGTTTGTTTTCGCCGTCAGCCTCACTCCAAATCAATTAGTGTTTCAAAATTTAACCTTTTTATCCGAATTTGTGAACACGAATAGACTTTTGATCGTACAATAATTTATGCTTGTGCAGGTATGTTTAATATGAGCTGAACGCATTGTCTATCGACAAAAGAACTCATAATTTATATCTTTCCGCCAGCTGTTTCCAGGTGATATAGTTCTTATTATTTCATCCTCAACACATACGTAACACATACTCATTGGGAAGAATAGAAAATTGTATTCAATGGTTTCTGCCTCAAATTTGTGGAACTTCATGTACGTTAAATGAAGAACACAATATATCAGTATTTTTCCACTGTTCTTTATTTGGGTGCTACTAGTTTCAACGCACTTAGGTACCGGATGATGACGCCTAAGCGTTGAAACTAGTAGTATCAAAATAAAGAACAGTGGGGAAATAAATACATTCTGTTCTTCACTGATCAAATAGAAAAGTGATCTAACCCTGGTGTTACTAATCGCCACTTTTTTGGGCTAAATGAATTATTCTGACATTATTCATTAATTTTTTTTAAAATAGTGAGGCATGCACTAGGTCTAAAATTTTCAAACGCTAAGCATCCGTAAACCTAGTATGTGGGCCACAAATTAAATGCCGTAATTGTAATTGTAATTTATTCATTCACCATAAGCATAGAATTATGCATGGCTTTGTCAATACATGTTTTACACTTAATTTCAGTAAAAAAAACATTATGCAAAATCAAAACAATATGCAAAGTACAAATACATACAATTTACAACTTTTTGGAATTAACACATTTCAGTTATACATTTGAAACGGTATGCATTAGAAAATCATCTACACTATAAAATAATTTACATGAAAGTAGTTTTTTCACGGCACACTTGAATTTAAAGGAACTTTTGATATTTTTAATATAAGCAGGCAATTTATTGTACATAAGTATTCCGCTGATGATCTATCCCTTTAATCGTTTTATTTACTCTGTGCTGACTTACATGGAATGCATTTTGGCTTCTCGTATTATGACTATGAAGGTCAAAGTTTTTAATAAACATGTCCTGATTTTTGTTAATAAGAGACACTGTTTCAAGAATGTATATACAAGGAAGAGGTAAGATTTCTAGTTTTTCAAAAATAGGTTTGCTGGGAGCTCTATTATTAGAATATATGTTTTACTTTTCAGCATATTTTATTGGTTCTGTCCATAAGCAATTGTAGAACAATGAAAATAGTCTGTAAGACGGTAAGGTTAATCAGAAACCGCAGACGAGTGAGATAAATTTTGTTGATAAATATCCTCGTTTCATTGATTAGTTTATGCCTTTTTTAATTATTTGTTGTTTATTTTGCGTTTTGAACGGTAGTCCGTCTGTGCAGATATGCGATTACTCTCAAAAGGAAATCTATGTTTTGGTGGTCATTATTTTCCATTTTCTGAGGAAAAAATTACCCCCTCCAATAACATCTTCGAAAATTCTCGCGGAACATGACAAATTATGGGATAAATGACAGAACCGATCGATAAAATAATTGACTCGATATTACAATGGAGTAAATCCCAATGGGCATCAGAGATTTTAGAAACATTTTCATCCTTTCGTGAAATTAATGATTCGTTTGTCGGCCGCTCATGGTTACCTGTAAGCCAATGAAATCGCGGTAAGCCGCTTCCCCCCACCACAGTTAACGCACCTCTTATGTCCAAGCCTAAGACACGAACCCGGAACGTTTAGGTTATCTGGCGGAGGGTCAACTGACCCATCTGCAATGGCCGGTTTGGTTTCGTATATTTATACTAGCCTTTCACGGTTATGATTAATATAGACCGGTTCTTTCGTACCGCCAGCAATTGCGCGTTTTCTTCGTAGTTGTAAACCTTCCGCATGGCCATCAAGTGCAGTTATCTCTCCTCGTAGAATGTTATTTTCAAAGCACTTGATTTATCAAACTTAGGGATCACATTCGATTTTTATAGTCCAATCTGGGAAAATTCTAGCCGCGGCTAATGTGTGGGCGGGCAAATAACCACTCGTGCATTTGATGTATCGCCTCTCGTCGTTTTTCCGCCCACCCCGGGAGTGAGTCTGTGGGTGTTTGCGCCCCCCTCGACTCTCATCCCATTTCATCTCCCCATGTTGACTCCTCACGCATACGCCGATGCACTCTGCACAATCTCCGTCCCCATCTTCCCCCTCCCATTTGAACCGCAATCCCATCCGAGGATTCCAATATTTCATCCCCCCCCTCTCGCTCCGTCCTATCCGTCATTTCAACCCCCATATCCCTCCAATAATTCCGTCCCACCCCCTCTCGACCTTTCCTTCCTCACTCCCCATCTCGTTACGCCCCCTCCCCCATCTTTCTCCTCGACCCCAACCCCCTCCCATCCCTCAACCGCACCACCTCACGACCCCCGGCCACACACTCGATCCATCTTCCCGCAAGTTCGCGGGAGTAGCCACTCCCAAACCATCGTCTCGTCCCCACTCTATCCCATCGAATCCCGCGGCACTCCCTCCCCAACCCCCGAATGGTGGGTCGGAAGAGGAAACGGAGAATTTGCAGCCATTGGATTCGCTCCAGATGTATTCAGAACGTTTGCCTAGGGCGTTTGAGCCTCCTCTCCCGTCAACCTCATCTTTCCTTACTCTATGTTCCACACCCCACACCCCCTTTATGCACTCCTCTCCGAGGAGAGTTGGGGATGGAAAAGAAGAAAATAATTATGCCTGCGGAGAGTAATAAAATTCGGTAATAATCGAGTGCTGGGATTGCCCTCCTTCCCCGCTCATGCGTCGCCGTCATGTTCCGTGAATGGCCTTCTCTTTTTTTCGCCGAGCCCGGGAGGGTAACGTCATAACCGCGGCCTCGCTTGAGTTCCTTTGTTTTTAGTTGCGCGGGCGGTTTGCGAAAGGAAAAATGTAAAAAGAGAGAGAGAGAGAGAAGATCCCTTATGTTGCTAAGTTCTTCCTTGTTTGCGTGTCGGCCCGCGGATACGCGGGGAATTTTACGCCATCCCTGGGGAGTTATTCGGGAAATCATTTTTCGCGCTAAGGTCGGCAGGACTCTCTCCCTCTCTCTCGCAACGTCAGATGAGTTAATGGCATTCGTCCGCGCGCCCCACATTATTTCTCTACCCTTCTCTTTCGATGTTCCCGGAATACTTATGAAAGATTTTTTTCTTGTAGACTTTTACTCACCTCGCCCGTCTCGTTACTGTAAGATGTTTCCAGAACTAAGTTGGCCAAACTTTTTACTGTACGTGGTCTTGAATGAATTTTATACTGATCCCGGCATCCCTTTTTTTAGAATGCATGTGCTCCCTCATGCTGCATATACACTCGAGGCGGTTTTTAAAATGTACTAGTTTACTGAAGTAGATACTCCGTGCTTCTAGGATTTCGATATGTAATTTTAAGAGCATAACGTCCCCCTGAATGCTTTCTTGCTCGGTCTTTCTTCCGACCCTTTGGGAACGTCCTAGCAGGTCATTATTTCGGTCGTGGCTCGAGATTATGGAGTCTATGAATAAGAACTCTGCTTTTGGCTTACATTTTGTCAATTTTGTGATCATCTCAATATCCCAAAGAAGTTTTCATATGTACACGTACGTACGTACATTCAAGACGCTCGTTTCAGACTTGAATGAATATCCTTCCCCTCTCGAAGATAATCAAACGGTTTAGATCTTCCAAGTTGGTTTCGGCCGTCAAAATTATCGGCAAAGAATAAACTTTTGGATGAGTATAGTGAAGACTGCATCAAATCCGCAGTAATTGCTAAACATTTATCCATGTGCTTAGGGCAAAAATGTATATTGTCGAACCATCTCCACACTTGTCGGCTGTCTGGAAAGAATATCATTTCATAAATATATTGAAATAATGTCGAGCTTAAACTGAGATTCGTTCCAATAATCCAGTTTACGCACTATGATACACCAATTGAAAAATAAAATCAGAAGAATGTGTGTCAGAAAACTTGAGGAGAAATTATTTCCCTGCCATTGACCCGTAATGAATGGCTCATCTGACATGTGGCGTATTTTACCACTACAAGAATAAAAATTCGGCTCTCAATGTAGTTACAATGCTTATGCGAATTCTTGAAGTGAAATTAGAAGCCACGGTTTCTCTTGTCGGAGATGGTGAACACCCTTTCGGTTTATCTGCATATATTCCCTCTTCTTTACGGTAAGTTTCCATTTTTTTACCATTTCGCAAATGAATCGGAACCAGAACCTTGATTTTCAGGAATTTGGAAACCAGAGATATTTGTAGGAATATGTGTGTGTATGTGTGAAATAGTGCATACACACACAAGCACATATCCCTGTGCGAAACGTCGAGCAGTGATAACCCATAGTGCATGTAAAAAAACAGTACACTAGTAAATCATAGGCATGCACTCAAAAAACGTGGATACATTTTTACGTTTCGACGACGGCGGCATGGCCTTCGAAACGTGAAAATGTAATTTTGTCCTTTTGATTTGTACGTATATTTTAGTTCGGATTTTAATATGTGCTATATTTTTATGCAGTATACTGTACCGTATATAATACAGTGACAATAGATATATTTCCCCAGATAGAAAAAAATGAAAGGAAATACGTATGAGGTCGTGCAGCTTGAGCAGTCAGTTTAAAGGGAAGCCAAAAACAAGTTATATTTAACTCGTACTTGATAAAATATGTATGAATATATTTTATTATGTACAATACTATGTTATACACACGTGTGCACCATTATTGCTATTGTTAACATGCATTAATTATGTGTATGTAACTCCCACCAGACCTCACTTTTATGGAACCCTTTTTTCTTATTTAGTTGGCCTCCTAACCATTCCCTCTCGCCGCACTATTCCATTCGTATTTTCTTTTATTTATTTCCTAGCAGGAGGAGTTCCACTCCGTCCGTCTTCATTTAGTAAAAATGGTGAAAGGAGCCAGATTAAAAGTTTCTTTTGCCCTTAAAATCAGACGATCATAAATAAATCTATTTTAATGCAAAATTTATTTTCATTCGATACTTAAAGAAGCGGGGTAATTGTTACTATGAAAAGTATTAGCCATTATTATTTTATTAATTCTTTCCTTTCGAGTTCTGCATTGCTTTCAAGTTTATTGAGCCAAATCGTGGAGGATCTGGGGAAGTTAATTAATCCAGTTGCAAGATAAGTTAAAAAAAAGTTTCGGTTAAAGTAGTTCAATGTGTACAGACATTCAAATAAGCTTTTAACTCCCCAAATAATTAATGAATCCACCCGTAAAATACGAGAAACTCATGGCCATATCAAACAATCTCTAAATAACATCTGTCACCATTAGTGTTTATAATCAGTCTCATACTTTATCTATTCAATACTTTTCGATTCACATGATTAATTTACGATTGCAAAATAAACTTTTTTTAACGCTGAAATTAATCTTTATGCCTTATCCGTCTTCCTAGAAAAGTCTGGTACTGGTATGTTTAAAACACGGTGATTATAGGAAGTGATGGTAAGCTCGATGAAATAGATTTCCTGCCTGAATATATTTTTTATTTACAAGAGTTAATTACACAAAAAGCCTTCACGAGAGCGCGAAACATTTCGACATCGAAATTTCGATGTTTTCAATCACGTAGTGTAATCTTCTGATAGCTGCCATTTCTGAGACCTGTCGAGTTGCATGTAATTTTTTGTTGTCCTTTATTCTGGGGAATTATAATTTTTAAATTGTGCTGAAGTATGAGGCCCACTATTCGCCCTGGATAAAACGCTTGGGTCAAGAGAAATATATACCACTGGAAACTCCTGATGAGTAACGCCGGGTGATAAATAGCGATGAAACATTACTGCAACAGCGTCATTCAGAGTCGATTACACAGTGAAATCATAATCGGCCAAAGATGATGATGCCTTTAGCTATTTAGGAAGCAGTCAAATTCAACGTACATAATTTCCCTAATGAAGGCGATGATACTTTTATCTTAATACAGAATTTCAAGAAACTGCGGGAGATGCCGCGACAGTAATTTTTAACCGAGCCATCCGCTATTTGTGCATTAAAATGCAATAAATTCAGAGCGTAAAAATCATTTGCTTTGACCAGGATTCGAACCCGGATCCCTCTATGTCCGTACGATTTCGAAGGATCTGGGTTCGTGTCCCGGTCAAGACGAATGAGTTTTGAACTCTGAAATTATTACTCCGTGGTATAATATAATGACTTTTAAAGGACTGCTTATTTTGTTACGAATTTGCTGTCGTCTTGCGAGCCACCGCAATCCCTTCGGGCGAATTCTACGAAAACAAACATTCAGCACTCTAGGCTCACCTTTTCCATCGCGAAAAGAGTGATAATTCTTTTTAAAAAAAATTCCTTTGCTTGAATCGCATTTGGTGTTATGGAGTGTATATGGCCTTAACATCAGCTCTGATTTACTCCTCTTTGCTTCCCCTTTCGATCTCTCACAATTTCCGATCCTGCTTACTCATTCATTTTCCTCTCATGAATCTGTTTCGGTGTTCCTTTTCACGGGATTCCCATTTCGGAATACCCTTTCCTAGGCTGTGTTATTTACGGCGTTCTCCTTGGCAACTCGCGTAAAGCCATCCACCGTTCCTGGAAGTCCGAAAGTTTTACTGTACACTCTTCCTATTTAAACTCGATCATTCTCAAGTATGAACCCAGTCAATGCATTTCCTCGTGCTCAATTATTTTCTCTCCCGTGTTATCCCATTGATCATGGGTGTTCGCTTTTTGCTCTCGTTGCTTTATTTGGATTTTTCTATTTTCAGTAGCTGGCTAATTCTTTGAAATCTGATGGAAATAATGGAAATCTCACGCCGAAATTCCTTGATGCCCCCAAAAAACGTGTTTTCGGCACAAAAGTGAAGTTTGAAATTTAAAGAGTAATGAATTTACTTTGGTGAAAATTGTTATCGGTCGACTGAATTAAATGAATCGGAATGATAAGGATTGAATCAGCGGAATAGTCCCCAAAGCTTATTCAGAATTGCAAACTTGCTCAAATATGGCTTCAATACTTTGTTTTGTGTGTTGATATATAATCGGGTGATAATGCGGGAATAGATGCAGCTGGCTTATTTCCTATGGAAATCAAGTCAATGAAGCGATAAAAGAGCCATGCCAATGACAGTTTTTTTTAAATTAAATATTCAGAATTAGCTATAACAATCGAATAATATCGTAAAAGGAATGACGGTTATTACTTTATCAATCAATTAATGCTAGAGTAGAAATATCACCACTTAAACAATAAAGCTGATATTTAACACATGTATAAATGAAAGAATCAGCTCGCGAAAAAGGTTGTTAATGCAGTGACAATATTTGAACTGAGATTCCTTTCGTTTAATTTGAAACAACTCTACAGCGTGAAGTTAGTGATTTGGCAACATGATATTATTATTGTTGTGCGATTGATGTGTTGTGAAATGTTTTAGGGGTAATGAAACACTAACATGAAATCTCTTGAAAATGAAAATTTACCTATCGGCATATTTATTAACTTCTCTACCCCTGGATGTAAACTACACCATAGCTCACTGAACGTTTCCACTTGTGAACCTTTTTAAAGTTAACTCCCCCAACCAGTGCGGCCGCGTTTTGGAAAATTTGCATATTCCTTTGATTATGGAGTAAGTACCGGTCGCTTCATGAAAATTTGGAAGCCTCTTTGAAATATCATCGCGGTACGTAAAGTACGTTGAACCCTTTGTGGCCAAAAAGGTTTTTTTAAATCCATTAATCCATATTTCGTGGAAAAGGTGATTACAACCAAAGGATCAGCGGCCGCTATATCCCATACCCGTTAGCCCAGGAGCTCTCCCCTGCGACCATCAGTGTTGATGACTAAGTACGTTGATGCCTCCACCCGTGATACCAGTAAGGGCCCACTGCAAAGTCTAGCGGAAGTGCATTTTGGGTATTATGAAGGGAAGATGACAATTCTCCATGAGTCCTGAAATGTTTATGAAGTATATCGTCCAGGAGAATGTTTCTCCAGAAACCACTGCTGTAGGCTAACTTTTATTGACGTAACCCATAAGGTAAAACTCCCTCCGTAGACAGGTACCAGTACAGTGTAATTTATGCGCGTACATTTCTTCGTATAATCTCAACTTGCCCTGAGGGGTATGGAATTTTAAGTTCAAGGTGATAAATCTAAAGGAATATTGTTGGGGGTGGTATAGTGGAACGGCGTCATGTTAATGAAATGAAAGGGAAAATAGATACCATTCTACGGCTATTCCTTATTATTACTGTGCACTTGTATGCACCTGACGATGACGCTCAAGCGTTTAAACGCATTGTGCAGTCATAAAGAAACAAGTGGAGAAAATGAAAGAACGAAATGTAGTCTCGTATGTTGCATTGGATGTAAAGCTTACCCGATGAACGGCACTCGCCAAGATCTCTCGGGTTTCACGCCGGGTAGCGTTGGAAAATCTCGACGTTTCGATGGCCGAATCCGCCATCGTCTTTAGGATGAAGTTCTTCGCCATTCATCCTGAAGACTATAGCGGATGCGGCCGTCGAAACGTTGATACTCTCCAACGCTTCCCTCTGTGAAACCCGAGACATCTTCGTGAAGAATGTATTTTGTTCTATCATTTGATCTTAAAATTTCGCTATTAGTTAGCCATTCATTTTCAATAAATTCATGTTGGTATTTAAATTTGATAGTCCTAAATTCAGAAGTGACGGGTTGCCCCTTTGGTTGATTGATACATTATTTACGCTTGGGATCATTATTTTTCTCCCGCGAGGTGTGAGTCGCCTCAGGTAAACCCGTGCGAGAGTGTTAGAATTGTTTTTGGAGGCTCATCGCAGGAAGACTTTTCGAGTCCTCTCCTAGTCCTGAGGTCTCATGACATGACGGATAACTTTCACTTATTTTCCCACGCTTTTAGGACTTCGCAGGCGGAGATTTCTCCGCTCAGCTCATTTATTTCTCTGTATTCAACGCTTTTCTCAAACCCCCTACCCTGCTCTCCCTCCGTCCACTCTCTATTTCGTATTAATACGCTGGTCAGTAGCCATTACAGTCCATTCACTGACTCCATTACTCGCGTGAAATTGTGTGCCTAACAAAGTAGCTGATGGAATTTTGTTTAAACGCTACTCGGTCAGTCAACTTAAAAACCTACTCATCGATATCAATCTGTTCTAAATTCATCCAACAAAATGTTACGAATGGGAGATATTTTCAAAAAAGGCTGCTCTCACTATGACCTTGTAGATTTCATGACATTTTGGGTTACAAACATTAAAATGTCACGAAAAAAATCCACGTGATCCTTTTGGTATAAGAATGTGCTTTCTGGATTGTACGTATTAAAACAATATTATAAATTACTTATTGAATCATTTGAAAACATTTCTTTCTCTTTCGGAAATCATTAACTTTTCATTGAATGTTGTGGGTATCATGAATCGTGCCTTGAATTCAATCGTGAATTGAACCTTGAAATTTTTTACCCATATCAATTTTCCATGGGATTTAATTATAGTATTTTCTCCACACTCACGTGGGGAGTGGGATATGTCGCTCATTTTAATATTTCTGACTATCCACATAATTTGATCCTCCTTTCATTTCATACATTAACGTTACAGATTAGACTGTTATTTAAATAATCTCCAATTACACATGGTTTTTTCAAGCTGTTATAATTATTAATACTGTAACAACTTAAAGGAAACCTCCTAGAGCCGTAATAAGTTAGCACCACTCGTCCCGCAAAGAAAACTAAATTTGTTGTGATGGTTTATGGGAAAAAAATTCCACGGGAGTGATCAACCACAACCTCTCAACCAGAATACCCTTTCGTAGTAGTTTTCGCGAATGTTACTTCCTCGCCAGTACCAATTTCAGACAGACACACACACTCAACCTAAATAGGATCCTTCACAGGGTTAAAGGGACTACGTTAAGGTTACCTGAGTTTATGAGCGCACACACTGCTCCGTGACTGTTAACGGGAATAAATTCCGTGTCAGGGACAGTCACAGAGCTGACACCCTCACAAGCACTCAGGAAAACACTCACACATTCAAAAAGGGCTTCACTACTGGGAGAATATTACTCATATTGGGCAACATCACGAGGTAACAACAAAATGGGAAAGGCGAGGGTGTGCGTCGGATACGCAGATTTCGGGCACAAAGTGGCCTTCCTCAGCGAACTGAAGGAAACTAGTCATTTGCAACAGAAAATTATCTACCATTTGGTTGGGTGGTAACATGAGGTGGCAAAAAAAAGAAGTGATATAAATATAACTCTTGCAGAAAATAACATTCGTCCAAATGTAGTCTACAATTTTTCGAGGTCTGATTTTAATTAAGGGTCCTTCGTCCGATGATTCACCGAATCGCGTTTACTTAGATGTACCACTGTATCGCCAACTGCCCTAGAGGTGTCTGGCTTCTCTCAGGTCAGGACGGTGGCCTCGACCTAAAGATGCTTCCGGGAAAAGTTCATTTTTTCTGTCAAAACCAAGGACGCAGGGATTTCCAGAAGACTTGTTCCATCGTAGTCCTAATGAGGCCATGTAAATTTTGCAATGTAACTGTAACCTCATCATTGGTCATCACTCGTATGGTTGTATTCACATGTCTCTTCTCTATAAATCGTATTTAATTCTTAATACCTTCCTTGCGCCTATTTAATAATTTTAAGATATATCCTTGGCCACTGAACAATTTTAGAATCCCTCTTTTGCATCTAGTGTTTCGTTTGTATGGAAGTGCAAGACACGGCAATCATTCTGGATAATTTCTCCTGACACTTTGCTCTTACTCCTCGCACCCAGAAGCTCCCTCTGCTCAATTTAACCCCCTAAAGTTCAGTTTGGCCGGAGTGTAAGGCTGTCTGCTTCGGCAAGGCGCTGTTAGGGGCTCGTTATCTCCTCGACACAAAGGCCCTGTTTCCAATTAAAATGAACTCCCGCTTCAGTCGGCGGCCTTCAAACGGCTTCGGAGCCTGAATGGATGCTGCAGCACAACAACGCACGCCTCTTCGCGACGGGAGGAATTAATCGAACGGAGAATATACCCTACCTTCTCTTCCCGGAAGGACCCAGGGAGAGAATTCCACTCCCAGCAGACCTCCCATTCTTCCCCCCTCCCCATGCTCTGTGGAGTGAGTGCAGGCACTAAAACATCGTCATCCTTCTTGCTATTTCGGGGACACCTAATAAGAGCTCTCACGTCGAATGTTTACGCATGACCCGTCGAGCAAAACACCTTGTAGAAGTAGTGCAAGTGAGAGAGAGCGAGACGGTGGAAGGGAGGAAGAACATCAGGCATATTATATGGTCTAAACGGATTGCTGTAGTGATGGCGCCGTGAACTCCGACCACCCCTCCCCTTATTCACTCACCGGGGTCACCCTTTCCCTCCCCTCGCCCGAGATATATATATATATATATATATATTTATACATACATACAATTTATAGGTAATCTACCGGTTAAGGTAGGTTTATGGATGGACACAACTATCAAATAAATAATTTGTGGCTCCAAACAAAACACAATCCAACCACCTACTCTGCATCAGGTCCCTCTTCATCTTTGTAAATATATACAATTAAAAATATATATATGCATTATATATATATAATGTATATAATAATCTATACATTATATATATAGTATGTGTATATATGTATATATATATATATATTATTAGGTAATCTACTGGTAAAGGTGGGTTTTCGGATGGACACAACTATCTAATAAACATTTTGTAACTCCAAACAAAACCCAATCCAGCAACCTACTCTAAATCAGGTCCCTCTTCATCTCTGTGTACTTCTTTCCTCCCTTCATCCCGTCCAACATCCCTATCCTGTTCCTGCCCTTTCCTCGTTTGCCTAACATTCTCCCCTCTATTACCTTCTTCAACATTCCACTACCGCTCACTACGCCTTTCATCCATTTTTTTTTGCCTCCATAGGATTTCTCTCAAGAAACCCCTCTCCCAGTACTTCCTCATTTGTTTTCCTTTCGGTCCATTCCTCCATTCTTCTCCACACCTACATTTCAAAAGCCTTCTACATCTATCCTCCTGCCTCGGCGACCACCTAATGTATATATATAATGCATATCAAGATAGCACTAGCGACCGAAAACACAGAAACACACAAAAAAGAAATGAACTCACGTGTTTCTAAATATTCGGTGGTCAAACCACCTTTCTTAAGTTCCTTCTTTCTCTCCCTTGAGGTGGTTTGACAACCGAAAATTCGGAAACGTGTTTTTTTTTCTTTTTTGTGTTCTTTTGTTCGCTGGTGCTATCCTGATATCACGGGTTGAGTAAGTATTCTCACCCGTGAGATTTCCACATATGCTATATATGTACATGTATATATTCACAAATGTATATATATATATATATATTCAAACAGAAATAGGTATAAGGAAAGGGGATAGGAAAACACATAAAAGGCGAACACAGGACATGTGGGGAAGGCGGTTTTTGAGCAGATCACGAAAGTAAAAATATTTCTTCTGTTTGAATGAATATTTGTGCGCCGTATGGCGGGATTTTCAAGTTTGAAATATATATATATATATATATATATATATATATATATATATATATATATATATATATATATATATATATATATATATATATAATGATTTCTTCGAAGTAACACGGAAGTGTTGAATAAAAAACTTAGACAGTAACACACAGCACGAGAACACATAAAAAGAACACTCACAATAATGTCTTGATAATTTCGACGGACTCGAGCTCCGTCTTCTTCGGAAGATAAGATATGACTCCGAAGAAGACGGAGCTCGAGTCCGTCGAAATTATCAAGATATTATTGTGAGTGTTCTTTTTATGTGTTCTCGTGCTGTGTGTTACTGTCTAAGTTATATATATATATATATATATATATATATATATATATATATATATATATATATATATATATATATATATATATACATATATATATGTATGTGTATATATATATTTTTTTCTTTATATGTGTGTATAAAAATAAACATATGCATATGTATGTATACATTTGTATATGTGTGTATGTACGAGGAATCCAACCTTCCTTCTTCCCTACTCCCCCTTCGCCTCCCACACACACACACCTTTTCCATCCTCGCGCTCTCTTACCGTGGAAGGTTGGCGTTGCTCGTGGGGGCGCGCGCGGGAGTTGGCCCCTGCCAGCTTTAGACGGAATCCTCTTACCAATCAAATTTACGGTCCCTAAGCCTCGTATATGGAAATTCACCGTACATCACCTTTTGCCGCTTTCCCCACTCGAATAACTCCCCTCATTTGTTAGGCGGGAAAGTGTTCTTGCAGTCTTCGTCGTTGTTTTTGAAGGGCTTCTCCCCACTCCACCCCACCAAGGCCCCATTCCCCCTATCTATCTTTCTTTCTCTGCTATACCCCTTGGCCTTCTTGTTGGCCTCTTTCCATCCCTCTCCCCTACATTTATCGCCTTTCCCTTAGGGGTCTTTCTCGTTTCGCCTTGTTGTTCCTTCGGCTTAACAACGGCGCGCGCGTTGAATAAGTCTCAGTTTTGTGGCTCTATAAGTCCTGTCCATCTGTTTGTCTCCCACCCCTCCCCACCCTCCCTGCACTCACGTTCTACGGCGCGAACCCGCGCGCAGTCGGACTCGTCGGATTGCTTGTCTGTATTTGCGGCGATCGAATAGATGTTTTCATTTGTGTTTTGGGGATCTCTTGAGTTGTAATATTTCGTGAGTTTCTGGAAATTAAATGTAATATTCAGCGGCCTTAGCTCGTAAATGCTGGCTGAATTGACAGTCTAAGCTCTTTCTTTCGATGTTAGCCAGTTGAGTGAAAAATAATTAGCCTAACCTCCCACCCTTGAATTTTATCTTTATGATGAAAATATATAAATCCTTGGATACTTCTTTTTATTACATCTTTTGACTGTTTTATACAATGATTCTGCTTCCAGAACATAGTCTTTTATGCAATCTGTTTCAGAATAAAAATCGTAAACAATTTTATTATTAAAAGCATAAAGGTTCAGTCGATTTCGCCATTCAGTTTACATTTTTCGGCTCTTTAAGACATTTTTATCGCCATTGAAATAAATTTACCCTTTAAATATTATTCTAAGCAACAATAGTATAGAAATATATACTAGTATATACTAGTATATACTATATATATATATATATATATATATCAGTCATATCTTATCTTCCGAAGAAGACGGAGCTCGAGTCCGTCGAAATTATCAAGATATTATTGTGAGTTTTCTTTTTATGTGTTCTCGTGCTGTGTGTTACTGTCTAAGTTTTTTATTCAACACTTCCGTGTTACTTCGAAGAAATCATATATATATATATATATATATATATATATAAAACTTAGACAGTAACACACAGCACGAGAACACATAAAAAGAACACTCACAATATTATCTTGATAATTTCGACGGACTTGAGCTCCGTCTTCTTCGGAAGATAAGATATGACTGAGTCATTTGTACATTAGATATTTCAATTTCCCACCGTGTTATCTTTGAATACATTACTATATGTGTATAGTCTACTTTGAAAAATTTCCCCATTATATTTTTCCAAACCCTTACGAAAAGATTTTTGAACCTCTCATAGTAATAGCCAACTTTTCCTGATAGTAATTATGATTGTTCTATACACTCTGAGTGAGTGTCAATAAAGGTTTTTCTTGAGATTTTACTGGAAACGTTTGGAGAAAGATCATTTCAATTGAGTACGTAGGTGCCCTCTTGCTAATGTTTTGAAAGTCTTTGTGTTAGTCATCCCTTGTCTTTTCCAAGTTTTGACCAAGGCTTAACGTGATAAAGAAACCTATCAAGACATTCACATAATTCTCAGTTCATCACATATTTGCCCTTAGACATGGCAGAAATTAGTATTCCGCCCTCATCCTTCAATATTCTTGGGTTAAACATTTATTTTTCAGTTTAATTCTTAGAATATCTACCCAAATATTTATAAGCATGTAAGTAATTGCTTTAAGTAAAGTAAAAGCTCTGGTTTATATTTGAAATTTTGCGAAAAGTACGACTCTTTTTGTCTGAATGTTCCATTCTGTGTTTGATTTCTTTTCCTGTAATTTGCCTGATAAAATTTCTTGCGTGGAATCTTTTAAATGGAATTTTAGTGTTCTCTTCCGCCGTTAGTAGCGAGCATTTATAACCACTTTCATTTTCCTCTCTTAAATTTCCGAGAATGCAAATCTCACTTCAAACATCAGTGCATTTGAGGATTTAATTGAGTTCATACGTTACGACTTTCATTTTAACGGAAAAAAATTATTTTTTAACGGTAGCTCATTTTATAAGCTACTAAAATCCAAAGAAATTATGATGTAAGATAGTTCCTTAATTAAAATTCCAAAGACCTTTTTTCTTGATATTGGTATTTTTAATGGGAAGGACTACGGAAAATTCCTCTCGAGGGTTCTCCTTCATGTCCTTCCTAATATTATTTAGTTCCGTAAAATCGTTTTTTGACAATGTAATTAAGTTTTCTCCTCATGGGAAGCAAGTTTTACTCTTGCCATCAGCTGTTTAGATAGATATACGACCTCCGCAGTAATGAGGAAAACGATGGTGACCTCTGTGTGTGTCGTTTCTATGGATTCACAGTTCTTTCAAAGCAAAAAAAGTTTTTAATTTCTTATTTTAAAGTTTTACGTGTCCCGCTTTTGTTGCAACTGTGACGGAGTGGAAGTGTAAGCAAATGTTATTCCTTTCCTGCTGCCCTCCTCGTCATCGTAAAATTAAAGCACTTAGTGAGAGACACGTATGACCAGAGGAGAATACGTGCGTTGCCGAGCATACAGCCAGCTATTTCCAAGCACATATGGAGTGCTACAAAGCGTAAAATAATTAAGACCAGTCTCGTCGTTTGAGTGGATAGTCCCAAGTTTCGTTGAAATAATTAACTGTTTCAAGGGTCTTCGTGGCAGTGGCTTAGTGGCTCGAAAGAAGAGCCCGGTGGCTGAAATTCTCCTACGGCTCTCAGGTGGGTTGAAATTTCCCTGTTATATTTCCATTTTCCATTATTTTTTAAAAATATTTCATACATATTCTTTAGTTATGGACCACTTCAAATCATTTTTATTCACTTCCTGATCTTTTGTGTGGAAAAATACTTTGATTCCAAGAGCATTTACGATGAAAAACTTTGTGACCGATAGTGGGTAGCCATTTCCTAAGGTCCAATTAAATGCGACCTTACGTGCCGTTACAAGCAATGCCAGCAATTTCCCTGTACTAGTTGCCAAGGACTATGCACGAGGTTGTAGTTGGCAATGAAATCCTTTCTTTACCGTGGAAAAGAACCCAATTACAACAGTTTACCTTAAAACCTATAAGCTGAATAAGAATGGGCCACCTTTATCGACCTCTTAAATTGTAAAGCCAGCTGATAGTAGCTAAGAGGAGCCATCAGTAGTATAAAATGCCATAATTATCAACCCGGAGTTGATGGTGGAGCTCTTAGTGCGTGCACTAAGCCCAGCGGCGTGTGAAATTCACACATCATGGGGGGTCTCTTCCTTTCCTTGTGCCGCCTATGGTTTCCCACATAGACCTGGTACCCGTAAAATTACACAGCTTGGTTAAATCTGAGGGTGTTCAAGTAGAAGTATTGCCGAGAATTGAACCCGGACTATCCAGTCCATCGCTCTAACCACTGGACTACCACATCCGCAGTAGTAATATAGTTATACATCAAATAAATTTTTAAATAAAAATCTGAACTAGTGGGGCGTTACCAGGATCGAAAGAAAAATTATAATTCAAAACGTTCTCAAATTCAAGTCAGTTTGTCGCTTGTAGTTCGCCATTCGGGCTCAAATTTAAGGAAACAATACGGCAAAAGATTGTTTCTGTGTGTCGCCATTCATTAAATTCCTTAAGGTGTGATGAGACTGCGGGGATCAAATTTCCAGCAATTTTCGTCTGCGAAAACGTTTGAAAGGTATTGACGAAGTTAATTACGCGGTCATCACACGAAATTATGAGTTGATAAATGAGGGTGAAACTAGCCTTGCACCAAGTCCCACACTTACCGCGATCGACGTGCCTGCGTATAATTGCCTTCATGGAAAGTGGTTATTTCTCGATTGGCATGTTACTCGGAAAGTCCGACTCATCGACTCCGGGGTGTTCCTTCTTCCTCTCACGGCCGGCCATCTCACCCACTGGTATTCGCCTAGAAACCATCCCCGCACACCTCACCCCCTCCAGAACCCGTCAACCTCGCCACCCAAACTAATATCCACGCCGCCCCCTCTCTCCTTATAAACCTAGCAGCCGTCCTATTCACGCCGCCACTCTCATCCTTGGCGGAACTCCCGGGGAAATCCAGGATATTATGTTTACGGAGTCCCGCGCTAAGACCCCGAGAGATAGAGAGCAGTGGGTTCGAGCTTGCCGGTCGGGTGGGGGATGGAAGATAGTGGGAGGGAGGAGTCCTCGCCGGACCGCCAAACTCCCCCACATCATCCACCCCAAGTTCTTGACTGGCTTCTGCGCCACTACACTAGAGAAGGAAGGCGAGAGGGCGGGAGATGGCGGTCGATGGGGAGACGGGAGTCACCACGCGATTAGCAAAGTTTAGGCAGAGTTTTGGATTTAAAGGGGGGGGGGGGTCGGCGTTATGCCATTCGGGGAAACACGAGAGGCAGCGAGTACCGAAGGGGGAAGGGCGTGGAGTCGCCCAGGTGGGTGTGGAGGCGGATGACTTGGACTGGAAGTAAAAGGGCTGGGGGAAATTCTGGAGACGGGTAGTTAGGAGAATGGCTCGGGAGTTTTCAGAGATGTGAGGAAAAATATGAAAACAAAACCTTTAATTCTTCGGTGTCATTTTGGGTGTGAAAAATCAAGGGCCAACGGCTGATGTAAAAATTAAATGTCTTGCTTAGGTAATCGAAGCGAGATCATATCAGGGTTACTGTCAACTATTGGGCATTTAAAACGAGAAAATTTGAGCGCATAGTTACCTCGCATGTCGATTGAAGCCGCATCATAAAGCAGATACGCATGCTTGTAGATCAGCTACTGCTGTTTTGTCCGTTCCGATAACACAAGTCGTTATTTTGGGATTGACGTACGCCTAACTTAAAGTGTAAAGGAAGAGAATGAACTGCGTTTATACGTCCATATTGTGATTTTCCTGAAAAGATACATTGAATTTGTTCCATTCTTGCTGCAGTTGACGTTTTTAAACTTGTAATATAAGGAAAATATTAAATAAATCATGGAAATTTAATTTTTTACTCTATCCCCTCTCCAAGCCAATGGAAGATTGGGTATTCGCACGAAAAAAAGACAAAGGGTTTTTGGAACGCCATCCTAACGTTGCGGACATATGAAGATGAGAGAGAAAAAATAGTTCTCGCGGAGAATGACTAAAGGAGAAGAGATAACAAAAATTAAAAAGGCCTAAAAAAATTACGACGCTCTTTTTTATCATTTGATTTATATGTGTGTGTATTTATATATACATACACGCGTGTGTATGTGCATATATATATATATATATATTTATTTATTTATTTATTTATTTATATATTCAAACATAGAAATAGGTATAAGGAAAGGGGATAGGAAAACACATAAAAGGCGAACACAGGACATGTGGGGAAGGCTGTTTTTTGAGCAGATCACGAATGTAAAAATATATCCTTAACGGGGATTTGAACACCGGACCTTCCATTTGCCGGGCGGATGTGCTACCAATTACACCACCAAGGAAACCTAATTCACACTGAGATCTGCGATATTTTAAAACGCCCAAATGCTCCGAGTCATTTGCCAAAGGAAGGCTTTAGGGAGCTGTTCCACCCACCAAAGGAGAAATAGACAATACACACAAGAATAGGGGACAGTTGGTTAGAAAGCATATAGTATCATAGAGAATAGGAACAGTGCGTTTCATGGCACGCATAGCCAGAAGAAGAGATGAGCCACATTGCACAGAATCACATTGAAATACGAATTCCCGCCATACGGCGCACAAATATTCATTCAAACATAGAAATAGGTGTAAGGAAATGGGATAGGAAAACACATAAAAGGCGAACACAAAACCGCCTTCCCCACATGTCCTGTCACCTTTGTCACCAGGGTCACCGCCGAAACAGTCCAACGATCGTGTGAGTTCTTTCTACGTTTATGTGCGTAGTATATAAGGGATTATATTATATATGTGTAGCTTATTCTTGTTATTCGAGGTAATGGCAGGATTCTAACGATACCACATCAGAATCAATTCAACCGTTTGGCTACTACGATGGAATGGAGAATGTCATGTGATGAACCCTGAAAACATTACCATCCTTTCTGGGAAATAGAGCACAAAGAAGTCAGAACGCTAGAAATTTTCTGTGAGTTGAGATAAAGGGGGAATCATCAGGGAGGGATAGCTGTTTATGTTTGGTTCGGACAGGCTTCAGAGCGGTAGAAGCCCTTGGCGGGAAATGTAGACGTCTTGTCTGTGTGGTTGGGAGGAAATCGACATGAGCGCGCACCGCGTGTCATTCGGGTATAAAGACGTCCGTATATTTATGCCTTCAAGTATGCCTACTCCACCTGGGATTGATTGATAGCTTGCTGATTTTCGACGTTACGAGTGCCATGCTTCTCCATTATTGCAGGCGCACCTGATAATGATGGTGTATGTCCGTCATTTCTTCTTCACTGGAGAACGAACGATAATTTGTTCGGCCCACATCCAACCTCATTTTAATGATATGGTGTTTGAAAACCATGTTGGAATTGTTTTTGGTGTTTGAGATGTGATTCTCCAGTGGAAATAATGTTAAATAGATATTACGATATCCTCGTATATGCCTTGGTGGAAAATTTGATTCTGTTGAAATTTTACTCAGTTTCAAGTTTTAAAAAAATTCACTTTTAAATGCGTAGTTCCCATAGTAGATCACTCCAATCCAGACATTTTTTATCCGCCGGAGAGGTTACCTCAGCGTCACGAGGTCATCGCCCATCATTCAGGTCAGGATTCGAGACTGCCACTCTTATGATAACTTATTTGACGAGTAACGTCCCTTCGAGTTTGTACCGGAATAAACCAGCCCCGCAGTTTTCATAGAGCACGTGATGGAAGATTTTGGTAATTCCTCTTTCCATGCATTTTAGAGCCCTCGTGTATTGTCCTACCACGGCAAGCCGTGCTCTGGCACGCCACCCTCGCGGCCAAGATCTCCCTCTCCAGCCGAGCCTTCGACAGCGCACCTCGGTCAACGGCGGAGCAAATGCAGGGGGTTGAAGGAGGGATGAGCGGGAAGGGAGGTCTTGGCAGAACTTTCGGCGGTCTCTTGCCCTCCCTCTCCCGTCGCCCGCTCCTCCTCCACGCCACCATCTCTCCGCCCGGCCTCCTGTTCTCCTCCACTCTTCATCCGCAGGGAGAAACTTCCTCCCGAACCGCACGCACACGCCCTGTTTCTCCCACCGTCACCCTCGCCTTTCTCCGAAGACTCCACACCTTATGACGGATGGCTAATATTTTTGGCTTAAGTAAAATTCAAACTGAAAATTACTCATATTCCCGAAACTACTTTTGAGTGCTTGTTGCGCCTTCGATTAATCAATCATCTACTGTTGGGTACCTTGCTGTCTGTAAATTAATGATGCTGGTATGAAAATTATCAGGATTTTTCGACTTTCTATGTAGGAAAGAGGAAATAAAAATACGAGTTCATTTATGAAAATGCCTTGGGAGATTTTCTAGATCCCGTACCGCCGACGTCTAATCTGTCTTTAATCCCCCTTCTCATCTCAGATGCCACCACATACCCTCTTCTGAATCAAAAAAATCAACCCAACAATCGTAATGCGGATCTGGAAGCTCATTTTCCACGAGTAGTTTTTCACCCACAAGTGAAGTGCGGTGAATCACTGGTGGTAGTGGCGTCGTAAAACGTATTTCTTGACGGTGCAGAACAGATGAGGTCTCAAAGGGACCGTCCTGAATCCTTAGGAAGTATGAAATCCTTGGAATACGACAAAATAAAACTTGTGTTTTTTTTTTAAACTCCTGTCCGTCATCTTCTACCGACGTCATCCCACACCATTTCCCCCTCGGATACCGCACCCTACCAATAGAACGTCGTGTCCTGGAAGGGAAAGGGTTCATTAGGGATTCAACTCCCGTCAGAAGTTTTCTCTCCAAGGAAGCCCTTTATCGTTGCCTTTCCGTCAAAACCAACCGATGACGTCGCCTCTGCGGTGGAAACCCTGTTTTAATCGTCAAAACAAAACGGTCAGAGTCAACATCCATTCGGACTTCGTCTGCACGTGTGCTGGAGGAGAAATCGAGGAAGGCAGCTGACGGAGACATCGGACGTCATTGTCAAGTGTGGTTACCGCCCTCAAACCCGAAATCGGTATAGAATTGAAGGGTGACTCGAAAACTTTTGTGTTGTCGTCAGAGTATGAGCGAAACGAGTAAAAAGATGAGTTGAAATTAAGGGGACAACTGTTTTTATTCTCAACAAAACCGAGTGGTCTTTAACTCCATAGAAATTCAGATAGACTAGCGATATTTCAACTGTATTCTTGCGTTTTTTTAATCCCTCTCCTGAAACTGTCGGTCCGAGCCATTTTTTATTCGGGAATTCCATTAAAAAAATGAATGGGACGATAAATTTGCGCAAACCTGTCAATGCGAATCCCTGAACGAGCGCATGAGAACCATCTCTCCCCACTCATTGGTAGTATGCATGTGCCACTAAAAACCCAGTCCCATTGGGGACTCCTTGAAGCTCTTGGGTCCTCCCTCGCCCTCCCTCCCCAATATTGTTCCCCTCCAATTCCAAGCCACCCCTAGTCGCCACTCTGCCCCCTCACACGCTTCCCGTCCCAGCCTTCTATGGAGTACATGCACTACGATATGGCGAGATCGGTCGGACTCTGTTCTCTGAAGGGTCGGTGAGAATGACCACTCTTTCCCTCCCCCCCCCCGCAGGACAATGAAGGAATAGGAGGGGAGTGTACGCGGAATGCTGACTGGCAGCAAAAAGAGAGAGAGAGGACATGCATATAGCGCGGCGAATCTCTCCCGAGTACTTCCCCAATCAGACTCGTTAAAATGCACGCACCCCTCCTTTGCCCCCATTGCTCTGACTCATGACAACACCGTGCAAGGGTTTGCTCTGAGTCACCCCCTCCTCCCCCGGCCCCCCACTACTGCCGCAGCATCCATCTCGGCCCGAGTCCCTTCGTCCACCCCATTCCACAACCCCCTTCCCCCAAATACACTCCCACTTCCAAACTCACGTACTCCACCCTTTTTAAAGGGCACGCGGTCCGTGCGGAAGTGGTCACGGTGTCAGATCGCCTTGCCACCGCCGTTTCGTACGTCCTTCCGTTAATGTTGGTTTTCTCGCCCTTCCTGGGTATTTCTCGCGCTGATGGCTCCCTCTCTCTCTCTCTCTCTCTCTCTCTCTCTGCGAAGCTTGCACCGCACCACCATAGGGTGACCGGTCGTGGCTTTGGACGTAGGGTATTGGGTCCTTCCGAGGGTTATAACCGGGAATGGATTGAGTTGGAGGGAAAATGACTTCGACTCCGATCCCATCCTATGGAGAACTTAGTGTATGGCTGTAATCTCTGCGTACGTGACGCTCTCCGGCGATTGTTTTTACTGCGAAACTCTGTGTGTGATACGTGTAGAATCGGGCGGCTCAGGGCCGACGGAAGCTTTAATAAACTGTGTTCAACGATGTTGGTCTCAAATGGAATGGCTCTTGATTTATAAGGGTCATTGATCATGACTTGCCATGGTTAAATTTAATCGACTATTGTTTAGCAGGCTCCGCGAAGAAAAATAAACAAAATGCCCTTGCATTCTTGAAGGTATTTAAGATTTGAAAATGTGTATACAATTAAGTACGTGACCCCATGGCGATTTGCACGTGTCGTCCCAAAAATTTTCTTTGCTGATATTTATCAATTTTCCATCAGAAGAAAATAATATAATCACGAAGAACCGTCCCACTATTCTCCTAAGACTTCTTCTCATCGATAATCTTGCGTCATAACTGATTGAATTGTTGGTGAAGGAATCTACTTTCATTGTTTTGTGCATGTGTGTGATTTTGAACATGAACGAAAAATCGATCCATATTAAGAATGCTTAGGTGAACTCTCTAGGTCATACTCGTTAATCATTGTTTTGGTAGTTGATGATAAAGAATTGAGTAAGAATTAATCAAGAGTAAATGTGGAGTCATCAGTTTTTTCAAACCATGACTTCTGCTAATTCTAGTTAGATGAACCATGGCGGAAATTGGACTTGACATAGTTTCAAGATAAATTGAAATGCGTTTCAAACAGGGAGGAGATCAAATTCTCATGTTTCTGCATTTCCATTAATAGTGCCGATGAAGTTCCGTTCGCTGAGGTAATATTACTCGTAGGTATGAATCTCTTCTGTATGTATGTATTATATAAGCCTGGGCATAATGACAGAATAGTGTAGGGCAGTGCGCTATTAATCCATACCTATAATAGAGCTGAGCGTCAAGTTCCGATTATAATGAAATCATGGAAGGGGTTAGTGTGGGAAAATTTTTCATTCATAAAGAGCATCACCGAGGGCAGCGTTGAAATATTTCATTCCATAATTGATGAAATTACGTTTTCGCCTCCAGAAAGTCAATTAGTGTGGATCTTTGTAATTAAAAGATTTAGCATTTAAAGCCCATCCAGTCATGTCAGTGCTACAATCCCGTTTTCCATGGCTAGTTTTGCATGGCTGTAAGAAGCAACCCCTCCGCCACATCGAAAATTTGAAAAACTTGCATATCCTTGTAGATTCGTTGCATTTGTGACCCCCAACGTACTGTCGCCTTGTCGTAGTTACCAAGTTATTTAGAACTCAACTATCAATACGCGCAGTATTATTCATTATTGTCCTGAGTAGTGGTACGTTTTTGGTGAACCATGAAAACTGTTAACCATTGAAATTGTTTTAAAACTTTTTAAAAAACTGTCATGGATCTCTAACACATGGATTCGCATCTAAACCGTTTCCTTCCTCTTCTCTTCGTGTCATTGAAAATTCATCTTATCCTTTTCTCCCTCTTTTCTCCTCATCTCAAGCCTTCTTTTCATGGCAGACTTCACCACCAACTCGCAACATTTTCTCCGTATTCCTTTCCTGCCTTCCTCCAATTTCCCCAGTAACTGCTTCTCCTTCGCAGCAATAACGTTTTCCTTTTCGGAGTTTTTTCTCTCCATCCTTCTCCAAATTATCCTTAAATTTTTACACTTCAGCGCTGCCAGCGTAACCCAACAGTACGATTTCCTCTTGTATCGCAGCTTGTGATCACGGATCTTGTGGCCCAGCTCAAGTTATTCTTGACACAGTCAGAAAACGCGTTTGGCGTCGTCGTGCGAAACTTGAAGAATGGCGATTACTTGTTTGTTATTCATTGTGTAAATGCACCTATCAAGGGTAACGTGCATGAGTCATGAAAAAAAGTGAATTGCTTCCAATCTACGCTCGTTTTTTTGTCCCAAGTTTCTGACCCTCAGAGCGCTGATCAATGTCCATGTAGATACTATATTTTCTTTGTATTTCCTAGGCGTTCCTAGGCATCAATGCTGTCTTTTTTGTTAATGTAACTTTTTTTATCGAACTTCATCTCATTTCCTTAATCCCAGACCCATTTTCGTCCAAAAATTGCCGAATCAACTGAAACGAATACCTTTCACACGTAAAAATATTGCGCATATCCCCACACCTGTTCACTCCAGTTCTCACATTTAAAATATAAATTGAAGATAGATATTAAAACTACCCGAGGCTTCTCGGAGCTAATTTTCAGTAGCATCCACTGATTCTAGCAGCCTTAACACTTTGTTCCGAAAGCGATCAGGAACTTCATATATCTCCTCAGTGAGTGCCTTCCAAACATTTGAGCTCACACGCAGGCTTCATCATGTGCACGTCCGTCGGAAAAAATGGGCATACAACTTGCGTGAGAGGGGTAATTTGATGGTTCCTCTGTTGGCATTCATACATCTCCTGTCAGCATACACTGTAATTGCGCTTCGCTAGTGGTCTTCGGATCCCCCGTCTACGTATTTCGTTCGACAGGGCGTAACCCCCTCCCTCCAAATATCCTATCCCTCTTTACCATTCTCCTGTCCTGCGTCCCCTCCATCTCGCTCGCCCCATCCGTTTCCATGACACCCGATTTGCAGCCGAGATTAGTGTGAACGAGTTTCATCCACCCCCTCGACCCCCTCCCCCCTTCGCCCCCCCCTTCGAAGTCGGCTGAATCTTACGAACTCCGCCGCCTTCCCCCATTCCACCTCTTCGACCCCCCCCTTTCCTGCGTCTCCTCCTCTCCCCATCCCCCGTAAATCAACCCCTCGCCAGTATCTCAACCAAAACCACTCCGCGATCCATCGTCCCTCAACCACTTCTCCCCGTCTCCTCACTCGTCTCGTCGAGGATATAGCATGTATTTTTTTCCGCCGGCCGTCAATGCCCTAGGGATGATGAAACAAGAGACTTCTCCCTCTCTGGTTGCACCCTCTCACCAAAATAAGATCCACACTTAGCCCTCTCGCCGCCGCTTCTCCTTTATTCCTCTCCGCGGCCATGGGCCGAGTTTCTCCGAGGTGTCTCACACTCCGGGCTCCTATCCGGAAATGTTTTTGGGGAGGGTTCCTGTCCGTCCTCTTCCATCAAGGATACAAAAGAGTGTATTTTGGACTTAAGCTGAGCGGGATCATTGGGAAACCCTGAAACCGTCGTGTCCCCGAGCTCCCGAAACATTCCATCCCTTATCCGGGCTCCTGAAACATTCCATCCCTTATCCGGGCTCCTAGAGAATTAGTGGCCGTATTTTCAAATGGCCTGCGAATATAGCTCTTCCACGTACGGCCTCCAATGACTGTTCTCGTACTTTATTTTTATAACCTTTGAATGTTCCAGAATACTCCAGAAACTTATTCCAGGTGAAATTGTTTCCAGAATAATAGATTTCATTTGTAAGTAATGTAATCAAAATTATCAGTCAATGGAAAAAATAAAACTATTTTATCTGAGGGCTGTATCTCGTCCCTGATCTGCGCTCCTCATTAACAGTAATTCGACAATGCCAAATACATTGATGTTATAAGATGAAGTCATTGACAAGAATTCCGTTGAAACATTATTATTGTAGTTACTGACTTATCTCAAAAAATTGTACGAGTGTGGTAATTGAGGCAAGGATAAGTGTAAATTATAATTTGATCGATAATTGGACCCGGGAATTTTGTATGTCTCTTAAAAAGTTGAAATGAGCTGTGAGATTAATGATGATTCATTTTTTTGAGATTAAAGAAGAGGTTATTGGCTTAAAATTTAACATTTTATTCTATTGTTTGTGGATTTGGAAGCTTAATGACATCATCAGACAATAAAATGATGTCCGAGGATAACCCCATTTTTTTGTGCACTTGATAATGGAATTTTCTCGTTGATGCCTTTATTATCGTGAATCTTCCTTTCATCCTTTTAACCATTCCAAATTAATTCTTTGCCTCACCCCCTACATAAGTGTGATTGAGTAAACATGCCATCGTATTTATTTTTGATCAGGACATACTTTGCTGTGGCCAGTAAGATGGTGCGCCCAGGTCAGGTGTACCGAGTGGTTGCGAGCATTTTCCATTCGTCACTGCCCCTTGCAATTCGAGCTTCTGTCCAGAGGAATGGAGTGGAACTTGGAGCAGACTCAAAGAATGTAAAAGAGGGAATACCGGAAGTATTGATGATAAGGGTAAGTAGTCTGTTCAAGGTGATCATCTTAATATCCTCTTTGTCACATAAAGCATTCACTCTACTTACTCCATATTGGGAGATTTGATAAGTTCAAGTACATCCACTGAAAATTTAATAATTACTCTAAAAGTTCATCATGTGTCCTTAGGCTAACTTCAAATGCATAGTGTGAATTTTAAATACATATCCATCATCAGTGTCAGTGCCCCTTGTCTAGTGGTTAGTTAAGAAATAAATCCCCTCTAATCCTCCTCCATCTCCTCTTGTATTTATAAAATACTTGCTACTGATTGTTCTTTCTTCATTGGCAATTCCGTAGATCCGATACAGATCAATGTTTCTGTGAATTCTCATATAATCAGTCAAGGAGAGCTTAATTTATCACACTGATATATCACACAATCTCACCAGAAGTTAGTAAAAAGTTTTTTTTCTAGCAAATTTATGTAGGATAACTCAAAATCAACTGACTGAATGCCCACAAGAAAGAATACTCTAACGTTTCATCAATCTCAAGAAACTGTAACAGTAACTTTAACGGAGTCACCCGCTATGTGTGCATTATAATGCAACAATTTCAGAGAGTAAAAATCATTCGCCTTGACCGCCTGTGACATTGTATGTACGGTATTTCGTCATAACATCTTGTTCCTTTAAAGCCCCCAAAATTTCAGTGTAAGAGGATGTCTCGGTAGCTTAAGTGGTTAAAGCACTCGGCCGGATATCGAGGGATCCGGGTTCCGGCGAATCCCGGTCAAGGCGAATGATTTTTACTCTCTGAAATTGTTGCATTATGTTTCATCAACCGTTAACGCCAATTTTTGTAATTAAGTAATTTTTGCTGGTGGGAGACCATGACAAGTTGCTTGAGTAGTTACTTTAAATAACAGTGACAGCTAAGATGCGGGGAACAGTAGCAAGATTAAGTGCTGCTAAATACAAAATAATTAATATGTAGTCAATAAATGTAATTTATATCAATAAAAATAATTTTCTTTACCTCATAAAAGAAGAAAAATTCTAGTTTTCGTGGGTGGTACTTCTTTACCAATTTTGTAAACCCAAATTTTTAATGAAATATTGCCTTTGATTAAAAAAATACCAAACTCTATTTTGTATTTAGCCTATTGGGCTAAATACAAACCCATAAAAAATAATAATAAATGTTGAATTTTGCTAATATTTTAACTTTACAGGTACCTCCAACGTCTGCACATGGAGAATATAAATTGAGAGTCGAAGGTCTCTACGATGGCTTATTAGGTGGAACTGCATTTATGAATGACTCCATCCTTACATTCTCTCAGCGGTCAATGACAATCTTTGTCCAGCTGGATAAGCCAATTTATATGCAAGGAGAAACTGGTATGTATTTTCTTAGAATTTGTTTGTTGATCTCACTTGTATTCCAGCATCTATGTGAAATTTGATTTGACTCCCAGAGTAGGTCTAATCAGATTCTGATTGACTTTCTGTTTGCTTCATTGTTTGGACCTTTGATTTGATACATGTACTAAGTAATTTTAAATTTAATTGGTGATTTTTTACAATAAATGATTTACATGATATGGAATATTTTTCTCTATGTTGTTTTGTTTAAATCAAATATCTTAAGATTTCATGATTTTAATAATTACAATTTTCCACATGGCATTGTTCTCATTCCATTAAATATTTATTAGCTATAAACTATTTAATTCAAAATTAGTTACATCAAATGTCCTGTAATGGTCAGACCAGGCCAGGGTTGTGGCCATTGGATTGAAAACTTGGGGGTTTCTAGGATCTTTCCCAGGGGATAATCCTGGTATTTTTAAGTCATATCTTTTATTTTTTAAGACAGTGATTTAAAGTCTTGAATGTATTTAAATTTTTGCATCACGCATTATTTTTTATAGTCAGTAATTAACTTTTAAAATTATTTTTAACTACCAGACATTTGCTGAAGAAAATATGTTATCATAACAACAGATCAAGTGCATTGAAAAATAATACTGAATGTCAATGTTTCTTAACTTAATGCTGCTGCTAATTCAAGTGTCAATGCAATAAAAACCTATTTAAGATTGACCAATTTTGGCAAAATGCAAATTTATGGAATACATATTATAATGCTATGTCATTGGTGTACTATTAAATACTTTTATTTTTTAAGCATGCATTAATTTGTGTACTTGTTGTTTCAATTATCATATGTCATGTTATTGCTTCCTGCATGATTCTGTATTTAAAGTAATTGTTGATAGCAGAGAGGGAACAAAGTAAACCACTATTAATTGACTAATATACAAATGAAATGATTTCACAGATTATTAAATTTATCATATTGAGTAGAAAATGTGCAATAGCTTTTTGCAATCATTTCAAATTTAAAATAATGCTAAAAAGAGTAAAGTACTGGTGGATATCAACTTAATTTTTTTGATATTTTAATATTAATCTATTTCCATCTGCTTTACTTACACAGTGAAATTCCGCACAATTCCAATAAATACAGAACTAAAGCCATTCAATGATGCCATTGATGTGTACATTTTGGATCCTAATCGCCACATTGTGAGGAGATGGCTTTCTAGACAGGTGAGGTTTTTCTGAAGAATTGATTTAAATTGATGTAATCTCTGGTAAGCCTTGCCATTTAAATTATATCATGATTGATTTATAAATAGAGTTGTTGGATGTGACACACTAATTATTTGAAAGTTGTCACCATCAGGACACTCATGAAAGTTATGATTAAATAATAGTTTTCACTTCATATTGATGCATGGATAAATGCTTTTTACTACCACTTTAGAATTTTTCCAAGATTGTTTTCATTTTTAAATAATACCTCCTTATTAAATTATCTCCAAATTCAGTCCAATATAGGAACTGTCAGCCTTGAATATCAGCTTTCTGATCAGCCAGTGTTCGGGGAATGGTACGTTCAAGTGATAGCACAGGGACAAGTGGAGGAAGCATCTTTCCTTGTGGAAGAATATTACCAAACACGATTTGAGGTAAGGTATCAGTGTATATAATCAGTTTATATGGTAAAATATCAAGTTGTCATGTTTATGCTGTGCAGAATCTGAGTTGTATCTTTGCATTCTAGTGTA
Organism: Hetaerina titia; assembly: GCA_037158775.1. Taxonomy (NCBI): domain Eukaryota; kingdom Metazoa; phylum Arthropoda; class Insecta; order Odonata; family Calopterygidae; genus Hetaerina; species Hetaerina titia. Next base: position 84,867,884 of record CM073769.1, on the reverse strand, counting down.
TTTTTATCATTCTTTTTAGGTCAATGTAACAATGCCTGCATTCCTTTTGGACTCTGAGAAATACATTGAAGGAGTAGTTATGGCCAACTATACAAGTGGGGCACCTGTACATGGAAATCTAACTCTAAAGGCAATCATAAAACCTGTTGCCAATTACATTGGAAATACCCGAAGATTTCAAAGGACTGAGCCTCGTTATTATAATTTCGTAAGTATTAAGAAACTAGTATGTTTGTATAATTTCAATTTTCAATTGATAAATTTGCAGTTGTGCCAGTAATGTGACTAGCTTTGATTTGTGCAGCTTTGTAATGCCTAAATTTCAAGCCTTAAATTTGATTTTGAAAATGAGTATTCAAGTGAGATTCAAACTAGTGGTAAGACTAGGTCTTCTAAATTTTACCAAAATGATTGCCATGGAATGTGTGAGTTTCAATTCATCCACTGATGGGCATCAAGCCAATTGGCTTAATGGTGTCAAGCTCTCAGTTGCTAATTGGTTCAGATAAAATGGTTCTATGAGTACTTACCAAAACCTGAGCTCTGTGAATTTTGAGGGACAATTTCTGAGTCTATAAGCACCTTGCCATGACGGACTGATCATCATATCTAGAAGGAATAATTATAAATACTGTTGGACTAATTTACAGGGTTTAGTTCACACAAGCTTATTATTCTGGTTAATGAATATGGCTTTTGCCCTTTTCCCTAAGAAGTGAAGTTCAATTTAAGGAAAAATTACTTTAGCTAGTAATGTACCAAAATGAATGTTACCTAGCTTGCTGCTTGACAAAAATAGTCTTGGAAAGATGCCAGAAAATAAGCTTTCCTTCAGTTCATATAGTTTGTGATCATTTATTACCCTCACCACCTCAGGTTTCACACTTTTCAAAATATCTTACACTAAAAATACCCTCTCTAATGTGGTCAATATAATTCTCTTCTGTTGCATCTTTGTATAGAATAACTTCTAACAGCTTTGATCAAACCAGCATTCAGGCTAGTAGTCACTGTGTGGTATGTTTGTAGCATCATACACTTCTTCAGGGAACCTCTTTGGGCTACCTTTTTAATGCGGGGACTGATTTATGGATGACCACTCAAATATACATGAATAATCAATGGATGCATCAATTGAAATGAGAAATTGACATTCAGTGTCTTAGGAAATCTCATTCATATAATTTTTAACTAGTTATATCTTAAAAATTTTCATCACCAGAAAAATATTTAAAATTTAACTTTCAGAAATGGTATGTTTGCTAAAATCAATAAAATTAGATGATATTTCCATAAACATGATACTTATTTTCTAGCATCACCTTTTCCTTTACTTTTTACATATTTTTGTTAATACTAGTATTAATTTATCTCTCCCTATCAATGTCTCTAATGCCCATTTCTATTTTTTGTATGCTACAGAATGAAGTATTGCCATTTTGGTTTCCTGAGCCAGATCCAGAAGAAGAGCACAACACTGTTCCCCATTTGAAATTTGTAAGAAATATATTGAATAAAAGATTACTTTTATTTCTTTGTTGAATGACTTTCTATGTGTTGAACTGTTAATGGCTTAAAATAAGTTGGTAATAATTTTTCTAATTTTTAGTTCCGTGGTGTATACAGATTCCGATTTCCACTCTCTGTGATATCTGAAGCTGTTAATCGTCTGGATGGAACAGAAGTTCAGGTGTTGGCCACAGTTGGTGAACACTTTATGGATGAAGTAATTGAAGGGTACTCATCTGTTCGCATATTTAACTCATCCCTCAAGATTGCATTTCTTGGTGGAAGTCCACAAGTTTTCAAGCCGTCTATGCCATTCCAGTGCTATGTAAGTGCCTCATTTTCATCTTCTCATGCCATTGGATTAATGTTGCTTTCAGGCAAATGGTCTGAAGTTATGAGATATCCATTCAAAGTGATAGGAATAATGTTTCCCAGCATACATACTACTTTATGGAAAATTCAAAGCATATGAGCAAACTCTTACATCTGAAGGCAAAATCCTCTCCCTCAGCCATGGTCATATGAAAGAGTTATGTAATTGTGCAATGAAAAAAGCTGAAAATGTAAAACTAATTCAACCAAAATTTGTCAATTTTTTATTCTGTATGTAAAAGTTGAATTTAAATAAGCTATGTACAATGAACCACATTAAATTTAAAAACCTTCAAAGTAGTGTGTGAGAGTATCAGTAAAATGTTCATATCTTAAATAATTGCTTTCATGAATGTTTACAGTGCATTTTCATTACAAAAAATATTTAAGTGTATTATTGTATGAGGCTGATCTGTATCCTGGAATTTGACTACCAAGGGGAAGTATGTGAAAATATGTGAAACTTGAAATTTGGTCCCAAATATTTCAGCCCCTAATTTGAGATGAAAATATTTAGGTTGATGGTGTAAAAGAAATTATAAGCTCTTTGGAAAGGCTACAAGTAAGTTGTTTTAACCAAATCATTATTCTTATTTCCAGCTTGCTGTCTCTTTTCATGATGGGTCAGTGCTACCTTCCGAGCGATTGCGAGAAGGTAGAATGGAGGTAAGAACCGAAATTATTTCAAGAAATGGAGGCCGAAGATCTCTGGATGTAATTGAACCACCAATGTCTACAGATCATGAGGGTATTTGGGAATTAAAAATTGATCTTCGCTCCATGATGGGTAAGGAATAACATATAAAATAAAAGAATATCTTTCACCTATTTCTTGAAGGCTATTGAAAATGTGGATTTGAAAAATATGGCTTTTAGTGTGCCTGGATTTGGGATATTGATTTTAATATGCATTTTAGACTTAAAGTGAAATTGTACTATACTCTTATATTTTATAATTACAATATTCACTTAAGTTTAAGTCTTTAATTTAGTTCAATATCATTAATGACATTCATAAATGTCATTTTAATTGCAAAAAGAAATTTAGAGGTTAGTAAATAAAAAATTTATTTGTGTTTTGCATGTGAATTCATCAATTTTTCCATTGGCAAAACTCTGACACAATTAAATTCATGTAAAAATTCAGAGGAAATCCTCTGAAGCTCAGAGGAATTTTATTTATTGATATATAATTTTCTATATTTTAACTCTTATTAATTACACCTTAATTGATAAATTTTCTTCCTCAGGGCTTGAAGAAAGCAACCATCGAACCAAAGAAATAACGAAAGACATACACACACTACGCTTGTCTGCATACTTCAAGGATAGTTTAGGAGAAAGAGTCACCGCAGAAATGACAGCATATGCTCATTATTCTCCAAATGATCGTCAGATAAAAGTTTATACTTCAACCAAGCATGCCAAGGTATTCTTCATCATCCAGTTAATTCTGTTCCATTTCCTTTTATTACTGCATATGACTGACCTGTAGCATATGTATTTCTTTAAATCAACCGAATATAGATAATGATTAATGTCTTAGTTTGTTTTATGGATTTTGAGAAGGTGTTAGTCAGAGTAGATTTGAAATCTGACTCTGAGTAATAGTAGAGCAAATTAAACACTTTCACTACTAATTTCCAATGCCAAAAAATATTTTGTTGCAAGAAAACAATAGAATGCAATAAACAATTTAATTATTTAAATCAGTCAACCTTTTTTGTTATTCATCACTGCACATCGCATCTCCAAAAAATTAACTTTATGGGCTTGGGTGTTTCATTGGTTCATTAAACCAGACTAATGCATATATACGTTTGCTCATTTAATTTTTTTTTATTTCAATAATGTAATACAGCTCAGTCAAATCATTCAATTCAGTTCAATTTATTTTATATACTATGATATTTATTGTAATATTCAGTCATCTAATGACAAATAAGTCATATGGAATATTTTACTTTTTTAGGTTGGAGAGTATGCCATTCTCCATGTACAGAGTAATTATTATTTGGAATCATTTGACTACCTAATAATATCAAAAGGCGCAGTATTGCAGTCAGGACGGGAAGGAATGCAGGCAACTGTTCGAACGTTTGCCTTGACCCTTGGGCCTGAAATGGCTCCATCAACCACAGTAGTTGTTTATCATGTAGGAAAGTATGGTCATGTTGCTGCAGATTCTCTTACTTTTCCTGTTGATGGAATATCCAGGAATAATGTAAGTAAATACCTAAAATATTTTGGTATTTATTCTTTCTTACTTCAGTGTTAATCATGTTTACGTCATGCATTTTGAGCCCATATTTTTTCTCTTGGTTTTGACATAAAATTTATATTGAATTTTAAATTTCAGTTTACTGTGTTTGTGAATGATCGTAAGTACCGTACTGGAGAGAAGGTTGAGGTTGCCATATATGGTGAACCAGGTGCATATGTTGGGCTTTCTGGGATTGATCGAGCATTTTACAGTATGCAGGCTGGCAATGAATTGACTTATGCTTCTGTAAGTACTTGTAAATGTGAAGTATGAACAAATAAAGTAGAAGGCATAAGTTTGCCAATGTTTTATTGATAAACATGTAGCTAAAATTTTAGCTTCTAGAAACATCAGATAATTAGCATTTTTTACATTATAGGTGATCAGTAAAATGTCAAATTTTGGTGAGGAGGGAAATGGAACATTTGAACACAAATCATTCTCCCATGAAGGAAATCCTGATGAAATTGTATATTTCCCTTCCTCAACATATGGAATTGATGCCAATAGAACCTTTGAGTAAGTACTTAACTTTTATATCCTTCATGGTATTACAATTCTAACAATTACACTATTATTTTATTTTTTTTACCCCAAAAATTTAACAGGAAATATTCTTTGCTTTCTTTCAAGATATATCAGATGTAGAAAATAATTTAAGTCTCCCATTTGTTAAAATTGAAATAGTGTCTAAAAATTTGGTCTGACCCCAGCACAGAGTAATATTTTACTTTAATTCATTAGCATCTCTGTTTTATCAGGACAAAGGCTAGAAGTTTCAACATGGGGCTTTCTTGTGTTGATATTTCATGAAAAATATGCCAATATCATCAAATGGGGGCATTATAGTCCAGCGGGTAGACATGGCTCTGACTGGCAGGCCTAGGCTCGATTTCCAAGGATACTTTGTGAAACATCAGCCCTACTACTTTGGCCTCAGTTCTACTATGTCTGCACTACTTTGACGGATTCTGAGTTCTCTCAAAAGTGTTTTTAACGTGACACCATCACTCAATGGCCACCCCACAGGGGTCAGGTGCCTTTGCAGCTGCCTCACTGAATAACAAACACTGCATGGACTACCTTTCAACTGACTCCTAACCTACTCCAGGAGTATTATATAATTGGTGAAATGAGTTAACTAATAATGCCATTTTTAAGAAATAGTAGATGGGTCAAAGTAGGAACTTTATTTTATAAGTGTTTGCTCAAATATCATTTTTGTATTAATTTCAGCAATACTTCTACTAAGTTAGGTTTACTATCACCACTTGTAATTATTTTAGATACCTTTTCCTTATTGCATGAAAATCTTGATGTTTCTAGTTAGTTTTAATGACAAGGAAGGATTTTTTAAATTCCATGTACTATTTACATTTTAATATGTATATAGAATTAAGGAGTGTCATATAATGCAAATTGAATCTTTGCAAGATCCTTGGAAAAAGTGAATGGAACTTCATGCATTGCAGTCATTTCATAACTTTTCTCATTTTGATTGTCATGACTTTCTATTTTTCATTATAAGCATAAATTAATGTTCACTTTAAATAATGTTTTTCTTTTTAAATAATGTTTACCCTAGATATGCTGGACTAGTGGTCTTCAGTGATATTGCCATTCCAAGACGCCCATCTACTTGCAATTTGACAATATACATGGAATGTCTTAGTGGATCATGTATTAGAAAAGAAATGAAATGTGATGGAAAAAGAGACTGTGAAGATGGAACAGATGAAGCTGGATGTAAGTTTTTCTCTGTGTGACATTTATGTTCTTCTTCCAAAGAGATAGGGTATGTATGTTGGTTTGGTATGTCATAGTATTTTTCCTAGGATAAGCTCTTGCTCATCAGCTAGGAGTGCATCCTGCTCTAGTGACTCTTAGTCAAGTATTTGGGTGATCCTGATCTAAAACTGGAACACTGGCATCATAAATGGAATTGAAAGTAATGAGTTATGAATTTATAACAGCTAATAATGGTATCAGTCACCTAGGGTTATTAATGTTAGTTATTTCTAGAGACACATTTTTACCCTTTTTCTCCAGACAAAGTTTCCAAAGTATTGCCAAAATTTATCTCTTTCACAAAGTTATTGCATGAAGTTTTTTGTGTCCTGCTGAAAAAATATTTGGTAAAAATCTAACATCTCTGTATGATATGGCTTGGTAGTGCATCTAGTGCCAGTGAAGTTTTAGTAAATAGAGTATTTTATTTTAGTAAATAGAGAGGTACACCATGAAAGTGCTTACACATAGCTAGGCATAGACAACTAGGGCACTAGAGCTTAGGCCCTTGGGAGTGGTCCAGCATGCTGTTCACATATTGTACTATAATATTGAATAAAAGAGAACAAAAGTTAAATGAAAAAGTTAATTTAATTGTTGATGTTATCAGAATCCTGCTCTTGAAATCTGGAATGTCTATTGCCGGCCACTTACTTCTTCCCCCACAGAAGATTCAAACGCACCTAATTTTGGTTCCCTGTAATTGAACTATAATGCATATAAGATAACTTATAGTTAGTAAACTCTTGAGTTTTATATCAAGTGAAGTTCATTGCTTTTTCTAATGGGTTGGGTAGAATGGGTTTCCAATGGCTTGGGTTTCTAATGGTTGGGTATAAAAGGATGTGAACAGAAGATATAAATGCTTAAATAAGAAATCTGAGTAAATATGCATGTAGACTAACTTTCAAAAAATCAAACAAACAATATCATTAAAATTCAATTATTCAAAACAAACAGTTCAATTTTCATCAAAGAAATGATTATAATTAGTACATATTTGACTAAAATGACTGGAAAACTATGAAATTTTAGCTAATTTTTGTTTAAATGTACGCACAATTGTATAAACATTTTAATGTGTTCC